>JAKSZU010000001.1:240018646-240632363 GCA_026018925.1 Tupaia tana
TAACTTCTCCCTTCCCCTCTTACTGTCTCTCTCTTTCTCTCTGGTGAGTGCATGTGCTCTATGGAAAAAACTTAAAAAAAAAAAAAAATGCAGCACTTCCAGTAGAATTCTCTGCCAAGATGGTAATGTCATGTACCTGGACTGTCAACACGGAAGCCTTCACACGTGTGGCTCACTGAGCCCCCGAAATGTGGCTAATGCAGCTGAGACAGATTGCTTCATTTTAATGAATGCTGATGTAGATAACTTCATGTGATTAGCTGTCCTGGACTAGCTAGATGTGACTGGACTGTCCTTTCTGCCCTGGGTGACCATGAGGATGTAATGCTCACAAATGGAGGTGAGCCTTCCTATTAAGAAGCTGGGGGACCAGCAGTTGGCCTAATGGCTATGTTGCTGGACTCCATGTAGTCGACCTCAGTTTGAGTCCCGGACCTGGTGGCTTAAACTTACGCCAGGCGCGTGTGCATGGGTGTTCAAGATCCTGAGAGAATGGAGGAGAAGGGATTGCAGTGTGGCCATCCCCCGTGGCGGGTGATTTCTCGCTTTCTGTCTCTCTGTCTCTCTCTGTCTTTCTGGAAAGCGCACACGCCCTATAGCTAAAACCTCTCCAAAAAAAAAAAAAAAAAAAAAGAAGAAGAAGCTGGAAGACTAGTCTGCATGCCTGCTCCCTTACTCTTTCAAAAAGGGAAAACGTAGGGGATAGCAGGTGGCACAGTGGTTGGGCACTGGACTCCCATGTGGCTGACCACAGTTCGGGTCCTCAATCCAGTGGCTTGAAACTCATGCTGGGTACAGGTGCATGTGTGCCCAGAATCCTGAGAGAATGGAGGAGAAGGGATTGTGGCATGGCCATCCTCCCTAGGGGATGATTTCTTGCTTTCTGTCTCTCTGGTGAGCACATGGGCCCTATAGCAAAAATACTCTCTAAATACGTGTGTGTGTGTGTAAATAAGGCAGTCGTGGACTGACATTGGAATGCAGTAGGTTAAGCCAAGTACATGGGGAGCTGAATCCCTATGGCTAACTGAAGTTTGAGTCCTAGCTCCAACACCTTGAAAAACACCAAAATCCTGATGTATTTGTTCAAAATCCTGATAGAAAGGAGAAATGGAGAGAAAAGGACTGAAGCATGACTGCGCCCCACTGAGGGTTGCTTTCTCTCTCTCTCATAAGTGCACATTCCTTCTGGCAATTAAAAAAAAAAAGCCTAAAGAGGCAGCAGGTGGCATGGTGGTTAAAGTGTTGGACTCCCACAAGGCTAATTATGGTTCAAGCCCAGGACTTGGCGGCTTGAAAATCACACACCAGTGCATGTGCGTGAATGCCCAAAATCCCAAGAGGAGAATGGAGAAGGGATGGTGTGGTCATCCCCTCTGGAGGGTGATTTCTCACTTTTCTTCTCTCTGTCTCTTTGTCCCTCTCTGGTGAGCACATGTGCCCCTATGGTAAAAACCTGACCAAAAGGGACCAGCAGTTGGTGTAACGGCTATGTCGCTGGACTCCCATGTAGTCAACCACAGTTCAAGTCCTGGACCCGGTGGCTTAAAACTCACGCTGGGTGTGTGTGCCCACGATCCTGAGAGGAGAATGGAGGAGAAGGGATTGTGGCATGGCCATCCTCCTGGGGAGATGATTTCTTGCTTTCTGTCTCTCTGTCTCTCTCTGTCTTTCTGGTGAGCACATGTGCCCTATAGAAAAAAAAAAAAAAAAAAAAAAAAACTCAAAAAAAAAAAAAAACCTGATTCCAAAAAAAAAAAAAAAAAAGTCTAAAAATGGCAATCTTTTATAAAAAATAAACCCACTTTGTTTCTGGGACACAGGGTCAATTAAAGCTTTGGTGAAACACCAAAGTAAATCATTTTTAAAAAGATGTCCAAAGTACCAAAATCCCAGGGGAGCACTCTCATGGAACAAACAAATCTAAAAGCTTAAAAAAGATTCTCTAACTCAGAGCCCCACATGGGCTGGAGCGTGAGCTCCAAATGCGGGGCTGTGCTCCACCTAACCTGAGTGGGCTCCTCTCTGCTCCCTGCCGCTGTGGGGAAGTATGAGCCAGCACTTTTCTTTGTAAAGAATTACTTATTTTGTTTTATTTATTATTATTATTTTTAATTTGAACATAGCGAAAGGGAAAGCAAGAAAGCAAGCCACCAGTGCCAGGACTTGAACCATGATTACCCACATGGGAGTCCAGTACCTTAACCAACATGCCACCTGCTGACCCCAAGCCCAGCACCTTCAGATCATCTTTCTTTTTTTTCTTTTAATTTGTCACAGGGCATGCATACTCATCAGAGAGAGGGAAAGTGAGAAAGCACCCCCCAAGGGGGTGGTCATGCCACAATTCCTTCTCCTCTACTCTTCTCTCAGGATTTTGGGTGCATATGCACCCAGCATGTTTTTCAAGCCACTGGGTCCAGGACTTGAACCATGAACTGCATAGTTGACCATGTGTGTTATGGCTGCCTTAACCACCATGCCACTGGCTGGCCTGATCTTCTAATTTGCAGGAAATCTAGACTCTCATATGAAATATCCAAATTTTAAAACATTCGTAAGAATTAAAAACAAAACAAAACAAAAGCCCTGTTTTTGAGCCAAATAAAATGAAATGGGTCTTGGATGCCCTTTTCCTTCCCTTCCTGAACTCAGAGTCTGGATCCTGAATGAGGCTCCACAAATACCTGGTGACATCTCCCTGGTACCTCAGGCTCCCCAAGAACTGAAAACTGGGTATTCTTCCCTCCTGTACCACCCATCCCCCTGCTCCCTGCCCGCCCCACCCCTGCCTCTATCTCTTTGGCTCCGAGCGACGCCCTCCCCAGCCGTTATCCACAGTGGACACTTCAGCGGGCCCTCACGGAGAAGGCCTTCGCTCTGTCCCTGGCCCGAGGCCTGCTGCTGGCTGGCACTGCCCTCTCGCCCAGATCTGCCTGGGCAGAGCCGTGGAATGGAGCGGGGCTGACAACACAGCCAGGCTGGCAGCAGGGCCTGAGCCCACAGCCCTAACAACTTTCCTAATTTGGGGAAAGCACTATTCCTGGCTTGGGCATCACACGGGAAAAGGAAACAGGATCGCAGAGAAGTTCTGTAGATCAATTAAGTGCCCACGAAAGGGGAAAAGGGAGAGAAAGGCAATCTCAAGACAGAATGCTTGGACTCAGCCATCATTTTTGCTTTCTATCTACACAGGCTTCAGAATACCAGATTTTAATTTTTTTTAGAGGTTTTTGCCTTAGGGTGCATGCGCTCACCAGAGAGACAGAGACAGAAAGAGAAAGACAGTGAGAGGGAAGGTGAGAAATCACGCTCCAGGCAGGAAAGCCACGCCGCAATCCCTTCTCCTCCATTCTCCTCCTGGGATCTTGGGCACGCACGCACATGCACCTGGGATAAGCTTCAAGACACTGGGTCCAGAACTCAATCCACGGTCAGCCATGTGGAAGTCCAGCAATGTAACTGTTATGCCACCTGCTGGTCCCCAGAATACCAGGTTCTTAAAACACTTTGCAAATATCCTGAGATTAGACAAATTTGGGAACTCTTGTGCCACAGACCTCCCTCTGGGAGACATCTGGTATACATTTGCATCTTGCAAGCTCTTAAAACTTCTGTAATTAAAAAAGCAAGCAACGTCTGCCCATGGCCTAGTGGTTAGGGGAACTGGATCCCGCATGGCTGACTGTGGTTCAAATCCTAGCCCTGGGCTATGTGGCTTTAAAAACATGCCAGATACATGTGTGCGCATGCCCAGAATCCCAACAGGACAGAGAAACGGAGGAGAGGGATTGTAGCAGGACCACACCCCACTGAGGGGTACTTCCTCCCTTTCTATTCTCTCTCTCTGGTGAGGACACAGCTCTCTGGCAAAAAAAAAAAAAAAAAAAAAGTAATTAAAGTTTAGCTCCCAGCTTTCCAAACTTACTCACAGGAGCCCTCTCACCAGAACACCTCGGTTCTGCGGGGTCTCACTCAGAGAAATGGTGTCTGCCACTGCACAGCCTGTGTGGGAGCGGCTGAGCACGGCCAACCTTAGGCTGCGGCCACTAGGACTGGTGTGGGGGGGTGCTGGCACAGGTGGGCGCTGGGCCTTCGCCGACTGTCCGGGGCCTGTTCCAGGGCCCAGGGGTGGGAGCCTGCACACTTTCTCACTCACTCCTATCCCTTGAGGTTCAAACCATCAAATATACATTAAAGATCTTGGCGTGTGCCAGGTCTTTCCTAAACACGATCCCAGATCACACCTCACTTTACACATGAGGAAACCGAAGCTCAGAGAGGTGAGGGGATTGCCCGTGGCCGTCCTCTGCATCGCCCGGGCAGGGGGCCTGTCCCAGCAGCATGTCATCCTCTCGCCCACGGGGAAGCACATGCTGGTCTGCTTTTCTCTATGGCGCCTCAGATCAGACAAAATCACCTGATGAATATTTTCAATTACAGATTCCTGGGCTCATCCCTAGAAATTCTCACTCTAGGGCAGGCCTCATGGCCTAGTGGTTAAGGGTGGTGGATCCCACATGGCTGACCACACTGAGTTCCAGCCCAGCAGGTGGAGAAACAATGGGGCATGCTTTCTCCCTCTCTATCTGGCAAGTGCATGTGCTTTCTGGCATTTTTTTTTTTTTTTTAAGTTTCCTATAGGACACATGTGCTCACTGGAGAGAGAGAGAAAAGGTGATAAAGCACCCCCAGGGGCAATGGCCATGCCAGTCCCTTCTCCTCCACACTCCTCTCAGGATTTTGGGCATACACACACACACCGGCATATACATACGTACATATATATATACATATGAGAGGGTTTTGCTGTAGGGCGCATGCACTCACCAGAAAGACACAGAGAGACAGAGAGACAGAAAGTCACAGAGACAGAAAGACAGAAAATCACCCCCCAGGAGGGATAGCCACGCCACAAACCCTTCTCCTCCATTTTCCTCTGGGGATCTTGGGTGTGCACACACACACACCCAGTGTGAGTTTAGGCCACCGGGTCCAGGACGCAAACCGCGGTCAACTACATGGGAGCCCAGCGACATAGCCATTACGCTAACTGCTGGTCCCACCAGGCTTATTTTTTAAGCCACCAGGTCTCAGACTTGAATTGTGCAATCACGTGGGATCCAGTTGCCTTGACCACCATGCCACCTGGCTGGCCCAGCTCTCTGGCAAGTCTTTTTTAAAATAGAAATTCTGACTCACAGGCCTGGGGTGGGGCCCAGGCATCTGTGTTTTCAGGAAGCTCCAAGGTGATTCTGATAAAGACCCAGTTTGAGTATCCTGGGGTTGGGCAGAAGGGAACCAAATACCGGCCTACCTCTCCTTTGACCTGTTTGTCCTGAACCCAGTACTCTCATGGCGACTAATCCCAGGTAAGGGTGGGGATGTCATCACTCACTGTCCTGTCTGCCCCAAGTTGAGGAGACGGGTGCACGACAGGATCAAGATGAAAGGGCAGTGGCCAAGGCCCCAGACAACGCTCGGGCCGGCCTGGGCCTCTGTTGGACAGGTTTTGGGAGATGAGCACATTCCAGCCATAGGAAGTTCTTAGCTGGGCTTGGTGTGGACAGATCTTGGCTGTGGTCCTGGGGTGCACAGTGAGTGTGGGTAGGAGCCTGTGAGAAGCGGGAAGTGGGAGTGAGCGGGGCAGGGCGTGCTGGCAGGGGGCCCTGGGCACAGTTCTGTGATCGGTCTCGACTCTCCCAGGGAGTAAGTTTTCTGTCTGAGCTGGAGGGCAGATGGGAGGGGCCACGCTGGCTGCTTCTCCTCCTTCTTCCCATGTTTCCTAGTCCAGGACATGAATGGTGATGTCAGGGTGGGGGCAGGGACCCCTGGGCACAACTGCTCTCCCCTTTGATCCCTGGCCATCCCCTGACCCTGGACGGGTGGACAGCAGCTCCAGACTCATCCCTATCACATCACATGTCCCCCACCCGCATCCCGATGGTCCCCCCACCTCTCACATGGTAGGCATCGACTCACTCACCTTCTCGATGACCCCTACCACCCTGCAGCCCCTCAGCTGCTCCAGGGCAGAGCTCAGTGTGCGGATGGGCCGGAGCCTCAGGCTGCTGAAGCCCTGCAGAATGGGGAGACAGGCCACATGCAGCCTCAGGGCTGAGCCCTCCTCAGCCATGGCCTCACCAGGCAGGGGCCTGGGCTTCTAGCTGCTAGGACAGCAGCGAGGGCCACAGCAGGCAGGGCTGAGGGGGGCAGCAGACCCTGCCTCTCAGGGCCAGGCTGAGTGGAGAAGAAGCCAGCCTCAATAGGGCAGAGGCCACACTGGTCCACAGTGGCAGGCCAACCCCCTCACTCAGGCCACACCCAGCCCTCCTGGGCCTGATCCAAGGCCTAGGCAGCTCCTAAAGCCCTACCACCACCACCACCACCACCAACAGCCCCATCCACAGGAGGCAGATGCTCCAGGGTGGGGCTGGGGAATAACCACACCTCCAAGGCCAAGGCGTGTGGGCCAGGCACCTGCTTTGGGGAAAGGCAGCCTGACAAGCTGGGAAGCCTAGGAGGCCGTGTGCATGTCTGTGCATGTCTGGGATGAGAAGCCACCACCCGTCCCCCACTCGGGTTAGGGAGAGCCGTATGGAGAGTCTATGTGCATGATGTGGACACGAGCATTCACATATGTAGGTGTGCTCCAAATACTCACTCATGCCCATGCACAAAGAAACAACATCAGGTTAGTGTGTGCACACGTAGCGTATGTGTGGAACCATGTGCGGGCTGGGCGGACGCAGACGTACGTCCATGCCGAGTACTCTGTGAGGGCGTGACTGGACTGGATGATTCGCTGAGCGTGACCGAAAATGAACGGACAGTGGAGGGCATGGGAGACAGAGGCAGCTGGAGGCCAGACTGGGCCAGCGTAGGGCATTGTGAGATGTCAGAGCGCTAATGTGAATGCTACGCCCTCTGCAACCTGCCCTTCTCCTGTAGTCAGGATGGGCCCGTGGTGCGGGGGCCTCTGCTCTGCCCTCAGGTCCCTCCTCCTGCTCAGGCCTTTGGGGAGGGGTCCCTCACCATGCTAGAGCTGGCTCCGCTGCCCAGTGTCCTCTGCAGGTGGCAGTTGAAGATCTCCTCGGCTCGCCGCAGGTACTTGGTAATTTTCAGCTTGACGGCCTCGCGCCGCTCCTTGTTGGGGTCAACTGTGGGGGACGAGGGTCACTCTTGGAGGGCTTGGCATTAGAAGCCCGGGGTCCTTGCTCCCACTGTCCTTCCCTGCCCTCCATGGCAGAGTGCTCCTATTTCTAAGGCTGGCCCAGATTCTGAGCCCATCAGGGGAGGAGGAGGGAGGACCAGGGCAGGAGGAGGCCGGGAACCACGGTCCCCCTGAAGCCAACAGCACTTCACAGCTGGCACCCACCCCCTTGCTGGCTGCCATCACACCCTGGGAAGGGACAAGGTGGGGATTTCCACATTCCTTGTTTCAGAGAAGACAGAAGCTTCTAGAAAGTGCTGTTTCTTCCATCTCTGGTGCCCAGTATGAAAGAAGCCAGAGTGAGGACGAGGGTCAGAGGGCACAGAAGTCTCTGGACAGGCTGAAGCCCAGGCTTTGAGGGGTCTCCCCAGCAGGAGGGTAGGAAGGGTGAGTCATGGCCAAACTCCTATGCCAGCCTGGCCGCCCAGGCCCTCAGGGGTCTCAGACTGGCCTGAGCCCCACCTCGCCCTGCTGAACAGGCCTCCCTCTCACCTCCCAGCCCTTGGTGTTCTCTGCCTGGATCGTCTCCTGGCCCTCAGCTGACCGACACTCCTCCTGATCCTCAGCATTCACGTTAGAGCTCTGACATCTCAAAATGCCCTACGCTGGCCCAGTCTGGCCTCAGTTTCCCTCTTCCCTCTCCTTACTTCCCCCCCACTGCTCTCCCCACCTGGAACTAAAGTTATCCTTCATCAACTCATCAGTCCCCCCTCCTCCACTGAACTGCAAGCTCAGGAGCCCCACTGCCCCAGGGACAGCCAGCACAGGTGTCCGAGTGCACGGCCTCAGGGGCCCAGACCGCTCAGACCCTAGCTTTGTCATCTGAGAGCTGTGGACTTCGGTAAGCTCTTTAACTGCCCATGCCTCAGTTCCGTCATCTGGACAACAGAGCTAGTTCCTGCACTTGGAACTACACGTGACAACAGATGGGGCCCCTAACTGTGAAGTGCGAGTCAGTACAGGGGAAGCCTTCAGCACGGTGCCCAGCCTGTAGGAGCGGCTTCCTGAACACTAGCTGTCATTGTCCTTCATGGAGGCCCTGCAAAGCCGCACCGTGCCCTGCTCACCCAGTACCGGCGGATGTATGACAGGACCAGTTCTGCACTGGCCTGCCCCACGCGAGCCCGCCTCTGCCCAGCCCTGGTCCTCACCATGTACACCGCGGAGCAGCACGTCCACACCGTTCTGGTAGTGGTTGAAGGCCGCCTCGTAGTCCTCACTGACATCGCGCTCCAGGGCCAGCCGGATCTGCGTGGCTGCATCCACCAGGTAATCGCGCTTGGTCATGTCGGGTGCCCCGGTAGCCACCCGGTTGCGAATCTGCTCCAGGTACACGCGGGCCTGGGACCGCGCTCGCGAGCAGGGCTCAGGCTCCACACCGGGGCTGGGGAAGAACTCGCAGGCCACCAGGCTCATGGTGTCCCGTGGCTGGGACCTGCAGTGAGCACATGCATGAGGGAGGACCTAGCTGGGAGCCACAGCCCTATCTGCACCCTGGTTTCCTCCACTGAATATGGGGAGACCAATACCCTGGATAGATCAGAGTCGATGGGGGCGAGGTCCCTTCCATGCACCAGATCCTCCCTGAGTGGCGATGACAGGTTAGTAACACAGCTCTATCTTTCCTTGCATTCAGTTCAGTTCGACGAGAATTCCTTAAGCGTCTACCATGTGCTGAGCACTGCAGAGAGGCTCGCTGAGGGCCACCCCTGTCTTCGCAGAGCTGCCTTCCAGAGCAAACCTGGTGTCTACTGCACGTCCAATAGGGGGAGGCCACTCTGGGCTCAAAGGTCATTCCTGACACTGTTCCCTCCACCCTGCCTGCTCCTCCCATGGGAATCTCACTGATCCTCTGGGTTCAGTCCAGTGGCACCTTTTCCTAGGCAGGACAGATGGCCCCTGCTTTGTCTTACGTCTCCTGGTCCAGAGTCAGTACGGCCAGTGAGGCAGGACCTCTCCCCACGCCCACGCCCACCGCCCAGGCAGCAAAGAGCTGGGTCTTAAAGCCTTTTGGCAAATAAAATGACCCAGCGCCACTCGGGATGGAGTTTGATCAGGAGGGGCAGGTGCTCCAGCCCTAGGAAGGGGACGACTCTGCCCTGCTGGCCCTCTGAGATGGCCAGCAGGACATGTGGCCTCTGAGGGTCTGGCAGCAGCTCCTCCCTGAGCAATGCGTTACACAGACGGCCACAGGGCTGAGAGCAGAGGCTGGGCTTAAGAAGCGGGCTGGGAGGCCCCAGAGCTGCTTCTGCCCCTCAGTGCAGCCTGGCCCACCCTTTGCTCTCTAAGGTGCCAATGGGGAGGGACAGGACCCGGAACTCCCACCCCCAGGCTGTGCCAGCCTCTGGACAGAGAAGGAGGAGACAACAGGATGGGGGGGGGGGGGGGGGGGAATAACCCGCCATCCCCAAACCGGAGAAGTTCAAGCCTGGTCAGGAAGTGGCCAGAAGGTGGAGGGGGGCCACACCCCGCTCGACCAACCCCGGGGGCAGTGTGGGGGGCGTCAAGGCCGGATAGGGTTTGGCTGGGCTGCTCGAGTCCGGTGGGCTTCAGGGGCTACCCTGCGGAGCCGGGTCCTGCAGCGCAGAGCCGCAGGCCAGCGTGGACACAGAAGCCGGCGCCAGCCGCTGCTATACTAGGTGCATCCTCCGGTGGAGAATGGCCGCGAAAGGCCGGCGGGCAATAAAGGAGAGCGCCCCTTGCCTGGGCAAGACGCGGGAAGAAGCGGGCAAACTATACCTACCCGAGCCAGGAGCTCGGTCCACCAGGCCGGGAGTCTCCCGGCCGCCACCGCCCCTTCACCCGCGCCAGCGGGTAGCCGGGCGAGCGTGCACCGCCGCCGGCGGCTTTCGGCCTTCCAGCCAGGTGCAGCGCTTTAGCCGCCTGCGGTCCCAGCCATTGGCTGCAGATGAGCTCATCCTCCGCCGGTTAGAATAAACCACCAATCACGGCCGAGGCCTTCAGCCCGCAAGGTCTACGCTTCAGCGTGCTGAGGCGTGGCTGAGCGGATCCAGGGGTGGAGGTGGGTGGAGGAGGTATATAGTCACCCAGGATAGGGGAGGGACGGCCTCACAAATCTAGGTGGCCGAGTGAGGAGCACACATGTCTCTTCTAAGACCTTTCTTAATCCTTCCTTCATTTGTTCAGCTGTTTACGTACTGAGTCTACTGTGCATGAGCTGGGGGTTGAGCTACAGCGCTAGACAGCTCTGCTCATGTCTTCATGGCGTTCACGGTCTAGTGAGAGACACGGGCACTAGAGAGCTAAATAATGGAAGCCAGCAGGTGGTGTGGTGGTTAAGGCGCTGGACTCCCACATGCCTGACGGCGGCTTGAGCCTGGATCCCACGGCTTGCTTTCTCTCTTTTCCTCTCTGACTCTCTCTAGTGAATTAAAATATAATAATTAATAAACAAATTAAATAAGATAATTAAAAAAAAAAAGAGCTAAATAATGGAATCAGCCTAAGTGTGCAAGAACTGGGTTGAGGGACCAGCAGTTAGCGTAATGGCTATGTCGCTGGACTCCCATGTAGTCGATCGAGGTTTGCGTCCCGGACCTAGTGGCTTAAACTCACGCCGGGCACGTGTGCGTTCATGCTCAAGATCCCGAGAGGAGAATGGAGGAGAAGGGATTGTGGTGTGGCCATCCCCCCTGGGGGGTGATTTCTAGCTTTCTGTCTCTCTGTCTCTCTCTGTCTGGTGAGCGCACATGCCCTATAGCAAAAAATAATAATAATAATAATAATTTTAAAAAATAAATAAAAATATATACTTGTTATGTCCCATTTTCCCAACATTTCCTGTCCTGCTTCAATAAATAAATATGTATATTCAAAAAAAAAAAAAAAGAACTGGGTTGAAAAAATTGTGGCACATAGTGGTTGAGGTGCTGGACCCCTAGATGTGGTTCGAATCCTGGCAGCTTGAAATTCACACCAGGTATGTGTGAACGTGTACCCAAAATCCCAAGAGGAGAATGAAAGAGAAGGGGTTGCAGTGTGGCCATCTTCTCGGGGGGTGATTCCTCTCTCTCTCTCTCTCTTTCTTTCTCTCTTTGGCAAGCTCATGTGCCCTATAGCAAAAATCTCCCTTTCCCCCTAAAAGAAAACTTGTAGCAAATATACACTATGGGATACTATTTAGCCATAAAGGACAATGAAACCCTGTCATTTGATTTGAAGTGGATGAATGTCAAAGATTTCATTGCAAAGTAACCCAGACTTTGAAAGACAAACACTGTATATCTCTACTGAATACATACCGGATGTCTACTATATAGCAGAAATGGAAAGATTTGAAGATATAGTAGTAGAAAGGGTAAGTGTAGATACTAGAGATTGTAAAGGATGGGAGTGGTGGGAAGGGCAAAAAGAAGAAACATTTAACACATACAAATTATAAAGTTTTCTATTGAAAGTGATGTATAGGGCCAGCCAAGTGGTATGTTGGTTAAGACAGCTGGATCCCAATTGCCGACTGTAAAGTTTGAATCCTGGACCTGGTGGCTTAAAAAACACACTAGGTTTGTCTGTATGAGTGCCCAAAATCCTGAGAGGAGGGTGGAGGAGAGAAGATTGTGACGTGGTTATCCCTTCTGAGGGGGTGATTTCTCACTTTCCCTCTCTTTTTGTCTATCCAACAAACATAAACATAAAGCAAAAATAAAATGATGTGTATGTATGATTTGATTTTAGCATACCACATGGACTTTAAAAAGTCATATTGTGTGCTGTAGAGATGTGCAATGATTGAATATAAATAATAAATCATAAAAATTTAAAAACGGGAAAAAATGAAAAAGGAAATAAAATAATAAATACATTACAATCTCATTTTGGAATCAGAAGTTAAGTAGACGTGGCAGGATGTCTCCTTCACCTCATCCTTTCTTCCTTATCTTCATCTCCGTTGCTGATGGTGGGGGTCTTTTGACTTAATGGAACATAATAAAATAATGCCAAAGGATATGATCCACTCGCTCAAAGGAGAGATTTATTTGTTTTGTAGATGCTCCATGGGGGGGGGGGGGAGACAGTCACTTTCCCAGGATGGAGCTAGAACCTAGAAGGATGGTAAGAAAGAGGGAGAATGGGAGGGCAGGGGTTCTAGCCCCAGCTTAAGCCAATTTTGTATCGAAGCCAAATACAATGTATTGCACATTCTCTGGATTTTAGAAATAAGAACGGTTCTGGGGGAGGTACTGGAGGAAGATGAAACGACTCACTCTCTGAAATAAGAGGTAGAATTTATTGTTTGCTTGAGCAAGGGAGAGCTGTACTTGGAAGGCACAGAGTATGAGCAAAGCAAACAATCCCACCTGGGTTTGGGGGAAGTGCAGTGTTTAGGGATGGGTCAGCTTTCATTGACTGATTTTTGGCTGGTCATTGGAGTGAGGCAGTTGCCAAGTGGGTAATTTCAGAGGCCTGGGGCTTCAAAAGCAGAATTGCTGAATCCACTCGCCATGTAAAACAGGCTTACCACAGGCTCTAAGAGCTACCTGCTGTCGTCCATGCACACCAGATAGTCTTTTCCTAAGAGGATAGGAATGTTTGGTTCTGAGGGGAAAGGGATAGGGGTGGCAGATAGCCCGCACATACGAAAGGGAAAAGTCTTCATGAACACAGCCTCTGTGCAGCCTTCACTGCCGGAGTTAATCTCCATCAGTCAGGGCTGGTCTCTAAAGGGTCGCAAAGGCAGCTAGAACCTCCTGGATTTAGGACCAGAGTCCTAACCCCTCCTCCTCCAGGTCTGGTATGAAGTTTTATTTCCAGTTGATCCAGAAGGACAGCTCCAGGGTGCAACCCCAGCTCCTGGCTGGGCCCAATGCACAATGACCTCCACGACCTCATAGGCCTGGCCGGGATACAGCCCCAGCACCACAAGTGAACTCTGTGCCGGGCCTCTGATCAGACCCCAGCTCCCGCCCCTCTGTGGCAGCCGTGACCAGCTGTGGCCAGCTGTTAGCCCCCTGGTCCTCCCAGAGGCTGGGCTGGAATTCCTCAGTCTTGCCTTCTAGCCTGGCTGGCAGGGGAGAAGACTTCACAAGGGCGGAGAGCTTTGAAGGGATAAAGAGTTAAGGAGGGAAGGGGATCACCCTTCCAGTCTGAACCTCAGAGCCCACTCTGTAAACACCCAGGGCTGGGCTGGGCTGTGTGGGCCCAGGAGCTCCTGTTACCGTGTTGGGTGGCCCAGGCTGGGTGGGCGGGGGCAGGGCTCTGGAGGAAAGAGAAGAAGGGACAGACTTGGAGCCTGGAGGTGACCTACTATGAGTCAGACAGAACAGGGACAGAGCTTGGAGTGACCTCCCGGTGGATCCAATTCTCCAGAGTGGTTTTGTGAGAGGTCACTTCGCTGGCAGCACCCTGCCACCAACCCTAGTGACACTCTCAGTGAGCCCAACTCTGCAGAGGAGTCCTCAGCCTCCTCCTCGCCTGTCTGTCCTGCCTGGTGGTTCTGTTACCTCAGGGTCCAAAAACACAGCACGCCATCGTTTTGGCCTGTAGCCTCTGAGGTGGGGCCTCCTCTGCCTCAGTTACAGCCAATGTTAGGGGAGGAGGAGTGCGCCAGGCTTTCCTCAGGAAAGGGAAGGGTCAGGCTTCCCTAGGAAAACAGCTGTGGGGCTCCGGTGCTGACCGGCAGCCATCTCTCCGCCCTGGGGCTCCTCCTGTCACCACCCTGTCTGGAGCCCTAATTTTCCACCAGGGTTTGCAGAGGGGCCCTCTTTGTGGACCCGCCCCCACCCACCCTGCAGATGGTCTGGTCTGCTTCTCAGGCTGCCTGCACTCAGCGTCCTGTCCTCCGCTTCTCCATCAGGGAGGAGGTGAGGGGCGAGGGGTCGATGAGAGCCCAGGCTCTGGGGCCAGACCATCTCAGTCACTTACTGGGAAATTGTAAACTTCTGGCTCAGTTGACTTGCAGGGCTTTGGACAAGCCTAGACCTCCTATTCTTCATTTGTAAATTGAGGAGGTGGAAATGAACTGTTTGTAAATTTTATTTCAGCTTGAATTCCAAACTCCTGTCACTTTCGTATTTTAAAAAATTCAATGCCAGGCCAGTGGTTTTTTAAAGGAAACTGGGTCTCACAAAGCTGATGGTGGTTTGAATCCCAGCCCTGGCAGCTTGAAAACCATGCTGCTGGGCATGTGTGTGTGTGGAGGGAGGGGGAGCAGGGAGAGTGGTGGAGGGGTGCAAAATCCTACCAGGATGGAGAAGTGGAGGAGAAGGGATCTAGCATGACCATGCTCTGTTGGGGGGTGCTTTATTTCTCCCTCTGTCTCTGTCTCTCTCTGACAAGTGCAGCACTGGCAACTAAATAAAATTCAATGCCCCCAGAGGGAATGGAGAAGGGATCTCGGCATGGCCACCCCCTTGGGGGGTGTGGCTTCTTGCTGTCTCTTTGTCTCTTTCTCTCCCCAGTAAGTGCACACACCCTATAGCAAAAATCTCTCTCTCAAAAAAAAAAAAAAAAAAAAAGCCTCCCACTATCTAACAAAGCCCTCAGTCCTAGGCTACCCTGTCCCCCAGCCCTAACAATCAGCAAGCTTCTTCTTCTTTGAAAAAATTTTTATTATTCTTCTTATTTTTAAGAAACATTGATGGCTATACATCATTTGGCTTGTAAAGAGAATTTACCCAACAGGATTACACCTCAGACCAGTCCAGCTGAGAACACTATACACATTATCATCAACAGGCAATAAACCATTTCTGTCTCCCACAAATGTCCCGCCCCTCCATTTTTTCTCCCTGACTTCCTTCTCTCCCACCTTCCTTCCACACTGTCTTCAGTATCCATAATTATTTTCACTGCTTTTATGCCCTTCAATCTTTCTGTCTCTACCATAGAGTGCAGATAGTCGGTATATATTAAGCGGAGACATACACTATCTTTCTTTCATAGCCTGACTTGCTTCACTCAGCAATAAATCTTTCAGATACAACCACTTTCTATCAAATATCAGGGTCTTGTTTTTTAAAAAACTTATTTTATTTTATTATTTTATTTTTTTATTTCATTTTCTTCCATATATTCAATCACATTATTATTTGTCTTACAAAATGGATATTTAAACAGGTGAACATTTCTCCCTAGTACTGTTGATAAAACTACGAAATATCTTCAACAGATAATACCAAACCTCTTTGTGCCAAGGGGTCTTGTTTGTTATGGCTAAGTGTACCTCATAGAGTAGCACGCTTCTTCACAGTACTTTCAGCCATTGGAGAGCCCTAAGAAGCTCTGGGTTTTCTCACCTTTGGGCTTTATTACTGGGTTGCCTCCACCTAGAAGGCTTCCCTGGTCACTTTCCCATCCCATCTTTTGCCTATTCTTCATGTCACAGTTCAAATGCCACCAACTTCACAGAGTTGCGCCTAAATCCCTCAGAAGTAGATCACCTCAGATTTCTCTAGTAGCACTTCATCCGCATTTGCTTAAGTTTGCTTAAGTGACTCTCTTTCCTCCCATTATAATCATCTGTGTTTGTCTGGTTTCTTCAACTAACTTTTTAAAGTTAATTTTATTCATGATAGATAGTACATGTAAGAGAGAGGTAGAGAGAGAGGAAACTTCTAGAGGGTCTCTTCATACAGGAATCCCCTTCCCCTAGGCTTGTCAGGATTTTGGGGTGCCCTTCACCATCTGGCATGTTCCAGGTCAACTAGAGATCTGAACCCACAGTTGGCCGTGTGGCTACTGACATTGCAGTTGAGCCGATCTGGACCCCTGTTGACTATATGGCGTTTGCTATAGGGGGCATGTGCTTGCCAGAGGTGGGGGGATGGGAAGAGGTTGAGAAATCACCACCCTCCCCCCCAACGAGGGAGGGATGGTCATGCCACAGTCCCTTCTTCTCCAATCTCCTCTCGTGATTTTGGGCAGGCATGCACACACATGTGCCCAGCATGATTTTTAAGCCACCAGGTCCAGGAATTGAACTGCGCAGTCAGCCATGTGGGATCCAGTGCTTTAACCTCCACACGACCTGCTGGCCCTTCCTTTGACTAATTTTTGTTTTTTTTTTTTCAAGAGGTTTTTGCCTTAGGGTGTGTGTGCTTGCCAGAGAGATAGAGACAGTGAGAGAGAAAGTGAGACATCGCCCCCCAGGGGAGATGGCTACTCCACAATCCCTTCTCCTCCACTCTCCTTCTGAGATCTTGGGCATGCATGCACATGTGCCTGGCATGATTTTCAAGCCACTGGCTCTGAGACTTTAATTGCGATCGGCCACAGGGGAGTCCAGCAATGTCCAGTAATGCCTTATGCCATCTGATGCCCCTCCCCCCTCCTTAAGAGAGATTTTGCTCCAGGTGCATGTGCTCACTGGAGAGACAGAGACACAGAGAGAAAGTAAGACATCATCCCAAGGGGGATGGCTACACCACAGCCCCTTCTTCATTCTCCTCTCAGGATTTTGGGCACACGCACGCATGCATACACACCCGGTGTGAGTTTCAAGCCACTGGGTCTGGGACTCAAACTGTGGTTGGCAATGTGGGAGTCCAGCACCTTAACCACTGCGCCACCTGCTGGCCCTTTGACTAACTTTTAAAGATTGAAGACAGTTTCTTATTTATCTCTGTGAAGCCCTAGTGAATTTAGAACTCCACTGGGCTCAGTCTCTGCCTCGTGCTTTATTGAGTGGGCATGTCTTCTATATTAGGCTCCCCCAAAGCCCTCCTTTCAGTCCCCAATTTCCCTTACATCATCAGAGGCTCCACAGCAAAACCGTTATGTGGGATTCAGTGCCTTAACCTCCACACCACCTCTGGCCTGAGACCTCACTTCTTGAGTGGAAGCGTATCAAAAAGTTCAAGGTCATCTCTAATAGGCCAGAAGCACATTTTGTCAAGAAGACCTTTTCTGATTAATGTATTTGTTACGTAACTTGATCACTGAGCAAATGGTAGGACACAAGCGAACTGATTCTTTCCCCTCCCATCATTGCTTCTAGCTGAACTGTGTTGCATCTCCTTTCCCTGTCCCTTAGCGGCATTATGGGCAGAACTTCTAATGTTTATGTCACTTTAATTTATTAAAGGCCCAGCCTTGTCCTGGTGGTTCATCCAATTTAAGGCTAGTCCCTCCCCCAGGCAGGGCCTGGACTTGGCGGAAGGACTTGGGGGGGGGGGTGTCTTCCCTTGTCCTCCTCCCCCTTCTTTCACACTGACAGGGAGGGAGAGATTGGGAGAAAGTCCTTCTGCTGATGCCAGTTCTCTTCTGGCTATGAACGCACCTGGCGTGAAAGGCATCCAAAGGCCACCACTTGTCACTGTTCCCTGCTGTAGGAGGTCCTTTCAATCTGTGTCTGACACCCTACACCAGCTACTCCCCAAATCCACACCGCACAGCCTGTGGGGCCTCCTCAGCTGGCGGCCTCCCTCTTGGAAGAAGACAGGTGAGGCAATAGGACATTTAGTGTCTGCCATGTCCACGTGACTCATGGGAAACTCCGGCCTGGTGCTCCAAGGTGTCCCCTCTCCCCGTGGCTTTTCAGGTCTGCATTTCCCCAGCCCCATTTAGATAGCATATGAGCTAATCTGAACAGCAAATCAACTCCAGAGAGGGAGGAGGAGAGGGGCCAGCACCCCAGGACTCTATGACCCCGTTCTCCTCCTTCCTTTCCCCTCCCTGGCCTTCTGCTTATAGAGACTGAGGTGGGGGAGGGGGCTGGGTGATGTTTGGGTGTTGCAGAATTTCTCCAGCCTAACAACCGAGTCCAGCCCCGAGGTGTCTCCTCTCATGAGTCCAGTCACTGAGTCAAGCAGCAGAAAGACCCCGCGCTCTCCTCTTGCACACATTTGCGGCCGTCTAAGGCCGTCTGTGTTCTGTTCCCCCACCCCATCATTGGTGCCTATAAGCGATGGAGGTGGGGCCCCACAAAGAGTGTGGTCAGAGGAACCAGATGTTCCTGTCCTGAGCTCCTCTGTGAGCCTCTAGCTGTGGGTGTGGACTTCTGCTCTGGCCTCTGGCAGCTCCCCTGGTTTCTGTCCCTCCATGGGCTCATGACTTCAGTAAGGAGACTGACCTCCATATGGGTCACCTCACAAAGCTGCAAGCCTTAGAGATGCTACAGGACTGGGTTGGGGTTCTCAGACCGAGATTGAAACCCGGCCAAGGGGAAGGGTGTGCTTCTCAGCTTTCAGTGGGTCAAAGGCCACGGCTCAGAACAGCTGCAGGCAAATCGTGAGAAGCAGGAGAGAAAGCGTGGCTTCTGCAGGACGCGTCCCCCGGGGCTGACCCACGCCCTCTCTGTGATCACCAGCCAGAAGTACATTCTGACCAGAGCGTCCTCCAGGGGCCCAGGCCTCAGTGAACCGACTGCCAAGAGCTGCCTCAGCAAGGCACCCCACTTGGCTGGACACCCTCCAATGCCCAGGCAGACCCCCTGGTCCCTGAGGGCTTCTCCTGAGCAGCCCCATATGAGCAAGTGGAGCTGGGGAGAGAATGGGGAACCCCCCTTCTCCCAGGATATACATCATAAAAAGACACACATGCACCTTGCAGGTCAGAAGCAGACTAGAGTCTGACAGTAAGTGGCTTGGGCAAAAAAATAAATTAGAATGATGTCAGGTCAAGGTGTTAAGGAGGAAGGCAGAGGGAGCTGGAAGTAAAAGGAAGAAAACTGGTCAGTGGTTGCTGAACCCCAAACCCTGGGGGTGGGCTAGAGACGTGGCGGTCAGACCCCCAGATCCCAGGCCAGGATGTCTCCTCTGTGGGCCTGAGGAGACCAGGAACCTCCACTCATCCAGGGACAGAGGGCTGGGTCGCAGGTTACCTGTGGGGCAGGCCCAGGGGAGGAGAAAGGGTCTGTGCTCTTGAACTTGACGGTGTTCAGAGGTAGCTAGGGTGGCCAGGCCTCTCTGGGCTTTGGGGCCAAGACCCATCATGGGAACTGTGTTAGGGGAGGGGTGGGCCCAGGTGCTGCAGGAGCAGGTCTGAGCGGGCCCAAGGTGACCTTGGAGTAGCCTGTGTGGGAACAGCCATTCTCGACCCTCCAGGCCAGTGGGACTGAGCCTGGGCTCCCCTAGAACAGGTCAAAACCAGAGGGGTCAGGTCTCTAAGCCTCCAGGTCAGTGATAGAGACCCAGTGTCACTTGGTGAGTTAGAGACCAAGACTGGGCCCCAGACTTCCACGTCAGTGCCCTTTTCAGCTCCGTGGAACTGTTTCCTCAGAGGCCGGTGGGAAGAAGGCAGGCAGAAGCTGGCACATCACTAGGAACCGTGGCGTGCTCTTACAGGCCGAGCAGTTTGTTACGAGGAGGAACCTGAGGCTCTGAGGAGGCGTGGTGCTCTTCCCAGGACCGCATCACCCCCTTATCTGGCCCGCTTCGATTTTCTGCTGTGCCCCCTGCTCCAACAGACAGAGCCCTGGATAAGCTCTTTCCAGACTAGAGTACTTTATTCAAGAGGATCTGACTTGGCAGTCAGATGCCCCTACAGGGGCAGTCCTTGGGGAATCTGCTCCCCTTTATCAGAGCCATCAGGCTGGGACACACAGGGCCCTTCCCGGTGACCTCATCGCATCTGGCTGGGCTGCTTCATCTTCAGCCCAGGGCTCGCTCTTCCTGGCCAGAGCCAGGACGGTGGTGTCTTGGCTGGAAGAAACAGTCCCAGCACCAGCAGGTGGCAAAATGTGAGGTGAGACAACAGGGGCCCAGGAAGGGCAAAGCCCCCAGGCAACTGCTGTTCTCCAGAGCCGGTCTGAATTCCAGGGTGAGGTGCTGCTTCCAGGAAGAGGGGGAGGTGGCCGGATCCCCTCCACCTGCTGCCTGCTGTCCCACCCACCCAGGGCCACGGCCACCAGTGTAGGCTCCTGTACCCCTACCTTGGCCAAGAGCTCCCAGCAAGGGCTGCTTGTCTGTGCAGAGCCCGAGGCCCAGGAACAGGTGGTGGGTCCCCCTCTTCCCCTCTTCAGTACTCTGTAGACCCCAGGGGAATCTGGGGCTTGTCTGGTTTCCCTGTGCAAGGCCACAAGTCCTGCTTCTTCCCAAGTTGAGGCTCCATGGGTCTGTGGCTGGCTTCCTTCTCTTGCTTCAGGTTAAGGCACTGAATTCCTGAGGGCCTGTCCGTCCCTGCCCCTCGTCTCGGAGGGAGCACGTCCTTCAGCAGGGGTACAGCTGGCTAATAAATAGAGTGCAGGAACCGGCAGGGAGGTAACTGTGAGCGCGACGGTAATAAATACACGGCTGGGCGCGGGGTCTCTCCTCCAAGGGGCTGGTTACCTCCGGGGAGCAGCGTCGTCGCACCTGCCGAGACCAAACACAGGTGGGGGCGGGAGGTCAGCACACTGTGGAGGGCGAGGTCCCCTCCTATGGGGGTGCAGACCCAGAAGGGAAGCTTGGACAGGGAGTGTGGGGAGGACGCAGCACTCCTGGGTCCCTGCCTGACCAAGTCAACCAGAACTACGAGCTGCCCTCCACAGAGCACTTACCCGGGTGCCAGCCCTGTACTAGGCATTGTCTCGTTTCCCTGTCTTGTTTCCCCACGCTACCACCGATGAGAAAACTGAGGCTCAGAGAGGTAAAGAAACTTGCTCAAGGTCACACAGCTAGTCAGAGAGTCACATGTGAATGGTCCCGCTTCATGCTCTAACGCCTCTAGCTACCCTAAGCCAGCGGTCTTCAAACAGGGAAGCAAGGATGTACATGTGCATGGATCTATATGAAGACTGAGGATAGATGTTTTTTTAAAAATAAATTTTCATGACTAGCAGGTGGTTCAGAGGTTGGGGCAGCTGGATCCCACATTGGCCAAATGCGCAGTTTGAGTCCTGGATCCGGCAACTTGAAAATCAAGCTGGGCACATGTGTGTGCATGCCTAAAATCCCAAGAGGAGAATGGAGGAGAAGGGATTGCGCGTGGTCATCCCTCCTGTGGTGGTGGTGGGGGAGTGCCTTCTCACTTTCTTTCTTTTTCTCTCTCTCTGTATCTCTAGTAAAAACTGAAGAAAAACAAATTCCGAGCCAGCAGGTGGCATGGATGTAAAAAGGCTGGTTCCCACACGGCCAACAGCTCAGTCTGAGTCCTGAATCCATTGGCTTGAAAAACTTGCCAGGCACATGTGTGCGTGTACCCAAAAGCCCCAGAAGAGAATGGAAGAGAAGGGATTTCAGCATCCCATTGCCCCTGGGGGGCTTGTTCATCCCCTCCTTGTCTCTCTCTGCAGAGTGCATGTGCCCTATAGCAAACTAATAAATAAATAAACAAAAGTTGAAAAAAATCAGTTTTCATCCCCCACATGTACTGCCTTAAACTTGTTTGAGTGAGACGGTGTCTGAGGTCTGCTTTTTCATCCACACTGCCCTTCTGTCTTTAGAAAGGAAGGAATGCACACTGTCCATTCCAAGTCCTGTTAAGTGCTTGCCACAAGTTGAAGTATTCCGGGGGCACGAAACAAAAGCCAGTTTGAGATACTGGTGTGTGTTGACAGAGAACCCATGGCAGATGACTGGGTAACCACGCTTTTTACACATCCGTTGGGTTCCAAATCTTTCAAAAAAGTTGACAAGTAGGGCCAGCCGGTGGTATAGTGGTTAAAGTGCTAGTCTCCCATGTAGTCTACAGCAGTTTGAGTCCTGGACCTGGTGGCTTGAAACTCACACCAGGCATGTCTGCGTGTGTGCCCAGAATTCCAAGAGGAGAATGGAGAAGGGATTGCAGCGTGGCCATCTCCCACGGCGGGTGATTTCTTGCTTTCTGTCTCTCTGTGTCTCTCTGTCTCTCCAGTGAGCACATGCACCCTATAGCAAAAATCTCTCAAAAAATAAAATTGAAGAACAATGTAACTGAATTGTGAGCCCAGATGTCATCAGAAGTCATAGTTAACAGGTCACCTTGAGGTTTTGGGCGAGAGTCCAGTAATTGAAGACATCCAGCCCCACTTACTTATTGATGTACCAGCTATGGAATTCATGCGGAATCCGCCTGGGTCTGCCAGGAAGGCAGTTCGTATAATGGACTCGTCTGCTAGCTGAAAAGAAGTAGCTGCATCTATTGCATTAAGATGCATCCCAACAAGATTTATTACACTTTTATGTTTAATATTTATTAAAATATGATGTACTTGTGTTGCTTTGACCAAATGGTATAACTAATAATTATTTTGATAATTTATTCCAGGGGAAAATTTAATTTAGTGTGATGCTCACAGGAAGTTTAAAATCATTGAAACTCACGCTACTTTCGTGGCAGATTCGTGGGGCCAGGGGTCAGTCTTCATGGGCCATGCGTATTACGGAAAAATTATCCATGGATTGCAACATTTTGTGCACCAAAATCAACTTGTAGTCTAAGTCTATTTCCATGAACTTTTTGCAGTCGTCTTATATCTATAATATGCCAGGAATTATAGTCTTTGTAACTACTATTTATAATTACGATGAAAAAGTATTAACATCAGATGGTGGCACATTAAACATTAACATTAAAATCTGACACTGTGTGGCTGACCCACATGGGAGGGCTCCGGATTCGTGTCCAGAGGCCTCCCTGAGAACACTGGGTATACATGTACCTATGATCCAGGGCTGGCTAGAGCTGCGTTGGGAGTGCTGTCTTTGTCTCTCTCACTCATGAAAGAAAAACATAAACTTTAAAAAGCTTATTTTTTTAAAGAACTTTAAAAAATTATTTATCTTTGTTTATTTTAATTTTACCAGTGAGGGATGAGTGAAAGAGAGAGAGAGAGAAAGTGAGGAAGCAAGCCACCAGGTCTAGGACTGTGGTTGCCCATGTGGGAGTCCAGTGCCCTTAACCACCACACCACCTGCTGGCCCCAAAAGTTTAACGGCAATTTAAAAATGTGCAAGGGGGCCAGTAGATGGTATAGTGGTTACGTTGTTGGACTCCCACGTGGCTGACTGTGGTTTGAGTCCTGGACCCAGTGGCTTAAAAAAAATCACACCAAGGGACCAGCAGTTAGCGTAATGGCTATGACGCTAGACTCCCATGTAGTTGACCACAGTTCAAGTCCTGGACCCAGTGGCTTAAACTCACACCGGATGTGTGTGCGTGCATGCCCAAGATCCCAAGAGGAGAATGGAGGAGAAGGGATTGTGGTGTGGCCATCCCTCTGGGGGGTGATTTCTTGCTTTCTGTCTCTCTGTTTCTCTCTGTCTTTCTGGTGAGCACACCTGCCCTATAGAAAAAACCTCTCCAAAAAAACAAACAAACAAACAAACAAAAAACACACACAAAAAAAATCACAGTGTGTGTGCCCATGATTGGGGGGTGGGGGCTTGGAGATGGGATTGTGGCGTGGCCATCCCCCCTGGGGTGTGATTTCTCACTTTCCCTCTCACTGTCTCTGTCTCTTTCTCTTGGATGAGTGTGAGTACATGTACCCTAATGCAAAAACCTCTAAAATAAATACATACATACATACATACATACATACAAATGTGCAAGGGAGCAAAGAGACTTTGACATTCTTTCAGAAATTCCCAAATGTAACATTTGAAGACTCCAGCCCTCAGAATGGAGTGACGGGACACTCTCTATCTGAGGCTGCCCAGCTGGTGCTGCAGCCCTGAACTGACTTCCTTGCTAGCTTCTTCCCCAAATCGCTTAGCAGGCCCAGGGGAGAGATGAGGACCGAAGCCTTGAGGGATGGAGCAGGGCTGAAATCTCTGCTCACAGGGAGCAGACGCGTGGGGTCATTCCCTGGGTCAGCTCCACTGCCGTATTAAGGAAAGATCTGGAATGTCAGAGCCTAAAGAGACGTTGGCCCTGGAGAAGACCCACGGTGTGACTGATTTACTGTGCATGTGGACAAATTTATTTTATTTAGTTAGTTATTTTTGTCTTTTTTTTTTTTTTTTTTTTTGGCTATAGGGCATGTATACTCTCTAGAGAGACAGAGGGAAAGTGAGAAATTACCCCTAGGGGATATGACCACATCACAACCCTTCTCCTCCATCTTCCTCTTGGCATTTTGGGTACGCATGCACATATGCCCTACGTGTTTTCTTTTCTTTCTTTTTTTTTTTTAGAGAGATTTTTGCTATAGGGTGTGTGCACTTGTCGGAGAAACAGAGAGACACAGAGAGGCAGAAAATGAAAAATCACCCCCCAGGGAAGATGGCCACTCTTGGGATTTTGGGCACACATGTGCAAGCACCTGGTTTGAGTTTTAAGTCTCTGTGTCTGGGATTCAAGCTGTGGTCAACTACATGGGAGTCCAGTGGCATAATCATGCGATCTGCTTGTCCCAACCCTGCCTATTTTCCACCTGCCTCCATGGTGGGTGGTCACGCTTCAATCCCTTTTCCTCCACCTCTCCCACCTTTCAGGATTTGGGGGACACATGTGCATGCACCTGGTGTGTTTCTGAAGATGCAGGGCCCGGGACTTGAACCTTATGCTGGCCACTTGAGAATCCAGCCACCTTAACCACCATACCATCATCTAGCCTGCTCTTGACAGAGCCCAATTTTCCCTCTTTAATCCTCCTCTTCCAGCCATACTCCGGTCTGAGGTTCCCACCTGCTTTCCCCAGGTATGAAACCAAGGTGGGCAGGTAACAGCGAGAGGCGAAGAAGCAGCAAGGGGACCCCCAAGGAGGAAATCTGGCTAGGGAGCCTGTGGTGGTTGGTGGGGGAGGGCTGCATATTCCCTGGCTACTAGGAAGCAGCCCTACGTCACTTCTTGGCTGTCAGTTTCTGTCCCTACAGCGTCAGCACTATAAGCACAGGAGTCTTGTTTTTTGATTCACTGACGTACCTGGTGCACAGTAAGTGCTGGGTAAATGTTTGTAGAATGAATGAATGCTTGACAGACTCCCTGCCCCCTCTTTCTAGGCACAGAAAAATTAGGCTCAGAAGGTGAGACGATTTGTTCCAGGCTTTATGAGACTTAGGGCTAAGCCTGGACAAGAATCGCGGTCCCCTGATGCTTCCCGGCCCTGTTCTGGGCGCCAAGACTGCCCTGCACCTTGCCTTTCCCAGCCGACCACTAACCCCTGCTGGCAGGGTGGGGCGGGGCTCCCATGGGCCCAGCCCCCTTGCCATCCCTGGGCCCCCCTCGCACTCACAGGTGGCAGTCTGTGGGTCTCTGCTTCTCTCTCTTCCTCTTCCCCCTGCCCTTGGGTCTCCTCCTGCAATAAGCCAAAAGCGTCAGGACAGGGTGCTTGGGGACCTCCATGCTAGGACAGGGGTTGGCAGGCCTGAGAAGAGCCCCCAGCCCAGCCAGGCCACTTACCTTTCTGGTTTCATCTTCTCCCGCAAGGGCCTGAGGAAACAGAGAGAGAGGGAAGCAGAGGAGAATCAGTTAAGTGGGGCTCTCCATCACCCCCCTCACCTGCCCTCAGACATCCCCAACTCCCGTCCTGCAGTTGACCATCGACCACTAGGGGGCAGTGTGGGGCTGGCGAGGGAGCGATGGCCAGAGGCCTCTGAGCTTGGCTTCTCACCAGGCGCCAGCGACCCTACCAGAAGTACAGTCCCCAGGGCCCTTCTACCCGCCCTTCCGCATTCCTCAGCCTACGGGCTACAACTCCTGGGTCTACTGAGTCCATTTCTGCTGCCCACTTTCTCTGTCACTTTCTTCCCTTCCTTCCACAGGACATTCTGGGAGTTTCCTCAAAGACAGTGATGGGCAAGGGGATGGGAATGGCTGTTGCCAGCTAAGGTTGCTCCATCAGGGAACAAGTCCCCGCCCCCATCATGGCAAGGGCACGGGAGGGGGGAGGGGAAGCGCTCTGCCTCCCTAGGGGTGGCTGTTGGCACGGTAGTGAGAAGAAAGGTGTCCCTGCCACCCAGCCTAGTGGAAGGGCACAAGGTCTCAGTCCTCCCCTGGAACAGTAGTAGTAGGCTGGCTCCTTCCTTGGGGGGCCAGGCAGAGTACAGGAGCCTCTTGGGGCTGCCTGGTCATAGCTCTCCATATTGTGCAAATCAGAGACACTCCTGCAAGTCAGACTCCTCGAATCTGCTTGACCCAAAAGGGTGACCGTGAGGGCAAAGGCGATGCAGAAAGTGCAAGGTCGCCGTCCAGCACCGTGCCCAGGAGGATTCATTCAGCGCAGAGCTCCGACTGGCAGGGCCCCGACACTCACAGAGTGAAGAGGGCCTGGAGCTTGGGCTCAGGTCTGAAAGGGGCAGCCGGAGCCCTGGCCCCTGGCTACCGGAGAACATGGTAGTAGCCATGAGAGGAGGCATGAGGAAGAGCGGGCTGAGGGGTGGGACAGGCCAGAGCCCACACCCCTCGTCCCACATTCGCCCGCTGTGACAAATCACGTAACCGTAAGGAGCACTGGTTCCCTCATCCCTGCCGTGGGGGTGACGGCGGTGCCTACTCCCTAGCGTGGTTCCGAGCCCTTGCGCGTCTCGCTCACTGCTGTATCCCACCTGGCCAACGCAGTGCCTGGCATACAGTAGGCGCTCAGTAGGTGCAGGCAATACATTGGAAGACGGGTTCCAGTGCTTGACCTGGGGCTTGGCACAGCAGGTGCACAGCCCGCGGGGGCCCTCCTGCTCCTCCCAGCCCAGGCTCGGGCTCTGGACCTCGAGGCTGATGCCTCCATGGCCCAGTGGCACCAAGAGCAGCATCCTGGCCTCTCTCCTCTCTGGACCTGGTTGGCAGTGCCAGGCCTCCTGCTCCACATGTTCTGGGCATAAGCAGCAAGGCCATTGCAGGCTGCAAGAGGCAGGGTGGCAGAGGACTACAGCTTTAAGGGTCCTGCAGTGGCCTTTTCTGCTGTCCCTTTCCTCCTACCAGGGCTTGTCCTGCGTCTGCTTCTCAGTCCAGATTGCCCTTCCCATGGGCATGCAGACTGGCCCAGAACCAAATCCAGATGTGCAATGTTTTGGCCTCTACGAACCTTTTCCAGGGGCCTGTGGCAGCTGTTGCTCATCTGGAGCAGGGGATGACATGCGCTGAGCCCCTGCTCCTCTGGGAGGGACTCCGGACTCCCTTCTCCCTGTGGCATCTGTGCAGCTGTACTCCAGCTGCTGGGTTCAGCTTCCCCAGGCAAAACTGGCTAGTGAGTACAAAAAGAATGGCAGCTGCCCCTGGGCCCTGGTCTCCCTGGCCTTCCTCAGCCTGGAAGGACGTGCAGCCTGCAGCAGGACTGGGCATCGGCAGCCCCCACTCCCAGATTCATCTTTGCTGAGGCCACCAAGTGCATGGTGTCTGTCCCTGCTCCCCACCCAAGGACCCACCTGCACTCGCAGCGTACGTGCTGAGAGAACGTCAGCTCCACGTAGGAGGGCCGGTCTCCAGAGCGGATCTTCAGGAGCTGTGGGAAGGAGGTGGATGCCTGGGTTGGGGGTGGCCTGTGGGCACTCACTCTGCTCTTCCCTTGGGAGGAGAGCCAGCCTTCCTTTTCCCACCAACCTCTGGACTATGTGCCCTCTTCTGCTGGGAGCAAGGGGCGAACAGCTCTCCCACCTGCATGGGCATTGCAGAAGGTGCTTGTCTCTCCCTCCCCAGGGCCACCGCCATGGCAGTGGTGTAGGCTGGGCCCATGTTCTGGAGTAAGAGAGGCTGCGTTCAAATGCCAGCTCTACACCTGCTGAGCAAGTGCAATGACATGTCTAAACCTCAAATTCCTCATCTGGGAAATGGAGTGACTCCTGGGTCGAAGGACTAAATGAGATAGTGTTTGGAGCAGCCCTGGAAGGCTGAGATCACTCGGTGAGTGCTCAGTAAATCAGTGAGCTGCGTGTGCCCGCAGAGGTCAGGGACACCATGCGCTCCCGGTACGAATGAGGACTTCCTTAATATGAGCAGATTTCTTTCCAGCCTTGACTAGATATCCTGAGTCTTGGGGACAGGGCTCAGCGTGAGCCCGAGAAGGCTGGCGAGGGCGGAGGGGGTGGGCTCAGGGAGGAGCAGCCCCGTGCTGGTGGTAAGAGCACTAGCCTGAGAGTCAGGTTCCAGTCCTGGGACTATGGCCTGCCTCCTGCCCTAGTGAGGGTCCCTTCTTGTGCTCGAGGAGCAGGGCATGGCTATGGGCTGGCGGGGTGTGAGCAGGACGGCTTCCCTACCTGCATGGTGACGTTGACCGTCTCCACCGGCATGCAGTGCAGGTTCTCATCGCCGCAACAGCCGGTGCAGCGCAGCAGGGAGACGCAGGATGGGCTGAACATGTGCTCCACCTCGCTGGGGTACTCGGCCACAATGTCCACCAGCCTCTCCAGCACACGGCAGTAGCTGCGCCCCCAAACCTCCTGGAAGGGCACCACTACGAGCAAGAAGGCTGGGTCAGGCTGGCAGAGGCCTGTTCTTTGAAGCCCCGGACCTGGCTCCCCCAGGCCCTATTGCACTTCCCAGGTTATGCAGACATCCCCTCCTCCAGGAAGCTCCTAGCCCAATCTGAGCTCCCCCTGTTGGAACTCCTGATGAGAACCCGTGGTGATCCCCCAGACCTGTCGCTTGTCTGCTGGAGGGAAATCCCTGGGGAATGGAATCTGTGTGCTGGGGGTTCTCTGCTGAGTCTTGGCTCGAGCTCAGCTCAAAGTCTTAGCGCACGTGTGCCTCGGTTCCTTGGAGCTCCATGGAGTGTATCCTGGCAGCTCCCAGGCCCTCTGGGTCTCTCTCAGCCCGACTGGGTGCTTCTTCCCTATTGGAGAACTTGCAGAAACAGTTCTGGTGTCCCACAAGGAGGGTTGGCTTTCCCCTTAGTCCTCTGCTCAAAAACTGTCCCCGGCGCCCTCATGTGCCACCCCGGCTCCTCTCCCTGGCCACAGAGCCTGCAGCGATGTGCCTGAGCCCCCCTCTCTGTTCAGCCCACCCAGGATGGGCCAGAGCAGCCTCATATCAGTTCCCAGCTTTGGGCTTTTGTGCTTCATGGTCCACGCAGGGCCATGTCATTTCTCATTTCTACCCAGATAACCTCCCCCTCTCTCCCCAAGGCCCACCTCCCCGCTGCCTCTCCGAACCTTCTCCAGTGATCCCACCAGAGGAGCAGATTTCCCCCCTCGGGCACAGCTGGGCCCCAGGGGCTTGCTCTGCCTTGTTCCTGGTGGCTCTTATCTCCTTTACAACCAAAGCGAGGCTCTGTCCTCACAGGGGACACCAAGTAAACACAGGGATGGAGGCGCCCGCAGGGAACAGAAGCTGAGTAATTCCGGACTGATTAGATGACAGTTGACTGAGGATTATCAGGGACATCCCTGGCCTCGGATGTGCTGGTAGTTGTGAATGGGACCTTCTAGGGTTGATCTGGAATCCCTCAAAGATGCTGCTCCTTTAGGGGAAGGCAGGGGCCAGGACCGCAACAGAGGCTCCCAGGGACCCACTTCCAGAGCCAGTCCTATTGTGGCTGTGTGACCTTGGGGAGGTCACTTCACCTTCCTGAGCATATCAGTTTTCTCAGCTCGGGGGAAAAAGAAGGTTGGGAAGAGCTGGTTGCCAAGGTTGTCCGCGATTCAGAGCACATGGCTCAGCCTTGAGACCGAGGGCAGAGCTGGGGTCGTCCTGCTCCACAGCAGATGGTCGCTCTCAGCCAGCGTGGGGAGGACAGGGGGACAGGGTCAGCTGGGGCCCTGCAGCCTCTGCCCCAGAGCAATGGCATCTCTTGGCAGACCCTCCCTCACCTCCTTCCAGGGCCCTTCCTAGGAGGCAGAGGGGCCACCAGTGGGCATATGGGGATGTGAGTCTGGGGTAATCTCAGCAGAAAAATAAGCTTCAGTCCTAGCGGAGGCCTCAGGAAAGACTATGAACTGCTGGAAAATACGGCGAAGCAGAGAGTGTCCACCCACGTGGAGCTGGCCAGGCAGCCACAGGCAATAAAGTGGCTTATCTGGGAGCCTGCCACTCCATTCTGCCCTGCTCTGCTTAGGGGGTGCTGGGCTGGGCAGGGGGCTGGGCAGGGAGTGTAGAGACCTCCCCTGCTTCTATCTCCCCAGGCCACCGGACCCTCCCCCTGGGAGGGGAGTTAAGTGGAAAACAAGGCCCCTCTCTCTCCCAAAGGCAGCCCTGACGCCCAGCGAAGCCTGTCTTTGCCATAGGGGGTCAGAGAGCACCTCCCTATCACCAGCTCCGTGAGCTGTGTGTTTAGTCTGAAACTTCATGAGAGCTACGTGACTCCGAACTTTTCATCTCCATCTTGGAAAACACAAAAAACAGCAGAGGAATAGCCAGCCACCAAAGCATCACAAAAGACTGGGGCCTGCCCTGGGACCGGCCACCAAGGAGGCTCCCAGGCCCTTCCTACGCTGCAAACAGACCCCCACCCAACGAGGCTGTCGGGTCACAGCCAGGTTTAGTAGAGCCAAAGGGACTTCCTTTCTTCACTCCCCAGCCTAGCTCTGTCAACAGGACTCAGGCTCCTGGGCCTGAAATCCTTACAGTTGTCACTTTCCAGGTCACATGTCAGACTGTCAGGGGAGGCCTGAGAAGCAGGGGGCTGGGGCCTGGTTTACCTGGGGCCACCAGAAAGGAGGGCGATTCATCCTCAGGGCCCCTGCCTGGGTGTGTAGGAGAAACAAAGGGGGCTGGTGAGGGGCCCAGATGAGGGCTGAGGGAGCCCGGATGTGGGCTGCGCCCCTCAGGAAAGAGCCCACTCAGCTGCTGGGGGGAACACTTCCGCTGGCCCTAGACCTGCTCCAGTGGGTGGGGGCAGGGAGGGGAGTGGAATGGGAGGCCGAGGCCCAGACAGGCGCCTGGCCAGGGCTAAGCCATCCCCCAAGGCTGTTCCTGGGCCATGAGTGGGCTCTCAGCCCTCTTGCCAGCCCCACAGGTGAGCCACCCCTCTGGCCCTGGCTGCACCCACCCACAGTGGAGCCCACCCAGGAGGGCGAATGTGGGATCCTGAGAGCAGCTTCTGGGGAGGCGGCTGGGGAGAAGCCACAGGGCTGAGCCCAGGAGGTGTCCTCTTCATGGTCCCCGGCAGGGCACGCAGCCAGAGACACCCTCCTTGTGCCTGCTCTGAGAGGCCTGGTACTGAGCACTCCAGTTCTGCCAGGGATAGGGAGGGGAGCCTGAAACTCTAGGGGATCTGAGGGCCTCTCTGACAGACTCACAGACTCTTCATCTGCAAAATGTGGGGAGTACGAATGCCTTCCAGTTCACAGCTTCAGGTCAGGACAGAATGAGAGGAAAAGCCCACCGCCATTACCATGCCAGTGATAGCAAAAATCAGTGTCCATAGCTGGGCCTTGCTATCAGGGGAGGGGATGGCATTTGGGGATTTTGCAAACTAAAGCTCAGCATCCATCCCCCGCTACGGCAGTGTCCCTGATTGAGGGCGATGGCAGGAGAGCTGACTTAATGATCTATCTCCCACGCCTCCTTACCCAGGCTCCCAGGGGATATATACCCGTGTCTCCTCAATGGAGCCAGAGTCTCCTTCGATTTTGGAAAAAGAACGCGCCTTAGCTATGTAGTTCAATGCTCCCATTTCACAGAAGAGAAAGCTGAGGCTTGGACACTGTAACTGTTGCCTCGACTACACTAAAAGCATCCAAAAGGGCAGTGCACGGAGGTGGGTGAGGGGTCGCTCCCCAAATCCCTGAGCGGGCACAGCAACGGGGCGTCAATGAAGTCAGGACAGCCCCCTCATCCACCTAGTCAGTAGCCAAAGGGTTTGAGCCTCAGGTGTCAGAGCACGGCTAGGCTTGGGACAGGTCTGGGAGAAGCTGGCTGCCTGGCAGGGAGGCGGGGGTGGGCAGGCAGGCAGGCCAGTAGGGTGTTGCCAGCTTGCAGACAGCTATCACCCGTGTGTGTGTGTGTGTGTGTGTGTGTGCACGTCCCTACACGCCCCCTCTCCAGGGCGGTGGTGGGACGCCTGAATAGTGGTGTGTGGCCACCCTGCACGTCTCAGAGGGGCAAGGAGGAAGGAGCAAGGCAGGGGGCCTGGCATGGGAGTCTTGCCTTCTGCACGTATGTCTTTTTGGCAAACGTCTCATTGCCCTTTGAAGATTCCCTCCTGATGCAACCCGGGCGGGGAGTGGAGGGGCCAGGGAGGGCGCGCCTCATGTTCTGTCTGTTTGTAATCAATGGAAAGGCCTGGTCAGATCCCGGCAGCTCCACCAGGGCTGGGCTGCTGCAGAGGGCCCTCGCCCCTCCCTCAACCTCTTGCCTGCTTGCTGTCTGCATTCAGCTCCCAGACCCCCCCCCCAGTCTAACCCCTGGCACTCACTGCCCACCCTGCCCTCCAAGACCCCATCAGCACCCTTACATCAGGGAAAGCGGCTCTGAGCCAGCCAGACCAACCCTGGGTAGACTGGCTCCAGCCTTGCTCTCTGAGGGCTGGGTGACCCTGGCCAACGGTGCTCTCTGGGCCTCTTGGTCACAATGTGGGGACCTCTCAGGCCCTGCCAACATTGTCAGCCAGAACTCTTCTCTTATTGGCCGGCACCCACTTATGCCAACCCTTCCCACCACTGCCGAGGCTTGGGGGGAAGAAGAGAGGGACTCAGGGAACATGCGCACTCCCAGCCTCCTGACTTACCTTCCACCTCTGACGAGCCATTCCCAGCCGTCAAGGCCCACTGCTGTGGATAAAAGGTGCAGAGATGTGAGTGGGCACCTCGGGGCTTGGCACTCTGGGGCCAAGTGTGATGGCAAGAAGGTAGAGGGCCTCTGAGCTCCTTCCTACTTGCTGCACACTCTCCCCTCCTCAGAGCTCCCTCTTTCCAGGTGCAACTAAACCCCACTACATCCTGGTAGGTCCCACCTCTCTCTGGCCTGTTTCCTCATTAGGGAGGGGTGGGAGGCTAGAGGCTCATGGAGACCCTTTGCCTTCTATGTTCCAAAGATTTCGTGCTCCTACACAATCTCCCTTCTACCCAGCCCCCAGGCCAGCCCTGCAGGCCCGGTGCAGCCCGCCTTGGCTGGGTGCCAGAGCCCAGGAGGAGGTGATCAGCTGGTGGGAGCTGAGGGGCTGGAGCCGGTGGCGCCATGAGCCAGTGGCGGTAATGTTACACCTCTGGCGAGCCCTGCAGCAGGCAGGCCGGTGGCTGGGCTGCTTGGCCCTTGGGGACTGCCCAGCCCACCCACTCCTGGGCTGGGGCTGGGGCCGGGGCTGGGGCTGGGACTCCAGGGCAGCAAGGCAGCACAGTAGGAAGGGAGCGCATTGGCTTTGTCAGAATTTCACTGCCCAAGCTGGCTCCATGCCAGACTCACCCGGCTCCTGGGAAAAGGGCCCTGCTCACTTCCCCAGGCCCTGCACTCAGGGCCTCCGGCCACCCACCCAGGAGAGAGGGCATGGCGGGACCCCTTGTCTTGTCCCAGCCCACCCAGGAGTCCTACGCTCAGCCTGAGACCTGGTGGGGGCAGGGCCCAGTCTCCCTACCACAGCCTTGTCAGCCAGCTTCCCCCGCCACTAGGCCAGGTCAGAGGTCCTGGGGTGCCTGGCTGGTCACAAGGCTTCAACCCTGACCACAAGGCCAGAGGCCCGCCTACCCGGGATTACTGGACAGATGCTTTTAGCAAAGCCACTAGGGCTGCAGGGGCCAGACAGGAAACTTCCCTCCCTCCCTGTGGCTTCTCTGCCCCAGCCAAGACAGCCCCCCAGAGCTGGGGACAGCCCAGCCTGTGTCTCCTCCCAGAAGACGCAGGTCTTTAGCCTGGCCCCTGGGAAGAGTGTGGACATCCTCGCGGCTGCTGCTCTCAGGAGCAGATCTGTGGTTTCAGAGTCCCTGTTTCCAGTGCTGGGATGGGAAGGTCAGGGCAGCCAGTCTGGGGGTGGGGGGTCGTTCTTACCTGGGGAGGCACAGTGGGCAGTGCCAGCCCAGCCAGGAGCTGCAGGAAACAAGTGAACAGCCTCATGGCCAGCATCTTCTCAGACATCCTGAGCCAGGGGGCTCCAAGGAAAAACCACCATGCTCGTCCCCCTGGGGGAGCCCCTGCGCAGAAAAGCTGAGTTGGGGAGCTGGATGTTCTGCTCACTGCTGCCCCTGGGCCCCTGCCGATGGCCTCAGCATCCTCTGGAATCCCTGGCGAATCAGGAGCCCGCAGGTAAGTCCGTGCCGGGAACCTGCTGGGGAGCGGCCCGGCGGGGCGGGCGGGCAGGGCAGGTGGGTCCCTAGCACGGCCCGTCGGACGTCCAGTGCGATCCCAGGGCAGTCGCCTGAAGATGCAGTTTCCTCCTCAGACAGCAGTTCTCATCTGGGACTGGAGCTGGTCGGCAGCTGCATTTCTGGGGCTGTGAGTCGGGGCGTGGCTGCCGGCCCGCCCCGCCCACCGTCGACGAGGCTTCAGTCCCCGGAGCCGCGGAGAGCGGAGCGGACCCAGCTTGGCCGCGCGCGGACCTGAGCGCGCTAGACCTGCACTGCGTGGAGGGGGCGCTCCTGGCCCACTATCCCGTCGGAGCCCGGCCGGCAGATCGCCCTCGCCGAGCGGTGTCTGGGCGCCTGCTGACCAGGCAGCACCGGTGTCGGCCCACTGAGAGGGCCCACTCTGCCCCGGCTCTTCTGAACCAGTTACTTGGGGTGGGGGCACCCAGGTGTGGTGCCCAACATCTGCCATCAAGACGACTTTAGCGACCTCTGCAAGAACGGCAGCCCCACGTCCCTAGGAAGGTCATTCACGCCCACCTGACGCCATTCCGCAATCCTTAGGGTGGGGTGGGGGGCGGTCGGTGAGAGGATTCCTCACTCCGCTTCATAGATAAAGAAACCCAGCCTCGGAGAGCGCCCGTGCCTGCTCGGTTGAGCGCACTCATGCACTCCTGGAAACTGTGGGTGCCCATGTGTCTGCGTGTCCCAGGAGCTGCAGAGACGAAACCCACACCAGGGACTCTAGAACCTGCTCTTCACCCAGGATACTGCCCTCTTGGCAGGCACTGACACAGCAGGGCAGTAGGCCACTGTGGGCCGCCCATGGACACCGCTCTGGGCGCCTGGCTGGGGGGGGGGGGCAGCAGCCCCGACACACCCTCCCTGCCAGGCCAGCCCACCTGGGTAGGCAGTGGCCTCCCTGGACATCTCCCGGAGGTGGAGGAGGAATTGCTCCAGTGTGGCGTGTGTCTGCGCATGCACCTGGGCGTTCGTGTGGCTGTGCATGTGCTGTGTGTCTGAGCGTGTCCACTGCACACCAGATACGACTGAGTGTGGGTTGGGTCTCTTTCTTTTGTACGACTACCTGCTTGTGTCATTGTGTGTGTGTAAGTGCCAGCTGTGTCTCTGGGTGTGTCTGGGACTGTTCTGAAGTCTGTTTCGGCTGGGCAAGCTGGTGTGCCTGCCTCTGTTTTGCACGTGTGTCTTTCTCTGGGCTTCTCTGCGTGTGCATCTCTCTGTACATCTGTGTGTGCCCCTCTTTGTCACTCAGTTGTTCTTTACCACCACCACCCTGCCACCCTCTGTGCCTAGGTCTCGGCTAAGAGAACCTGGTAATTCGGAGTGAGGAGCTGACTGAGCCTGGGGCCGGTGGGTGGCTGTGGGGGAGGAGAGAGGCCCACATTCCAGCCAGGAGCAGGGAGGCCAGGACAGCCCCAGGCCTCACCCCAGTGACCTCTGTGTCCGCTGCCTTCCTGCCCACCCACGAGAGGCTGTCAGAGACACTGCCTCCTTGCCTGGCCAGCCCTTAGCCTGAAGGTCCAGGAGCCAGGGGGCAGTTACTGGCCAGCTAAGCGGGGGCTGCAAAGAACATTCCTGTGAGCTCCAACATGCGAGGGCTCTTGGGGTGGACAGGCTTCTTCCTGGGCCCAGGGTCATTATGCATGTGTGTGAGGGTGAGTATATATGTGTTTGTGGCTATCCGTACCACATATGTTTGCCCGTGACATATGCATGTGTTTATGTGTGTTTTTGTTTTAGATTTGGATTTGTGTACGTACATAGGCATGGGTGTGTATGAGTGTGTGTTTAAGAGTCATAGTGTATATACTTGTCTTTAACTGAAGGTTTTGAGCATTAAGCATTGGGCGCATTTACCTCTAATTGTTGTATGGGGTTGTGCCATCGGTTATGTGTATGTTTGTACCCATTCATTCATTTTTTTAAAAAGAATTATTTATTATCATTACTTTTCAGTTTTGACTAGAGAGAGAGAGAGAGCGCGCAAGCCATCAGGTCCAGGACTCGAACCACAGTCGACTATGTTGGAGTCCAGTGCCTTTAACCACCACATCACCTGCTGGCCCCCCTCCCTTTCTTTTTTAAGAGAGTCTTATGATATAGCTGTGTGTGCTACCCAGAGAGACAGAGAGAGAGAGAGAGAGAGAGAGAGAGAGAGAGAGAAAGCGAGAAATCACCCACTGGGCATGCCACAATCCCTTCTCCTCCATTCTCCTCTCAGGATTTTGGACACATAGGCACATGCGCCCAGTGTGAGATTTAAGCTGCTGGGTCTGGGATTCGAACTGCGGTCAACTACATGAGAGTCCAACTACATAACCATTAAGCCATTTGCTGTCCCCCCCCCCCCACCCCGATTCATTCTTTCTTACCTTCATTTCACACACAGTGCTTTAGCCCTACTCTGCTCCAGGCACTGCCCAGGTGTTAAAGATGAGTGTGGAGGTGGCCCGAAGTTTCCATTCACGTTTGTAGGTGCCGGCCTACTGAGAGGGCCCATGGCTCTGCCCTGGCTGTTTCCAGGCCAGCTGCTTGGGGCGGGGGCACCCAGGTGTGTTGTGGTGCTTAAAGCCAGGGCTGCTGAGGCTCTTTCTTCCCCCGTGAACAAAATCAATGCCTTGGGCAAGGTCTAGGAGTCCCATGAACACACTTCAATCTTCTGTCACTAGAGTGGGGGCCATACCCTATACACCTGGCTTCCTGGTTGTGAGATGACTTAGCTACGGGAAGCCAGGTGACGGAAACCAAGCAGACTCCAGAATGTCCATGGATGGAATCAAAACTTATTCTTGCTTGTGTCCAGTCTGGGGCAGGAGCGCTGATAGCCCTGTCTCCTCGCACTGGGGTTCCAATCCTGATCAGTCATACAACCTCGAGTAACTGCCGTGACTTTCAGAGCCCTGGCTTTCTCCATATGTACGTGAGAACGGTAACAGCACTTGTTCACACAGCGGGTGGGGACTGATAAAGCGCTTGGGTGTAAGAAATGGCCTCTGTTGGGCATGATTTCTACTTCAGTTTTGATTCTTATTAGAGAAATAAAAATACTACCATTACAGAGCAGAGTCTTTGACCGCATGGGCACGAGACAGAGTGAGAATAAAGAACCTTGGGCTGGCAGGTGGTGTGGTGGTTGAGGCACTGGATTTTCCACATGGCTGACCACGGTTTGGGGTCCTGGACTTGGTGACTTGCTTTCTCACTTTCCCTTTCTCTCTCCGTTTAGTCAAATGAACAATAATAATAAATAAAATAAAATAAATAATTATTTTAAAAATGTTAAAAAGGAAATTACGCCTCTGCCCATTGCAAGGAGACTGGGTGGAGAGCATCACACACGCACACACTAGTTCTCACTATCACGCCGCGGCCGTCAGTTGTCAGCTGTCGTGGAGGCATTCTGCGTTGGGGAGTGCTGAGGGGGTGGCAGGTCAGTGTCCCCAGTTCAACCCGGAACCATGCATCACCACAATCGCTCGCTGTTTCAGAAGAAAACTAATATTTATCGAGCACCTATTATTACTGCTGAGCAGAGTGCCTGGGGCTTTAAACACTTCAACTTACTGAATTTGGACCCTAACCCTGTGAGAAGGTTTTAATTATTCCCATTTTGAAGATGGGAAAATGGAGGCCCGGCGAGTTTTAGTGACTTGCCGATAGTCATGTAGCTGCTGAGGAAGGAACGATGGGAGTCAGCCTCGATCCCTCTCCAAAGCTCTTTCCAACGTACGTGAGCTGAACTGCAAGGACCCAAAGTCAGGGCCAATGTCTCAGCCTTTATAGGTCTTCCCTTTGCTGGAGCACAGGGGGTGCTTTACAGACCCTGAATGCTTGATGTGCAGGAGGGCCAAGCCCTGCCTCAGGAGCTGACCCTCCCAAGGGGGTCTGGCTAAGGCAGACAAACATGAAGGGCTGGGCTGTAGGAACCCTGTTTGGGCCATGACAATTTGGTGGACCTGGAGCAGCTACAAATGCCAATCTGCATGCCAGGCTGCCAGACTGCCAGGCCAGGCCTTGGCTCCCAAGGCTGCCTGTAGACACAGGGCTCTCTACACCTGTGTTAGTCACAGCCTTAGCCTGGAGCACCTGCCCTAACCCATCCTGACTTCTTGGCGTTCAGCTTCCTGACTCATGCTCCCATTTAGGTCTAGCTTCTTCACTGTCTTGACCCTCCGAACTTTTTCCCACCCATGACTTCTTCTCTCTTAACAAGAGTTTAGCGTCTGCCTCTGGAGAGATGTCTTAGGTGACTCTGGATAAGCACTCTCTCTTTTCTTTTATAATTTGCTTGAGGGTGCATGCTCTCACAAGACACACACACACACACACTCACACACACACACAGAGCATCCCCTGCTGAGCATGGGCACACCACAATCTCTTCTCCTCCATTTCTCTACCCTGTTGGGATTGGGGGCACACATGCATACATGCCTGGCATGTTTTTAAGTCATCAGTTCTGGGATTCAAACTGTGAGGTCAGCCATGTGGGGTCTGGCTCCCTGAACCACTAGGTCATTGGGCTGGCTGCACACCCTCTCTTTCTGATTCTGACCCTGAGCCCTGATCTCCTGGGTATGGCTAGAGGTAGCCAAGAAATAGTGCAGGGACTGGAGTCAGCAGATGGTGTAGTGGTTATGTCTCTGGACTCCCACATGGCCAACTGCAGTTCGAGTCCTGGACCCAGTGGCTTGAAAATCACTCCGGGCAAGTGTGCCTATGTGCCCAAGAACCCAGAAGGAGAATGGGGGAGAAGAGATTACAGTGTGGCTATCCTCCCCACATCCCCCAGGAGGATGATTTCTCACTTTCCCTCTCATCATCTGTCTCTGTCTCTCTCTGGTGAGTGCACATGTCCTATGGCAAAAATCTCTAAAAAAAAAAGAAATAGTTCAAGGACGTAAACTGCCCCCTTCCTGGGTGGCAGAGAGAGCAGCAGTGGGCCACTCTGCCCAGGGCCTTTCCACTGGAGATGGTGACATGCTTTATGGCCAACAATCACTGTCGCCAGTGAGAGAATGCTCAGCTGGCCTCCTCTGCCTTTTCCTCTTGCCTTCTGGGCCTGCCTAAGCCTCAACCTGAGCTCTTCTCTCCAGGCACTTCTTCCAGGCAGGAGCTGCTGGCTTCTGGATAAGACGCCCCTCATCCAGGGGCCATGGCACCTTGAATCGCCCCGTCATCACAGCACCTGCCCTTGGTAGACTCACCCAGCCGCTCATCTGTCTTACCTCCAAGGCTGCCCCCCTGAGAGGGTAGAGGCTATGGGTCTTCACGCTCGATCCCCAGCACCTTGCTCAGTGCCTGGCACGTAGCAGGGGATTCTCTGATCTGTGTTGAGGCGGACCAGTCCTCAGAGACTCCTCTTCTCCCCACAGGGGAAGTGTCCCAAGTCTGCCCATTGCGTACTTGAGTGCCCTTGAGTGCTTCAGAGGTACGCCCTCCTAGACTCCGTACTGGGGACCTTTCAACTTGTGTGGGCCTCCCTGAGCAGGGTGGGGGGAGCGTGATGTGGGAGACCTGCCTCCCACCACTGTGTAATCTTCTGCTGGGTTGGTCACCGCAGCCCCGCCAACCCCCAAGGGACAAGACTCATGCCTCGGGCTGGACACCAGAACCCAGTGGGAGGCCTGGGGTGTGGCCGAGTTGGAAGGGGGCCAGGAGAAGAACCATGAGTGACCAAGTGGTTCCCAGGGGTGGGAAAAAAGATGGTACCTGCCACCAGGGCTGGGAACAAGGGAAGCCAGGCGAGGTGCCCACGGCCTTATCCCAGGCCTCTGGGCGACATGTCGTCACCGAAGGAATGGAAACCTGTACTTTGGGAACTTGGCAGCCGGGCCTGGGTTTTTCGTGTTTTCTGTAATTATTTCCCTTTTGTTCTCCCTTAGTATTTAGTAAAGCCCTTTGTGAAAAGGCCAGCCGGTCTCAGCTGTGCTAAGAGGAGTGACAAAGGGGGACTTTGTGTGTGCTTGGCCCTGTGCTTTCATGGAGGGACCTGCTTAGTGGTGGCAGCAAAGTCGAGCACACCGAGGGCACCGGGAGGCTCTGCGGGCCACAGTTTCCCTGATATCCGTCTCCTTCCAGGCTCTTCCAGGCCCCGGCCTGGGCTTGACTACAACCTGAGTGGGTTGGAGGGCCAGTTGCCATGGCTACTTTGAAGGGGTGCATTAGTTTGGATCCTGGTAGGGTCGAAATCCAGAGGCTGAGCCCCTGCCGTGCTCTGGCTCCCTCATGGGGGGGAGCACAGTCCCTTCCCAATAATGGGGGCTACTTGGCAAGTTGCTGTTGAAGAATCAGACGCATGAGCAGCCCCTGTAGCCTCCTCCCTCCCCTCCCTGCTCCCAGGACCTTGGCCCCCCCGCTGGTCTGCTGCCCCCTCCCCACCTGCCTGAGACCCGCCTCACCCTTGTTCCGTTGGACTGTCCTCCGTTCTCCTCCAAGCCCTCTTCTCCTCTGCATCTCTCAGCTGCTCTGGGGCGAAGGGCCGAGGAGACCTTCCTCCTCGGGAACAATCGGCCCTTTCTCTGGCCTTGTAAGTGATACACGAGAGAGGAAGCTGTTTGTAACTAATCGGCTGTGATGTGGAACGGAGCCTTCAGAGAACTGAAGGGCCCGCGGACAGCTTGGGGCTGTCCCGCCTCTGGACGACAGCTGAATGGATTTGCTCCTCAGTCTGCAGACGGGGACAGCAGGTCACCCCTTCTCCCTCCCACCCGCTCTGCTGGCGGATGGCAGCGCCTGCCCACGGAGCTCCCACCATGTGCCAGCCTCCTCGCTTCACATGCTCCATAGACGGAAATCTCCCGACCACCTTCAAGGCAAGTATTCTTGTCCCCAAGTTTCAGACGAGAGGATGGAGGTTCAGAGAGCTAAAGTGCTCGTGCAAAGTCCCACAGCCCACAAGCAGCAGAAGAAAGAGGGGTGGACCAGCCTGGCCGAGGCTGTACCAGGAGGCAGTCCCTGGGCGGGGACGAGAGCCTGCCCCTTACTAGCTGTGGGACGTTGGACAACTCTGGGCTTCTGAAGCCGTCTTGGGCTGGCTGTGTGACTTCACTAAGAAACAGAAGTTGCTCACATAGCACAGAACCCTAAAGTGCTTGATCACATCAGCAATGAGGACTGCTTCCTGGAGGAGAGGACAGAGGTGGTCCGGGTGACCACCGAGCTCCAGCAGGCTCGCCATGGCCGCCAGTCAGGGAAGCTGTCCCAGAAGCAGAGAGGCTCCTGGGTTATCCCTCCACCCTCCAAGGGCCGGAGCTTGGACACCCCTTTCTTCAGAGAGCAAGGATCTGCAGGGAAGACGAAACAATGGGGCCACCCATGTCCCCTGGCCCCCTTCTCTGTGCCAGGCACGTAAGACGTCGTAGATAGTCCCAGTTCGTCGACGGTCACACATGGTTATGAAGTAGCATCTCAGGATCCACAGTCAGGGTGCAAAGTGCTGTGAGATAGTGGGTGGGGAAGATGCTGCCGGTGTGCGTGCGTGTGTGTGTGTGTGTGTGTGTGCACGTGCAGAGGGAGGGGACCAAAATAAATATCGGGTCTTCCCCAGTGAAGGGTCTCAAGCTCAGCTGGACGAGTCTGTGAAAGGGGGGAAGAAGTGAGCTCTAGACCCTGGGCTTCCTTCTTCTTGAGGAAGGAGATCTTAATGCCCCGGCCATGTCTTCACGGTGGCTATGTGACAAGAGTCTTCAGCAGGGATTCCCCCAAAGAGGAAGAAGGAAGACCTGCTTTCTGGGTGGTGGCCAAAGGGCTTTTCCGAGCAACTTTGGGAGGGGTCTCTGTGTATCTGGAGGCAGAGGCAGAGGAACCAGCTTTTGGGCCCTGTGTCTAAGGGCTGTGGTGTCCAGGGAGACAGCTAGTCTGGCCCCAAAGGCTGTTACTTGGTGTCTCGGAGCTAGCAGAGGGGTGAAGGGCCTGAAGTCCTCACTTGGCAGGAAATACAGTGTTCACCCTGACCCCAAGGACCCCAGGAGTGCCAAGCGGCTTCTCTTCTGGTCAGGATGACATTGTCACTGTTACGATCGGGAGGTCAGTGGAGATGGGATGACTGGACATCTCATCATTGGACCTGGGTGAGGACTCATGAAAGCCCTGTGTGTTCCGTATTCATGTCATCCCATGGAGTGGTAGCCCCTGGCCAGGTGCCCTCTGTCTTTAGGGGATGGGGGGCAGAATAGAAGGGCAGAAAGTACAGTTAAGGAGTGCAATTTGATTATTTGAGGAACATTGAGGAATCTGGCGGGGCTAGACTGTGTGCAAGGGAGGGCTGGGTTTGCGCCTGGAAGGCTGAGGTCAAATTGTGAAAAGTTTTGAAAGCCATGCTGAGAGTTCATTGTTTATTCCAAAGGCCCCAAGGAGCCATTGCAGGTTCTTGAGCAGGGGAGGGATATAGCTAGACATACGTTTTGGAGAAATAACTGGGGGCTGGGATTGGGTTTGGGCTAGAGACAAGAAGACCAGATCTACGGCTATGGCAGAACTTAGAATCAGCTCTCTGAATCGAACCGAGGCTGGGAAGACAGGAGGGGATGTAGTGTCACCTTGATAAAGAGTTAATTTCTCATCCCTTTTTAGAGCTACCTAGGGCCTTGTGACTAAGTTCTGGTCAATCTCTGCCTCTTAGGACTTCTTGGGGTTCTAGATGTAAGTGGAAGTGTTGGGTTTGACCTCTGCCAGGTATCCCCAAAGGAAGGAGAATGTCTTGCTTCTTCCCCATCTGCCGAGCTCTGCCTGGAATTCAGACATAATGGTAAGAGCTCTTGCAGTCATTTTGAACCATGACAGTGAGTTGGAAAGAAACTGGATCGCTGAAAATTTGGTGGCACTGTCCTGCCACCAGCTCTGGCCTGTTTACATCCAGAATTATTTTATGCGAAGAAGAAATAAACTTCTGCTTTCTTTAGCCACCATTATTTCAGAGTTTTCTATGAAAACATGTGCTGTTTCACACTTTTGCCTTGCAAAGGTGAGAAAACAAAGCCCACAGTTCTATATGAGTTTTGTAGAAAAGAAGGCTGCATTCTCCCATGGCTTATCCCGGGGAGTGAGTCATAAGGCTGTTTCCTGGGAATAACTGGGGCTCTCCCATCCCTTCCGAGTTTGAAGCAGGAACGGGGAGGCCACTGGTAAGGATGCAGATGTTGCAGCTCAGCTGAGCTGGACCAGACTCCCCGGACACATCCCTCTCTTCCCAGCGCTCATCTTCTCCCAGAGAACACAGGAAGGAAAGTGTGTTAGGGGCAAGGGGTGCAGAGGGGAGCCAGATTAGTTCCTCTTATGGTTGGATTCCCAGGGGTGGAGGAGACAGAAAGTCTAGCAGAGCCCTCGGCAGACAGACAGCGGACCTCCAGCTGGCCCCTCGGGCCCCAGGCTCATCTATGAGTCAAAGAACACTTGGTGCCTCTCCAAAGATCCTACTCTGCCTCCAGTTCCCCTCTTCTCCAAGAGTGGGGGCCTTGAGTCTATAGCCCAGGGGGCCTAGGAGGCAGTATTGGCTCCTACTTGGGTGTAAGGGAGGTGGGGGTGGGAGGGCGTGGGGGGAGTGGAGACGGAGTTGGGTCTGGAAGCTGACATCTGCAATTTTACCCTCTAACTTTGCAGCTCTAGCTTCAGATCAGGAAAGTTTTAGGGAGTCCAATTCTCCCAGATGATGAATCAAATGCTCCAGATGACCTCATGTACCTGAATCATTTCCGGATCTGCCTCCAGGAACCTGCAAAATTCCCCGGAACTCACATTTACCGAGTGCTTACTATGTGTCGGATGTCATGTACACAGGCGTGATCTCATTCACAATAGCCCCGAGAGGTTGGCATCCACCCCAGTTTTGCAAAAAGAATACTAAAAGATTAAGTAACAGAGAGGTAAAGTAATTTGCCTCAGGTTGCCCAGCCTGTGAGTGGCCAAGCTGGAATCTGAACAATAGTCATGTTACTCTAAAGATCAGAATGCTTGGTACCGGGTATGCTCCGGGAGCCCGTATGGTGGGGGAGGCCTGTGTCTGAGGTCCGAGGGCCTTTTCAGGTGGCCTTAGACCTGGATCCTGTTGTGAAGGAAGAACCTAGCCCTCAGTACCTGTCCTAACCAGCCGCCCTTCCTATCAAACCCATCTCACCATCTCCCCCATTACCTCCAGCCTTACCTTCACTTCGGGTTGTCCCTACTGGAAAGGTTTCGGATTGATGTTGGCTTTGGGAGTCAAACCAGTAATAATGTTAACAATCCCTTACAGAGATGTACACGTTTCACTCTCTGTCTACCTTATGTTCTGCAAGCACTGCTAGGAGGCAGGCGAAGGAGATGGAGACTCAGAGAGGCTGCAGGGCTTCGCCAGGGCCACACAGCTGGTGCAGGTGGGGGTCAGGCCCAAAAGGCAGGCTCTTGGCTTCCAGCTGGCTCTGCCCTTTACACCATATGGAGCCTGACCTCTGACCTCAGGTCTTTCAGCACGGTTTACATAGCACCCACTTTTGTTCCAGGCCTGTGTTGGGTACAGTGTGTGTGTGTGGGGGGGGGGGGCAGAAACTGAGGCCTGAGACATGTTCTTGGCCCTCAAGAAACTCACAACCCAGAAGTCACAGGAAGAAGAGCTGAGGAATCACCCCGAGACACAGCAGATGAAATAGAAATAGGGGTGAGGGGCCGGATGTCTCAGGGGAGTCTTCACGATGCTTGCCGTATCCAAGTATCACCTTCACTGTTGTTTATTTGTTTCGATTATTTTTTAAAAGACTTTTGACAAGGGTATGTGTGCTCGCTGGAGAAAGACAGAGAGGTAAGGAAAGCGAGAAATCATCCCCCAAGAGCAATGACCGTGCCACAATTCTGTCTCCTCCATTCACCCCTTGGGATTTGGGGCACACATGCACATGTGCCCAGCATGTTTTTCAGGTCTGGGACTTGAACCATAGAATTGACCATGTGGGATTCAGCGTCTTAACCAGCATGCCACCAGCTGGCCCACTTTCTTCTTATTTATTTATTTTTTTTAGAGAGAGATTTTTGCTATAGGGCACATGTGCTTGCCAGAGAGACAGAGAGAGACAGACAGAAAGTGGGAAATCACCCCCCGGGGGGATGGCCACACTGCAATCTCTTCTCCATCCTCCTCTCAGGACTTTGGGCATACGTGCACATGCACCCAGTATGTTTTAAGCCACTAAGTCCGGGACTTGAACCACGGTCAACTATGTGGAGCCCAGCAACATAAACGTTATTCCATCTACTGGTCCCTTTTTTCTTTCTCTTTCTTAACAATTTGCAAGAGAGCACATACATTCACAGAGGCAGAGAGGGAGAGGGTTTCTCTTCAGTGGGGTGTGGCCCCTGCAATCCCCTTCACTCCATTTCTCCAGCCTGTTGGAATTTGGGGCACATATGCACACACACCCATGTTTTTCAAGCTGCGAGGGCCAGGATGTGAACTACATGATTGGCTGTGTGAGACACGGCTCTCTTAATTATCAGGTCATGGGGCCAGCCCTTCATTTTTTTTCCTTTCTTAGAAAATATTTTTAGAGGGGGGCTGGCAGGTGGCATGGCCGTTAAGGTGCCGGACTCCCACATGGCCAACCACAGGACAAGTCTCGAATCTGGCACTTTCTCTCTCACTTTCTCTCTCTCCTCTTGTCAAATTAAAAGATAATAATAACAAATAAAATAAATAAATGTTTTTTAAAAATGTTTTTAGAGGGCCAGCCAGTGGCATGGTGGTTAAGTCAGCCAAATCCCACATGGCCAACTACACGGTTTAAGGCCCGGACACGGAGGCTTGAGAAACACTTGGGACATATGTGCATTCATTCATTCTCCGATCTCAACTCCGTGAGATTGGAGAAGATTGTGGTGTGGTAATCCTCCTCAGGGGTGATTTCTCACTTTCCTTCTCACTACATCTGTCTCTGTGGAGTGCATACACCCTATAGCAAAAACTAAAAAAAGAATTTTTTTTCTTTTTTTAGGGCCAGCCAGATGGCCTGGCGGTCAAGGCATCTGGATCCTATGTGGCAGGTTAAGCAATTCGAGATCCAGTGACTTGATAAACATGCCAGGCATGTGTGCACGCTTGCTCAAATTCCCGAGAATAGAGAAGGTGTGGTGTGACCACTCTCCTGGTTGGGGGTGCTTTCTTACTTTCCCTCTCTCTGTTCCTCTCCAGTGAGCACGCGTACCTTATAGCAATATTTAAAAAATATTTTAAAAGGGACATTCATATCACTATCTTAAATAAAAAGATAATTTAAAAAATCAGTTAAGTTGTGGCTGGGTATTGCCAGTGAAGACTCCGAGTTTGAGTTCTGCTACCTTTTTGTTAAAAAGGAAACTTAGCAAGTATTAGTGAGGTGTGAGAGACATATTGGCTGCTGAGACTTTTCCATGACTCAGGAAGTTGAGAATTGAGGGGCCAGACAGCGGCACAGCAGTACGGTGTGAGGTTCCGGGACAGCGGTACAGCAGTACAGTGCGAGGTTCCGGGACAGCGGCACAGCAGTACGGTGCGAGGCTCTGGGACAGCGGCACAGCAGTACGGTGCGAGGCTCTGTGATGCTGAGCCACGTGGGAATGTTCCAGGTTCGTGTCTGTACACCTCGCTGAGTGTACCGGGCACATGTACCTGGGCCTGGCTGAAGTAGGTGTAGGTGCTGGCATCGGAAACCTGTTGGAGGTGGTGGTGGTGTTGCTCTCGCTCTCGCTCTCTCTTGCTCATGGAAAAAATAAAATGTAAATACAAGAAGACAAAGAGGAGGAAGACAAGCAAGAAGGAGAAGGAGAAGAAAGTTGGGAAGAGGACTGGAAAGAAAGCAGTTTGTGGTTGTTATTAATTTGCCAGAGGGTACATGTACTTGCAGGAGAGAGACAGAGAGAGGGCAAAAGTGAGAAGGCATCACCCATGGGGGATGGTCATGCCACAGTTGTTTCTCCTGCATTTCTCCCTCCTTTTAGGATTTGGGGCACACACATGGGCACCCCTGGCATGTTTGTCAAGCCTCCCGGTCCAGGACTCAGCTGTATCGTTGGCTCTGTGGGCTCTAGCTGCCCTAACCACCATGCCACTAGCTAGCCTGAGAATAGCTTTTTCATTCTGTGATTCAATATATATATATTTTTAAAGAATTGTTTATTTAACTTGATTTATTTATTTATTTTTAATTTGGCCAGAGAGGGAGAGACAGAGAGAGAGAGAGAGAGAGAGAGAGAGAAGGAAAGTGAGAAAGTAAGCTGCCAGGTCTGGGACTTGAACCGCTGTTAGCCATGTGGGAGTTCAGTACCCTTAACCACCACGCCACTAGCAAGCCCCTGTGATTCCATGTTATTAAAGACTACTTTTAAATCCATCTCAAATCATCTCAGATATGCCCTAAAACATTTCCTGCGTTCATCCTTGAGATGAGGGGTGTAGAAAAGTGAAACAAGCCCAAGGCCGAGGGTCACAGAAGGTATGATTTGGGGGAGGCAGAGCCTCAGTTGGCACCTGCAGAGGGCAGTCTGGAAGGTTCATGCCACCTTCTTCCTGAAAAGGAACAGAAAGGATAGGCAGACTTCTCAGCTTTGGCACAGCCGCCGAGAACTTGAAGAGGCTTTTTAAATTTTTTTTTCCGGAGAGGTTTTTGGTATAGGGCGCATGCACTCGCCAGACAGACAGAGACAGAGAGACAGAGAGACAGAAAGTGAGAAATCCCCCCCAGGGGGGATAGCCATGCCGCAATCCCTTCTCCTCCATTCTCCTCTTAGGATCTTGGACACGCACGCACACGCGCCTGGCGTGAGTTTAAGCCACTGGGTGCGGGACTTGTACCATGGTTGACTACATGGGAGTCCAGCGACATAGCCATTACGCTAACTGCTGGTCCCTCAAAGAGGTTTTTTGTTTTGTTTTACTTTTTAGCACTTGGTGACCACTACCCCACATTTTCTGTCACGGCTGAGAAACCTCAGCTAGTAAGGCTTGCAGGGATCACCCAACATCATCCAGCAGGTCACCCCACAAAATACTGAGCAAACACTTGGTCACCCTCTTCGAAGTCACCCCATTGTCTACAAAGTGGTAGCCACTCTGTAGGAGAACCCTGCCCTCAAAATAGAAGCAAAACCTGGCTTCTCAGACACTGGTCCTAGAGAAAACTTCTGTAGGGGCCATCCTGGGAGTCTGATTGCTGCCCTCCAAATCTAATTCACCTTTGTTGGGAAGGTCTCTTTCTGAATCATGCTGCAACCACTCTGTTGGTGGATACTCAGGAGAAGGAAGGTCAAAGAGGAAATTCCAAAGAAATGGAAATGGGTCATAGAACACAGCCTGAGACAGCTGCCCTCCGGTATCAAGGGAGGGAGTCTCAGTTCTTTTCTTTCTTTTTTTTTAATTGATATTTTTGCTATAGGGCATGTGTGCTTGCCAAAAAGACAGAGAGAGGTAGAGACAGAAAGTGAGAAATCATCGCATCCCCGAGGGGGATGGCCGTGCTGCAATCCCTTCTCTTCCATTCTCCTCTCAGATCTTGGGCATGTACGCACATGCGCCCGGTGTGAGTTTTAAGCCACTGAGTCTGGAACTTGAACCGTGGTCGACTATGTGGGAGTTCAGCGACGTAGCTCTTACATTATCTGCTGGTCCTGAGGGTCTCAGTTCCTAGCCTGCACTGGCCTCCCCAGGAACAGCTTGTATTGTAGCCTGGCACCTGGGAGCCCCATCTGCACTTTGCAGCCCTCTGCCTGGCCGGGCCTTCCCCGTTCAGGGCTTGCTCTTGAGCCAAGAGACACACATTCCATAACTGGCCTCAGCAATGCTTTCTCTTCAAGTGAGATCCACCCTCTACATTTGGGAGTGTGACCTAGCAGTAAAACCACATTAACTTTGCCTTGACTAAATAATTAATATATATCCATCGTAGAAAATACAAATTAAGGGACCAGCAGTTGGTATAATGGCTATGTCGCTGGACTCCCACATGGTCGACTGTGGTTCAAGTCCTGGATCCAGTGGCTTAAACTCATGCTGAGCATATGTGCGTGCATGGCTAAGATCCCGAGAGGAGAATGGAGGAGAAGGGATTGTGGCGTGGCCATCCCCTCTGGGGGCTGATTTCTCGTTTTCTGTCTCTCTGTCTCTTTTTGTCTTTCTGGCGAACACATGTGCCCTATACCAAAAACCTCTCCAAAAAACAAAAGAAAAAGAAAATATAAATTAAAATAAAGAATAAGATAAAGATCATCCAATCTCATAGCTCAAAGAAAGTACCTGTTAATATTTTGTGGTATAGTCTTTCAGATTTTTTTCTATGCATACATATTTTTCCTTATAAAAATTTTGCATGTGTAGTTTTCCTTATGTACTATTGTTTTATAGCATGCATTTCTTGATTTTATGATATTTTTTGGAATGTCTTTTCACATTAGAAGTGGAAATTCTACAGCCGTGCTGCTTGAGGTGTGGTTCATGGGCCAGCAGCATTGACATCATCTGGGGGCCTATTAGAAACAAAGAATCTTGGGGTCGATTAGTAGCTTGGTAGTTAAGGTGACTGGGCCCACATGGCCGACCCTGCAGTTTGAGTCCTGGACCAGCAGCTTGAAAAACACATTGGGCATGTGTATGCATGCCCACAATCCTGGAGAAGGACTGTGGCACTTACTGGGGAATGCTTTTCCTCCTTCCTTCTTTCTGTTGAGTGCACACATGCCCTTTGGGGAGGGAAAGGGGGAAATGAAAGAATAAGAAAGAAAGGAGAAAGAAAGAAAGAAAATAGGAAGGAAGGAAGGAAGGAAGGAAGGAAGGAAGGAAGGAAGGAAGGAGGAAAGGAAGAAAGGAAGAAAGGAAGAAAGGAAGAAAGGAAGAAAGGAAGAAAGGAAGAAAGGAAGAAAGGAAGAAAGGAAGAAAGAAAGAAAGAAAGAAAGAAAGAAAGAAAGAAAGAAAGAAAGAAAGAAAGAAAGAAAGAAAGAAAAAAAAAGAAAAATATATGTGGGATTTTAGGTTCCATCCCAGACCTGATGAATTAGAACCTGCAGCTTAACCAGATCCCTGGGAACTTCTTATGCATATTGAGTGTGCTGTTTGGTGTAATTTTTAACAGCTACATACCTAGGGAATACTTGCTGAAATTTTCTTCTTCTTTTTTTTTTTTTTTTTTTCTTTTTTTTTGGAGAGGTTTTTGCTATAGGGCACGTGCGCTCGCCAGACAGACAGAGAGAGACAGAGAGACAGAAAGCGAGAAATCACCCCCCAGGGGGGATGGCCACGCCGCAATCCCTTCTCCTCCATTCTCCTCTCGGGATCTTGGGCACGCACGCACACGCACCCGGTGTGAGTTTGAGCTACCGGGTCTGGGACTCGAACTGCGGTCGACTACATGGGAGTCCAGCAACATAGCCATTATGCCAACTGCTGGGCCCTGAAATTTCTTTTCAAATACACCTGTGATTTGGCATTTAGGTTATATCTAGTGTTTCCTCCATTATTAACAGGGCCGTGATAAGCATCTTTATCCATGTGGTTGGTTGTGTCCCTTAAATTCCCTTAAATGCCTAGAAGTAAGATCTCCTGGTCAAGGCTCATGATGCTTATTGTCAAATTGCCCATCAGAGAGGTTGTTCCAGTTCACACTCCTGCTTGCAACATCTGGGAGGGGAGAACCCAAGGCCTGTCAGTCCCCCCATTATCGTCCTTTGGCATCTTTTCGCATCAAGCCATGTCTCAGGGTTGGCAGACACAGTCCCTTGTTTGAACATGTCGTCATGTGAATATTGACCACTCGTGTTTCTTCCAGCTGTGTGTCTGCTGGGGTCTTTTATACCCCACACCACTGAGATCCTGAGAGGCGTTCCCAGGGGGATCTGCAGGGAGCGTGGCTGAGTCCAGCCCTGGTGTGGATCCTACGTGTAGTAGATACTCACGTTGCTGCCTGGCTGCAGGCGCGGTGAGTTGGGGCCAAAACTCAGATCCAGCCTGGCTCAGCCTTGTGCTGTGTCCAGATCCCAGAGCAGGCGCCAGCCAAGGCCCCGCCTCCTGGCCTGGTAAGGCCTAGGAGCGGGCTGCCACCCAGGATGGTGCTAGCAGGCCAGGCACCCCATGGTTCCCCAGGCTAGCAGGTGGCTGGCCAGATGTGCCGGGGAGAGCCTGCGGTGAGGACAATTCAGGGAAGTGGCCCTGCCTGGTCTCAGAGCTCCTGGCCCAGCCAGCATTGTGAGCAACGCCTGGCCACGGCTGCCGGCTGCCGACGCTGCTGCTGCTGCTGCTGCTGCTGCTGCTGCTGACGGTGGCAGCAGGAAGTGAGGCATTTACTCAGTCCCTGGCTACATGGGGCTGTGTTTGCTGCCTCCCTCCACCCAGCCTTCCTCCCAGGCCCAGCCTGCATGGCCAGCAGCTGGGGGAAGCGGACCATGGGGAGGAAGCAGGAGGGACCACCCCCTACATCCCCTGCAAGGCTGCACCTGTGCCCTGCCAGCCCTGCCACCTGTTGCCTGACTGGGCATGAGGCCTGCCCTGGGCCTTGGCAGCAGAGCGAGGAGTGGGGCTGGGCCGTGGGTGGGCGGCTGCCTGCAATGGGAATCTGCACTGACATCTACTGAAGGCCACCCCTTGTGGATCTCAGTCCACTCAATCCCATAGCCACGGGGACTATACGTATTACCTCCCTTTGACATCCAAGGGAATCAATGCTTGGAAAATAAGACCACTGATTAAAATGAGTAAAACTAGGGACCAGCAGGTGGCATCATGGTTGAGGTGCTGGACTCCCACATGGGCAATTGCAGTTTGAGTCCTGGACCCGGTGGCTTGAAACACACCAGGCATGTGTGCATGTGTGTCCAAAATCTGAAGAGGAGAATGGATTGCGGTGTGGCCATCCCTCCTGGGGTGTGATTTCTCCCTTTCTCTCTGTCTCTGTGTCTCCAATGAGCACACATACCCTGTACGAAAATCTCTCTTAAAAAATGAATAAAACTAGCTTGACCTGGGGACTGCTATATGACACAGGGACTCAGCACAAGATTCCCAAGACATCGGTACAATAGTAGCCTCCTTTCCAAGATGAGGAAAGTAAGGCGTAGAGAAGTGAAGGTGTTAGAGGAAGCCACACAGCTGCGAGGAGCGGCCCTCAGTGTCTGACTCCTGAGCTCACACTCTAACCACCACTCCACTCCCCCGCCCCAGGGGCACCTTCCAGAGCCCTAGACCTGGCGAGAGAGGCGGGGGGGGGGGGGGGGGGGGGCACTGCGCTCCTAGACCAGCTCAGCGCTAGCCGCCTGCTGCCCTTGCACATGGCAGCTGTCTCGCCACCCTCTTCTGTCTGCTTCCTCTGGCCAGATGTCCTCATGGGCCGTCTCTATCCACCCGGCTATCTTTCCCCTGCTTGTTGCACCCTGACTCTGGGTTTCTCTGACTCATTACTCTGGCAGGCAAAGGGGCCAAGAGGGCACCCGCATGGAATGTGGCAATTGTCCTGTCGGTGGACCTTTCCGGAGGTGCCCTGGGTGTGGTACCCGGTTGCCATGGGCAGCAGAAGAGTCTCCCAGCTGGGAGTTGAGTGGGTAAAGGATAAAGCCCAGGCATCGGTGGGAGGTGCCTGTTCAGGAGCTGGGGGACAGTGGTGCTAGGGTCTGGAGGTGCCTGCTCCCCTGAACTAGGGAGGGCAGAGCGGCCTGGGGTCCCGTTTCACTGTACCATGGCGGTGGCCACTGCAGGCGGCCCTGAGGCCGTAGCAGCTGCTGCTGAGACAAGCTGTTGGCTGCAGGAGGAGCGGAGGGCGGGGGGAAAGGAGGGAGCTGTTCTCAGGAAGAGGGTCTCTGCGTAAGTCTGTTTGACAAGCTTCTGAGTCTGCGAGACAGGACTCTGGGTTCTCAACCAGATTCACTTCTGTCCCAAGTGGGGCTCAAGGCCAGGCCTCCAGACCTTTTGTGACCAGGGTGGGGTCCCACCGCCAGCTGTCTTGGTAACCTGCATGTCCTCAGGCCTGCAGAGAAGCCTGGAGCTTCCAGCCCAGGGACCAGGGCCCAGAGGGCACGGCAAGTGGCAAGCTCCGGGTGTCCATTGGAACCCTATAGGGTTGACCCAGAAAGGGGCTCATCCGTGGCTCTACCGCCGCCTTCCAGTTCGTGCCTCTTCCCGGCAGTGTCTCCTGGGTCTGGCCTAAGTTGGGCTTCTGCCAAGCTGGCCGGCCTCCAGGTGGATTTGGGACAGACAGCTGGGATGTGGTGTTTCCCGCTCTGGAGAGATGGAGGCTGGAGATGGGGCCGTAACGGGGCTGCAGCCTGGAGGGCTGAACCCTTGCTACCCGGCCTCAGCAGACAGAGGGGTCAGGGGTGCTGGGAGGCTGGCTGGAAGTCTTCAGTGGAGATTTCCCAGGGAGAGGGTGTGTCAAAGGATCAGGGCCAGGTGGTCCCCGTGCTGTCATCCATTCTTTATCGGGATGGGGAAATAAGTGCTCTTGACCCTGAAACCTCAGTGGGTCCCTCTGGCAGGCCAGCCAGCTGGCCTTGGCCCCGTTCTGGGTCCTTCCTAATGGCTCTCACTTATTCCGGAAACCGGCTTCTCTCCTCCCTGGGGGTCAGGTCCGCCTAGCTCAGGGTAGTATTGGGCACTGTTCACTGCCTCTTTTTGCTTGTCCCTGGGGGACTTTGTCATCGCCGCCTGAACTCCTCTACTCTGGCGTAGATACCGTTCAGCTTCTCAGGACAACCTGTGCTTGGTTCTACAGGGTACACAGGAGTGAGTCACACAGGCCTCCTCCCCACCCACCCCACCCCACCCCCCACTCCCCACCACGCTCCCAGACTCAGCTGTGGCCACTCTTCCTGCCCTTTCTCATCTACAAAACTCCTGTCCATCCTTTAAGGCCGCAGCAGGTGGGAAGCCTGTCCTGCTCTCCCCACCTGCTTCAGACAGAGCCTCTCCTGGCTCCCTGGGGCTCCCTCAGCACAGAGCGCGGCAGATGGTGCTCCCAGAGAACCGTCCTGATCCCGATGCTTCCCGACTCAGGAATCTTCTGTAGAGCCCTATTGCACAAAGGCCTTCTGAGGCCAGACCCATGGCCTAGTGGTTAAGGGATCTGGACTCCACATGGTCAACCACATGGTTCAAGTTTGGGAAACAGGCTGCATGTACATGCATGCATGCCCACAATCCAGAAAGGAGAGAGAAGAGATTGACCATGCCTCAGTGAGACGCGCTTTCCCCCTCTCCCCCTCCCTGCCTCTTTGTATGTCTCTAGCACGTGCCCGGGCACTCAGGAAATTAAAAAAAAAAAAAAAAAAAAAAAAAAAAAAAGAAGACCTTTTGTACTTTCTGGCTTCATCAACCCCTGGGCTGTGCCAGGGAAACGCTTCCCACTCCCATCTATGGCTCCCCAGCCGTCTGTCAAATGTAGCCACTCCCTCCTAGAGCGCCCTACCACCGTGTCCACCTTCTGAAACCCTTCCACTCTGCAAGGCCTGCGCCTCCTGGTGACCTGGGGGGCTGACGGCTCTTGAAGGGCATGAGAAAACCCCCTCGCGGCCCAGGGTTCGATTTCTATCCCACCCCTGTCACTGCTCTCTAGAGCCAGTGGTTTTTTTTAACACCTGTGGTGTAGACCGTAAAGTGAAGCTAGCAGAAGCGAATAGCTCCCCAGTGATGTCCCTGCGTGTGAGCACATGAAGTATGTCACTGTGGAAGCAAGCGCGCACATGGCCGAGTGTGTCTGGAACTGTGTGGGAATGAGCAAGCCTGTGCACGCAGGTGTGTGCATGTGCACATGAACATGTGTCGGGGAGTCTGTGCACACATGCTGAAATGCATGCTTGTGTTTCTGAGCATCGACGGTGTGTGTGTCCACATGCAGGTGGGTCTCCATGTGCATGTGGGTGTGTATGCCCAGATATGCTTCCTTCCACCCGGCCCAGGCATGCTGGGGAGGGCCGAGGACCTCAGTCTTCAGTCTGCCTTCCCTACAGCCCCCATCCCCAGACTCTGGGGGGTGAGATGGGGCTGTGCACTGCATCCTGTGACAGAGATAAATGAAGCATTCCGGGAAGGGGGCTAGGCCTTAGCAAAGAGCAGCTGTGAGTGGCAGGGTCTGGCCCCATGGCCGGTCCCTGGGCCTGCAGCCCTCAGCATTCCCTGCTCCCCACTGAGCTGGCAACCCGGACTAGGAGAGTTGAGGATGGGCCTGGCAAGAACTGGTGGTTCTGTCCTTGTCCTCAGGCAGAGGGTCCCCACCCCCCACCCCCGGGGCCGTGAGAAACCGCGTATGCTGTGCCTGATTGTGGGGACAACGACAGGCCCGGAGTAACCCACAGAAGCCAGGTCTATGCTGCTCTTCCTCTCTGGGGACTGAACTTCAGAGGGACAAAACCATAGGTTAATACTGAGGAAGGAGCGTGTATGAGAACCCGCTTTAGAGGAACAAGGAGGCACAGGTTTAAAGTGCAAAACGAAGGTTCGGCTAGACCTGAGGAAGGAGTCACCAACAGAAGCTACAATCCATCAGAAAGACACAGAGGACAGGGTCTGTATCCAGCAGGGGCCGGCAGAGGCGGTCAGAGGCAGGAGACTGGTCCAGATGACCTCCCACCAGCCTCTTGGCTCTGTCCCTTGTCCTCTGCAGCCCTGAGCCTCCCAGGGGAGTGGGGGGAGGGCTGGCAGGAGCGTTTCCTCCTCGCTGCTGCTTCTCCTGCTCTGGCCTCTCTCCTCTCTCCTCACTCCTCCCTGGGAGCTGTCTTATCCTCCATTTCCTGTCCCCCTCCTCTCACCTCCAGTGGCTGCCCCAGTCATGCCCCTAAAGTGGCTTCCTCAGTCCCACCCTGCTGCTCCAGAGTTCAAAAAGAAGCCACAAATTCTCCCAGCGGACCACCCCCAAAGGCCCAGCCCTGGTCCCTGGAGTGCAGCCTGAGCCTCCCACCCAGGAGAGGTGCATTGGGAGGGCAGGGAGAGGCGGCCTTGGGTGGGCACTGTCCCTCCACCAGGGAGGCCCTCAGGGGAGGAGGCCAGCTGACTGTGAGAGTGCGCCCTGTAGCGGGGTCAGAGGAGCCCTGGGGCCACTATCTCAGTGCTGGGGTCCCTCTTCTCTTCGAGATTTTGGGGCTCCTGCCAGGCACTTCCTCATGGCTTCCTCTTGCTCCTTAGGGAGCGGCCATGGGAGAGCACCCACAGAGGCGCTTGGGGAGGATGTGGAGGGAGGGCGGGTGCCCCTTTCCCTGAGCCTTGGGCTCCCCTCCCTCCGTCTCCTCCTGGAGCTCCTGTGCCTTCCCTGGGAGGTCTGACCCTGGCAGCCCAGAGACGAGGGGAGGAGATCATTAATCACCATTATTTATTATTTCTTATGTAATGGCGTGTTATGAAACATGCAGCCTCGTACCAGGCACGACTGGGAATAAGGGGAAGACAGCCCCTGCCGATAAGAGCTTCCCATGGGTTGTCCAGGTGGGCCCGGAGCCACTGAGGGACTTGCCTGGAAAGAGGGGTGCAGGCTGGCAGGGCTCCGGCTGGGAGCTCCGAGGTGGGAAGGGAGCTGGGTTTGGGGGGCCCCCCTGTATCACATCAGGCTCAGACCAGCTCTGGCTCCAGGGTGGCCTGGGTCACAGCTGGAGTTGTCACAATATTGACCCAGGAGGAGATAACAACCAAAGGGCTTGAAGTCCCAGTCGGAGAAGGAGGAGGATGTCGCGGGGAAAGAGCCCCGGCCCCCAGGGGATCTAACTAAATGGGGCTTTAATAGGTCTCTTCCAGCTCAGCTTTCATGGATAATTGGAAGCAGGTCTGAGCTGAGCGGAGTGGGCAGCCCTAGTGGCCTGCCACTGCATCTAGGAGACAGTGGGGCTGAGGCCAGCAGGAGATGCCACCTCCTGCCACCCCACATGTCCCCCGGCTGCCCAGCAGGCCTCTGGCCTCACTTGACTGAATCCCCTTCACTCTGCTTCAGAACGGCTGCTGTTTCAACCCATTCAGAGAAAGAAGGTGGGTACTTGAGAGGGGGCCTGAATCAGGTTAGCTTGCAGGAGAAAAGAACAGCCTGTCCGGGGTCAGACATGCCCCAGACCTCCATTCATCCATCCCTCCATCCATCCAGTCAACAAGTACAGTACACATTAACATTTAAAGTTGGCAGTGGGCCAGCCGGCAGTGTGGTGGTTATAGTGACAGGCTCCCACGTGGCTGGCTGCATGGTTCAAGTTCTGAACCCGGTGGTTTCAAAAACGCACTGGGTACGTGTGGGCTCACAGTCCCAGAAGGAGAAACGGAGCTGGAAGGGTAGGTGCGGGACCATTCCCCACGGGGCACTGCGTTCTCACTTTCCCTCTCTCTCTCTCTCTCTGTGGGAGCTCAAACGTTCTCTAACAACAACAACAAAAATTGGCAACTATACTGTAAAATATAATCTCTACTTAAAAGAAAACAATAATTTCTCTCTTTTTTCCATGAGCAGGGGAGAGACAGACAGACAGACAGCACTTCCTGTCTGTCAGGGTCCTGACACCGTGATCAGCCTCCAGCCTCTGTCAGCCCTGGATCTTGGACAAGTATGGGCCTGGAGTACTCAGGGAGGGCTCTGGACCAGAACTGGGAACCTTCCCGTGTGTGTCAGCCGAATGGAAGTGCTCATTTTATCACTGTGCAATGTCTTGTCCCTCTTTGTTTCTCCTTTTAATTACAAAATAAGTATATCTTTGTTGAAACAAAATTCAAGGTATACTACGTAAAAGCGAAAATCCCCTCCCACCCGTGTCTCTGTCCTTCCCGTGCCATCCTGTACTCTAGAGATGACCTCTTCCTACAGCTGGCGGGATATTCTCTCAGAACATCTTCGCTTCCTCCTATACTGTGTCCTGCCGTTTTCACTCAGGACTCAGTGTCATTATTGCCCTTCCTAGGCGGTAGGTAGAGTGGAGGTATTCCTCACTCCCATTTTAAAGATGAGAAAACTGAGGTCCAGGAAGGTTTATGGCCATCCTGGGGCTGCACAGACATTTCTATTTCTCACTCGGCCACAGCTTCCAGTCCTCCCTGGGGAGAGAGGATAGGACAGTGGATGAAGGGGCTGGAAAACCCTTTAGGGAGGGCTGGGATGGGGGGGCTGGAGAATGAGACGCGTGCAGCTGCTGAGGGAGGGATGCTCCAGCGGCTCCAAGATTCATGCCATGCTGTTCTCACCCGGAGAGACCTGGGGCCCTGGAGGCCTCGGCTGGGCAGGGCTGGGCAGCTGGCAGGGGAGGGGTTTTCAAGGCAAACCCAGCAGGAGGGCAGGAGGGATTTCACTTCAGCTCTGAACCCAAACTGCCTGGGGCACGCACATTCCAGCCTCTGCTGCCCCTTCTTTGGGGCTCAAGGGGCTTTTCTTGCCTAATGGTACTGGCAGGTGTAGCCACCACCCTGCCTACTGATGGAACCTGGATGGCCCGTGCTCTCCCTCCAGGCTACTGTCCTGCATCCCCTGGGATCTCTTCCACGTGTCTCCAGCAAGACCAGCAGCAGAGGGGGGAAGCCCTGAGTCTTGGAAAAGGACCAGAACTTCCAGGAGCCAGCAGAGGTAGGAACTCACAGAGGGCCGGGGGGCACTCCTGCCCCTGCAGAGAAGGGACTGAGGGGACAAGTGGGAGGGCGGCCCAGCCTGTGCCTCAGCCTGGAGTGGACACAGGCAGGCTTGGAAAAGACCATGACGCAGGTAGGGGTCTCCACACCGGGTACCTTCTTTTCCCCTTCCCGGCCTGGGGCCTCCAAGGAAGGGGACTGGGAAGCTGAGGAGACACAGAGGACGCAGAGGGAAGGAAACATCCGGTGTTCCTGCTGGGCAGAGGCACACGCTCAGGCACACGCATGCACACGTGTGCTCATGTGTACACATGCTGGTGCGGAAAGGGAGAACTCGGCGGAAGTGTGGCACAGCTGCCCAGCAGAGAGGCGTAAGGGATGCCTCCCCTAGAGGCACGGATATAGAGGTCTTTTTCAGAGAGCTCTCTCTTCCTGAGTTTATCTGGGAAAAGGCCCTATAGGTGCCACCCTAACCTTGGAGGGGGTCATAGAGAGTCTTGCCCAAGGTGCTTAGGCCAATCGGGAAATAGGACCCGATCCACTCAGTCTGTCAACATCCTTGGCAAACCTACTCTGTGCCAAAGGTGAGCTGGGCCTGGCTGTACGGGGTCCACGGCAAGGCTTGCTAGGACCAGGCACCACGGGCAGTCTGGGAAGGACTGACCCTCCGGAAGAGCTGATCCTTCATCTGGAGCTGCCTGGGCAGTCCCTGAAGGATCTGCAGTGGAGACCCTGCACACCCATCCCAGAGTACCCCGCTTACAAGCCTGGGAAGCTGCAGTTTCCTCTCTGCCCACAACCCACCCCCGCCCGCACAGTTCTGGCCCTGGCTGGGGCCCCAGAAAGGAAATCACGAAGGAGGATAGAGTGTCAATTCTCTAACTAATCCGATCAGCGCACACAGCTCCAGCACGGGCTGTTCTCCCTGTGGCCCCCTCCCCTACGCTGCAGACCCTGGCGGCTGCCGGCTGTCAGGCCCGGCCCCTGCCTGGCTGCAAGGCCAATTACCGAGGCCTTAATCACCATGGTGGCGCGGCGGCGCGGCGTTAACAACTGTCTGCCCATCAGTCTCCTTCCTGGGGCGACGTGGAGGGGATGACCCCTCCGGCTCTCCTCGAAGGAGCATGAAACTGGATCCCAACAACAGCCCAGTGGCTGCCGTCCAGGGTAACGCCTGGCTCCCTCTTGCTGCCTGCTGGTCTCCTGTGCGTTTGCCCAGCTCCTCCTGCATGGGGCTGAGTGCCCACTAGGACAGGCCTGGGGACTGCACATCCCCTGAGCACTGAGGCCATTGTCTTCTCCAGCCAGCACTGCCAACAACTGAGCTCGGAAAGCCAGGCGCGCCCTGGCAGCCAGAGCAAATTAGGTGCCCGGACGCTGAGGTCTGGTTGGCATTTCCTGTGTTGGCTTTGGCTGCTGAGGCCAGGCCAGTGGGCTGCCCCCTTGACCCAAGCTGAGTCAAACAAGCACGTCCCGGACTCTTGAGCCCACTGACTTCTGCCCTGCTCCCCAGAGGGAGTCTGTTCCGGAAAAAGATCTCCTGCCTCGGCTCGCACTGAGTGGCCTTCCCCTGCCTTGTAGGGTGCTCTGACTTGGGAGGCCTGGCCAGTCCCCAACCTAGAAGTCTCAGTGCCTGTTCTTCAGCTTGGGAGTGGATCCCATGAATCTGCAGATCATGGAGCCTCTGGTGGCAAGGCCCTCTGCATGGAGGGGCCTCTAGGCGGGTCAGCAGGGTGATCTGAGCCCCTCTGACTTCCTGATCTCATCTGGGGGTGCAATCATGTCTCTGGCCTATGGCCTATCCTTTGCCTGCACCCCACTGAGCCTTCAGTATTTGGGGTCCAGCTTGGGAAGCCATGGGAGGGCCTATCCCAGACTCCAGGAGGTCAATTTCACCTGCAGGCTTTGGCATTGCTGGCTCCCACTCCTCAGCCCATGTTTTCTTTGGCTTTGGATCCCTAAGACACCAGATTGCCCAGAACAAGACAGCGCCATGGTGCTCATTTTCCCGAAGAGCAGAGTCTGTGCAGTCAGGCTCCTTGCACGCATGTGGTCCCAAGCCATGCTGGCCCAGCTGCCCCCGTCCCTGCCCTAGCCAAGTCATCTGGGTCTTGGAGCATTTATCCTTCCCGGGGGCTGGAGGTCTCTGGCCAAGGACTTGACAGGGGCAGAAAGGGCAGCCAAATCCCACCCCCCAGACCATCGCTGGTCCACAGTTCTCCCCCTCTCCTCCCAGACTTGGGAGGCCTTGGGAGAAGAAGTGAAATGTGGGAAGAGTCCAGAGCTCAAACTCTAGGGTTAGAGAGCCTTCATTCCGCACCTCAGCTCCACCGCATACTAGCCATGTACTTTGAACAGGGACTAAAGGACTGTGCAGCTCAGCCGTCTTGTCAGCAAAATGGGGACACTAGAGGTGCCCATCGAATAAGGCTTGTTGCAGGAGTCCCTGGGCCTAGCCCATGGTAAACTCTCATAAGTCCAGCGACTTTTTACATTTATACAGCTGCCTTTCTGTATGGAGTTGGCTGAGCAGTCACTGAGGGGTCTGCAGGAAGTCCTGGGCCAAGCTTAAGCCACACCCAGGAAGCAGGAGATCCCGAGCCTCTTCCCAACTAGGCACTTCCTTGTCCCGGCTGGCTCTTTACAGCCGTCTCCCAGTGTGAGTCGGAGCTGTGGTGAAGGGAGGAGGCGGCTCTGGATTTCACACCCTGCTAGTGGGAGAGACAGCCTCTTGTTAAGAGGCTAAGGGGCCAGCCCACGGTGTGGGGGTTAAGGCAGCTGGATCCCACATGGCCGACTGCACCGTCTGAATCCTGGACCCAGCAGCTTGAAAAAGACACTGGGCACGTATGTGTGCCCCAAATCCAGGAAGGAGAAATGGAGAAGAGATCGTGGTGAGAATGTTCCCCATGGGGTGGTGTTGTCTCACTTTCCCTCTCTCTCTGTCTCTGTATCTCTCTAGTGAGCACACATGCTCTCTAGCAAAATTTAAAGAAGAAAAGTTAAAAAGAAGGAAAAGAAAAAAGAAGAGCTCGTGGACCTGCTCACAGTGCAGCAGGTAAGCACTATGCATTGGGAGCTGGACCCCACATGGCTGACTGCTGTTCAAATCCTGGCCCAAGCTGCTGCATGCGTGTGTGCCCCCAGTCCTGACAGAACAGAGAAACAGAGGAAAAGGGACTGCAGTATGACCATGCCCTGGGGGGTCCACTCTCCCTTGCTCTCTGGCAAGTGTATGTACCCTAGGCAATTAAAAAAAGACAGGGATGAGCTTGTTTTATTACTTTTTAAAATGGATGATGGTAGGTACAAACCATTGTAATTAGAGTCAACAGAATGCGCTTAAAAGAGTAATGTAATGGGGGAACCAGCAGTTAGCGTAATGGCTATGTCGCTGGACTCCCACGTAGTCGACTGCGGTTCGCGTCTCGGACCCGGTGGCTTACAACTCACGCCGGGCACGTGTGCGTGCGTGCCCAAGATCCCGAGAGGAGAATGGAGGAGAAGGGATTGCGGCGTGACCATCCCCCCTGGGGGGTGATTTCTCGCTTTCTGTCTCTATGTCTCTCTCTCTCTGTCTGGCGAGCGCACGCACCCTATAGCGAAAAAAAACCTCTCCAAAAAAAAAAGAGTAATGTAATGGGACCAACAGTTGGCGTAATGGCTATGTCACTGGACTCCCATATAGTCAGCCGTGGTTCAAGTCCCGGACCCGGTAGCTTAATCTCATGCTGGGCGTATGTGTGTGTGTGCCCACGATCCTGAGAAGAGAATGGAGGAAAAGGTGTGGCCATCCCCTCTGGGGGTGATTTCTTGCTGTCTCTCTGTCTCTCTCTGTCTTTCTGGCAAGCACACGCATCCTATAGCAAACCCCCCCCCCAAAAAAAAGAGTAATGTAACAATTTTGAACTAAAATATCAATACATAAATGCTAGAGTATGTGTATGTTAAAAATTAGATTTTTGCTATAGGGCACATGTGATCGCCAGAGACAGAAAGATAGACAAAAAGCGAGAAGTCACACCCAAGGGGGATGGCCATGCTGCAATCCCTTTTCCTCCATTCTCCTCTCGGGATCTTGGGCATGCACGCACACGCGCCCTGGTGTGAGTTTTAGCCACTGGGTCCAGGACTCAAACTTCGGTCGACTACATGAGAGTCCAGCGCATAGCCATTATGCCAACTGCTGGCCCCAGAAATTAGACTTTATTTATTTATTTATTTTAGAGAACTGTTTGCTATAGGCCATGTGTACTCACTGGAGAGACAAAGAGACAGAAAGTGAGAAATTATCCCCGGGGGGGGGGGGGGGGTGGCCATGCCATAGCCCTTTCTCCTCCATTCCCCTGTCAGGATTTTAGGCACATACACAAGCACACATGGCCAGAATGAGTTTCAAGCCATTGGGTCTGGGACTTGAACCACAGTTAGCCATGTGGGAGTCCAGCAACATAACCACTACGCCATCTGCTGGTCCATACTCATTTATTTTTAGTTTGTTAAAGGGTGCATGCACTCACTGGAGAGACAGAAAGAGAAGGTGAGAAATCATTAGGGGGTAGGGTGGGTGACCATGCTGCAATCCCTTTTCTCCCATTCTCCTGGGATTTGGGGCACACCCACACATACATGCTCAGTGTGTTTCTCAAGCCATCCAGCCCAGGACTTAAGCTGTGCAGTGGGCCATGTGGGATCCAGTGGCATTGACCTTCACTCCACCTGCTAGCCCAGAAATTAGACTTTTTGCATCTATTTTTATTTTTTTGGAGAGGATTTTGCTATAGGGCACATGTGCTTGCCAGAAAGACAGAGACAGAGAGACAGCAAGAAATCACCCCCCGGGGGGATGGCCACACCGCAATCCCTTCTCCTCCATTCTCCTCTTGGGATCTTGGGCACGCACGCACATGCGCCTGGCGTGAGTTTAAGCCACCGGGTCCAGGACTTGAACCGTGGTCAACTACATGGGAGTCTGGCAACATAGCCATTATGCCATCTGCTGCTCCCATTGCATCTATTTACTTAAAATGAAAAACATGTCAGATGTCAATTTAGAAAAGTGCAGAGGGCCAGCCTGTGGAGTGGTGATTAAGGCGACTGGACCTCAGTTCGAGCCCCAGACTCAGGATTTTGAAGACTGTGCCACGTACGTGTGTCTATGTGCTGAAAATCCCAAAGGTAGAGACTGATGGAGATTGTGGTGTGACCATCCCCCCTGGGGGATGCTTTCAGTTTCTGTCTCTCCCCATCAGTTTCTGTCTCTCTCCATGAGGCTGTGTGCCCTCAAGCAAACTAGAAAGAGAGACAGAGAGACAGAGAAGTGTGCTCATCACTGTCATGAGTGACTCTATGTTAGGACCCTCCCTTGGGAAGTTATCTGAACCACCAGAAGTTAGGCAGAGGGAGACCATAAAAATCCCCACAAAGACGTCTTCTCTGTATCTTTTATAATAGCAAACGAACAAACCAAGAAAATACTTCAGTACCCACTATCAGCAGGAGATGGATGAAGTAGATTGTACCGTGTCCATCACCATAATAACTAAAGGGCAAGCACTGAAAATCGTGTTTGGGAAAAAAACTGTAATGGTGTGGCAACAGCTGAGTAAAAGGACTGGGAGATCTAAACGCTATTGTTCCTCCCACTGATAAGGAATCCTCAAGATCGCATTTTACAAAGCAGGTTACAAATGGCTAAATGAAATGTGACACATAAAGGAATATGATTTAGCCTTAAAAAGGAAGGAAATTCTGACATATGTCAGAACGTAGATGAACTCTGAAGGTACGCTAAGTGAGCTAAGCCAGACAGAAAGGCACAGATGCTGGGTGAACCCACTCACATGAGGCACCTGGAGGAGCTGAACCCAGAGAGACAGGAAGCAGAATGGTGGTTACTAAGGGGCAGGGGAGAACAGGGAGTTGGTGTTTGTTGGGAGCAGTTCAGTTTAGGGAGGTGCAAAGTTCTGGAGAGGGATGGTGGTGACAGCTGACCAGCCCTGTGAAGTTGCTCAAGGCCGCCAAAGTGTAGGCTGGAAAATGGCTAATAAGGGTAAATGGGAAGCTATGTCTATTTTACCACAACGTCAAAAACGCATTACAGGGAAGGAAGTACTTCAAAAGTTTTGTACTTAATATTTTTGAGTGAAAGGACTATGGGTGATCTTTGTTTTATTCTTTTTAGTTTCCAGCATCTCCCCCCTGTAACGGATGTTCTGTTTTGTTTGTCGTTTTTTAAGGAAGCTTTTGCTCCAGCATCTCCCAGATGTGTGCGGGAGGGGGTTAGGGCGGGGACAGCTACAGTTAGGAGCGAGGGAGAACCACAGTCTGCCAGGGAAGGGGGCGCTCCGAGGGGGCTTGGGACTCCCAGGCTCCCCAAGCTCTGCCTGCTGGTTGACCTTCTTCTCGGGATCCCTCTACACTCCCTCCTGGCCCAGGGGCCCCTCTCCCCAGTAACAGCTCAATCCCTAGCCTGAAGGAGCTGCCCCATCCCCTAGTGGGAATGCGGGCTTGGGGCTTTCTCAGACGGTCAGTACCCAAGACGCCTTCCCGCTGCTGCTCCGCCCCATCCCAGCTGCAAAAACAACAGCCCATACCCAAGCCCTGTTATTGCAGTGGAGAGTGGAGCCTAGGGTGCAGCGGAAGGAGCGGGAATGGGGCCTGTCAGCCCTAAACAGACCTAGGGGCAGGGGCACCATGGGGAGGTGAAGGGTTCCCTCCTGCTCTCCCTAGGGAAGCGTGATTCTGAGGTGTGTGAGGAAGGGGCTGGGATGGCCTGTGGGATTCTGGGACTAAGGGTCAACTTTGCCAGGGGCCTCTCTGGCTCCCTAGGGGCTGCGGGAGGTGGGGGTGGAGGGAAGAGGAAGTCCAGCCACTTGGGAACCCGCTGAGCCAAGCCGTGGGTAGGAGGCGGCACTGTTGTGGCTCCCTCCCGGCAGGCCAGGGCTGAGGCTTTCCCACGGGCTGCAACCAGCCGCAGAGCTCTGCAGAGCCATCCACCCCAGGCTGGACCCGGAACCCTGGGAGGTTCTGCTGTCTTCCCTTCTAGGGGGCAAGGGGTGGCCTGCCAGTTCAGAACCCCCGGTTCAGAACCTCTGTGCCCTCAGGTGTGTGCTGGGCATCCTAGCTGCTACTCAGCACCCACTCCAGTCTCATCTAGTGGTTCCTGTGACAGAGACAGGGATGCAGAGCATGTATCACCAAGACTTTGAGGCATCAGAGGCAGGTGGAAGCCTGCCCTTTCTTTGACCCCCTAAAGGTCACTCTTCCCACTCTAATGAAGGGTGTAGGTGTTGTGGAATTAGGAGGCACTGGGGAAGTCTCTGGAGGCAGGCAAACCTGGGTTAGAACCCATGCTTTGCTCCCACCAGCCATGGGACTGGGCATGCTACTTAACCTTGCTACACCATGGCCACCTGCACCATAAAGCAAAGATGTTAGCTTCACCTGGTAGAACCTTGAAAGGCTTAGCGATGTAGACACGAGAGAGAGAGAGAGAAAGAGAGAGAGAGAGAGAGAGAGAGATTGATTCTTTGGTTTAACGTAGATGCTTCATAAGTGGACAGTGTGACTCAGGCTCCAAGGAGTGAAACTAGCTGAGACCGGAATGACTCTCTTGATCCCAATCCTCAGCTCAGTTATTCCCGACTATGCAACGCAGAGAGCATTCTTGAGAAGTTTCGCCCCCATCTCAGGACCCGGATAATCAATCTTCCCTCTGAAGTCAGACAATGACTGCCTGTTAAGATGTCATTGGCCTTGGGCATCAAATCAGGGACAGAAACTATTTCTAGGACAAAGGGGAGTCACACTAGAGAGTTCTGAGTGTCATTTGTGTGCCCAGAGTGACAGGAAGCTGCTGGGTGGCACTGTCATGCAAGTTGCTGCTCTGAAGCGTTTTTTTTTTTGGGTAGTTACCATAACTGAAGAGGTCTTGAAAGAGAGGAGTTGTGAGATGAAAGCTAGCACTATTCTGTGAATAGCTTGTTTTTCAAATTTTCTATCGCTAGAGAGCATGTACATGTGAGAGACAGAGAGGAAGAGACAGAGAGAAAGCATCCCTCAAGGGGGCACGATCATGCTGGATTATTTGGTCTTCAAAATTACAACCAGTTCCTAATTAAGTACACCAGAATCACCTTTTACAGAGGTTTGTAAAAGTTACCTAAGCCCATGGGAACCAGCAGTTAGCGTAATGGCTATGTCGCTGGACTCCCACGCAGTCGACCGCGGTTCGCGTCTCGGACCCGGTGGCTTACAACTCACGCCGGGAGCGTGTGCGTGCGTGCCCAAGATCCCGAGAGGAGAATGGAGGAGAAGGGATTGCGGCGTGACCATCCCCCCTGGGGGGTGATTTCTCGCTTTCTGTCTCTATGTCTCTCTCTGTCTGTCTGGCGAGCGCACGTGCCCTATAGCGAAAAAACCTCTCCAAAAAAAAAAAAAAAAAAAAGTTCCCTGAGCCCAGCTGCGGTGCAGTGGCAGTGCAGCACTCCACGGCCGCATGGACGATCAGGGTTTGGCTCCTGTATCAACTTGCCGGCATCTGTGCACGCGTCTGTCATTCTCGCCGACTGAAAGACTGTTGGTGGTGGTGGGGTCAAGGTATGAGACACTTGTTTCTCTCTCAATTAAAAAAAATCCTCTTGATTATGCACTGGGTATCCAGACCTACAACTTTAAAGACCAATAATAGTACAATGTCTCTAAATTTTGAGACTTTTACTATTTGTCAAGAGCCACTTTTTATTATTACCTCTACTAATAGACAAGATCACCCAGCTCTTAAGGGACAGACTTACGGAGGTCGGTAGGACTACCAAACTCAAGCTTTTAAATGATTAACGTTCAGTGACACCACTACCATAGCTAAGAGGATAACTAGCTTGGTCTCTATTTTTTTTCCTATTAAGAATCATAGACTACATTTGTCGTCTGGGTGCTTGCCACATTCTCACATAACAGGACAGACCTATCAAACATGGAATCTGTTGACCAGCTCCACCTCATCTCATAGAGCTTTGGTAGACACCAAAAGAGATAAGGAATAGGAGAGAAGGATTTTAACCAAAATAAGGAGTAAGAAATAAGGATTTCGGGCCAGGTGGTGGCAGAGTGGTAATGCAACTGAACCCACATGGGAAGATCCTAGGTTCACATCCCAGCCATACATACAGGATCACATCATGCGTAGATCCTGGCAGGAGGATTCTGTTTTGTCTCTTTCTCTCTCTCTCTGTCTCTCTCTCTCTCTCTCTCTCTCATGGAAGAAAGAAATAATCTTTACCACAAAAGAAAGAGGTCAGCTCTATAGCCTAGTGGTTAAGGGATTCCATATGGCTGACTGTTGTTCAAACCCCACTTCCAGTGGCTTGGAAAACATGCTGGGTTGTGTCTGTGCATGCCTCAAGTCCCAGCAAGATGAAAAAGAAGAGAAGAAAGGATTGTGGCATGACCACACCTCATTGCAGAGTGCTTCTTCCTCCTCAGTCCTGTATTCATACCCTCTGGCAATAAAAAAGAAGGATGAAAGGAGAAAAAAAGAGAAAGATTTTAACCAAAAGGCAAAATCCTCTGAAATGTAAGAGGTGATGCTGTTTATTATTACTGAGTTTCTCTTTGTACAGGGGCTTGTTTTCCAATATGCAATGGGGTGCTTGGTACAGAGGTACTCCATAAATATTTGTTATATGTTGAGTATGTTAATCTGTAAAGAGCAACTGTTAATACACAATCCTAATAACAATAGAGTAGTATTGTTTCCTAATCACATGCCCTGGTACTACCACCTGTAACTGTCATTAGACTTTCCCTCCAAATTCCTAGCAATTAACCATGTTCAAGTGGCAGGGAATCTCAAGAATTGAGATTGGCTGAGAATAGAGTTGGGCTCCTTAAAAGATGAAAGAGAAGCTTAGCTAAGGCTCTAGCAACTCAAAAAGTTAAGCCAAAGAGGAATTCATCAAGTCCAGAGGTGGCTCTAGCTTCAGGCCTGGCGAGCTGTAAGGGCCTATACCTGCTCATTTCAAAGCATCAACGCATTTGCTCTTTCTCTCCCATTCTAGGACTTAGCTCTGCTTGTGTCTGCAATGGTTGTCTGGCTTTCTTCTGGAGCAGCCTGACTTTCTCCCACACCAGACAAGCTCTTTCTATAGGGTAAGAAACGTGGCCACTGACAGTTCAAGGCCAACCTCTTTACAGACAGAATCCTGCTTCCTTCTTGGCAGTATGCAGGGAAGGACTGAACGGCTTTCCACAGTCAGCATGGAAGCTGGGTGATGGACCAGACCCGAGTGTTGTGCCAGGCCTGTGGTTAGGGGCCACACGAGAGACCGGGAGGCACTGGGATTGACAGTTCCACCCAAATCACATGGGATCAGGAGGGACAGCTCCCAACGGAAAAGGGGTGCAGGGCAGACAAAAACAACAGGTGTCCACTACAATAGCACTTGTTCTCAGGTTGCGTAGAGACATGACTTATCCACCAAAACAATCAGGGAAGGATAAAAACAGTAATGCGTCACATGCCCAAGTGTTGAGTCAAAGCCCTCAGGAAAAGGAAGTGATCCTATGGCCTAAAGGAGATTCTTTAGAACAGGAGGAAAAAGACAAATATTTTGATCAGTCATTCTCCCCCCCAGTTGTGAATTATCATCATAGTTACCTTATCCTCCAAATTATGTTTAGGAAGCTGTTATTTGAAAACTATGAAGACAATTATCCAGAATATTTGAAATCAGGGCACTTCAGGGTAAATCTGGAAGATTTGATATGGTATGCTCCTGGGAAGGGCTTGATAAAGGATTTCTTTTTCTTGCAAATAACTTTTCTTTCTGATTATAAATATTTATAAAATATTGGGATATACTTATTGTAGAAATTTAGGAAAACACAGAATAGTACAAAAATAAAAATACAAGTCATAGGGACCAGTAGGTGGCATGGTGGCTAGGGTGCTGGATTCTCACATGGCTGACTGTGGTTCGAATTCCAGACCCAGCGACATGAAAATCATTTTAGGAGTGTGTACATGCACGCACAAAATCCCAAAAGGAGAATGCAGGAGAAGGGACTGTGATACGGCCATCCCTCCTGAGGGGTACTTTCTCACTTTTCCTCTCTGCGTGTCTCTTCAGTGAGAGTCTCCACCCTATGGCAAAAACCTAAAAAAAAAAAACAACAAAAAAAATCACTCTTGCATTTATTAGGATTGAGTGTGACTGCAAGTGATAGAAACCCTAAGATAACAGTGACTTAAACAAGACTGGGGATTATTTTGCTGTCAGCTACATGAACTCCAAAGGGAGACAGTCCAGGCTGGTATGGGAGCTCCACTCTATGGAGCCTCAGGGTGCCTAGACTTCTTCCAGCTCACTACTCTGCCTTTTCCACACCACAGCTTGCCTCTTCATCCTCTTAAGTTGGTGGAGCAGAAATGCAGCAAGAAGTGAAAAGGATAAAGAGAGCAAGGACCCATCCCAGCTATCGCTTAGGGATGGTTCTCAGAAGGGATAACACACCACCATCCCACTTACCCTGTGGTGAGAAGGAAACCACAGGCTGGGTGGTATGGTAGTTAAGGCACTGGATTCCATATGGCCGACTGTGGTTAGAGTTCTGGACCTGGCTGCTTGCTTTCTCACTGTTTTTTAATTTTCTCTCTCTCTCTGGTAAAATTAAAAAATAACAGTGACAAATAAAATTAAATAAACAATTCTTTAAAAAGGAAAAAAGAAGGAAACCACATACCACATCTATCTGCTAGAGAGAATGGGAAACATATTCTTTTTTCCCTGTGACTATCTGCCCAGCTAAAATTCCGTTACTACAGAAGAAGGGAAGAATAGCTTTTGGATCAATTAGGGATCTCTAATAAACTTGTAATCATACTACTCAGAGACAATCACTGCTAACATCTTGTATTTGTTATTACACACACAAGACCCTTCATAAATATGAGTATATATATATATATATATATATATATATATATATTTATATAATAATATATTGGATTGTGAGATAAGTCATGACACATTTTTGCATAGAAAAACATAGAAAATAAATCACAACTTTTCTGATAACCTAATATATAAATAGCATGTATTTTTAGAATAAAATTGAGGTCCCACAAAACATTGTTTTTGCATTGCAGTTTAAAAATTTTGCAGTCTTGGGACCAGCAGTTAACGTAATGGCTATGTCGCTGGACTCCCACGTGGTCGACTGCAGTTCGCATCCCGGACCCGGTGGCTTAAAACTCATGCTGGGTGCGTGTGCGTGCATGCCCAAGATCCCGGGAGGAGAACGGAGGAAAAGGGATTGCGGCGTGGCATCCCCCTTGGGGGGTGATTTCTCGCTTTCTGTCTCTCTGTCTCTCTCTGTATGTCTGGTGAGCACACGCGCCCTATGGCAAAAAACCTCTCAAAAAAAAGAAAGAAAAGAAAAAAGAAAAAAAAGAATTTGCAGCCTTACAGGGCCAGCAAGTGTCATAGTGGTTAAGGTGCTGGTCTCCCACATGGCCAATTGTGGTTCAAGTCCTGGACTTGGTGGCTTCCTTTCTCACTTTCCCCTTTTCTCTTTCTTTCCGTCTCTCTCTGGTAGAATTTTTAAAAATAACAATAATGAATAAAATTAAATAATTATTTAAAAGCATTTTGTAGCCTTTAAACAGTCTTTTATTATCTCTATTAGCATTGAGTCATTTAGCAATTATAGAATTATTAAAAAATTGATAACCCCCAGATGTGCTGCTTTAAAATTTTCTTTAAGTAGGTGTTTTTATTTTATAAATCCTGCTTTTCAAAAAGTGTTTAACTATTTCTCTTTTTAAAAAATATTTATTTATTTAGTTCCATTTGTTATTTTTCTTTAATTTGACGAGAGAGAGACAGAGAGAAAGGGGAAGGGAAAGTGAGAAAGCAAGCTGCCAGGTCCAGAACTCAAACTGTGGTTGGCCATATGGGAGTCCAGCGCCTTTAACCACTACACCACCTTCCAGCCCCCAACTATTTATCTTGAAATAACTAGATTCACGGAAGCTTGTGAAGAAATGTTCATCCTTCTATCTTATGCACCCTTCTGCAGGATTTTTCCAATAGTAACATCTTCTACATCTGTGGTATAATACCAAAACCAAGAAATTGACATTGGTACAATCCATAGAGCTCATGCAGATTTCACCAGTTACATACGCCCCAGTTACGTGTGTGTGTGTGTGCCCGTGTTTGGTTCTACGCAGTTTAATCACAGGTAGTTTTTCATAAGTCCTACCACCGTCAAGAAACTCAATTGCGGGACCAGCAGGTGGTGTTAATAGTTACATCGCTGGACCCCCACGTTGTTGACTGAGGTTGGAGTCCCGGACCCAGCGACTTAAAACTCATGCTGGGTGCGTGCGCGTGCGTGCCCAAGGTCCTGAGAGAAGAATGGAGGAGAAGACATTGTGCTGTGGCCATCCCCCAGGGGAGGTTTCTCGCTTTCTGCCTCTCTGGCGAGTGCACACGCCTTATAGCAAAAATCTCTCTAAAAAAAAAAAAAAAAGAAAGAAAAGAAAAAAGAAACTCAACTGCACGATCACGAGGCTCCCTGGTGTTGCCCATTTACAGCCGCACTCTTCCCCCACTCCCTTCCAGCCTGCGCTTAAATCCTGGCAACCACTAATCCACTCTTTCTCTGCAATTACGTCATTCCATGAACGTTACACAAGCGGAATTAGGCAGTATGTATACCTTGAGATTTTTTTTTTCACTCAGCATAATTTCCTTGAGTTTCATCTAAGTTGTCAAGAAATCAATAGTTCTTTCTTTTTAAAGGCTGAGCAGAATTCCATGGTATGGACATACCACGGTGTGTCTAAACATTCACCAATTGGAGGACAATTTGGGTACTTTCCAATTTGGGGCTATTATGAATAAAGCTTCTATAAATATTCAAATACAAGTACTTACATGGATGTTCCCGCAATTGAGTTTCTTGACAGTGGTAGGGCTTATGAAAAGCTACCTATTTCCCTGAAATAAATGACCAGAAGTACATTTTCTAGGTAATATTATAAGCTCATTTTCAGTTTTTTTTTTAAGTTTATTCATTTATTTCTTCTATGAGCAAGAGAGACAAAGACAGAGGCAGAGAGAGACAGCACTCAAAACAGGGACCCGACATCAGGACCAGCTTTCCACCAGCCCTGGATCACAGGCGACAATGTGCTCAGCACACTCGGGGAGGTCTCCAGACCTGAACCAGTCACCTTTCAATGTGGGACTGCCTTGCAGAGTTTTGCATTTCACTTCTGTGCCATTGTTCCTCCCCCCCACCCCCATTTTTAGTTTTGAGAGAAACTGTTAAACTATTTTTAAAATTATTTATTTAATTTTATTTCTTCTTCTTCATTTTGGCCACAGAAAGACAGAGTGTGTTAGAGAGAGGGAGAGTGAGAAAGTAAGCCTCCAGGTCTGGGACTTGAACCATGGTCAGCCATGTGGGAGTCTAACGCCTTAACTACCACGCCACCTGTCAGGTCCCTGTTAAACTATTTTAAAGGTTGCACGCAACTTTTATTTTTTTTTAAATGTTTGCTATAGGGCATGTGTGCTCACCAGAGGGAGAGCGAGTGTGAGGAAAATGAGATATCACCCCTACCCCCAGAGGATGGCCATGATACGATCCCCTCTTCTCTGTTGTCCTTTTGGGATTTTGGACATGCATGCACACACACTTAGTGTGACTTTCAAGCTGCTGGGTCTGGGACTCAAACTGTGCAGTCAGCCATCGGGGACTAGCTGCCTTAATTTTTTTTTCTTTTTTTTTGGAGAGATTTTTGCTATAGGGCGCGTGCGCTTGCCAGACAGACAGAGAGAGACAAAGAGATAGAAAGTGAGAAATCATCCCCCAGGGGGGATGACCATGCCGCAATCCCTTCTCCTCCATTCTCCCCTCGGGATCTTGGGCATGCACGCACACGCGCCCGGCATGAGTTTTAAGCCACCGGGTCCAGGACTCGAACCGTGGTCAACTACGTGGGAGTCCAGCAACATAGCCATTACGCTAACTGCTGGTCCCTAGCTGCCTTAATCTTCATGCCACCCTTTGGCCTGCAACCTGCCTTTTAAACTTAAAAATATATTGGACAACAGTCTTCCTCATCATTGAACATTTCTCATGCTATTTTCTTCTAAAACATGATATTCCACCATATGACTCTATTACAAATGTAAACCAGTATCTGAATGTTAATATTTGGGTTTATTTCTAATTTTTGCATTATATATAATAAAGTGGAAAAGATTGTAGATAACTCGGTGCCTATTTCTGATTATTTCCTTAAAATGAATTTCTACACATGGACATGTTGGTATAACTGAGTACTATGGGTTGAATAATTGATAAATAAAGGTTTATTCCAGTTCACCATTTTGGATCCAAGGTTGAGAGGCCGCACCTGGTGAGGGCCTTCTTGTTGATGGGAGCTCTGCAGAGTCCCATGGTAGCCCAGGACAGCACATGGTGAGTGGTGAGAGGATAAGAGTGTGTGTATCCTGGTCTCTTTCTCTTCCACTCAAAAAAAACCCTTCCGTTTATGCATGCATAGATGCATACCAGAAAGTGTGTGCTTGTGCCAGTGAGAGAGAGAGAGAGAGAGAGAGAGAGAGAGAGAGAGAGAGAGAGAAAGCACCTCCCGGTGGGGCCTGGTCATGCCTCAATCTTTTTTTCTCCAATTCTCCATCAGGATCCTGGGCATGGGCATGAGTGTGTTCTGAGTGTTTTTCAAGCCATCGGGGCTGGGTCTCAAACCCGAGTCAGTCACGTAGGATCTGGCTTCCTCTGCCTACTGCCTTTTCACTGCACTACGAGGAACCAGCCTCTCTCTTTTCTAATAAAGTCATCAGTATTCAGTCACAGAGGTCTACCACGATGACCTTAACTACTCATTATTTTACCTCCCCAAAGGCTCCTTTTAATACCTCCACAGTAACAATCAACGGTCCCTCTTAATACCGTCACAACAGCAATCAAATTTCGACACATGATTTTTGGTGGACACATTTGAGCCACGGGAGTAAGAACAAACCTTTCCAAGTCTTTTGCTGTTTTCCCAAATTGTGCTACTGAAAGGTGCTTCAAGTTACACTTTCATAGCAATAGATGAGAATTGCAGCAACATTTCTAAAAATACTAGTATTGCAACACAAATGGCAATCAAATGGCTGGTATCCTTAATCTGTATCAGCTAGATACTACGAATCTAGTTGATATTACAAATCAACTAGAAAAAAGATAAACACTCAAAATCAAGATGCTTTGGGATGCAAGTGACAGAAAATTTCACTCAGTGGGGACCAGCAGGTGGCAGGGTGGTTAAGGTGCTGGACACTCCCACATGGCCCACCATGGTTTGAGTCCTGGACCTCGTGGCTTACTTTCTTTCTCTCTCTCTTATATTTCTATGGTAAAATTAAAATGAATGAATGACTAAAATTTAAAAAAAGAAAAATTTCACTCAAAATTATAGAAACAATAGAAAATATATCTTGTTTTATAATAAGAAATATAAAGGTGGGACAACTTCTGGATTTGTTCATGTCGCACAATGACCTTAATAAAAGATACCAGAGTACATAGACTAACAGTGTAGGCTCTGAAGCCAGACTGCTGGGTTTACATTCCAGCCCTTCCATTTACTAGGTACATGGTTGGGACCAGCAGTTAGCGTCATTTACTAGGTACATGGCATTGGGCCATTTGTGCCTCAGCTACCTCTTTTGATAATATTAATTGTGTATATGTCAAGATAGTTATAAAAATGAATGGAGTTAATGTAAGTAAAATACCACAGAAGTACTGATATTTTTAGGAGCCTAGATTCTTTCTGTAGTTCTGTTCTATCATCTCAGCATGTTAACTTTATCACTAGTCTCAAGACCTCATGGTCACAAGATAGTTGCAGTAACTCCAGACATCACATCCATGAAGACCAGAGAACCCTTTCTATAAAGTCCCAAATAGATCTCTTTTATATACTGCTGGCTAAAAAAAAAAAAAAAAAAAAAAAAAAAAAGATAATCTTACATTAATCAGTAAAAAAAAAAAAAAAAGAATGGGGACCAGCAGTTAGCGTAATGGCTATGTTGCTGGACTACCATGTAGTCGACCGCAGTTCGAGTCCTCGACCTGGCAGCTTAAACTCTCACTGGGTGTGTGTGCATGCCCAAGTTCCCGAGAGGAGAATGGAGGAGAAGGGATTGCGGTGTGGCCATCCCCCCTGGGAGGTGATTTCTCGCTTTTTGTCTCTCTGTCTCTCTCTGTCTGTCTGGTGAGCGCATGTGCCCTATAGCAAAAACCTCTCAAAAAAAAAAAAGAAAAAAAAAAAAAGAAGAATGGAATTGCTAGGATTGGTTTAGACCAATCAGGATTTACCCATTAACTAAGGCCACTTTCTCTATAGGTTGAAACCAAACAAAATTAGTTTTGTTAAAATGGCAGAAGAGAGCCAGCTGGTGGCACAGTGATTAAGGCAGCCGGATCTCACATGGCCAGCTATGTGGTTTGAGTCCAGGACTGGTGGCTTGGAGAGCACACTGAGTAGGTATGTATATGTGCCCAGAATCTCTAGAGGAGAATGGAGAAGGGACTGTCGTGTGGCCATCACCCTGGGGAGTACTTTGTCACTTTCTCTCTCCTTTCTTCCTCTCTTTCTGTCTCTCTCTAGGAAGTGCACATGCTCTGTAGCAAAAATTTAAAGGAAAACAAAACAAGAAAAAAAGACAAAAGAAAGAATTGGTTATTGAGTGAAAAAACAGAATATCTACCAAATATTACAATAGAAAAATGAGCAAACCATATGGCCAAAAATTCATTTAAAAGAGAAGAAATACATGGGTTGGTCCAATAGCACAGAGGTTAAGTGCTATACATAGGGAGTTGGATCCCACATGGCCAACTGTGGTTCAAATCCCAGCCCTGGTGGTTTGATAAACACACAAGCATGTGTATATGCATGCCCCAAATCCTGATGGGATGAAGAAATGGAGGGTAAGAAAACAAATCTTACACAAGATGTGTAAAATGTATATGGAGAAAATCATAAAATTGTACTGAAGGACATTAAATATCTAGATAGGCGGAGATACATACCATGTTCATGTATAAGAAGATTCAATAACTTAAAGATGCCAAGTTTTCGGGGTGGAGGGGAAGGGAAAAAAAGATGTCAATTTTTCTCAGGTTGATCCATAGATTTAAAGAAATTCCATTCAAAGTCCCAAAGAGTTTCTTTTTGTTTTATTTTTTATTTTTATTTTTTTTTAGGAATAGACAAGTTGTTTCTAAAATATAAACAGGCATTCCTCACTTAATGACAGTTCCACTCCAATGACTAAGTTGGTAAGTGAACTGGTCAGCGAGCAAGGAACATAAAGGCAGGTGTCTTGTGGTGTGCTATGGCACCATAAGGTATATATTTTTCAACAAATATCAAGCAAACATCACACTGGAATAATGTAATTCTCTCTCCATACAGAAAGCTTACAGTAGATGAGTGCCCGAAGCAACAAGATACAGCATTGTACAATAATATAAATCTGGCATAATTACTTTTTTGAGAGAGATTTTTGCTAAAGGGTGCGTGCTAACCAGGGAGGAGAGAAAGACAGACAGAAAGTGAGAAATCACCCCTCAGGGAAGACGGTCATGCTGCAACCCCTTCTCCTCCATTCTTCTCTTGGGATTTTGGGCACGTAGCACACTCACCTGGCATGGGTTTGAAGCAATCACATCCGGGACTTGAACTGTGGTCCACTACGTGGGAGTCCAGCAATGTAACCATTTCACCATCTACTGGTCCCTGGCATAACTGTCTTTATTCTAAAAACTACTATGGGTGCACAATAAAGGACAAACTTATAAACACAATGTGTAGTCTTGCCTGATCGTAAATGCTCCGTGTAGTGAATACTGACTAAGGAAAGGAGACGAAGACTGAGACAGGGAATTCCCTATGCTGGAGAACTGGTCATAAGTCCGGGCGGTCATTATACAGGTTGGTTGTTAAGTAAGAGGTGACTATATGGCCAAGGAAAGGCCCAATTAGTTTCAACTAGTTAAAACACTAGATAGAGAAAAGAATTGGGGGAGGAAATTCTTCTAACTATTAATAGACAGATTTAGAAAAAAATAAGGCAATAGTGGGCCAGCAGGTGGTATGGTGGTTAGGGTGGTTGGATCCCACATGGCTGCCTGCACGGTTTGAGTCTGGGACCCAGTGGCTTGAAAAACACGTTGGGTGCATGTACATGTGTGCCCAAAATCCCAAAAGGAGAATGGAGAAGAAAGGATTGCAGCGTGGCCATTCCCCCACCCCCCCAGAGGTGATCTCACTCTCTCATCTCCCCGGTAATGTTACAAGTTCTATAGCAAAAAATTGAAATAAAAAGAGAAATAAATAAAAAGGCAACAGTTAGTAAGATAAAGTCATATAGATTCAAAAATAGGCAAATTTATCAATAAAATAAAATAGAGGCCAGCACAACAGTAAGTACTAGGCACCTTGAAAAACTCACCAGACTCATGTGTGCGCCTGTAACTCTGAGGGGGTGGAGAAATGGAAGAAAAAAGATTGCAGCATGACCACACCTCGTTGGAGGTGCTCTCTCTCTGTCTGGTGAGCACATATACTCTCTAGCAATTAATTTAAAAAAAAAAATAGAGAGGGGCCAATAGGTGGCATGGTGGTTAAGGCACTGGATTCCACATGGCTGACTGAGTGGTTTGAGTCCTGGACCTGGTAACTTGAAAAACCACTCTGGGCACATGTGAAGACATGCTCAAAATCCCGAGAAGGGACTACAGTATGGCCATCCCCCCCGGGGGGTGATTTCTCACTTTTGTTTTTTCTCTTTGTCTCTCTCTGGCAAGCACACATACCCTATAGCAAAAAAAACTAAAAAAAAAAAAGATAAAAAGAGCCTCCAAACAGACTCACACATAGGGAAACTTGACAGATAATAATGGTGATTTTAAAAATCACTGAGGAGGGACCAACAGTTGGCGTAAGGGCTATGTCGCTGGACTCCCATGTAGTTGGCCGCAGTTCGAGTTCCAGAACTGGTGGCTTAAACTCACACCAGGCGTGTGTGTGTGTGTGTGTGTGTGTGTGTGCCCAAGATCCTGAGAGGAGAATGGAGGAGAAGGGATTGCGGCATGGCCATCCCCCCAGGGGGTGATTTCTCGCTTTCTGTCTCTCTGTCTTTCTGGCATGCACACACGCCCTATAGCAAAAACCTCTCAAAAAAAAAAAAAAAAATCACTCAAGAAAAATTGGATTCCCACCTCTCACTCTACATAAAAAGTAATTCCAAAGTATATATTATGACAATGTTTTAAAATATTTAGAAGAAAAACATACAGAGATTGCATTTATGACTCTGGATTAGAAAAGGATTTCTTTTCTGTCCTTTTTTTTTTTCCAGAGAGATTTTTGTTGTAGGGTGCATGTGTTCGCCAAAGAAACAGAGACAAAAAGTGAGAAATCACCACCCCAGAGGGGATGGCCTTGCTGCAATCTCTTCTCCTCTATTTCCTCTCAGGATTTTGGGCGCGCACACTCACATGAGTTTTAAGCCTCCAGGTCTGGGATTCAAACATGGTTAGCAATATGGGAGTCCGGTGACATAACCATGATGCCATCTGCTGGTCCCAGGGAAGGATTTCTTAAATAAGATACAAAAAACATTGGGACAGGGACCAGCAGTTAGTGTAATGGCTATGTCTCTGGACTCCCATGTAATCAACTGCGATTCGAATCCTGGACCCGGTGTCTTAAACTCACGCCGGTGCGTGTGCATGCGTGCCCAAGATCCGGAGAGGAGAATGGAGGAGAAGGGATTGCGGCGTGACCATCCCCCCTGGGGGGTGATTTCTCACTTTCTGTCTCTCTGACTCTCTCTGTCTCTCTCTGTCTGGCGAGCACACGTGCCCTATAGCAAAAACCTCTCAAAAAAACAAAAAACAAAAAACATTGGGACCAGCAGTTAGCTAAAGGCTATGTCGCTGGACTCCCATGTAGTCGACCGTGGTTCGCGTCCCAGACCCGGCGGCTTAAACTCACGCCAGGCGCATGTGCGTGTGTGCCCAAGATCCTGAGAGGAGAATGGAGGAGAAGGGATTGCAGTGAGGCCATCCCCCCTGGGGGGTGATTTTTCGCTTTCTTTCTCTCTGTCTCTCTCTGTCTTTCTGGCGAGCGCACGCACCCTATAGCAAAAACCTCTCCAAAATAAATAAATAAGTAAGTAAGTAAATAAATAAATAAATAAATAAGATGCAAAAAATATTAAGTAGGGGCCAGCAGGTGGTGTGGTGGTTAAGGGTGCTGGACTCCCACATGATTGACTGCTGTTCGAGTCCCAGACTGGGGGTGGGGGTGCGCTTGCTTTTTCACTTCCCTCTCTCTCTCTCTCACTCTGTCCCTCTCTGGCCAAATTTAAATAAATAAATAAATAAAGTTAAATAAAATAATTCTTTTAAAAAAATTAACTATAAAACATAAGGTTGAGGGACCAGCAGGTAATGTGGTGGTTAAGGGTGCTGGGCTCCCACATGGCCAACTATGGTTTGAGTCTCAGACTGGGCGGCTTGCTTTCTCACTTTCCCTATCTCTCTCTGTCTCTCCTCCCACCACCTCCCTTTCTCTCTCACTCTGTCCCTCTCTGGTGAAATTAAAAATATGTAAATAAATAATTGAATAAAATAATTCTTAAAAAAGAAACCCACAAGGTTAAAACATTCAAAAACATTAAAATCAAGAATTCTTTCAAAGACATCTCGAAGTAAGTAAAAAGACAAGCACAAAACTGTGAGAAGATATTTATAAGACAAATAACTGAAAAAAGATTTAGTACCCAGAAAAATAAAAAACTCTCATACGCCTATTAGAAAAAATAATAGCCAGCCCTCCTTTTAAAAATCTGACAGAAGGCTAGCTTCCTAGCTCAGCAGTTAAGGAAGCTGGTTCCCAAATGGCTGACTGCCACTTTATATCTCAGCCCCAGCAGCTTGAAACCACAATGGGGGGACCAGCAGTTAGTGCAATGGCTATGTCGCTGGATTCCCATGTAGTCGACTGCGGTTTGCGTCCCAGACCCGGTGGCTTAAAACTCACGCCGGGCGCATGTGCGTGCATGCCCAAGATCCCGAGAGGAGAATGGAGGAGAAGGGATTGCGGCATGGCCATCACCCCTGGGGGGTGATTTCTTGCTTTCTGTCTCTCTGTCTCTCTCTGTCTGTCTGGCGAGCGCACGTGCCCTATAGCAAAAACCTCTCCAAAAAAAAAAAAAAAATACCACATGGATGTGCACCCAAAATCCTGAAGGAATGGAGGAAAAAGCATTGCGGTATGACCATGCCTCATTGGGAAGTGGTCTCTCTCTCTCTCCTCATTGGTGAGTGGGCATGGTCTCTGGCAATTAAAATTTAAAAGCTTGGGACCAGCAGGTGGCACAGTGGTTAAGGAGCTGGGCTCCCACTTGGCCGACCACAGTTTGAGTCCTGGACCCAGTAGCTTGAAACTCATGCCAGGCATGTGTGTGTTTGTGCCCAAAATCCCAAGAGGAGAATGGAGGAGAAGGGATTGCAGCATGGCCATCCTCCCCAGGGGATAATTTCTCACTTTCTGTCTCTCTGTCTTTCTCTGTCTCTCTGGTGAGCGCATGTGCCCTATGGCAAAATTCTCTAAAAAAATAAAGAAAGAAAGAAAAAGAAAAAAAAAAAAGGAAGAAAAGAAAAACTTAAAGAAAATAGAAAAAAAAAAAAGACATATTGCAAAAAAACATATGGCCAGTGAAAAAAGAGATAGTCTCACTAGTAATCAGGAAAATACAAATTAAGATGACAATGAAATATCCTTTTTTTTACCTATTTTCTACCCAAAAAGGAAGACATTTGATAATTCCATGTGCTGGTAAGGATATAGATTAGATAGAACTCTTTTAAATATTAGAGAGAATATTTTCAATGCATTAATTTAACCACTTTGGAAGATTAGATTCCAACCTGTATCGTTTAGCTGTTCCAATTATAGGTATGCCAAAATATACAGAAGAATATTTGTAGTTTATATTCACCCACCCCTAAAAGATTGGAAACAACCTAAATGTCTGTTGAAAGAAAATAAATACATAAATTATGGCATAGTCTCCTGATGGAACAATATGCAACAGTGCAGGGGACCAGCAGTTAGCATAATGGCTATGTTGCTGGACTCCCATGTAGTTGACTGCAGTTCGCGTCCCGGACCCGGTGGCTTAAAACTCACACCGGGCACGTGTGCGTGCATGCCCAAGATCCCGAGAGAATAGAGGAGAAGGGATGGAGGCATGGCCATCCCCACTGGGGGGTGATTTCTCGCTTTCTGTCTCCCTGTCTCTCTCTGTCTGGCGAGCGCACGCGCCCTATAGCAAAAACCTCTCCAAAAAAGATAAAAAATATGCAACAGTGCAGATAAGAGAACTATGGATACATGTAACAACGTGGATGAAGTTTTAGAAATGTCATATAGAATGGAAAATGCAAGTTGTAGAAAATCACATTATAATACCATTTGTAAAAAGCTCAAAAATAGGGGCCAGCAGATGGCATGATGGGTGAGGCACTGGACTCCCACACGGCTGACTGCAGTTTGAGTCCTAGACCTGATGACTTGCTTTCTCACTTTTTTTCTCTTTCTCTGTCTGGTGAGCACACATGCCTTATAGCAAATTGAAAAAAAAATTAATAACAATAAATACAATTACATAAATAATTCTTTTAAAAAGAGCTAAGAAACAAGCAAAACTAAACATATGTTTAGGAACTATAAATATTTTTTTTTAATTGTCAGAGAAAGTATCCTGTGACAACGGAACATGGTCAAGCCATAACCCTTTCTCTTCCATGTCTCCATCCTTTCAGGATTTGGGCATGCATGCACATGTAACTGGCATGTTTTTTCAAGCCGCTGGAGCTGGGATTTGAACTGTGATTGGCCATATGGGATCTGGCTCCCTTAACTACTAGGCCTCAGGCTGGCCCAATAAATTATTTTTCATAAAGCAAAGGAATAGCAAAAAAAATTTACTTTAGTTGTTATTCATGGGTGTGGGAGAAGACAAAAAATGTGGTAGAGAAAGACTACATACATTGATGTGTTAGTATTTTTTTTTTGGAGAGGTTTCTGCTATAGGGCACGTGCGCTTGCCAGAAAGACAGAGAGAGACAGGGGCAGAAAGTGAGAAATCACTTCCCAGGGGGGATGGCCACACCGCAATCCCTTCTCCTCCATTCTCCTCTCCAGATCTTAGGCATGCATGCACGCACACGCACCCGGTATGAAGTTTAAGCCTCTGGGTCTAGGACTCAAACTGTGGTCGACTACACAGGAGTCCAGAGGTATAGCCATTAAGCCAACTACTGGTCCCAGTATTTTAATTTTTTAAAATATATAAATACCATATGCTTTTTAATATTATATTATATATTGTGTAAAATGCATATAACACAATATTCGCTATCTTAACTCTTTTGAAGTGTTTAACTCAGTGGCATGAATACATTCGCATGGTTGTGCAACGTTAGACGTCTTAGAAAAGCACAACCATCATGGGCTGTCTATTTCTAGAACTTTTTATCTTGCAAACTGAAATTCTGTTGCCAATAAACAGTAACTCTCCCCCTCTCCTGAGACCCTAGCAACCACCATTCTTTCCTTCTTTCTTCTTTTTTTTTTCTTCTAGAGGACCCTTGCACTTGGCAGAGAGACACAGAGAGGGAGAGAAGAAAGCATTCCCCCATGGGGAATGGTGACACTGTGATTCCTTCTCCTTTGTTTCTCCCTCCTGTTGGGATTTTGAGCATGCATGCACATGTGCCCAGCGTGTTTCTCAAGTCATCAAGTCCAGGACTCAAACAGTGTGACTGGCCATGCGGGATCCAGCTGCCTTAACCACCAGACCATAGAGCTGGCCTTGTTTTCTACCTCTATGCATTTGAGTATTAGTTTCGTTTAAGTTGAGGGATTGTCATGAGTGTTTATTTTGTTATCATGCTTCAACTTGCACACACACACACATATAAATTGCTTTATATGTATAAAATATTGCATACCTCATTTTTAAAATGATTTGATGGGGGCTGGTAGGTGGTATGGTGGTTGGGGCACTGGACTCCCAGATGGCTGACCATGATTCAAGTCCTGGACCTGGCAACTTGCTTTCTCACTTTTCCTCTTGGTCTCTCTCTCTCTCTCTGATTAAAACAAAAATAATAATAGGGACAGTAGATGGTGTAACAATTACATTGCTGGACTCACACATGGCCAACCACAGTTCAAGACCCAGACTAGGTGGCTGAAACTTTTGTTGGGTATGTGCATGTGTGCCCAAAATCCTGAGAAGAGAATGGAGAAGGGATTGCAGTGTGGCCACATCCCCTGGGGGGTGGGGGGTGGTGATTTCTCACTTGCTGCATCTCTGGCAAGCACACGTGCCCTATAGCAAAAAATCTCTCTCAAAAAAAAAAAATTTAGTAATTCTGTAAACATTTTTAAGAAATAAAATGAGTTGATGCATGGAAAAAATGGCAACGTTCAAAATTGGCTAGAATATGGCAAGAGCTAGCAAGCATTTAGGTTCATGCAATTTTAATGGCATTTTAATATAAACACACAACAAAACTGACAAAAATATTATGGCATTTTAGAGCAACTGCATTTTTAATTCCAGTTTTGCTCTTTGCTAGGATGTAGAAGTACAATTAATTTTTGTGTGTTGACCTCATATCCTTGCTAAATTAATTTATTAGTTCTAGAAGTTATTGTTGTTAATTCTTTGAAATTTTCTAGGTTGATAATCATGCTTTTTGTGAATTACACGTTTGTTTCCATTCTGTATGCTTTTTTTCCCCCATTCTGTATGCTTTTAATTTCTCCTTCTTGTCTTAGTACAATGACTAAGGACTTTGCATATGATGTTAAATAGGATGGTGAGAGTAGACATCCTTGCCTTGTTCCTAATCTTGGGGAGAAAGCAGCCTTTCACCATGAAATATGCTTTTAGTTATAAGATTTTTAGACATCCTGTATTAAGATGAGACAGTTGTCTTCTATGCCTATTTTTCTGCGTTTTCATAATGAATGAATGTTGAATTTTGTCAAATGTTTCCTCTTGCATTGATATTCATGAAGTTTTACTTCTTAGATTGTTAATATGGTTTACTACATTGATTTTTCAAATATGGAAGGAGATTTGCATCTTGGGTTTAAAGTCTACTTCTTAATTATCATTACTCTTCTAGGTATTGCTATTTTTTTTTTTTTTTAAAGAGTTTGCTATAGGGCACTTGTGCTCACTGAAGACAGAGAGCAAGAGACAGACAGAGGGCAAGTGAGAAGTCATCCTCTCGGGGGGATGGCCACAACACAATCTCTTCTCCTCCATTCTCCTCTACGGATTTTGGGCACACATGTATACTCGCCTGGCATGTATTTCAATCCTCTGGGTCCAAGACTTGAACTACTCAGTTGGCCATATGGGATCCAGCCACCTTAACCTCCATGCCACCAGCTGGCTCAGTATTCCTGGATTCTATTTGCTAATAATTCGTTGAGGATTTTTGCATATGTTCATGGGAGTATTGGTTTGTAGTGTCATTTTCTTATACTATCTTTGTCTCATTTTGGTATTGATAAAATATTTTTGGAGGGACATTGATCAGTTTTAAGTCTTTAAAATGTATCTGCCTGAGGATTTCACTTTGAATAATTGATCTCAGGAAATAATTAGAGATTTCTATTACACACAGACTTTGGGTTCACATAGACTTACTAACAGCTTAAATTCTATGGGTCTGCTTCTCAATCTTTAACATGGGGAAAATAGGACCTATCGCACAGAGCTGTAATTAGATAGGACGATTCACAGACACCCAGAGATCAGGCCTCTTATCACACCTGATAAGCGTCATATAAATGGCAGCTCTTGGCTTGTGTTATACTCTCTCTAACCTCTGTGAAGAGGACATCTGTCCAAATCTGAGGACATCATCTTTGCTCCATATTAGCTCCCCTTTTTAATCTTATTGGTGGAGACTCTCCTTAACCCTGATTTCTCCCTTCTATTAAGTGTTATAGGCTTGGGAACCAGCAGTTAGCGTAATGGCTATGTCGCTGGACTCCCACGTAGTCGACCGCGGTTCGCGTCTCGGACCCGGTGGCTTACAACTCACGCCGGGCGCGCGTGCGTGCGTGCCCAAGATCCCGAGAGGAGAATGGAGGAGAAGGGATTGCGGCGTGACCATCCCCCCCTGGGGGGTGATTTCTCGCTTTCTGTCTCTATGTCTCTCTCTGTCTGGCGAGCGCATGCGCCCTATAGCGAAAAACCTCTCCAAAAAAAAAAAAAAAAAAAGTGTTATAGGCTTTAAGACTACAAAGGCAAAATAGAAGGCCCCGGGCCAACTGGTGGCAGTGATTAAAAGCTGGTCCCCACATACCTAACTCTGTGGTTCCAGGCCAGACTCAGCAGTTTATAAAACTTGCTGGGGTGGGGCTAGCACCAGCCACAAGTGTATGCCTGCCCAAAATCCCTAGAGGAGAAAGGAGAAGGGATGCTGTGTGACCATGGGGGGCTAGAGTGGGCTTCTCACTTTCCCCCTCTTTCTCTCTCCTGGGCACCTATGGTCAAAATAAAACAAAACAAAAAAACTAACCAGACTAGGCCCCTATGCAGGCATGACCCAAATCCCAAGAGGACAATAGAGAAGGAATTTCTGGCCTGCCCATCCCTCCTGGGGGTGGGAGGCTCTCACTTTTCCGCTGTCTTTCTCCCCAGCAAGCACACGTGCCCCATAGCAAAAAATAAGATAAAATAATATAGGTGGAAACAATACCATGCAATGAATCAGCATTATAAAGGGGGAGCTGCCTAAGGGGCAGCGAGCACTGGACGGGCACTCAGAGCGGTCACCGAGTTGGGGCCAGGAAGGTTGGCAACTTTTCCAGCATAGCCCCGTGTAGCGGTGGTGGGGTGGACATAGACACTTGCTGTTTCCATAGCGACGACTAGCCAGCCTCTTCAGGCAAGAAGGGTCACCGCAGTTCACCCCGGTTAGGAGCCAGGACCAGCCTCACTCGGCCTCCAGCCCGGGAGGTGCGCGGACGCTGTTATCAAAGAACTCCAGTCCCACGTGCCTGATTGGTTCAGGCAGATGGAGGGGGCGGGGAGTGGCGACGGGGGTGTGGCCTGCCGCCTCTCAAACTGGAGTTTTTTCTGACAGAGCGGAAGCTGACCCGGCTCGCCCCGGAAGTGCAAACCCGGGATTCTCACCGGTGTGTGTACCTCTGGTCTAAGTGGATGCTTTCGAGATGCCGGGAGCCGAGGCAAAGGGCTCGGAGTTGTCCGAGAGGATCGAGAGCTTCGTGGAGACCTTGAAGCGAGGCGGCGGGCGTCACAGCTCCGAGGACATGGCTCGGGAGACCCTGGGGCTGCTGCGCCGGATCATCTCAGATCACCGCTGGAGCAACGCAGGTGAGGCAGCCCTGGCTGCACCCGGCCTTCGGCCCCTTGCCGGCCCCAGCCCCAAGGGTGGCCGGCGCCTAGGCCTCATCGCGCGCCGGCCTCGCTCAGCCTCTCTCTTGGACTGCAGGGGAGCTGATGGAGTTGATCCGCACGGAGGGCAGGAGGATGACGGCTGCGCAGCCCTCAGAGACCACCGTGGGCAACATGGTGCGGAGAGTGCTCAAGATCATCCGGGAGGAGTATGGCAGGTAAGGTTCATGCCCTGGGCTTTGGGTTTGACGCAGAAGCTTTTTGCACGAGCCTCTCTCCGTGCTTGGAGCCATCGTTGGAGCTAGCAGCTCTTGGCCACATCTCCTTCCAATCTCCCTCTTTGGGTCTTGTTGCATCTATAGACTCCATGGGCGAAGCGACGAGAGCGATCAGCAGGAGTCCCTGCACAAACTCTTGACATCTGGAGGCCAGAGCGAGGATTTCAGCCTCCATTATGCCCAACTCCAGTCCAACATCATCGAGGCGATTAATGAGCTGCTAGTGGAGCTGGGTAAGAGGCCTGATCGCTGGGTGAACAGGACGGGTCGCTGGCAGATGAAACAGAAGTCCCCGGAAGGTGTTCATTAGCACAGGTGGAAGATAACCAGTCCTCTGCTTCTCAGAGGTTTGTCCTCCCTCCATTCGGAAGGATTGGAACAGGCAGAGGGACTAAAGTAACCCTCTCTACTTTTTCTTACTGATCAACCCTTTTTAGGCCTCATGTCCATGGTGGCAGACACTCTATTAGGACAGAGCTTTGTTTTCATGTTAAAGCCATGGTTTCTGGACTTTCTCTCACTAAACTTCCTCTTGAATTTTTATACACACATATATGTTAACACCTCCACCTCCCTTGTTTTTGAGATGCAAGAGACCTGGAGATATTCATTATAATCAGTTTCTCAGAGGATGAAGCAGCTGGGTTCTATCTGTGTCCCTAGCCATTGCTTCCAAATTCCTCTGCAGTTTTCTGCACTGGCCTCCCTTTCTCAGGTGGAGGCGTTGTAGCCACCTTTTAGAGGAAGAGTTCTTTTAGGGGGGAAGATCTGTTTACCTTCTCAGATTGCCATTTAGAGCCTGAGCTTGTTATTTTTCAAAATGAGTTGTAAGGCGCTGTAGTAGTGGCATGGAGGTGGTTGAGGAGTAGGGGTGCTGTGAGGGTGTGCTGAGAACTTGGAGGTAGAAGATCCGGGGGGAGTGGGGCTTTTAATTGTGACCTTTCCCTTTAAGCCCGTTACCCTGTGGTACTAGGGTTTGCTAGATGGGCCACAGTGAAGGGCAGTCATGGCTTTCAGACTTGTGGCTTGTCTGTGATGTAGCAGAGCGGTTTTTTATCATACTTGCCGAACTTTGTTTTTGCAGAAGGGACAACGGAGAACATTGCAGCTCAGGCTCTGGAGCACATCCACTCCAACGAGGTGATCATGACCATTGGCTTCTCTCGAACAGTTGAGGCCTTCCTCAAAGAGGCTGCCCGAAAGAGGAAATTCCATGTCATTGTGGCAGAGTGTGCGCCTTTCTGCCAGGTAGGGGGGCTGTTGGATTTGCTAAGAAAAATGAAAAATGAAGGAATAAAGAAGGGTTTCGTGGGATCCACACCAGCTTCTAATTGATAAGCATTGAGAAGATAAAAGTAAGCAATTAAAGAAATGTTCAAGTTCCTCTTGTGAACATTTTTCTTTTTCTTTTCCTGTTAACATTTTTAAACACTGGTATAAGAAAGTTGGGTCCAAGGAAAGATAAAGAATGGGTCTTTTATGGATCAAAGCAGGGTAAACTTTCTTGGGGGGGACTGATGCTTGGTGTGACCTCACTCAGTCCTTAGGTAAATAATAGGTCTCAGAAAGGAGACACGTAAGGGTGCAGGATGTATGGACTGAGCGGCGGTGCTTGATTATGTAGGCAAGCTGTATTTCCGGTTTTGTAGCAGCTCCTGTGCTGCCTGTGTCATTTATGAGCTTCCCCTGGGCTTCCCTGCAGCTCACCTGAGAGCACCCACCCTAGACAGAAAAATGACCTCTCTGTTAGAAATCATGTACTGGATATGTCCAGATCGCAGACCTGCCCAGATCCAGCTATACTTGAGAGCTCTTTTCACTTTCTCTCGCTCTTCCTGTCAGCATCAGCCTTTCCTTCTTATTACAGGGTCATGAAATGGCTGTCAATTTGTCCAAAGCAAACATCGAGACAACTGTGATGACTGACGCTGCCATTTTTGCTGTTATGTCAAGAGTGAACAAGGTGGGTGTATTTGGAGTGCTATTGAGTTCATGAAGATGATACGGTTACAACATTAACTTTTGGTTTTCCTCCTCCTATAACTAATTCATAGTAAAAGAGGCACGTTTTTTTAGCCCCTTGTGGAAAGTACATACTTAGACCATTTAAGCTAGTGACTGAATTCTTTTTTCTTTGTCAGCATCACTGTTCCTCACTTTGGGTCACCGCTAAATTGGGGTAGAACTAAGCTGAGTGTCAGCTCCTAGGGATTTGCCACAACGCTCCTGCCTTGTGCTCGAAGAGCTCAACTGTAGTAGATAGTGAATGAAAATGTCTCCTGGCTTCCCAGGAGGTTTGGTGTATAGATTTCTTTAAAAAAACAGGGCTAAGAACACATTGTTTTTGAGTTTTATTATTATTGTTTATTTTATCATAGAGCATGTGTGCTTGCTGGAGAGAGACAGAGAGGGAAAGTAATCATCCCACCCAGGGGGATGACCACACCACAATCCCTTCTCCATTCTCCTCTCTGGATTTTGGGCACGCTCACACACATGCCCCATCATAATTTTTAAGCCGCCAGGTCCGAGGCTCAAACCTTAAAGTTGGCCATGTGGGATCCTTCACCACCTGCTGGCCTGTTTGGAGCTTATGTTTAAGCTAAAGCCTGTGCTGCTAAGCAAGGGTCCCTTTCCCTCTCCTGGTCTGTGATTCCCTAGGAGGCCACGTCTGAGGCCTGAGCATTCAGCCTGTTGTGGCCAATGACTCTTTAGGGCTCTACCCTCAAGATGGCTCATGTTTCTCTTCCTGTCCCGAAGGTAATCATTGGCACAAAGACCATCCTGGCCAATGGGGCCCTGAGAGCTGTGACAGGAACCCACACTCTGGCACTGGCAGCGAAACACCATTCCACCCCCCTCATTGTGTGCGCACCTATGTTCAAGCTCTCCCCACAGGTATGTCTGTGTGTCTAGCTGGGCCAACAGAGAAGGAAGCCAGTGTAGGCTTGAACTCGGGGCACTCCACCTGGGCCTCGCTATCTGCATTTACTCGATGGGTTAGACCCAGTTAAGGCTGGAAAGAACCACAGAAATCTTGATCCAGGAAAAACAACCGATAGCTATAACCTGCCAGCTTGAGGAAGGGAAAATTGTCACGTCAGGACAGTGTCTTTGGGAAGGGCCCTTTCCTTACAGCTGCCATCACTCGCTGTCGCCCTGACCATTTCTGAAAATTCTACACAGGTTAAGACTTGGATCATAGAAACAGTTTTGTTATTGATCCAGGTCCATCCTCTATAGCGTTCATATGAGTGGTTACTGAGTGAAGAACCATTTTATCAGTGATAGAAACAATTTGTTTTGAAAACATCAGTCTATTTGTAGCTCTCTTTTTCTCTCGAGGTGAAATTCACATAACATATAATTATCCATTTAAAATATATAATTTTGGTGGCGTTTAGTATATTCACAGTGTGTGCAACCACCACACTCTAGTGTCAAAACTTTTTTATCTTTAGAAAAACACCTTCTACCCATTAAGTAAATAGTCACTCCATTGCCCCCTCCCTCCCAAACTCCTAGTAACCACTAACTGGTTTTCTGTCTCTATAGACTTGCCTATTTTGAACATTTTATATAAAAAGAATCATATAGTATGACATTTTGTGTCTGACTTCTTTAACTTATTACATTTTCAGGATATAGCCATGTTGTAAATTATGCCAGAATTTCCTTTTTTTTTTTTTGAAATAATTTTTATTTACCTTTTTTTCTTTTTTTAAATTTGACAAGAGAGGGACAGAACGGAGAGAGAGAAAGTAAGAAAGTAAGCCGCCAGGTCCAGGGCTCAGACCACAGTCGGTCATGTGGGAGTCCAGCGCCCTTAACCACCATGCCGCCCACCTGCCAGCCCCAGAATTTCTTTTCTTTTTAAGGCTGAGTAAATATTCTATCATATGCACATACTACAGTTTATTGATATTTATCTCTTCATCTGTTGATGGGCATTTGGGTTGACCCCACCTTTTGGCTTTTGTGAATAAATCTGCTATAAACATTTATGTCTAAATTTTTGTTTGTGTATACATATGTAGGAGTGGAATTATTGGGTTTCTAATATTTTTTTCTTTTTTAGTTCCCTAATGAAGAAGATTCATTTCACAAGTTTGTAGCTCCCGAAGAAGTTCTGCCTTTCACAGAAGGTGCTGAAATTGTTTGGTCTGTGTGTGTAGGGTTTCTGCATAGAAATGTTTTAGTCTCTTTGCTGTTTTAGTGGTCAGCTGAATGCTGTCAGGTTGGTTTTTATCATACTTCTAGTGGGACTGTTTATTTTAGCATCTTAGAGTGCTTAGGGCCTGATTTAGTCATCTTAATTTCTTTGAAACTTACCTATTTTAGCTGTATTGCTAGGGCCATAGTAGGTTGGATCACCCAGCACTAATTGGCTTTGCACCTTGTTTGAAATACAGGCCACAACCAAATGGAAAAACATTCCTGTTTGCAGTTGCTATGGCGAGCCATTTTGGTGAATTGGCTGCTAAAGGAAGTGGGCTCTGAAATGCTCCTGTTTGCAAAGTCTGCCTGTAGGCTGGATACCCTCGTGTTGGGGGGCCTTTTCTTTGTCCTCATCTGAAGGTGGTAGCTCTACTCATGAGCCTGTCGCCTCATAGCACTTAATACTCTGTGGGAGCTAACAGAGCGTAGTCCTAGGGGTCCTGATTCCTTTTGGACGCTCGTCCCTCTATTGAAAGCATTCATTTTTCAAGCAATGTGTATCGAGCACCCCGTATGTGTCCAGCACTGTTCTAGGCACTGTGGATACAACAGCAAACAGGACAGATAATGCCCTGCTCACATAGAGCTGCCATTATATGGCAGAACGCAGGCAAGAGAAGGTCAGCTCATGGCCTTTTAGGGCAGAAATAAGGGAGATGTGATGGAAAGTGGGTAGGGGAGTAACTCGGATTTGGGAAGGGCCTTAATGAGATGATCTTTTAGCTGAGTCCTGAATGTAGCCTGCCGTGTGAAGACCAGGGGAAGTTTCCCAGGTGCTTGTATAAGGATGGAAATGCGCGTCACCACTTGGAGGACGATGGCCACGTGGCTGGAGAGTGCTAGCAAGGGGGAAAGTGGTGCAGATCCTCATTAGCGTGTTGGGATGGGGACGTGGCTTTCCGAGTCTCAATTTTATTCTAAGGGCTGTACAGAGGGAGTGGAGACTTTTAAGCAGAGTATATTGAGCTGAAGTTGTCCCTGCTGGTTGGCATTTTGCCACAGCTTCCCTATCCTTGGTAGCTAGCGTGCCTGCTTTATTGAGCCTCGAATCTGTGTGATACTTAGTATGAACAGGATCTTCAGTTTCATCCTTAGCATGTGTGATTGCCTTTCAGGGGACATTCTGGAGAAGGTCAGCGTTCATTGCCCTGTGTTTGACTACGTGCCCCCAGAGCTCATCACCCTTTTTATCTCCAACATTGGTGGGAATGCACCTTCCTACATCTACCGCCTAATGAGCGAACTCTACCATCCTGACGATCACGTCCTGTGACCACCTCTCCTCCTAAGCAGAAAGTGCTTAGGCAGACACAGACTGGCGAGACGTCGGTGTGACTGCTGAAACGCACCTCGTAAGGGGGAGTTAACAGGATTCAGATTGAAAAGCTGTGATACTGTTTCCTGCCCTTTCAGTCATGCTCTGAAAAGGGAACACATCCAGGACTGTTTCTTGGCTTTCAGGTCTCAGCGGAGCAGCAAGGCTTAACCTATTGACTTTGGAGCCTCTTAGGGACCTGGTTTGCGTCTGTTTCAGGAACTTCAACTTTCTGGCTCAGTGGTGTGTTAAACGTTACACTCACTACCTTGCCGGGAGACAGACTTTTTGTTCAGAAATGGCTACCACACCTTTTCCTAGGCTGTGCCAATAAAAGCTACTTGAAGGTTCCTGAGTTGGTTTATTTATTGTCCTGCTCTGATGAACTGCTTGAAACAGCAGCAGCCGAGCCGTTTTTATGGTGTGTTTTTTTTGTTTTTTTAAATAAAGGGTTGTAATAGAGAAAAAGTCTAAAACATGGAAGTTCAGGTAAAAGTATTTAGTTTCCTTTATAATTCATGGCAATGGCCCCAAACAACTTAGTAAATCTAAGGCAGTGGTTCCCAAATCCTTGTAATCATCAGAATCACTTGGGAGTTAAAAAAAAGAGAAGTACACAGTCCTGGGGTCCATCTGATCTCCGGGGCAGCACCTGGAATCTGTTGAGAGCTTTCTGGAAAAGGACCGTCTCATCTACTGCTAATAGGATTATAAGCTGGTGTAACTGTTTACGGGCAGTTTGGAACCTGCATTTGGAGAATAATTTGTATAAGCACACTAGAGATCTATACAAGAACGTGTTGTAATTGTAACGTCCCAGCCTAAATGTCGGGGAGTAGAAGGTTAAATAAATGTGATGTTTACACTGGAACATGTACACATGGTGATAGAAGTTTCAGAAGGGTGGCTTGAAGAGCATCTGGATGGAAAACGTAATTTGAATTAGTTAACCATATTTAAAAGTCTGGAGATGCACATTTTAAAAATTCACACTTCTTGGGACCAGCAGTTGGCGTAATGGCTATGTCGCTGGACTCCCATGTAGTCGACCGCGGTTTGAATTCCAGACCCGGTGGCTTAAACTCACGCCGGGCGTGTGTGTGTGCATGCCAAAGATCCCGAGAGGAGGATGGAGGAGAAGGGATTGTGGCGTGGCCATCTCCCCCACAGAGGAGTGATTTCTCCCTCTCTCTCTCTGTCTCTCCAGCGAGTGCATACACCCTAGAGCAAAAACTTTAAAAAAAAAAAAAAAGATAAAAAGCTGGGAAAGAACCAAGCTCCAGAGCAGTATGCATGGTATGACTTTTATTTCATTAAAACAAGATTAATTGTATGTGCCCAGAGGGAAAGTGTGGAAGAATAACACCAAGCAATGTCAAACGGAAACGGCTTCTAATTTATGTATTATTCTTTTTTTTTTTTTTTTTTTTTTTTTCTTTTTTTTTTTTTGGAGAGGTTTTTGCTATAGGGCGCGTGCGCTCGCCAGACAGACAGAGAGAGACAGAGAGATAGAAAGCAGGAAATCACCCCCCAGGGGGGATGGCCACGCCGCAATCCCTTCTCCTCCATTCTCCTCTCGGGATCTTGGGCACGCACGCACACGCGCCCGGCGTGAGTTTAAGCCGCCGGGTCCGGGACGCGAACCGCGGTCGACTATGTGGGAGTCCAGCGACATAGCCATTACGCTAACTGCTGGTCCCGATTTATGTATTATTCTTAATATGCACTGCTTCACAGCCTAACACTCATTTATAGTTGTTAACTAAAAGGTCCCTCCAAGTGATCCAGATGACCTGCCATATTTTAGGGCCTAGAGGACTGAAGCAATGGACCCTTGGGATGCTTGTCCCGAGGGCTGGCCTCCTACTCTAGGTCAGTGTCCAGGAGGTGGAGAGGGGGAGCACAGGAATCAGCCACTTTGACAGGCAGGCACTCCCCGGGGATCTTAACAGGTGACTTGGAACCACTTTAGAAACATTGTCAGAGGCAGGTTATGAAGGCCACCTGAGATAAATGATTATCCTAGGGCTCCGTCTTCCTGCTGGGAAAAGGACTGAAGAGGGTCAGTGTTTCAGACTGACCTAAAACCTGGGTGACTCAGAAGATCCTGACCCACTTGACCTCAGTATTCTTTTAAGTTTTTGCTATAGGGCGCTTGCACTTGCAGAAGAGATAGAGGGTGGCTTGAAGAGTGTCTGGATGCCTCCCAGGGGAGGCAGCCATGCTGAAATTCCTTCTCTTCTATCTTGGGATTTTGCACATGTAAGCATTCACATGTACCAGTTGCGTTTCAAGCTGCCAGGTAGAGTACTCGAACCCCAGAGTCGGTCATGTGGGATCCAGCTGCCTTAACTTCTAGGTCACCTGCTAGCCCCATCAGTTATTTCTTACAATATCTAAGACCCCACAGCGTCCCAGTGAAGTGGTTATAGCTACCAATGACGAGCAGCTGTATCCTCTGAAGGACCAATCCTAACAGCGGCTGACCCGGGTGCAACTGTGTGGTCTGGAGTAAGCAGAGCCGCGAGTCAAGGAACTTAAATCTATTCCTGGCTCCAGAAGTGCTTTATGATACTTGTTCTTTGTGCATCTTGGTCTCTGTCTAAAATTAGCTCCAACATCCTTCCCAGGCATAACTGAGATGGATGATGGTTACAAGGGTAGAAACGCTGTCTTCCTGGCCAACTCTTACAGTGCCTGAATCAGCACTGCAGAAACGTATATTGTTTAGAATCTTCATGACTCGAATTAAGTAAACCCCACAAAGCCTTTTCCTATTTCCCTCTCTCCCTTTCCTCTTTGAAGAGGGGTAAATACTGGAAAAGGGGCAGTCAGTAGGTGGCATGGTGTCTCAGGCGCTGGACTCCCACGAGCTCCCTAGGTCTGGGAGCTTGCTTTCTCACTTTCCCTCTCTTTTGCTGTCTCTTTGGTGAACACGTGTACCCTACAGAAAACTTAAAAATAAATACAGAAATAATTAAAAAATATATTGGAAGGTGAGAACCTGAACTAAATAGGGAGAAACTGGAGTCCAGGGTTGACTCACTACCCAGCAGCCTTTGTGTCCCCCTCTCACCCTCACCTTTATAGGCAGAACCCAGAAACTCAGGGGAAAAAACAAAACCCAACTCTTGAGCTTGCTTGGCAAGAGGAACAGAAATAGTATTCCCTGGATGTGAAAGTCTTCCAGAATATGCTAAATAAGCCCAGTCAGATAATGCAGTTTGTAAAGACACTTTTTCCCACGGTTTCCATCTTCCAATTTGGGCGGAGGGCAAGAAAGGCACAGTTCTTGGAACTCAAATAAGGAACAGGAATTCTTAATTTAGCCTCAGAAGAGAAGTCTTTGAGAAATATTTGACCAAGAAAAACTTAAGTGTAAAGTGATACCTCCAAGGAAGAAATGCCACACCCATCAGACTGTCGGTTTCACAGACCTGCTGCAGAGCCACTTCTCACAACCTCGGCCTCAGTCTGGGCGAACGAGGCTGCCAGGCCCCGGCCCCGTCGTGGGGCTACGTGACTCTAGGCTACTGCGTGTGTAGAGCGCGGCACATCAGAATGCCCTTGCCACAGAGACTGCACCAGATGCTGACGTGCTCACGGTAAAGGCCCGTACCGTCCACCTGTCCTCGCAAAATCTCCCTCTGTAGATACCCACCTAGTTGACATGAGGGAGCTATTTTGAACTGTGGTTTGGAAGGGTTTCATATCTGGCCTACTTTGCTGTGAATTATTCTTTCATCCGCCAAGCAGCTGTCCCAGGATATGATGCAATGGCTAGGAGTTATTATTAATAAAGAGCTACGGCCTGAGCTCTGTCTCTGTGCCTCATTCGTACAATGGGGGCAGCCGTGGCGCCTGCCAGCACTTGGAATGGTCATTGCTGGTGGTTACACTACATGCTGCAGAAGACTTGCCTAGCACAGAAACTACTGAGAAGCTACTTAGTGCTGAAGAAACAAAAACGTGACAAGATTCCTAAAATGCATTATTTATGTAAAATTCTGCAGTGTACTAATATAAAAGAGAGATACCGCAATGCTGGGAAACGATGAACTACTACTAGCACCAGCTAACTCTAAACCATCACTTTTAGGGGGCTGGGTGGGGCAATTTTGGACATTGCTTGCTTTTGAGGGAAGCAAGAGCAAGTTGCAAGGTTAAAGTCAGGCAAGGCTGGCCAGATCCCGCTTACCCAGACTGCCGTTTGAGTCCTGCCAGCCTCCTGGCTCAGCAGATCCCAGTCAGAATGCAGGTTCCCGCAGGCTTTGGTCAGGGCGCCTGAACTTCAGCAGATGTTTCTGGATGAGACTGGGTGCTCAGTGACAAATGAGCATGGGGGTGAGACCCGAGGGTTTGAAAAGTCACTCTTTTTTTCTTTATATCTGCTGCCACTTCTGATGTAATCCATGTAGAGGGGAATCACTACATGTCTGCCGAATGATGAATAAATGAAGAGAAGGATGGGAGCAGAGAAGAAAGGCTTATTTGGTGCAGCTTATTCAGAATTTGGCTTCGCAGATTTATTTATTTTCCCCTCTCTGGCCCCACCTTTTCTGCTGTCTCACTGTTGAGCAACTTCAGCCGAGGAGGGGGTAGAAACAGGCGTGCAGAGTGGCAGACACGCCAGCCAGTTCTCTCAGCCTGCTTCTGGAAACGGTATTGATGGGATGGGTGGCCCCTCAGTGGAAAACGAAGTGACAGGGGCTCTGTGTGCCAGAGCCTGCTCTTCCTTCCTCAGACGTGCTGTGACGGGCTCCCACCTGAAGCCTCAGCCCAGCTGGCTTGTGAGGGCCCCAGGAACTCATGGGCTGCATCTGTTCTCACTCGGCGTGGTTTCCTCAGCTCCCTACATGGCTCTAGAACTTGGCCTTGGGTCTCCTCCTACTCTGCCTGTTTTTGCATGCCGTGGCCTCTTCCCCCTTTTATGCCCACACCCCAGCTGTTTGTGTCAGCTGTTTGTGTCTGACCCGCTGCTTCGCTCTGACCTCTGACTGCCAGACCTTCTCGGTTCTCCTGCTCATGTAGTTCCAGATCCCAGCTAGGTTTGGATCGTGCCGAGTTCCCTCCCTGTTCTCCCTCTTTCTTTCAGCTTGTACTCTACACTTCGCTTTACATTTTTTTGGATTCTATTTCCAGTTGCCAACTGCTTTAATTCTGGCAGTAGGACTGTTATCCCCTTATCTCCATAATAAAAGGCCAACTGTGACTGGCTGTGACTCCGCGATCCCTACTGGTAGGAAATTCCCAGTATTCTCGCTTCTCTCTGACTAAAGAGAAGCCTTTTGCAGGTAGGGACAGACATATGCACCATTACTTCTCAGTAAAATGTTGATGAATGGCACTGAAAAATGAACTTGAAAGAATGACTGCATTTCATATCTGATCTCTCAAGTTTTACTCCGAAGTCACTAAAGCCTCTTCCCAACCAGAATTGAATAAAGTTGAAGCACTACGTTTACAAACTATGAATTCCTAATGAATTAAAAATGTATGGGCAGCATGGAGTAATAATGGGAAGATGTGGGCGATTTGAAGTCACACAGACCTGGGTCTGAATTCTAGTTCTCTGAGATCCTCAGCAAACCAGTTAACATCTCTGAGACTCTGTAGCTTTACTGCAAAAATGGAATACTATCAATAGATTCCTAAGAGAAGCATTGTAAGGATTAGAAATACACAAGCATGGGACCAGCAGGTGGTGTGGTGGTTAAGGCACTGGATTCTCACATGGCCGACTGTAGTTTGAGTCCAGGACACGGCAGCTTGAAAAATCACGCTGGGCAGATGTGTATGCATGCCCAAAATCCTGAGAGAATGAAGGAAAGGGATTGTGGTGTGGCCATCTCCCCCACCTCCGAGGTGTGATTTCTCACTTTCCCTCTATTTCTGGCAAGCACACATACACTATAGCAAAACCTAAAATGAATGAATGAACAAACGAACAGATAAGTATGGACCGGCCAGTGGGTGGTAATTAAGGCAGCTGAATCCCACATGGCTGACTGTATGAGTCGAGTCCCAGACCCGGCGACTTGAAATACAGGCAGGGTGTGTGTGCATGCGTATCCAAAATCCAGAAAGGAGACGTGGAGGAGAAAGAATTGTAGTGCGACCATCCCCCACCCATGGAGATTGCTTTCTCATTTTCTCTCTCTCTCTCTCCAATGATTGCATGCACTCTCTAACAAATTTTTTAAAATAAATAAATAAAAAGAAAAAATATACAAAGCACTGGGTTCATAGAAAGCCCTAACTATTGGATTGTTGGAAAAGTCGTGATGTATTTTTCTGTTTTTCTATGCAAAAATATGTCATGACTTTTCTGATGACCCAATAAATTAAAACTATTATTCCTATTATTGAAGCCTAAAAGCATGAACGCCACTCATAGCCTTATCACTTACTAGCTGCGTGAACTTAGACTAATACTTACCATTTTCAGCCTTAGTTTCCCCCTTTGAAAATGGGGAGAATCTTATCGCACAGGCTTTCAAGGAATTCAAATAAGATAAAGTATGTTTAAAATTATTTTATAAACTTTTATAAAATTATTTTATAAAAGTATCATATAGGTATTAGTAAATACGGGCATGTATTAGAAAGTTAAATGATGGGCCAATAGATGGCATAGAAGTCGTGTTGCTGGACTTCCACATAGCCAACCACGGTTTGAGTGCCAAACCCGGTGGCTTAAAACTCACACTGGGTGGGATTTCTCACTTTCTCACTGTCTCTGTCTCTCCCTCCCACGTGCACATGTGCCCTAAGGCAAAAACCTCTCCCCCTCAAAAAAAGGAAAAAAGTTAAATGTATCTTTATTCTTGTGGCATCTGAGTTAAAAACAAAACAGAACAAAATAAAATCCTAATAGGCAATAAAAGTCACCTATTAGATATTTTTGGGTAATAGGTGGTTTTTATGCTGATGCATGCTACTGAGTCTATAAATTATTAAAACAGGATAATTATCTCTTGCATTGCTTGAGTCAGGCTAGCCAAGAAGACTGGTTACATAATTTATGGAATTTTGTCTAATTCTCTGCTACTCTCAAGAAAACAGTGGTTGGGATAATATAGAACAAATGTCTTCTGAAATTGCACCCCACAATCCTAATAAGAGGTAGGGAAACACTTTTAAATCCCAGAAATTGGTTTAATCTAAAAATATTTTAAAAACTCAGGACAGTTGGCCTCCAAGCAGCTTTGGGAATAGGCAGAAGCCTTGAGGCCATGCCCACTCCCCCTACTCCCCCCCCCCCCCCCCCCCCCCCCCACTGCTCTCTGCACTGGGCCTGGAGGCAGAGCCCCTGACAGTCTTGCAAAGTCCCTGAAAACACCCTCCATCTCCAAGGTCATGTCTCCCTGCCTATGAAACCCCCGTTTATATTTATTTAGAAGAATGATGGCCATTTTTAGACAGTGGGGTCTATTCTTCAGGGTCACAATTACATGACTCTGCAAGGATCCCCTTGCAAACGAGTGAAGGCTTTCCCTGAATCTTCTCTGAGGCACACACAAATGAGGGCAGTACTTTCATTGCTCTGTGAGATTGACTCCAGGGCTGCTGGCAAGAAAACTTTCTTCCATGAGCACAAGTTTGTTTCCTGTATTAAAAAGTGAGTAAAATAATTCCATTGATAAAAAGGCCAATTTGAGTAGGCTGGCCAGGAAATACAAAAGTGGAAATTTTCATTGCATCATCTCACTAACTTACAGCATCCCATCACAGTAAACATTACCAGCTGGTTTTGGCTTTGTCCCCTTCTATATGACTTCAGTCTACTGAGTCCTATTATCTGTAAACCCAGCCATCTGAAAAGGTGAGGAAACACACACAGACTGAGAGTGGCATGACAAGTATTTGCAGGAAGACTGATACTGGTCCCAATTCAAACTATAAGGCCATTAGATAAGCAAAATATAATAAAGGCCAAGATACAATTGAAAGGGGCTAAAAGAACATTTATCTCCTGAAAAAAAAAAAAAAGAAAAAAGAAAAAGCGCTGAACAGATCTGGTTACATATAACGAATAAATGCTGCATTTTGATATGACAATTGCTTTCACATGAAGAGATATTTTATGAAGTACAAAATAAATCATATTTTAAAAAACGGGTTCATAAAACTTGTACCATTTTACTGGTTTGAAATATGAACATCAGTCTGAGTTTCTAAGGAAGTAATAAAATGAAAAAAAAATTAGGAAAAGGACTTTAAATTTTCTGTAACCTATCTTTTTTCTTATTTTTCTTTATTAATAATTTTTATCCTTAAAATAATTTAACTAAAGGCCTGATGGAAGACCTCAGAAAATTTTTTTTTATTAAGAATAAATAAATTCTTTAAGGCTGAGACTTGGAATACAAAGAAGCAGCAGAGGGAAGTGAAGAAAACTGAAGAGAAAGGAGAGAAGGAATGGCAAACACTGGGGCAGTCTGTGAAGGCTAGAGTTCAGCATCAGCTGAATTACATAAATGCAAACTTGGAGGCTGCAATCAACTGCACAAAACCAAAAAGTTCATCTTGCAAACAAAAACCAATCAACCAGACAATTAAATTGCATTGCTAAGTAAGTCATACTATCAAAGGCAGGTATTATTTGGTGACCTATGTCCATGGATGCAAAGGAATGCAATATCTAAAACTCAATTCCATCTGCCCACTCAAATGCAGGGAGTATCGGCTCAGAAAGACTGGGAGGAAGGGCCAGGCTTCTCGGAGTTGTTCAGATGCACTGAACTGACTTGGTCGAAGTTGTGCTGGTACCTGCTGTTTGTGCTCTCGGCTCAGAGGCGGACTGGCAGCATCCCTTTGGTTCCCTACAGATCAGTAATTGTTCTCATGGTGGCTCACAAGAAGGCAGGGACTGCTGCAGGCTTTGCCTTGTGTCACATCCGTCTGATTTTCCAAAAAGACGCCAAGCCTGGGCCATTTTGCGAAGCTTAGTAAGATTGGGTTTAATCTGTAGGTACAGAGGAACTTCAATTAGCAATATAAATAGCCCTGTAGCATACACGAATTTCTGAGGTATGGGTGTTCAAATTTGCTTAGATTTCTAATTTCTGAATTAAGAAGAGATTATAAATTTCCTTAGGATCAGTGGGACTTGAGACGTTTAAACCTAGATTCTCATCTCTTCAGCAATGGGGACAAAACTATTTTTTATTATTTTCTTTGTCACATGAAACAGAGTTTTTTAATGGAGTCAGATCAACCAGATGAGAAAATACTGCACCTGAAAACTCCATGCAGAAAAACAAAAACAAACAAACAAAAATCCTGTTCTAACCCTTAGCAGAAAAGGTAAGCAAAATAAAGATTTTGGAAAGCAGCAACACAGACATTCCTATTATGGTCTCACGTCCTGTTTAATTTAAGATTATAACAAGGACAGAAAATGTTCTTGATTTAAACCACCCCATGCCTTTATCAAATTATCCACTCATTATTTGTGGGTTGCTGAGTAATCAGGGCCAAAGCATAATGTGGAGAGCTCCTAAGCTTGCTTCCTGTCTGATGATCTTCAACTGGTACCTAAGAGAGCCTTGGAGACCACAGGTCATCACTTTCAGCACGTAATATCAAAAATTGGATGTTTAGGCCTTATATTGCCACCAGTGAATTTGCTGTGTTTCTACTGACTTTCTGTAGCCCCAGGAGGAACTTCTGCATCTTATTAAATCTGGAGCCAGTAGGCAACAGATGTTCAGGATACATAAGTCTGTACATAGGTTAAGTTTAAAAATACAAAGCCAGGACCAGCAGAGGGAGTCATGGCTATGTCACTGGACTCCCACGTAGTCAACTGCAATTCAAGTCCAGGACCTTGAAGCCTAAAATTCACGCCAGGAGCGTGTCCATGTGTGCCCAAAATCCTGAGAGGAGAATGGAGAAGGGACTGCAGTGTGGCCATCCCCCCTAGCGGGTGATTTCTTGCTTTCTGTCTCTCTCTCAGTGTGTGTCTCTCTGGCAAGCATATGTACCCTATAGCAAAAATCTCTCTCTTAAAAAAAAAAAAAATACAAAGCCATCATGTGGTTGATTGGACAGTTCAATCTAAATTCCATGTTGAATTTAGCTGGGAAATTAAATGGATGAGGCTTTTTATGAAACTGGTAATGCAGATTTTTCAGAACCCTCATCATTTTGAAAGGGTTGAGAGAGACTGAATTTGGACAGTAGGATCTGGAAAACAGAAGGTAAACTTTGCTCCCATTAGCCATGAATGTACCTGTTTCTCCTCTTCCAAGTGTTCTATATCGGCCAACGGCAGCATAGACGGTCTCCCGTGAGCACACTGGAATGGCAGCTGGCACCAGGACAGAGCTTCAATAAGGCGATGGCTCTCCTCTAGGCTTAGGCCATCATTAAACTTAATGGCCCCTAAACGGAAGCGAGAAACAAGAAGGCTGTGCTGTCTAAGGTGGAGAAGCAATGCTGACTCTTGATCAGAGCCAACTGTCTGTAAAAGTACCATTTTTCTTGGGTATCTTTCACATGGCTTTAGCACTGCTTACAGCTGGCACTTCAGGCCACAGGTGAAACTAAGGCTTCAGGACTGACCTCTGCCTCTCATGGAGCATTTGTCATTATAGTCCTCGTAGAAGACGTTCCTTAATTTGTTTGGATCTTGTTTTTGGGGTTTTCTCAACGAGGTCTTTTCCTTATGGGTTTGGGAAGTTGAGGGTATCTTTCATCCACAGAGTGTCCGAAAGCAATTTCTAATTGTTTCCTTACAGTGCCCTTTTTATTTGCTTTTTTTTTTTCTAATTTCCATAATTAGCTTCCTAATCTGAACTCTCACACTGTTAGAGCTGGCCTTTATGCAAGGAGAATGGAGGAGAAGGGATTGCGGCATGGCGATCCCCCCCAAGGGGTGATTTCTTGATTTCTCTCTGTCTCTGTCTCTACAGTGAGCACACGCACCCTATTGCAAAAAACAAAAAATAAAAAATAAAAAAAAAACCTCTCAAAAAACAACAACAAAGAACCCTCAATGATCCCAATGTCTTCTGTATCAGATATAAATGGCTGTGACCTTGGCTTTTCTTTCTTACCAACCTGATTTCTTGATACTCTCTGCTGCTCCTTATGTAACTAATTTGTTTCCTCCTTTGTGTCTGCACAGGCTGTTTCCCCTGGTGAACTCCCACGCCCATGCTATGAATCCATGTCCCTCAGCTCTTTCAAATACCCTTTCACTCGCATAAGTCAGTCTGTGTTACAGTCTCAGAGTTGTGTGTTGCTATTTTGCTTTCTGAAAATAATTTATTGTAGGCTTCATTTTTATTTGTATTCAGTTCCTTGATCTAAATCATACTCTCCCAGAGGCAAGTAGTACATGTGTTTTCTGCCTCTCTCACCATCACCGCACCCCTGCCAGAGCTCAGCACACAGAAGCACTTGAAAGCTGGTGTGCCGAGAGTCTCACCGTGGCAGGCTTGGGATGCCAACACCTTCAGGACCGTCAGTGGCAAAGTCCCCCGGATGCCTCCTGTGGTCTGCAGTAGCTATTGCACAAACACATTATTAACAGGAAAAGGAAATGGGACAACAAAGCATTTAAAGTGTGGCACCACAAAAGAGAAAAGCTTACCTCCACTTGTTCTCGAATAAATTCCTACAAAGTAAAAGGAAAAAGGCATTAATCTACTGTTATGTTGTATTTGCCCTTTGACAGTATACAAAATATCCCAGTTTCCTTCTTTAAAATATGCCTCCCAGAAAACAAAATTATGACACAGCAAGACCCTGTCAAAAATACCTATGTTGGGGCTAGACTGTGCCACAGTGGTAAAAGGCCATGCTCTATGGGGGACCAGCAGTTAGCGTAATGGCTATGTTGCTGGACTCCCACGTAGTTGACCGCGGTTCGCGTCCTGAACCCGGCGGTGGCTTAAAACTCACGCCGGGCACATGTGTGTGCATGCCCAAGATCCCGAGAGGAGAATGGAGGAGAAGGGACTGCGGCGTGGCCATCCCCCCTGGGGGGTGATTTCTCGCTTTCTGTCTCTCTGTCTCTCTCTGTCTGACGAGCGCGCCCTATAGCAAAAAAACCTCTCCGAAAAAAAAAAAAGGCCATGCTCTGTGAGGCAACCCCACGTGAAAAGTTTTCCTGGCTCAAATACAGTGACTTCCTAGAGGATACTGGGCATGTGTGTGCCCATGATCCAGGGCTGGCTGAAGAATGGATCCTGGGGCCAAGACCCTGATGGGGATGCTGTTTCTCTTTCTCACTTGTGGAAGGAATAAATACACTTTAAAAAGCAAATCACCTGTCTCTGTCTCTCTTTCCCTCACATAAAGGGGGGGAACAATATACACATACACACACACATACATACACACACACACACACACACACACACCCCTTCTCAAGAAGAGAGTTCTAAAATACCACACTTTTATACGAATCTATTTGTTGTAAGGCACTTTGAATATGAAATACTGGCGTGAGCAAGTGGCACGGTGGTTAAGGTACTGAAGTCCCCCATGGCCGACCACAGTTCAAGTCCTAGACCTGAACCAGATCCAAGCTTGGTTTCTCAATTTCCCCCTTTCTCTTGGTCCAATTAAATAATAATAATAATAAATAAACAAAATTAAACAATTTTAAAAAAGAATATAAAATACCAAGACAGTTGAGTATTCTCATTGAATATGGAACATACTCAGCTCTTGAGACTTCCTGCAGATACAGCTCATCAACTAATGAAGTTATATAACCAGTGAGAGTAGCCTTGATGATTCAACTGATTCAATATATCAGGGAACCTTCCCACTAGGAGAGTCTCTGTATTTACACTCTTAGCCAGAACAACATACAACTGAAACACAAGTTATCAACACAACCACGCACTCAGTGTAACACACTGGCTTAAATATCATAAACAAACACTTTAGTTCCCACAGGGTTTTCTTGGGCAATTCCCTTCAGGTCAAAAAGCTTATTTTTTAAGACATTTTATTGAGCAGTTTCTCCTCCTTGTGTATCTCTGTCCCTGCAGTAACCTTTTCAACCATTACATCCCTATAGGTATCAATATTTACAAAAGAACTATAAAGAAATTTAAAGAAGAGACCAGCAGATGGCATAACGGTCACATTGCTAGACTCTTACCTAGGTGACCATGGTTCAAATCGCAGATCTGGCAGCTTAAAACTCACGCTGGGCATTGTGTGCGTGTGTGCCCAAATTCTCGAGAGAAGAATGGAGGAGAAGAGATTGCAGAGTGACCTTTACCCCTGGGGTGTGTGTGTGGGGGGTGATTTCCCACTTTCTGCCTCTCTGGCAAGCGCACGCACCCTATGGCAAAAAAATCTCTCTTAAAAAAAAAAAAAAAAGAAATTCGTGACCAGCAGTTGGTGTAATGGCTATGTCACTGGATTCCCATGTAGTCAACCGCAGTTTGCGTCCCAGACCTGGTGGCTTAAACTCAGACCAGGCGCATGTGCGTGTGCGCCCACAATCCTGAGAGAAGAATAGAAGAGAAAGGATTGTGGCGTGGCCATCCCCCCCTGGGGGGGGGGGGGGTAATTTCCCGCTTCCTGTCTCTCTGTCTCTCTGTCTTTCTGGTGAGTGCAAGTGCCCTATAGCAAAAACCTCTCCAAAAAAAAAAAAAAAAAAAGAAATTTAAAGCAGACACTATTTCATGATAACAATTTGTTTAAACACTAGGTAAAAAAACTGTCTTGAAATATGGGGGACCAGCAGTTAGCATAATGGCTATGTCGCTGAACTCCCATGTAGTCGACTGCAGTTCGAGTCCCGGACCCGGTGGCTTAAACCCACACCGGGTGCGTGTGAGTGCGTGCCCAAGATCCTGAGAGAAGAATGGAGGAAAAAGGATTGTAGCGTGGCCATCCCCCCTGGGGGGTGATTTCTCGCTTTCTGTCTCTCTGGTGAACGCACACGCCCTGTAGCAAAAACCTCTCAAAAAAAAAAGGAAATATGGCACATTCAGACAATTTCTTTATAAGAAAACACAGAATTTCTTTGCTGCTGGAAATTGCTATGTATAAATTGGCTTCCTAATATTACAACATAGTAGACTTTCTTTAAAAAAAAAAAAAGAATTATTTATTTTATTTTATTTTAATTTGACCAGATAGGGACAGAGAGAGGTAGAGATTGATGGAAAGTGAGAAAGCAAGCTGCCAGGTCCAGGACTCAAACCGTGGTCAGCCATGTGGGAGTCCAGAGCCCTTCACCACCACCACCAGCACCACCACCACCTGGTGGCCCCTAGAATTTCTTTTTAAACAAGACTCAGAAAATCCTCTCCCACTCCTCTGGTCTGCCGTGCTTATAAATGAACACAGCTACTGAGAACTCGGTTGTAGATACTACTGGGTTGACGGAAAAGTCATGACCTATTTTTTCTATGTGAACGTGTCAGGACTTTCCCAATAACCATATATATATGTAATTTATTATATTTTAATTTTATTATATATTATATATGTATATAATTTTATTTGTTTATTTTTTAAGTCACACAATTTCCCAAGCAAACCTAAACAGAAAGATGTTGGTAATACTTGGTCTACCAATAAGGCTTAGTGTGGGTGGAGATCAAACCTAACTTTCTTGCTATTATCTCTTGTAATATCTCTGTAAGCCTGATGAGGAGTCTCATTCTCAGTTCAGGGTTCAGTTAATGTCGGATACTTTAAATAATATTAAGAAGGCTGGTTCATTAGGTTAGAAGATGGAACGCTACTGAAGGACATATTAACGATCTTTCGATTGCTAAGGTTCATGTGGCTCCCTTCTCCAAGCACCAAAACCATTCCAGCTTCTTCCAGAATCAACAACAGGGCTCCCGATCAGCCTGACTTAATATAATCATCAAGATTTTCTGGAACCATAAGCTTTGTTTCCATTTGAAGTAAACTCCTTAACTGCAGCCTTTGAAGTCACTTCAGGAAAAGTTTCTATTACAATTTTCTGGTTAAATATTTAGGGATTGAATTACAATAAAGGATTCGAATAGATCCTATCTTTTGGATTTAAGACAATTTGGAACAGAAGTCTTAGAGAAAATAAGCTCTGTGGGGAGAAAAGAGCTCCGCGGAAAGCAAAGCAAAGGTTGTCTGATCAAAAGGCAATCTTGGAAAGAGCATTCCAAAAGCTGGCACTGCTAACTGCCGCTCCCTCTTGAACATCTTCTCACCCGTAGCCTACAAACATGCTTGAATCTCCACGATCTTAAGACAAACAACAATCCTCCTTCAGCCTTGAGTCCTGCCCCATGCTCCTGGACCACCCCTACCCTTTAGCTGTTACCCTGTCTCTCTTTTCTCTTATGTAGCCATAGTTCTTTTCTTATTATTAAATTAAAAAAATTGTATTTACTTAGAAGCATTCAGAATGTCAACAAAACAGCTGCAACTTTTTTTTTTTTTTTCTTGCAAGTACAGAGTGGTATTCAGTTAACAGAACAACAATTATTTCGTATAAGCTGCATCAGAGACAACTGAAGATGAAAAAAACTACCATCCCCATGTATAACTAATTTGTGCTGTACACCAACAAGAACCTGCTTTAAATTTCCATGCTAATTTATAACCCCCATACTGTACCAGGCAAGGTTAGTGGCTATTGAAAATACCACCAGGACAGGGCTATCTAAAGACACATTCGGTAGTGTGTTAACTATACAAAAAAAGACACTGTGCAGTTTAAAAACAAATCTTACAGCCTTACAGTTCAATTTTTTCTTTAAAAGGAGTGAGTTGTGTACAGGGGGGTTAAATGCTTTATAGACAAGGAAAAAAAACTGCGCTAGAACCAACTTATTCATCATCATCATCATCTTCTTCATCTTCATCCTATCTTTCTCTTCTTCATCTTCTTCATCTTCCTTATCTTCTTCCTCCTCCTTCTTTTCCTTGCTCTTTTCAGCCTTGACAACTCCTTTTTTGCCGCATCAGGCTCTCCTTTAGCTCGGTATGCAGCAACATCCTTTTCGTGTTTTTCCTTCAGCTTAGCAGCCTTCTTTTCATAAGGCTGTATATCATCTGCAGCAGTGTTATTCCACGCCTTTCCCAGTTTCTTTGCAACATCACCGATGGATAGGCCAGGATGTTCTCCTTTGATTTTTGGGTGATATTCAGAACAGAACAAGAAAAAGGACGAAGGAGGCCTCTTGGGTGCATTGGGATCCTTGAACTTCTTTTTTGTTTCCCCTTTAGGAGGGATATAGGTTTTCATTTCTCTTTCATAACGGGCCTTGTCCGCCTTTGTCATATCTTCAAACTTTCCTTTCTCTTTAGCAGACATGGTCTTCCACCTCTCTGAGCACTTCTTAGAAAACTCTGAGAAGTTGACTGAAGCATCTGGGTGCTGCTTCTTTGCTCCTCCCAGCAAGTTTGCACAAAGAATGCCTATGATGACATTTTGCCTCTCGGCTTCTTAGGATCTCCTTTGCCCATGTTTAGTTATCTTTCCTCCGCGGGGACAGAGTCGCCCAGTGCCTGTCCGGCTCTCATTTGCCCCAGCGCTGTCTCTATGGAGCTCAATGTACTCTGTAGTCAAAGTTCTTGAAAGAACAGGCTACTTAACGTGCTTCTCCTTCACTCACTCCTGACCCACTGCCCTCTGTCTTCAGCCCCAACTCATCCCCAAGAAATGATTCCATAAGATAACCCACGTGCTCACGATAGCCAAATCCAAGTTTTCTGGCTTTACCTCATGGCCACTGTTGGCTATTCTCTTCCTGCTCAAAACTTTCCTTGGTTTTGGCAATATTTCTTTTTCTTGATTTTCTTCTTCCCTCTCTGACCAAATATTTTCAATCATTTTTACAGTTTCCTCTTTTCAGTAGCAGCTTTCCAGGCCTTTGCTAAAACACATGTGCCCACATATACACTAGTACAGCCCAGATTTCTTTCCCAAGTGCTAGATCTGGATAGCTCCATCTGAAGGCACATTCAGTGTGTCTACACCTAGACTCACGACGTGACCCCCCAGCCAGGTGGGGTCCTCCTCCTCTGTTCCTTCCTCTGTCAGTGGCACCACCATCCTTCCAGTCATCCAGTTAGAACCCATGGAATCACTTACTTCTGCTTTCTCACTTACTCCTTGTACATTCTATTGCTCACCAGGTAGGTCCTCTTGATTCTGCCTCCCAAATCGTGTCTCAAATATGCCCTTCTTCTCCATTCCCCAGTACTACTGACTTAGTTCAATCCTCAACCTCTCTTACTTGAACCTCAAAAAATAGCTTTTCATCTGTTTTCCCTGACTTTCCCTGTTTTCCCTGACTCTAATCTTTCCTATGTCAATCTATTCCACAATTTATCCACTAAATCCATATTCATTTTTCAAAAAATTATTTTATTTAACCTTATTTATTTATTTATTTTAATCTGACCAGAGAGAGACAGAGTGAGAGAGAGAGAAAGTGAGAAAGCAAGCCAGCAGGTCCAGGACTCAAACCGTGATCAGCCATGTGGGAGTCCAGCGTCCTTAACCACCACGCCACCTGCCACCCCTACTAAATCCATATTCTAATTTTTATTTTTAGATATTACAAAAGTAATTCAGAATTTTAGAAAAATGGTAGACTGAGGTGATGTGAATTTTCTTATACTCCAAATAGAGAAAGCTAGAGATAAAGAAATAGAAGTCATAGTATTTTAAAAAAACAGAAAACCATAAAAACAAAAACAGGTAGATCTGAAAAAGAACCAAATAAACCTAGAAATAAAAGATATAGTCACTGAACAGGGCCAGCAGATGACATGATGGTTATGTTGCTAGACTCCCTCACAGTAGACCATGGTCTGAGTCCCGGATCTAGTGGCTTCAAACTCACATTGGGTGCGTGTGCAAGTGTACCCAAAGTCCTGAGAGGAGAATGGAGAAGGGACTGCAACGTGGCCATCCTCCCCGGGGGGTAATTTCTTACTTTCTGTTTGTCTCTCAGGTGAGTGCACACGCCCCACACCAAAAATCTATCAAAAAATATATATACATATACAGTCACTGAAATAAAAAATGTAGAGGGCTGGCCAGTGGCATGGTGATTAAGGATATTGCCATCTGAAGGCACGTTAAGGTGATTCTTGTGGTAACACCTAAAGAGATAACCTCATATGTAAAAGTATTACAGGTTGAGGATCTCACATGGCCAACGGCATGGTTTGAGTCCTGGACCTGATGGCCTGACAACGATGATTGGTGTGTGTGTGTGTGTGTGTGTGTGTGTGTGTGTGTCCAAAATCCCAAGAGTAAATAGAAAAGAAGGGACTGCGGCATGGCCATTCCCACCGGAGGTGCTTTCTCACTTTCCCTCTCTCTCTCTCTCTTTCTGACAAGTGCACATGAAGAGGTTAAGGTGCTGGATTCCACATGGCTGATTCTATGGTTCAAGTCCTAGACCTAGCAGTTTGAAAATCAGGCCAGGCATATGCGCACCCAAAATCCCAAGAGAACAGGAGAGGAGAAGGGACTGTGGTGCGACTCTCCCCCCAGGGGGTGATTTCTCACTTTCCCTTCCTCTCTTTGGCCAATGCAAACACCTGGTAACAAAAAGGAAGGAAAGAAAAAAGGAAGGGAAGAAGAAATGAAGGAAGCAAGGAAGGAAAACAGAATCTCTAGACAAAATATGAGGTTACTATCACTCAGCAATTTCTCCGACATCTGCAGCTATATTTACCTCCACGATGCTCTTGGTCACAGTAGATCTTCCTCTTCGAAGTTCATTTGCTTCTCTTTCTACAAAACACAATGGTACTTTCCCCACGAGGATCAGAGATTCATTAGTGTCTGGAAATATAAATTCAAGGCCAAGATCTTCCAGATTCTTGTGGTAACACCTAAAGAGATAACCTCATATGTAAAAGTATTACAGGTTGGGACCAGAAGTGACTTGGAATTTCAGTTTTTTCAGATTATAGGATATGTGCAGACACATAATAAAATATCTTGGGACCCAGCAGATGGTATAATTGTTACATCACTGGATTCCCATGTAGTCAACTGCAGTTTGAGTCCTGGACCCTGCAGCTTAAAACTCACACCGGCGCATGTGCATGTGTACGTGTGCAAAATCCCAAGAAGAATGAGGAAGAAAGGATTGCAGCATGGCAATCCCCCATGGGAGAAGATTTCTCACTTTTTGTCTCTCTGTCTCTGTCTGTTTGGCGAGCACACATCTTATAGCAAAAATCTCTCTGAAAAAAAGAAAAGGAATATTTTAAAATTGGGCACAAGTCGAAACAAGAAATTCATGGATGCTTCATATACATCTTATATACATAGGCTGAAGGTAATTTCATATACTTTTGTGTTGCAGCATTTTTTTTTCCCCTTAGATTTTGCCATGGGCTCACACACTCGCCAGAGAGAGACACGGTGAAACGGAAAGTGAAAAATCATCCCCCCAACCCCTTCTCCTCCATTTTCCTCCCAGGATCTTGGGCACACACACACATATGCGCCCGACATGATTTTCAAGCCACCAGGTCTGGGACTTTGGAGTCCAACATCCTAGGCACTATGGTACCTGCTGGCCCCTTAGTAGTGCTGCCTTTGACTACAATCTGTCACCTGAGGTGAGGTGTGGTATTTTCCTTTGTTGTATCATGGTGGTGCTCAAAAAGTTTCAGATCTTGAAGCATTTTGGATTTGGGCTTTCAGATTGGGGTGCTCAATGTTATTCATTTCCATTTCAGTACTGGTTTCAAATACTTGATACCTTCTCAAAAGCTGCCACAGGTTTTAAACATTGTTACTGTTCTCTCACAAGTAAGTGGGTTTCTTTAGGATTTTATTATTAAATTTCCTTTTTGCATTATAGTAACTTGCACTTTTTTCTATTAAGAGATTCATTTTGTTCCTAAGTTTTTATTCTTTGCTGAGGAGCTGCTAACTTTTCCTTGCTGGCACTTAAGAGTCTGGCACAAAGAAAAACTCCGAGAATGTTTTGAATCAGCATTAAAGCAGGGAGGTAATTAACAGCCTCAGGAACTGAGAAATCTTGATTAATAGTATGTAAATAAATGGGGCTGCCTTTAATATAATGAACCTGCCCCAGGGAAAAAGACTTATTGGCAGGCAGTAACATATTTCTAAACTTGAAATATCAATAAATCGAGGGACAATTCTCTTTCTCATTTTCAATAATTTGTGCTGCACAGAAATGGGAAAACATCCTGTCTTGTGACTCACTATATGATTTGTCTCTTCCTTACAATTCCAGCGTTTTACATTCTTTTCAACATGATTATGGTAATGACAACCAAGAATCTAGAATATACCAAGACAAAGCAGAATGAAAGAAATTACTGTAGTCATTTCACTTCCAGAAACAGTACAGCACAAACACTGGCTATTTCAAAGAAATGCGAAGGATGTTCTAAGCCAACTACTGAAAAAAATCATTGGGGGACCTCTTTCCTATACTCAACAGCTATGATAACATGGAAAGAACCGCCTTTGGAGTCAGAAGACCTGCCTTTTGAGTGCCTGGTTCTCCACTTAATAATAGTTATGACCTTGGACAAGTCGCAGTTCATTCCTCTGAAAAATGGAAAAATAGCTATGCTTACACCTCACAAAATTCATGTGAGAACTTACACGATCCCCGTCACATACCCATGGTGGCACTAACCGTAAGAGTCTCCTCTGCTCCTCAGTTACTGTTATCTCTAGTGGAGGGATTATAGTGGAAGCCAGTAATTTTTTCCGACCAGAGCCTTGTGGCTGTTGCTTCTCATAGGAATCTGTTGAAAGAAAGATGAATGGGTTATGAGTAGGAAGGGAAGTCTTCTAGATGTGGGTGAGAATAAAGCATTGTAAGGTGTTGCTGTGACGTAATTACTGCAGTGCTTACGGTATGTTCAATGTTCTGTTTTAGACTTGGATTTCCACTATTAAAGTCAAACTAGTAAATATCTAGCTTGTTAATTCATTTTAGCAGTACTTTCCAGAATAAGGAATACAAGACTTAATTTTTTTTATTTACATTTTTTTAATACATTCAATCACATTATTTAGCTTACAAGGTGATCATTTCAATATGTGAACACTTCTCCCTGGTCCAGTTGATCAAAATATAACAATACTACCTCCCTGTCTCAATAATGCTGTGTCTGTATCCCTCCTCCAAATGTTTTTCCCCAGGCCCCACTCCTCCACACACACCACATCTGGCATTCACACACAAGACTTAAATCTTATACTCAAATGAACAATGCAATATTCTTATAATTAGTAAATATGGTTTTAATAATGAACAATGTGTACTACTGGGAGAATACATGATTTATCATATAATCCTATGGCTCTAGGAGGCTTTCCCATCCCTTCAGAAGGGATTCCAGTCTCTGAAGAGAATTACCAGCATTGTTCTCAAATGGAGCAGAGCCTATAGCAAGTAAGTTTTCCTAAGCTGTTTTTATTATATCTTTCCCAACTCCTAGACCTTCATTCTAAGGAAAAGTGAAAATGGTAGTAATATCATTGCCATTTGACCCCATGAAGCATCTTCCCAGGTCCTCATCTACCTCTGACATTAAGATTTTTCATTACTTGAAGCAGATTTTCTTGGAATTTTACCATTTGGCAAACACACTGACCATAATGAGAAAAATAGGTAGCAAAAATTTAAGAACATATTGACTTTGGAAAGATACATAAAAATGAATGATACTGGCGTCTCTGGGGAAAAAAACTAGGTAGGATGGCTGACAAGGGAATAAAGGTGACTTTATTATATTTTCTCTTATATCTTCCCAAATTCAATCTATTTGATTATAGTACCTATTCAAAAGCAAATTAAAGGGACCAGCAGTTAGAGTAATGGCTATGTTGCTGGACTCCCATGTAGTCGACCGCAGTCCACGTCCTGGACCTGGTGGCTTAAAACTCACGCAGGGCGCATGTGCGTGCATGACCAAGATCCCGAGAGGAGAAAGGAGGAGAAGGGATTGCCCTGTGGCCATCCCCCCTGGGGGGTGATTTCTCGCTTTCTGTCTCTCTGTCTGTCTGGTGAGTGCACGCGCCCTATAGCAAAAACCTCTCCAAAACAAAACAAAACACAAAAGCAAATTAAATTTGCTTAGCCTTTTGAGTTGTTGGTGATCTCTGAGCTGTGAATTCAGCATATGGGCATGTGGTGGGGCAAATCTTTGTGCTGGAAGTCATACTAAAGTAGCCTCATCTTTAGGTACCTCTGGAGTGACAAAAAATATATGGCAAATGTGCCTCTGACCATGTAAATAAGACCTGCATGTTTGAATTGGTAAAGTAAACTACTATATTCATTCAATTATAACAGAGGCCAATCTCAAGACTTCAGCTTTTTTTTTTTTTTTTTTTTTTTTTTTTTTTAATGTCTGATGCATCTTTGTTCACAACAGCCAGTTAGAAAAACTCTCCCAGTATACTAATTTCGCTGGGGAGCCTCGAGAGTTTGCTACAAACAAATCCTTACCAGCAATCAGCTGCTCCAGACGGACACGCTCATGAGCAGCATGCTGGTCCACCAATACCAGCAGGTTCCCACCTAGAAGATTGGCAAGGATTACTGGAGTTTCCAAACCCTTAGGTCAAGAGTCGAATAACTGTATTGTATTTGGGGAGGAAAATCTTAATTCAGACACTTTAACAACATGAGCCTAGGAGAAAATGTACTGAGTGCTAACAATTATACCTTTCATTGCCGAAAATATTGAAATTATGGGGAAAATGGTAACTAATTTATCCCCAGTGAAAACCTCTTTTGTTCATCAGTACTTCATTTATAAAACAAGGTTAAAGTCCCACATTCCTACTATTTAAGTACTGGTTCTACTTTATTGATTCAACTTTAGGACAATGAAGGAACATTACACAACACATTATTATAATCAGCTGACTTTGATTTGCAAGCTGTCCTGAAACCCTTGAAGTATGTACTTCTAGTATAATTTAGATCAGAAGCCAGTAAACTTTTTCTGTGAAGGAAGGGCCAGATGGTAACCATTGTAGGCTTTTGGGGCCATACAGTTTGTGTTAGTACTACTTACTCATTTTAAGTCAAAGCAGCCATACACAATATGTGAATATTGTAGCAGTGTTCCAATAAAACTTTAATTATAGACATTAGAATATGAGTTTCATATCATTTTAATGAGTCAAGAAATATGCCACTGGCAGGTGGCACGGTAGTTAAGGGTGCTGGACTCCCACATGGCCAACAATGGTTTGAGTCCCAGACCTGACAGCTTACTTTCTCACTTTCCATCTTTCTCTCTCTCTCTCACTCTGTCCCTATCTGGTCAAATTAACATCAAATAAATAAAATAAAGTTAAAGAAAATAATTTAAAAATATATTATTCTTGGGACCAGCAGATGGCATAATGGTTATGTTGCTGGACTCCCACATGGCTGACCACAGTTCCAGTCCAGGACACAGCAGTTTGAAACTCATGCCAAGGGTGTGTGCATGCATGCCCAAAATCCTGAGAGGGGAAGGGAGAAGAAGGATTGCCGCATGGCCACCCTCACTGGGGGATGATTTCTTACCTTCTGTCTCTCTGTCTCTGTCTGTCTTTTTGGCGAGCACATGCGCCCTATAGCAAAAATCTCTCAAAAAAAAAGAAAGAAATATTATCCTTGGACTGGCTCAGTGGCATAGTGATAATTCACTCTTTAAGCAAGCTGAATCCATGTGGATTATCCCGGCTTGTTTCCTGAGGGACCTGTATATGCCCATGATTCTGGCTGGCTGGGAAGGCTTGGGAAAGAGCAAGGTTCTGGGGACCAGCAGATGGCATGATTGTTATGTCTCTGGACTCCTACGTAGTTGACCATGGTTTGAGTACTGGACTTGGCAGCGTAAAACCTAAGCCGGGTGCATGTGCGTGGATGCCCAAAATCCTGAGAGGAGAATGGAGGAGAAGGGATTATGGTGTGGTCATCCTTCTGGGTGGTGGGGGGGTGATTTCTCACTTTCTGTCTCTCTGTCTTTCTCTGTTTCTCTGGTGAGCACACGTGCCCTATAGTAAAAAAAATCTCTCTCTCAAAAAACAAAACAAAACAAAAACAAAAACCACACAGTCTGATTCAGAAGGCTGTGTTAGGGATAGAACGCAAGCATCTACAATTCTAACAAACTCCCAGGTGATGCTATCTGATGGGGCACACTTTTGAGCAGCAAAGCTTTGTACTCTCAAGTACAAGCAAGGAGGTAGAATGTCTTGATCCCAAAACTCAAACGTACAAGGAAATCACTTTCTCATTGACAGGAGAACTAATTCTCATTACAGTATGCTTTTTAAGCTTTTAATTGTGTTACTTTTAGCCAAAGCGTTGAGTTATTACTGTTAATTATATTGAAACAAAAGTTTTCCTCTTAAATTTGATCAAAATAGATAATTCCCGGGTTTTTTGTTTGTTTGTTTTTTCTATTTCTACTAAAAGATTTAAAAACCACTTCTATCAGGCCAGCAGGTGGTATGGAGGATAGGGCAGCTGGATCTCACATGGCTGACTCTATGGTTCGAGTTCTGGACCTGGTGGCTTGAGAATCAGGCCAGGTACATGTGTATGAGTACTCAAAATCCTGAGAGTGAAGAAAAAGGGATTGCAGTGTAGCCGTCCCCGCTGTGAGGTGATTTCTCACCCTCTCTCACTCTCTGTTTTCTGTCTCTCTATGACTAGCGTATACACTGTATAGAAAAAAGAAAAACTTAAAAAAAAAAAAAAAAAAAAAAAGGCTGTTTCTATCAGGGCCAGCAGGTGGCATGGAGGTTAAGGCACTGGATCCCACATGGCCTACTGTGCAGTTCAAGTGCCAGATCCAGGGGCTTGAAAATCACAGCGGGCATGTGTGTGTGACTGCCCAAAATCCCGAGATGAGACTGAAGGAGAACAGAGGAGAAAGGATTGCGGTGTGGTCATTCCCCCAAGGGTGCTTTCTCACTTTCTTTCTCTCTCTCTCTCTGGTGAGTGCACACATTCTACAGCAAAACAAAACAAACAAAAAACAAAAACAAACAAAAAAAACTGTTTCTACGACACAGTTAAATTAATGGCACAAATCCGAGCTTTAAGCCTAAGACTTAAAAAAAAAAAAAAAAAAAAAAAAAAAGGATATATATTTTCTGACAGCATTTTCCACTACAGGAACAGCCCAAAAATGTTGAATTTTAAATCCCTTTCAGGATAAAGGGAGCTGCATACCTGTATGCAATGAATATTTGCACTGGGCAAACCAATGGGATAAATAATACACTGTGAAGGAGCAATTTCAATCTTGAAATCAGACCCAGCTGCAGTGGTGATGCAGGAAGGCAACACCGTGCCATGCTGGAGGCCATATGGGAGATTCCAGTTCAGCTCCCAGTTCCCACTTCAGTTGACCTGCACATGCTGGTTGTGTGCGCTGTGATCCTGGCAGGGAAGGCTGGGGGTGGGAATTAGAGCATGGGACTTTATTAAGACTGTCTCTGGCCAGCCGGTGGCACTGTGGTTAAGACGGCTGGATCCCACATAGGTGACTGCACAAGTTGAGTCCTGGACCCAGGAGCTTGAAAAACAAATCAAGCAAGTGTGCATATGTGCCCAAAATCCTGAGAGGAGAATGGAGGAGAAGAGATTGTGGGGTGGTCATCTGCCCTAGGGCGCTTTCTCACTTTCCTTCCCTCTCTCTGCCTTTCCCTGGTCGCACATGTGGCCTATAGCAAAATGGGGGCAGGGGAAGACTGCTCACCTCTCTCATGAAATAAACAAAAACCCTTAAAACTATTGGGTTGTTGGAAAAGTCATGACACAGTTTTGCACAGAAGAACATCATGACTTTTGCAATGACCCAAGAGCTCCAATGTGAATTATGAAGAGTCAGGGACTCTATGAAATCAAGCCTCCACCGACTAAAGGAATGATTTAACTTTCTTTTTAAAGAATTATTTTATTTAACTTTATTTATTTATTTTAATTTGACCAGAGAAGGACAGAGTGTGTGTGAGAGAGAGAAAAAAGTGAGAAAGCAAGCCGCTAGGTACAGGACTTGAACTACGGTCGGCCATGTGGGAGTCCAGTGCCCTTAACACCACACTACCTGCTAGCCCCTGATTTATCTTTTTATTGTCTATATAGTGTTCACATTTTCCATTTGTTTTAGAGAGAGATTTTTGATAGAGGGCATGTGTACTCACTAAAGAGACAGAAAGCAAGAAATCACCCTCCAAGGGGAGATGGCCATGCAGAAATTCCTTCCCCTCCATTCGCCTCTCAGAATTTAGGGCATGCATGCACATGAGTTTTAAGCTGCTTGGTCCAGGATTTGAACTGCAGTCTACTATGTGGGAGTCCAGTGACGTAACCATTACTCCATCTATTGGTCCCAATATTTTCTATTCTTTGAATGAAGCAAAATATATGAAATTAATTTACTCAAGACAAGGGCTAAATTTTTTATATTCCAATATATAGAATAGAAGTGTCTTAAGGTCAGGGAGGGATTTTTATCTTATATTCCTAGCATGTGTAACAGCACCTGTAATCCTAGCTAACTGGGAGGCTGGGTCAGGAGGATTGTGACAGGTCAAGACCCTGCCAAAATAACATTCTGGGCTAGCCTTGTAGCCTAGTAGTTAAGAAAGTCAGGTCCCACATGGCCAACCACAGTGTGAATACCAACCCCAGTGGCTTGACAAACTTGCCAGACTCATGTGCATGTGTGTCTAGAATCCTGAAAGATGGAGAATAGAGAAGGAATTACGGCAATGATCACATCTCATTCAGGGGGCATTCTCCCTCCTCCTGTCTCTCTGTCTCTCTGGTGAGTGCATGTACCCTCTGGCAATTAAAAAAAATACCATCTTTGGCTCTCTTTCCCTCTCTTTTTCTCTTTAATAAAGGATAAATAAGTAAATACCGTTCAATTCCTTCCAACTGGTGTTGGAACAAAGTAAAGCTTACAACCAGCATTTAAGATTTGGTTATCCTGGGGCCAGCAGGTGGCCTGGTGGTTAAGGGCGCTCAACTCCTACATGGCCAACCATGGTTCAAATCCTGGATCTGTTGGCTTGCTTTCTCACTTTCCCTCTCTCTCACTCTCACTCTGTCCTCTGGTCAAATTAAAATAAATAAATAAATAAATTTAAATAAAATAATTCTTAAAATTAAAAAAATATATAAGATTTGGCTATCCTTCCCTGACAAAATCAAATCTCCCCACAAAGGTTCTTACACATCTTGTATCCTTCCTTCAGAACATGTGCTAGGGTTAAAGTTCAATATGTTTGTGTAATTATATTTTTCCAGCATGTGTATCTTTTTCCATCACTGTATCCCTAGGACCTGGTACAGTCCCTGGCACTGAGTATGTGTTGAATGAGTTAATGTTATTTACAAACTTACTGTTTTCTTAAAACAGGCCACTGAATGATTCTATATAATTTTTGATTAGCCTAGCAGAGTTCATTACATATACTTTCTATTATTTTAAAGGGAAACCATGAAAACATTGTTACAAAGTCAAACCAGGGCTGACAAATGGCATAGAGGTTAAGAGGCTGGCTCCCACATGGCTGACTTCATGGTTCACGTCCAGGACCCAGAGGCTTGTAAAAACATGCTGGGTGCATGTGTGTGCATGCCAAAATCCTGAGAGAAGAATGGAAGAGATGGGATTGTAGCATGGTCATCTCTCTAGGAGTGATTTCTCATTTTCCCTCTCTCTCTGTCTCTCTGTCTCTCTCCAGCAAACGTACACACCCTGTAGCAATTCTAAAAAGAGAAAAAGAAAAGTCCAACAGTAGTGGGTAAGGTAGCCAGATCCATGTAGTTTAAATCCTGGCTCCAGCAGCTTGAAGAACCTGCCAGACGCACGTGTGTATGTGCCCCAAATCTCAACAGGATGATGACATGGAGAAGAAAGGATTGTGGCATGACAAAGCCCCACCATTTGGGAGCTGCTTTCTTCCTCTTGCTCTCTCTTGGTCTCTCTAGCTGTCTCTGGAAAGCATGCATGCCCTCTGGCAAGTAAGAAAAAAAACAGTTTAATGTGTAGCTTATGTGTATGTGTATATGTATATGTATGCATGTAAAAGTGAAAATGCTTTTTTTTTTTTAGGGTTTTTGACATAGGGTACTTGAGCTCATCAGAGAGAAAGAGAAATTGAGAGGAAAAGTGAGAAATCATTCCCCGGGAAGATGGCCACACCACTATCCCTTCTCTTCCATTCTCCTCCTAGGATTTTGAGTGCGCACAGTCATGAGCCCAGCGTGATTTTCAAACTATGGTTGGTCATATGGGAGTCCAGCACCTTAACCACCACACCACCTGCTGACTCCTAAAATAAAATATACTTTTAAACTGTTGTTTCATAGTACTCTTAGACTGTTTTTCCTTAACCTGGTATAATCACTAAAATTTTATCATGCATCAGAAATATTCTTAAGAGAAGGTTGGAACCAGCAGTTGGCATAATGGCTGTGTTGCTGAATTCCCATGCAGTCTACCACAGTTTGAGTCCTGGACCCAGTGGCTTAAACTCATGTTGGGCACATGTGCATGTGTGCCCAAGATCCTGAGAGGAGAAGGGATTGTAGAGTGACCAACCCCCTGGGGGATGACTTCTTGCTTCCTGTCTCTCTGTCTCTCTCTGTCTTTCTGGCAAGCGCACGTGCCTTTTAGCAAAAACCTCTCCAAAAAAAAAAAAAAAAAAAAAAAAAAGAGAGAGAGAGAGAGAGAGAGAGAGAGAGAGAGAGAAGGTAATGAGAGGACCAGCTGATCATTAATCAGGCTAAACTCCATTCTTACCTGCTTCCCCAGTCTCTTCGGTCTGGGTGCTCATTAAACAGGCAATAAATTTGTTATCCACTTGCTGAAGAACCTGCCATACATCCAAACAAGTAGTAAAACACTAAGTTAAAAATTAACAAAGCCTCATCTGAATAGAGGGAGATAAAACTAACTTCAGTTAGTTGTTTGCATTATAATACCCATATCTAAGACAGACTAAGGAACTGATGATCCTGAGGGGGTCATTAAGAAGGATAAGAGAATGGGCAAAAAGAGTGATCAGACATAAAAGGAAGAATATTAAAAAGAAAACAGACTAAGGCATCTAAGGAAAAATAAGCTAACAAAAACCTGAGCATAGAACTGAAATATTCCCAGCAAAGTGACTTCTAATCATGGAAATGTAACCAGAGAATTACTAAAATGCCTGGATATTGCTAACAAATAGTGTTAAAATACTTTGTCTTTTTTTCAGTAAAATAGAATTTAAAACATGGAAGGCTTCACGAATTTGCGTGTCATCCTTGTGCAGGGGCCATGCTGATCTTCCATCGGTCCTATTTTAGTATATATGCTGCCAAACCGAGCTCAGGCTAAAATACGTTTTTAAAATGTATGTAAAAGCAAGGAAAACCATTTTGCGATAGCCAATTCGTTAAAGCAGCATGTCAAAACCACTGGTGGCTCCTTCTGTCCAGGCACAAGAGCTCCCTGAACCTCCCTGGCCTACACACTGCCTCAGGGCCTACTTCCGATCAGCTGCTTGCTTGATCTGGCACCAAGTCAAAGCCAGGTCAGTCTACCTAGATCTGCCTAACTTCCTGACCTGTCTCTCTACTGAAATCAAGGAGACTAAGACAGCCAAAGTGGTACAGAGAGGGCAAACGGGAAAAACAGATGAGGCTGGGCTGGCCCTGTGGTCTCGTGGTTAAAGGAGCCAGATCGCACATGACTGACTTCGCGGCTCAGCCCTAGACCTGGCAGGTTGTGGGTGTGCATGCCTCAGATCCCGACAGGATGGAGAAATGGAGGAGAAAGGACTGCATTGTGAAAGTGCCCCTTTGGAAGGTGCTTTCTCTCTCCCTTTATGTCTCTCTCTGGACAAGCACATGAGCCATCTGGTAAAAAAAGGAAAAGAAGGGGACCAGTGGGTGGCTTGGTGATTGAGGTGTTGGGCACTCCCACATGGCTGACCACAGTTCCAATCCTGGGCCTGGCGGCTTGCTTTCTCACTTTCCCTCTCTCTGTCTCTCTCTGGTCAAGTTAAAATAAAATGAATGAATAAATAAAAATGTAAAAAACAAAAACAAAAACAAAAACAAAGGAGGCAAGAGGTCTCTTTTGTTAACAGAACTCCTTAGTCAGGTTTCCTAGACTTCATGGCCTCACACCATACAGGTTTTTTTTTTTAAATTATTTTATTTAATTATATTTATTATTATTATTTTTTTAATTTGACCAGAGAGAGAGACAGGGAAAATGAGAAAGTAAGCCAGCAGGTTCAGGACTTGAGCCATCATCAGTCATGTGGAGTCTAGCGCTCTAACCACCAGATCTCCTGCCAGCCCCTACAGGGTCATTTTAAAAAGGACCTTGTTGCACATTTAAGGACAATGTCTCTAAAGCACTTTGTTAATTTATAAATTATTGGCAAATATAAAATTATTACACTCCTCTGCAGAAATACCTAACCAACTCCTTGAAACTGTGAGCCTTCGTCCATAATTTACTGCCTCCAAACCTGCTCCCATTAAGGACATTTCTTTCTTTGTACTTATGATTACCCCCTTATTTTATCTTCTGATTTTAAAAGTTCCAGTAAGATTAAATACACCCATACTCACGTGCACATGTGTTTTGACCAAGGTAGTCTATGCTGTTAGATAAATCCAACTTGCTAAGTTTTAATCTAGCTTAGGCCTTTCATTAATTTTTTTACTGAGATTTTGAAGTCAATCTTTTACCTGCATTGAATGAATCATTTCTTTGGTGAAACGATAGGGATACAAGATGTTGTGAATTTTAACTGCTAAGCTCTCAGCCTGGCCACTGCTTACATCAACAGCAACCTAGAAAGACCCAGCATAAACATCGTTTTACTTTTAATTTTTTTACATCTGCAGAACTGTTTTATCGAAGATCTCAAAGTGCTTTAAAAACATTTTCACATAACCTACTAGTGGTGGGTTGAATTCAGGGAACTTACAGAAATTCAAAAGACTCTATGAACAATTATTCTTAAATAATAATTCTTATTTATAAACAAAATCACTGACAAAAACCAATACTGTTTCAGAACAATCTGTCTATGCTCTAATCAAGTCCTTTAAAGACATTTTTTTCCTTAAAAAAATAACTGACGAATTAGCAATCAAATATTCATCTATTATACACCCACATTACAAGAGTACATTCTGTGATAACACATTGAGGAGAGATATCCCCAGGTCCAACGATAAACTGTTCTCTAGTAAGATTCACTACCTCATGGAATAGTAACAGTTCCACTGTCAACATGCTGAACATTATGCTAAAGCTTCAAGTCAGAGTTTTTAAGAGAGATAAACACACTGGGAACCAGCAGTTAGCGTAATGGCTATGTCGCTGGACTCCCACGTAGTCGACCGCGGTTCGCGTCCCAGACCTGGTGGCTTAAAACTCACGCCGGGCGCATGTGCGTGCGTGCCTAAGATCCCGAGAGGAGAATGGAGGAGAAGGGATTGTGGCGTGGCCATCCCCCCTGGGGGGTGATTTCTCTCTTTCTGTCTCTATGTCTCTGTCTGTCTGGCGAGTGCACGCGCCCTATAGCGAAAAACCTCTCCAAAAAAAAAGAGAGATAAACACACTGACTAATTCCCACACTGATTATACATGTTTAATTCAAAATGCCTGAGCTCCCAAAATGCTATGAAGCCCGAGTCCTCTTCTCTACATTAAACATTAATTTCCAAATAAATTATTTGGAAACGTGCCCACTTCCCATTCATAATTACAAATTAGTACAGTAATTCATGCCCATCCATACCCGGCTTAAATGAAATTTTATTTTAAAATAACAGGTAAAGAACAATGGCTGCAGACCCACCTCCGGGTAACGGGCAAATACAGGATTGTCCCATTCTGAGAACAAAGACTGAAGTGAGTCACCACCATCATCCACGGTATCTAGAGCAGAAGGAGACAGGTGAGGTTGGCATCATGAGCCCAGGGAGTGGGGTGAATGGCATCTTCTGTTTGGTTGCAGCCTCAAGACCACAGATCAGACACAGCGTTCCTATTCTAGAAATGTTCAGTATTTGCTTTATCCAAAAAAAAAAAAATTTGTTTTAAATTCAGACAGGGTCTCCCTATGTATGCTCTGCTGTGACCCTCCTGAGTAGCAGCAAGCAGTATACTTCTATCACCACAATGGGCTTCTAAATTGTTCCGACATGTTACTTTTTTTTTTTTTTTTTAATAGAGGTTTTTGCTATAGGGCACGTGTGCGCGCCAGAAAGAGACAGAAAGTGAGAAATCACCCCCCAGGGGTGATGGCCACGCCACAATCCCTTCTCCTCCATTCTCCTCTCAGGATCTTGGGCATGCACACGCAGCCGGCATGAGTTTAAGCCACTGGGTCCCGGACTCAAACCACAGTCAACTACATGGGAGTCCAGCGACATAGCCATTATGCCAACTGCTGGTCCCGATATGTTACTTTTTAAACTAGACTTGAGGACTGTATCTTGGCATTGCAGCTTTTCTCCTAAATGTTTAAAGAATACAAGTCCAGAAGAAACTATGGCTTAAACAGGTAGCCTAACTGTCTTTAGGATAAAAAAAAAAAAAAAAAAAAAAAAAAAACCTAATAAATATTTGTAGCTTTTGTTGATGTACTGGCTTAGATAAAACTACTGCAACATGGAGTAGAATTCCATTTTTTAAAAATAAAGAACATTTCCCCAATCACAAGACACCACAGACTATGCATAATCATCCAGTATTGACCTCAAGTCTGGAAAAGTAATTTCTGATCTAAATGCATGCACTGAATTACTTAGTTCTGCTGTTAAATAGGGCCATGGGGAATTCCTGGTTCCAGGAAGGCACAGCTGGCACTGATCAAGTTTAATAATGCAAGCCTGCAGTGTTCTTTGAGTTAGGTGGTAACGGTGTGTACTAGGTGTCCTGGCAATCTCTGTTATTGCTCCTACCTCTCTTTTGCTGTCTCATCACAGTCCTCTCTTCCCGAGCCCTTGGAAGAAAAGGTAGAACGAGGTCGCTTCTAAAAGGATGACACCTGTACTGAGACCCTAAATATAAAAAGAAAAACCTAGAAATTTGAACTTGAAATACAAATAAAGTATTAGAAAATTAAATTACAGAAAATCTCTTTCTGTACAAATTGAATGAAGACATGAGGCAGATTTTTTTTTTTTAATTTGCTATAGTGTGCATGTGCTTGCAGGAAAGAGACAGAGAAGAGGAGAGAGAAAGAGAAAGTGAGAAAGCATCCCCAAGGCGGATGGTCACACCACAATCCATTTTCATCCATTCTCATGAGATTTTGGGCACATATGCCTGGTGGTTTTTCGTTTTTTTTTTTTTTTAAAGAATTATTTTATTTAACTTTATTTGTTTAAATTTTACCACAGAGAGAGATAGTGAGAGAGAAAGAAAGAGAGGGAAAGTGAGAAAGCAAGCCACCAGGTCCCAGACTTGAACTGCGGTTGGCCATATGGGAGTCCAGTACCCCTAACCACCACGCCACCTGCTGGCCCCATGTCTGGTGTGTTTTTTAAGCCGCCAAGTCTGGGACTCAAACTCTGCTGTAGACCACGTGGGATCAAACCACTTCAACCATCATGCTACTTGATAGGCTCAAGGGAGACTATTAAACACTGGATTGAGGACCAGAAGTTATTCAATGAAATTATTTTGCTAACTTAGGAATTTACACTAATGTTTAACCCTATCATTCATCTATACCAAACAGAATAAGATCTAGACGAGGTCACAGTGGTTCTCAATGGAGCAATTTGGAAAGGAGAATATTTGGCAATGTCTTAAGACATTTTTTTACTGTCACAGCTTGGGTGAAGGGTGCTACTGGCATCTAGCAGATAAAGGCTAGGGCTTTTGCTAAATATCCAACAACACACAGGACAACCTCTACAATAAGGAATTATCCAGAGAAACCCTGTTAGACATACAGTACTTAAGTGTCACCCACAATTTGGGGCAACCTTCACAAATCCCAGTTTATATATCTCTTATCCCGATATATTTCCCCGCTGCAACACTTACCAAATTATATTACACTTGTGTTTAGGTATCTCTTTTCCCTAACAGGCTGTGAACTGAAAGCAATGTCAGCTCACCTGCAGTATGACAGCCAGCCCAGTGTGGGCAATAAATACTGAATGAAAGTTTCTCAATTCAAACTCCAAAGTCAGAGATCTGGCCCAAATCCTACCCTTCTCTCTGAAGGATGTTCAGATTTGAGTTTTAGAATCAATGCTGAACTTAATGGTTTTTGAAAAGAAGCAAAACATAATGAAATTATTTATTTATTTTATAATCTGTTATTATTTATTCATTCATTATAATTTGACCAGAGAGAGAGAGAGAGGAAAAAAAAAGGAAAGTGAGAAAGTAAGCTGCCAGGTCCAGGACTCAAACCATGGTTGGTCATGTGGGAGTCCAGTGCCCCAACTACCATGCCACCTGCTGACCCTGAAACTATTATTTGAAAAAGATAAATCTGGGCCAGCTCTGTGGTGCGGCAGGAACACACTGCTCAAGAGAAGTCAGCTGCTATATGATTTCTGTGGTTTAAATCCCTGGCCTGATCAGCCTGAAACACAGAACATATATGCAAATAGCCAAGATCTGACGGGCTGGAGGACTGGAAGAAAAGGATCCTGATGTGACCAGACCTTGGGGGGGAGGAGGGGGGGCGCTCATCTTTCTCTCGCTCCTTTATGACTCTCATGTGTATGTGAGACATACACATACACTTTATTCATGACATACTCTATCATGAATAAAGAAAAAAAGACTTTAAAAATGTAAGCTAAAAAAAATCTTAAAATAAACAAACAAACAAAAACTGGGACAGCTACTAGCATGATGGTTAAGGAAGCTGGATCCCATATGGCTGATTGTGTGTTTCAAGACCCAGACCTGGTGGCTCAAAAAACACACAGGGCATGTGTGCATGCAAGCCCTAACTCCTGAGAGAAGAGTAAAGGAGAAGGAAGTGCACTGTGACCGACACCCCCTGGGGGTGGAGGGTGCTATCTCACTTTTCATCTCTCAGTGAGCACATGTGCCCTATAGCAAATTTTGGAAAGAAAAAAAGACAAATCTATTGAACAAAAACTAGAGATTAATAATTATTTTTAAAAATATTTTTTAAATTATTTATTTTATTTTATTTATTCATTCATTTATTTTTTAGTTTGACCAGAGAGACAGAGGTTAACAGTGAGAAAGAGAGGAAGTGAGAAAGCAAGCCACCAGATTCAGGACTTGAACCCTGGTTGGCCATGTGGGAGTGTCCAGCACCTCAACCACCACACCACCTGCTGGTCCCTGAGATTAATTATTATTAAAATTAAGGTATGGGGACCAGCAGACGATATAATGGTTACGTTGCTGGACTCCCAGGTAGTCAATTGTGGTTCGAGTCCTAACCCTGGCAGTTAAAACTCACACTGGGCACCTGTGCGTGCGTGCCCAAAATCCAGAGAAGAGAATGGAGGAGAAGGGATTGCGGCGTGGCCACCCCCCGCCGGAGGGTGCTTTCTCGCTTTCTGTCCTCGCTTTCTGTCTCTGTCTCTCCAGCATGTGCACATGCCCTATAGCAAAAATCTATCTCTAAAATAATAGTAATAATTAAGGTGTGAAGAGAAATAAGATCGTATAACTGGGAATAGAAAGGACTAACTTAGCTCCAGCCTACATGGCCCAATTGGCGGCATCCTACAGTGCTGAAAGCCACATGGCCAAATGTAAATTGGGGAGTCCTGGTGGGCCTGAAAAACCTTTGGCTGTACATGGGCGGCCAAGATCCCGAGGAGCTGGAGGACTGGGGAAAGAGGGTCACGGTGTGATAAGACCCTGCGAGGGGTTGCTCCCTCTTTCCCTCTGGCATGTGTACATATGTGCTATCATTTAAAATAAAAAAAAAAAAAAAAAAAAAAAAAAAAAAAAGGATTGAACTAAAGGCATTTTAAAGGAGAAACTGCCAGGGTTTGGGGATTTGACACTACTCTTTAAATTTATAGATCTAATTTTTTTGTATAATAAGATTTATCTCTTAATTGAGCTCACACAACATTTTTATGCATGGTTCAATAATGTCCTAATATCCTGGGACCAGCAGGTAGTGTGGTGGTTAAGGTTCTAGACACTCCCACATGGCTGACCACGGTTTAATGCCTGGACTTGGTGACTTGCTTTCTCACTCTCTCTTGCTCTCTCTCTCTGTCTCTCTGGTCAAATTAAAATAAATGAATGAATGGATGAATGAATAAATACTTAAAAAAAATGTCCTGATGTTCTGACATACATCAGCTGTTTCCAGAAAGGGGAGCACACAATGTAAATGGAGGATGCTAAGGAGCCATCTTTTCATGAAACTTGTTTCTATACCCCAAAATCTTTTTCATTAGGAAACCAAGTCCCAGACACAGTGGCTTAAACTCACGCCAGGCGCGTGTGCGTGAGTGCCCAAGATCCCAAGAGAATGGAGGAGAAGGGATTGCGGTGTGGCCATTCCCCCTGGGGGGAGGGGTGGATTTCTCGCTTTCTGTCTCTCTGTCTCTCTCTGTCACTCCCCCTATAGTAAAAACCTCTCCAAAAAAAAAAAAAAAAGAAAAAAAGGAAACCATGAGTTAACGTGACCTTCAAAGGTTCACTACAAAATATGCTAATACAGGGAACCAGCAGTTAGCGTAATGGCTGTCGCTGGACTCCCACGTAGGCGACTGCGGTTCGCGTCCTGGACCCGGTGGGCGCGTGTGCGTGTGTGCCCAAGATCCCAAGAGGAGAATGGAGGAGAAGGGATTGCGGCGTGACTATCCCCCCTGGGGGGTGATTTCTTGCTTTCTGTCTCTATGTCTCTCTCTCTCTGTTTGGCGAGCGCACGCGCCCTATAGCAAAAAAAAACCTCTCCAAAAAAAAAAAATATGCTAATACAGAAAGGTGAGTGGAGGCAGATTTATTTAACAGGAACAGATGTTTATGTTGGGTACAGCGCAGAGTTCCCCCTTTGTTTTAGCAACAACCACCTCACAGTTGAGTGTAATCCAGTTATTTTTTGGCACAGTATCAGAAGCAGCTGCATTTCAGGAAGATGAGGTGCCAGTGCCTTAGATTTACCTCTGATAAACATTCACTATGAATCACGACATAAAACTACGCAGATTGAAAAACACATAAAGTTACTTTAAGAGCAACCTGACAGTCTCCGGAGCAATGCTGGGTTGTTATACCTTCTACTGAATACTTAGGAAGTTACTACAGTGATTATTTTCTTTACATAAAGACTGAAAAATTAAGATCTTACTTAACCTTAAAGAAAGCAGAACCTGTGTCAGACAATATTCATCCTAAGGAGAAATTACAAGTTCATTTACGAATTGTATTAACACAATTTATATTGTTTTGCAGCATTCGAGACTTTTAATATGGATACAGATTTAATGTTTATTCCCCTAGTACAAAACCAAGATTATAGCCAGATGGAAATCAGCTTTACCATCTGGCAACATCTGGCTCTCAACACTCTGCCAAAATTTCATGTCACGTTTAATGCTGACTGAGACTTGAGAACTTGGTACTAGTCCAGGCTCTAAATGTAGTTTGTGTATGATCTAAAAGCCACATTACTGTCTTCCTGAAAACAGTCCCTTATACCACAAACAGATCAAGTGGATTACCACATGCATTATAATAAAATATATTTGAAAAGTATAGTTACGGGGCCAGCCCTGTAGCACTGTGGTAAAGCCCTGTGCACAGGGAACTGGATCCTACATGGCAGAGGTTTACATCCCAGCCTCAGTGGTTTGAAAAACAAGCTAGGAATGGGAGGGCAGGTGGCGTGGTGGTTAAGGCACTGGACTCCTACATAGCTGACCATAGCTCAAGTCTCAGACCTGGTGGCTTGCTTTCTTGTTTTCCTTCTCACTCTCTTTCTCTCTCTGTCTGCTTCTCTTTGGTGAGTGCATGTGTACTACAGCAAACAAAATAACAATAAATAAAATTAAATAAATTAAGAAAAAGTAAGCTAGGCAAACGTGCATGTATGCATGCTCCAAATCCTAACAGGCTGGACAAATGACTGTGGCATGACCATGTCCCATTGGGGGATGCTTTTTTTCCTCTCTCTCTTGCCAGTGAACACACCCACTAGCAACTTTAAAAAAAAAAAAAAAAAGAATAGTTATAAAAGTATTGACTTGGGGAACCAGCAGTTAACATAATGGCTATGTCGCTGGACTCCCACGTAGTCGACCGCGGTTCACATCCCGGACCCGGTGGCTTAAAACTCACGCCGGGCGCGTGTGCGTACGTGCCCAAGATCCCGAGAGGAGAATGGAGGAGAAGGGATTGCGGCGTGATCATCCCCCCTGGGGGGTGATTTCTTGCTTTCTGTCTCTAATGTCTCTCTCTGTCTGTCTGGCGAGCACACGCACCCTATAGCGAAAATCTCTCCAAAAAAAAAAAAGTTCATAAATATAATACTGTACTGAGACATAGATTTTATTGGGAAAGCTAGGATGATTACAGAATCATTCCAGCCTTTACCCTGGGAGCCAGAGAAATTTCCAGAGAAGTACCACATTGGCACTGCAGGTTTCTTTAAAGATCAATTTCTAGAAGAGCTGCATTTGGGAAGGAAAGAAAGCAAGGGAAGCACTGTGGATTTTTCCAGCTATTACTAGTACCATTTTCATTAAAATTTGACTGTCTTGCTGTCTCTTATACATGTGTACGCCCATAAACACCTATCTATACCCTTCTCTCCTATATCAGTCTTTCCTTGCATTTCTGTATTTAATAGTGTTGGACCTGGATTATCGTCATATGCTATAAAAACATGCGTTTTATAATTAGTCTTCTTTTTTAATGCCAGAGGGCACAGGCATGTGTGAGAGAGAAAAAGAGAGAGAGAGAGAGAAATCACCTGACAGGGTCTGGTAACACTGCAATGCTTTTTCTTCCACTTCTCTAGCCTGTCAGGATCCTGGGCCCACATGGATACATGCCTGGCATGCTGCTGCTAAGACCATGATTCAAACTGAGGTCGGCCATGAGAAATCCAGCTTTTTTTTTTTTTTTTTTTTTGAGAGGCTTTTAGCTATAGGGCACGTGCGCTCGTCAGAAAGATAGAGACAGAGAGACAGAAAGCAAGAAATCACCCCCAAGAGGGGATGGCCACGCCACAATCCCTTATCCATTCTCCTCTCAGGATCTTGGGCACACACGCACATGCGCCCAGCGTGAGTTTAAGCCACCGGGTCCAGGACTCGAAACACGGTCGACTACATGGGAGTCCAGCGACATAGCCATTACGCTAACTGCTGGTCCCAAAATCCAGCTCCTTCTACACAGCGCTTAAGCACTAAACTAAGGGGCCAACCCTATAAATAGCCTTCACATCTTCTACCTCCTGAGATCATCTCTTTGAACAATGATCTTACTCCTTGGCCATTATTCCCATCTTCAGAAACATTCCATGCCAGTGAACACTATACTTACCATTCTCAAGTACAACATCCACAGCCATGGTTGTCAGGTCCTTAGTACAAGCAGTCTGAATGTCTTCAGTAGGAGCAATGAATGTGCTAAGTCCAGTCATTTTATTGATGTAGACCATTCTTCCCAAGGCTACATCAAAATGCTGCTGCCAATCCAAAGAACATGTGTTTGACTCTTCGTTTTCAGGACAAGTTCTTGCTTTAGATTCCTCACTCTGAAAACAAATTGCATTTTGGTTGGTTGTGGAATCTTCTACCTGACTCACTGACATTCTACTAGGAGAGTCAAGACTTCCTGTTTGTTGTTCTAAAGCTTTAATAAGAATATCAGAGTCTTTACTGATAACTTCAGAATTATTACAGGGTAATACCAAGGGACTTTCTGGTATCTCAGAGTTTTGTCTTGTATTGTCAGAATGCATTTCAATATCTGTATTGAAAGAATTATCCTGTGTGACAGAATGCGACATGAGAATGATCCCATTCTCTGTTTTTTTATGGTCATTTTCAAATAACTTACAAAAATCTTGAGTTAACGCACCGCATGAGTCACTGTCTTTCCTACAGGAATCTGAATTCGGAAGTTCATTAAAATGACTCATCTCCATTGTCTGAGTCTCTTTTTCAGAACCCTTCAGTTTGGATAATTTAGAAGCTAGTGATTCAGGTGACTTCTCAATAGCCAAAGGTTTTTTCTTAAAGTGAGATAACTCCTTTAGCGTTATAGGACTTTCTCTCAAACAAGGCACCTGTTGTTCCAAACAATCTTCCTTGGAGAATGGAAATTTCTCTAAATAAAGGATGTGACTTACTGGTTGATCACTACCATTTGAATCATGATTCATAGTATTGATTTTATAACTATCAGAGTTGTCTAAGTGATTCTTGTCTTTCAGTGGACTGGCAGGTTCGACTTGAGAACTGAGATTCGTCGTCACTTCAATATTACTGTCTTCCACTTCTGTATCTGAAGGACTTGTTATTTTTCCATATTCCCTTTTAAACTTCTCTAGAGATCCCAGCTGTGAACTCAAGCTTAGCTTCTTGCGTGCTATGCATTTGGAGGAATCGGTCAATTTATCTGTTTTCTTATGGCCATTTGAAATATGTCCATACCAAGGGAAGAAAGAGGATGCATCAGGTAATAAGCAATCTCTGTGTGTTTTACCACCTTCCTGAAAAACAGCAAAATTTTTATAAGTTGCTATAGGTTTGTGCTCTTGTCCATAACTTAAGTTCATTCTGCCAAGTTTTTTGTTGGGCAGATGGGCAGATTCTTTACTTAAAGTGGTGGTTAAATCTTTGACATCTGGAGTCTCAACTGAATGATGTGCTCTGTTTCCAGATGTTTCCTGGGCACTTGCAGGACTGGGTCCATAATTTTTAAATGGATGTTCTGTGTCAGTCAATTTAGTTTGCTCATTTTGTACTACATGAGTTATAAAGCCAGTGGAACATAATTTAACTTGTCCATAACTGAAAACATTTATTTGTCCATAATTACTCGGTTCTTTTTTTCCTTTTGCTTTCTCTCTTTGAGGAATGTGTAGTCTCCGTAACGCTGTCTCAGTGGGCAGAGGCTGGCATCCCATTTTGGTAGTGTCTTTAAATCTCTCTAATTGATTATGAATTCCATTAATTTTTAGGACGTTGGCAGTCATGTCCTTAATAGTAGTGCTTACTTTCTGTGTTTCCAGATCCTTCCCACCCTCTTCAAAGAGATGTGGTGTATGAAATGGACTTGAAAACATTTCTGAACTACTTCCACATGGATTTTCTAAAGAGTTATGTTCCAAGCAAGATTTTTTACATTTCTCATTTTCTTCTGACTCTGATACATCAACTCTCTCTTGTCCCAACCTCTGCGATTCTGAGCAAGAGCTACCTTTGTGGTGTAAAGATGAATCTGCCATTTTATCATGGTCTAGGCCACAGGATTTATAAGTATATGAAAGTGAATCACTTGTCTTTTTTTTGATAGCTTCTGAATTCTTAGGATTCTGTGTGTGTATGTTTTCTATAGTAGCTTTTCTTTTCACAGCTTTCGATTGTAAATTAAACATTTCATAGGAGTCAAAAATATTATTACATGCTTCCTGGAAGCTACCTTGGTCATGCTTCTCACCAGAGGACACATGCTTCTGAAGAGTAGCACCGAGCAAACTGAAATCATTATCTTCACTAAATTCTTTAAGGTCTTCACCTGTTAATTCCACAAATAAATTTTCTTGCTTTAAAAACAATTTCACTCCTTCCTGAATGCAAACCAAGAGAGTATCCCAGTTCTGAAACTCAATCAGGGTTTTTGCAGGCTCCAGGCACACATCATACTCACAGAATTGGCACTGCACATTGATCACATATATCCCATAGAGTTCTGGGGCAGACCGATGTCGAGGGCTTGAATTCATTTGCCTACTGGCAGAGCCATTCTTTGGCTTGCATATAATACTTTCTTTCCTTAATAAAAAGTCAATGAGTTTATGCAATTTCGTCTTTAAAACTAATCTTTTGTTTACAAACAAAAACTGTATACTCTTATTGTAATGTGCTTCAGAGCTGATATAGCCATTAAGCTCAAACCCTTTATATTTAAAGTTGATTTCTCTTAATTTTTGGGATTTACCCAATCCATATATTTGACAAAATCGGGAACATATGTCTTTGGTTTTAGGGAGCTGAAGAACCATGGAACCAGAAACATCATTTCTCAAAGAGAAAGAAACAGAAGGGTGCATGAGGGCCAGAGCTTCTATCCTCTGCCGAACCTTCTCAAACTCCAGTCTAGGATCCATGCATTTCCTCCTGACAGGTAACTGGTAAAATAGGTTATATACTGTCACTGTTGTTCCCGCACTTGGTCTAGTCAAATCAGCTTCACAAGCTTTCAGAGCTTTTCCATTCCGAAATAGTTTCACAAAAGTTTTCATTGTGCTATTTTTCTTGGATGAAATTTCCACAGCACCGGCCATGTCAGCTATACTTGCCAAGGCCTCCCCTCGGAAACCATAAAACCTCGGGTTCTCCAAGTCCTGTATGGAGTTGCATTTACTAGTGAAGTAACGATTTCCCACCTTGTCTATATCGTCACTCCCCAATCCAAACCCATTGTCTATCACTTGAACTTGGAAGGTTTCCATATTCACCCTGACAGCCACACATTTTGCTTCAGCATCAATACTATTGAGGGCAAGCTCTTCGACACATTGGCCTAAAGAGCTTATGGCCAAACCTGACCGCAATTTGGCTTGTACTTCGGCTGAAAGGCACTTGATCATGGCAGATAGAGAGCTGGTGAGAATGTCAGGCAGTGGTTTCCTTCTCTGGAACTTATTGCCTATGGGAGGGAAAAAAAAAAAGGAACAAACCCACATGCATAATCAAAGCTTCAGAGTTACTTAGCATTACCCATTTCTCTCAAGCATTATGAAGAAATATCATTTGAGGTAAATGAAGTCTCTCTTATTAAACCAAATTGCAAAACAAAACAAAACAAAATTACATTTCTGATCTCTAGGCAGATCACACAGCTCATGCTTGGTGAAATGGATTTAACATCCAAAGAAGCATTCGTAATTTCATCATTTTCACTGCTCCTTTCTAAATCCCACATGCCCTCAAGTGAAATCATAATTACACTTAAAGTTGACTTGCAAAGACTGTATTCAAAATTGTAACCACTTCACCAAAAACAGATGCCTAAATTAAATTCAGCTAAGAAACATTAGGTAGAAATTATTCATGAAAAATGTCCAAGCCAGTTTCATAACATTTATACATTACACAGTCATGCATTTTAGAAAAAAAATGTATAATGAAGTGCTAAGACACTGTAATAAGGAAAGTGAAGTAACAGGAGAAAATATAAAAATTCAAATTTTTTAATAGAGGAGAGATGGGCATTGAAAGATTTTGATTATTATTATTGGTTAAATATAGTTGCCTCATGGAAAAAGAGCCTGGGAATAAGAAAGGGTAAGGCAGGAAAATTCCTTTACATATATGCCTTCCTTATATTTTTCATTTTAAAGTCTTGTTCATGTATTGTTTTGATACAAAGTTTCTAGAACATTCTTACTATTAATATACTGTTGTATGAATATTCTTTTGACCTTTATAGATTGGGCATAAACTACGTTGGCAATAATAGTGATGGTATGGGGCTGTGTGTATTTAAGTTTTCCTGCAGGTTTAAAAAAAAAATGAAGATTCTAGTGCCATTAAAAACCCTTCTCTCCTCTTCCAAAGTGAGAGAAGAGCATGGGCTGACCTCTCGCATGTGGTAGGGCTGGTTTCTCAAATTCGGGAAATCAAAACTGTAACTGCAGAACTTTGGGTGATTTTTAAGAAAATGAAATTGCAGCCGGCAGCTAATGAGGGGTAAACGTTTAATAAGTGTCCCAACTGATGGAGACGCAACGCAGTGATTTCCTGATTACAGGCCACAGTGCCTGGGCCAAGCAGGACGACCTGGTGTGGGTCCAGAACTCCGAAAGACAGCGGGGGGCTCAGGGCTGCCGGGCTCAGGCTCCGCCCCGCGCCGCCCCCTCTCGCCTCCCGTCACACCGCCCCAACCCGCCGCAGGCGCCCGCGCCGACCCAAGGCCGCAGTGGCCACCGGGGACCGCTGAGCATCCGGCTCAGCACAGCTGGCCCGTGGAGGTTACCACGGCCCCTCTGCTGTTAGAAGAGCTCCCGGAGACATCCTTTCGTCGCGTGCTTGCCCCCAAGTCACCTCAATCGCGCTCCACCAACTCTCGGATATCAACCGCCTCTGACGCCCGACGCGCGCGCACCTCGGCTCGTGCACGTGCGAGGCCACGAGCATGCGCTTCTGACAGGACGCGCCGAGAGCACGCTGTGGTCTGCGACATCGCGGTGCGCATGCGCACAGGTGTCAGCAGACTGGGGACAAGCGAGTGCCTGGGACTTTTCGCATGGATACTACTAGCTTCTCAGTCCTTAACCTCTTTGGGCGTGATGTGAAAGACTGCTTTTAGTTTTGTTGTTATGCGTTCCTGTTTTTTCTCATTTTTTCTCCTTTGCACGTACTACCATTTGATTTAATATATAGCTTACCTTTTTAGCATTGTCTTCTCTCACTAGAATGTAAGTTATATAATTTTGTTTACTTCTTTATTTACGTGGCCAAGAATGGTCCCTGGCCTATAGAGGACACTGAAGGATTCAATAGATCCAGAGCCTTCCATCTTAAAAATTGCAGCATTTGAGCTAGAAGACTGGGAAACTAGCTCAACTCTTTTTTTTTTTTTTAGTTCACTGCTGAGGGCATTGAGACTCCCTTTATTAACTTTTGTATCTTGTCAATGTCTTACAGATTTTTTTCTAACCGAAGAGCAAAATTCAAAGAATATTTTGAGAATAATGCTTTTGGAACATTAACCAAACCTATTTTTGCTTTCTTGTTTTCACTGGAAATTGATTTTTGTAAAAATTGAGATGTATGACAAAATCCTCAAACCCAATAAGCATTTGACATGAATATATATTTGCTTAATGACTGACTAGACCAAATCAGACTTTGAGGGCTGATGAAGTGAAATCCTGATGATTGCTTTTATTAGTTTGCTAGGGCTGACATAACAAAATACTATACCAGACTGGGCCAGCAGGTGGTGTGGTGGTTAAGGCGCTGGATCCTACATGGCCAAGTCTGCTGAGATCCAGACCCAGTGTCTTGAAAAACAAGCCAGGTGCGAGTGCATGTGTGCCCAAAATCTTGAGGAGAATGGAGAAGGGATTGTGGCCTCCCCCTTGGGGGGGTTGTGTGTGATTTCTCACTTTCCTTCTCTGTCTCCAGCAAGCACACATGCCCTATAACAAAAAATCTAAAGAAAAAAAAAAAAGCTTAAGCAGCAGAAGTCTTATTTTCTCTTAGTTCTGGGAACTAGAAGTTTGAGCTCAAACTGTCGACAGGTATGATTTCTTCGGAGGCCGCCCCTTGGCTTGTGATGGCAAGGAGATAGCCTGTCTTCACAGGGTCTTTCCTCATCTGGGTCCACATTGTCCCTTGTTATAAGGACACCAGTTAGATTGGATGAGGGCCTACCACCAACTGCTTCATTTAGCCCTAATTACCTCTTTAAAGGTTCTATCTTCAAATACAGTCACTTCCTGAGGTACTGGGGGTTATAAATTCAACATACAAATTTTTTGGAGACATAGTTCAGCCCATAACATTACTTTATGTGAATTTCTTAACCCAGAGGAAAGGAATGACAGCAGAAATTCCAGAAAACTAGAAGTAGTTAGTCCAAACCATCATTTAAACAGTTAACAAATTGAATTTGTGGTATTTCTTTTTATTAGTGATGCCATTTCCTAAAGAAAACTTAATAGAAACCATTTAGAGAAGAAATTAATGGCTTTAGTTTTTTTTTTTTTTTTTTTTTTTTTGAGAGGTTTTTGCTATAGGGTACGTGTGCTTGCCAGACAGAGAGAGAGAGAGAGAGAGAGAAAGGAGAAATCACCCCCCCCCCCCCCCAGGAAGGATGGCCACGCCGCAATCCCTTCTCCTCCATTCTCCTCTTGGGATCTTGCACATGCACATACATGTGCTTGGTGTGAGTTCAAGCCACCAGGTCCGGGACTCAAACTGTGGTCAGCTACATGGGAGTCCAGTGACATAGCCATTACACTAACTGCTGGTCCCTAAATTAATGACTTTCTTTCAGACTTCTTTAAGTTACCTAAAATCCTCTACCCACAAAACAAATACCTCTTATTTTGCCCAACAGGAAGTTCGCTGAAGATAATAATGTACCCTAAGCAAGAGATTCTAATGTATTTTTATTGATTAAAATTGTGTACAGTTGTAACCTTTCCATCATATAAGACATGTAATATACAGTAACATTCAAATATCTGATACTAAAATAACAGCAAATTCTAATATTCAATACCCAATAGTTCTATTAACAGTTTTATTAATAAAAACCAAAACCACTAAGTTTATCTCAGAAATGCTAAATTCAGCCATTACTTTATAATTTGGAAATCTGAGTAATCCAACTTGATGATGGCTTTCTCATTGCTGAAATTTGCTCTGTCAATGTGTGACTTGGGACTTCCTTTTGTCTCAAGCCATTCTTGCATATGACGCACTTTGGAGATGGGACCTTGCAATTGTCCTTGCACTGTGCCCTGGTCAGTGTTCTGGACCCAGCCTACCAATCCCAACTTTTTACTCTCGGCCTACGGGGGAAAAAAAAAGAGAGAGAGCCAGTGAGACTGGGGAAAAAAAAAAAAAAAAAAAAAAAAAAAAACAACCAACAAAACAAAGTGTGACTACTACAATCTGTTATCAGAACCATGGCTTAGAATCAAGCCACCAAAACGAATTTGATATTGTACACAACAGTTCAAACAGAAAGACAGCAAGAAGGGTCTCATTGCTGATCTTATCATGAAGTGTTGGCCACTTGACTTCATTTCCTTCTTCTATCCTATAAAACCCAGGCACTAGGATTTTTACTGCTTAGTCAGTGTGGTTAAGTACTGAAGACAGAAGGCCAAAACAGATGCTTTCAAGATGATTCCCTGAGGCTGCTCGTTGTTAGAATACCGGCTATATCTTTGCTCATTTTCCCTTCTCCTAATCAAGAATTTATTTGGTATGTTAAATGGAAATAGCATGACATTATCTGATCCTTCCTTTTGTCTTCAACCAGGACCACACCTAAACAAATCCAGATGAACTAGTGTCCATCATGTATCTTTAAAGATCATTAAAGAGTATTTCACAATTTCCTGGGCAACTCACCCCATCCTTCTCACCGTAAACTATAAAACCCACATTTTTTTTTTAACTTTTGCAGTAATTTATTTTCTATGTTTAAGGTTTTTGCCATAGGGCGTTTGCGCTCATGAAGTGAGACAGAGAAAGAGGGAAAGTGAGAAATCACCCCTCAAAGGGGGGATGGACGTGCTAAAATCACTTCTCCATCTTCCTTTGGGATTTTGGGCATGCACATACATGTGCCTAGTGTGATTTTCAAGCTGCCAAATCCAAGATTCAAACTGAGGTCAGCCATGTGGGAGTCCAGCATTTTAGACACCCTGCTGGCCCCATAACCCACATCCTGATGTTTCATCCAAAGCCCACTTTCTGTTATCCTCCTGGAGAAAGAAAGCAGCTGGTGCTCAATCTCTGCACCCAACTTCTTTTCTTTTCTTTTTTTGCTATAGGGCACGTGTATTTGCTGGAGACAGACAGAGAGGAAAAGTGAAAAAGTATCCCCACCTCTGCTCCCAGAGGGAATGGCCATGCTGCAATCCCTTCTCCATTCTCCTCTCAGAATTTTGGGCATGTATGCACATGTGCCCAGCTTTTTTCAGGCCAGTGGGTCTGGGATTTGAACCGCGCAGCTATGTGGGATCCAGTGGCCTATAGCCTCAATATCATCTGCTGGCCTAAACACTATGATTTTATGAGACTACGTAACTATTAAGTCTTCACTTGACTTTTTTCTCTTCTGTCTAATCACCATGCTTTCTCAGATGAATAAGCTCATGAAGACCATCTAATCATTATCATTGCAGTGGCTCTTTCTTTTCTTTTTTTTTTTTTTTTTTTTTTGCAATAGGGCACGTGCACTTGCCAGAAAGACAGAGCGAGACAGAGAGACAGAAAGCGAGAAATCACCACCACCCCCCCCCCGGGAGGATGGCCACACCGCAATCCCTTCTCCTCCATTCTCCTCTCAGGATCTTGGGCACACACGCACACACGCCCAGCATGAGTTTAAGCCACTGGGTCCGGGACTCAAACAGTGGTTGAATACACAGAAGTCCAGCGACATAGCCATTACGCCAACTACTGGTCCTGCAGTGGCTCTTTCTTAACCTTTTCAATATTCTTTCCTCTAAGTCATTAAACTGTGAAAATTTAGGAAAAGTAGTGATACTTTAAAGGTCATTTTATTTTGAATAAATATGATTAAGATATTATAAAAGTTATTAATTGTGGAAAGTAACCTATCTAAATCAAAGGGATTAGATTACAAAAGAAAATGGGACATGATTACATCTCCAAATGCCAGAGTAGTGATCTAGGAAAATGTGGGAAATTGCTGGAGTTGGCCAAAGAAAATGTTATGCATAGCAAAAAAAAAAAATGTTTGATAAGAAACTGAAGTATCCACCAAATCAAAGTTATGTTAAAAGCAAAGACATGCTTGCATAATGAATTAGAGATTCCAGGCAAATAAATAACAGTTTAAGGGATATAGAGGAAATTAAAGAATGAAGAAAATAGGAGATCCTACAGTGTGCACTAAGTGCCAAAGACGAGCGCATAAAAGAATGCTGAGAATGGGTTTTAAGGAAGACTCCACACCCAACTGACTTTGTATAGCAATTATACTTTCTGCTTCAAATTAACCTAGGAGAGTTGGCTATTTATGATAGTTCTTAGAGTTACTTTATATGGTAACTAATAAGCTAAAAGAATGTGGCGTTTTGAGCAAGAGGGTCTAATAGTCAAATAAATCTTGAAATGATAGCATGATTTAGCTGAACTCCTGGGAGTGAATAAAGCATTCCAAAACTTGACTAGTGATGAGAATTTACTTTGTCTTTTTTTTGTGCACTTGATTCTGTTCTTATTTTTCTAATTAAAATATTTTTTTTCTTGGGGCCAGCAGGTGGCATGGTGGTTAAGGCACTGGACTCCCTCATGGCCAACCACAGATCAAGTCCTGGACCTGGCAGCTTGCTTTCTCACTTTCTCTCTCTCTCTCTGTGTCTCTCTCTGGTAAGCCTATGTGACCTATAGCAAATATAATATATTTTAATAAATATAACATAATATAAATATTATATTTAAAATGAATTAATATATTTTAATACTATATTAAAAAATAAAGTTAAATAAAATAATTTTTTAAAAAAATAGAATTTTTTTCTTATTTTTCAGATGATAGTATAATGTTGCTGATTCGTGTTCAGTTCTGAATATATACTGAAATAGGTAAACAGTGTGGTTCTTTTCCCTAAGAAAATCCCAAAAAGGAAATTCTACTTCAGAACCATATTTCTACTTAAAGTCATCTGACAGCTATTTTAAGGAATATAATCACTAACTCTAGCTGCAATCTGAAAAAAGTCTCCTCAAATCAATAAATTAGAATTCCACCTTATGACACTAGAAAGAGAAGAGCAAACTAAACCCAAAACAAGCGGAAATGAGGACATAATGAAGATCAGAACAGGGACCAGAAGATGGCATAGTGGTTATTTTGCTGGACTTCCACGTTGTCAATCATGATTTGAGTCACAGACCCGGAGTCTTAAAACTCATGCTGGGCACATATGTGTGTGTGTGTGTGTGTGTGCACCCAAAATCTGGAGAGGAAACTGAAGAAGAAGGGATTGTAGTGTGGCCATCCCCTTGGGGGGTGATTTCTTGCTTTCTGTCTGTCTCTCCAGTGAATGCATGCACCCTACAGCAAAAACCTTTTAATAAAAGAAGAGTTATTTTATTTAACTTTATTTATTTATTTATTTTAATTTTACCAGAAAGGGACAGAGGCGGGGAGGGGAGTGAGAAAGCAAGCCACTAGGTCCAGGACTCAAACAGCAGTCAGCTATGTGGGAGTCTAGTGCCCTTAACCACACCACTGCTGGCCCCCCCAAAATCTCTCTCTTGAAAAAAAATTACAGTCGAGGGGCTGGCTCTATAGCTTAGTGTTAAAAGGAGTCAGATCCCCACACGGCTAACCACGATTCAAATTCTGGTCCTAGTGGCTAGAAAAACACACAATGCATGTGTGTGTGTATGCCCAAAATCTCAAAAGGAAAATGGAAGAGAAAGGATTGTGGTATGGCTAGTCTTCCCTGGGGGGTGTGCTTTCACACTTTCTCTCTGTCTCTAGTGAGCACACACATTCGATAACAATTTTAATTAAAAAACTTAGTAAATAATTGGCAAATTGATCCCAAAATTCACTTGAAAACCTAAGGGATACAGAATAGCTAAAAATAATTTTAGAATGGAAAAAATAAAGTAAAAGACTCAAACTTCCCCATTTCAAAACCTACAACCAAGCTGCATTAATGAAGACAGTGTAGTATTGGCACAATAATAGAAATATAGATCAGGGAAACCAGCAGTTAGCATAATGGCTATGTCGCTGGACTCCCACATAGTTGACCGCGGTTCGCGTCCCGAACCCAGTGGCTTAAAACTCACACTTGGTGCGTGTGCATGCGTGCCCAGGATCCCGAGAGAAGAATGGAGGAGAAGGGATTGCGGCGTGGCCATCCCTCCTGGGGGGTGATTTCTTGCTTTCTGTCTCTCTGTCTCTCTCTGTCTGGCAAGCGCATGCGCCCTATAGCAAAAAAAAAAAAAAAAAAAAAAAAAAAAAAAAAAAAAAAAAACTCTAAAAAAAAAAAAGACAGATTCTCTGAGAAGAATCCACATGGATACTGGGAACTAGATATTTCAGGCACAGGAGAAATGAAGATTTTCTACTCATAATTCAGCCTCCAGCAAGCAAAGCTAGTGTGGCAGGAGAGTTGAGCCATTCTCTAAGAAGAATCCACATGGATACTGGGAACTAGATATTTCAGGCACAGGAGAAATGAAGATTTTCTACTCATAATTCAGCCTCCAGCAAGCAAAGCTAGTGTGGTAGGGAGCCCCTCTGGCCTTCTATCCCTGTCCCTGTGTCTCTGAGGTCTCTGTGTCTCTCTGCTCCTGTCTCCTCATTTATTTTTGGTAATTTTTCCTTTTTACGATTTTTTTAAAGGTAGAATTTCTCTCTGGCTCTCAGCTCCATCTTTTGTTTTGTTAATAAGCCCTTCTGCTCCTTTCTCCCAGGCAGGAGAGTTGAGCCATTCTCTGAGAAGAATCCACATGGATACTGGGAACTAGATATTTCAGGCACAGGAGAAATGAAGATTTTCTACTCATAATTCAGCCTCCAGCAAGCAAAGCTAGTGTGGTAGGGAGCCCCTCTGGCCTTCTATCCCTGTCCCTGTGTCTCTGAGGTCTCTGTGTCTCTCTGCTCCTGTCTCCTCATTTATTTTTGGTAATTTTTCCTTTTTACGATTTTTTTAAAGGTAGAATTTCTCTCTGGCTCTCAGCTCCATCTTTTGTTTTGTTAATAAGCCCTTCTGCTCCTTTCTCCCAGGCAGGAGAGTTGAGCCATTCTCTGAGAAGAATCCACATGGATACTGGGAACTAGATATTTCAGGCACAGGAGAAATGAAGATTTTCTACTCATAATTCAGCCTCCAGCAAGCAAAGCTAGTGTGGTAGGGTTTTCTATTTTGTGATTTTTTTCTTTAAAAAAAAAAAGAAAAGTAATTATAATTTTTTATTTTTTTGTCTTTTTTCTCTCTTTTTGTTGTTGTTTCTCTCTCTCTTTTTCATTTTCCTTTTTCTTGTCTCTCCACCCAATATCTACTGAATCTGCTGCACCAGCTATCACTACAGAACGGCAATCCGATTCTAGAACACCTCTGTCTGCTTGCTCCTGAACATTGAGGCTTAACTTCAAGAATTTGAAAGAAACACGCCATTCATCAGATGACAAGAAATCACCGTCGGATCACGAGAAATATGGGAAAACGAGAAAATACCTCTCCTCCAATGGAAAAGAGTAACTCTCCTTCATCCACAAGCAGTTCGGTGAAAGTCATGGAAATGTCTGATAAGGAATTTAGAGCATTCGTAATGTCGAAGCTAACAGAGATGGAAGAAAAGAGAGATAATGAACTGCTAAAGAGAAAGGAGAAAGAAGTTGCCGAGTTCCAGGAGATGAGGAAATTCTTGCAAGATCTAAAAGAGGAATTACACACTTTACAAAAGACTCAAACGGAACTGCTAGAGATCAAGTCTATAATACAAGAAGTCAAAATCTCCCTTGAAAGTATTAAAAGCAGACTAGATCATTCAGAAAATAGAATCTCACATGTAGAAGAGAAAATGGCTGGCTTAGAAAAGTCCACCACGAAGACTGAGAAAATGGCTCAAAAATTTGAGAATGATATGCGAGAAGTACTGGATACCATCAAACGTCCAAATATCCGGATAATTGGCATTCCAGAAGGTGAAGAGACCCATAAGGGCATTGATAATCTATTCCATGAAATCCTGCAAGAAAACTATCCAAACCTAGAGAGGCATTCGAAGATCCAGTCCCAGGAAATACAAAGGACCCCAAATAGAATCAACCCAAGAAGATCTTCTCCAAGACACATTATAGCCAGGTTGACCAAAACCGCAGACAAGGACAAGATACTAAGATTGGCAAGAGAGAAACATCAAGTTACCTACAAAGGACATCCCATCAGATTAACAGCAGATCTCTCATCGGAAACAATGCGAGTGAGGAGAGAATGGGAAAATATATTCAAAGTGTTACGAGAGAAGCAATTTCAGCCAAGAATACTGTACCTGGCAAGATTATCTTTCAGGTGGGAAGAAAAGACAAGAACATTCTCAGATAAACAAAACCTGAAAGAATTTACCAGCACCAGACCAGATCTCCAAGAAGTTCTCAAGGGTGTGCTGTATCAAGAAAATTAAACACAGACACACGGAAATAAGAGTCCAAAAACTATGAAAGTGGCCAACTTAATCAGAGGGACAAGTCTGAATTTGAATATTATATCCCAGAATTTAATCAGGAAAATTGAACCAGAACAGAAGATAAAAGTACATGAGACTGATAGGTTCATGCACCTTCCATTTGAACAGAATCCTAACTTGTTTCCTGGCTTTAAGCAAAGTTCCTTGGCATTTCTTTGAGTTAAGTTATAACTGGTTTTCTTAGTAGTAATGAGTGAACTCACCATTGAAAGTAGTTAGATTATGTAGGAAATTGTGTGATCAATGCAACGTGGGTGGGAAGGGAATGAAGGACAATTGTAGACACCGGAGGTGGTGTGAGAGGAGGGTGGGAAGGGACAGAGGGTCAGAAAGAGGGGTGGAAGTAATTCTAGGAACTAGTAATGAAAAATTTTTTTGTAATGTTCATGATTGTATCACTATGCAGTGTGTACTGGATGGGAGACTGCATTTTGTATGCTGTGATGAAGCTTAGGGAAGGAATGTAAATTGAGTTACAAAAAAAAAAGTTTCAGAAAAAAAAATATATATATTCAATGACTGCAGTAGGATATGTAGCCACAGCTAGGTGCTACTTTATAGGATGCGTAAAGTAAGACTTGTGTTCATGGAAATGTGGGTATCACCTGTGTTTGCTATGAGGGTATTTGGATTGATTAGGGTCTTTGGCGATACAATAAATGTGAGGAGAAAACAGTATAGAAAGCAAACATAGATACCAGAGACTGTGGGAGGAGAGTGGGAGATGGCAGAGGGTAAGAGATAGAGAATCTAGGATGGGGGGAAAAAAGCAAAACATACAGAAGACAAGAAATGGAAGATCATTTGCTGACAATAACATGCTTGTTGATGTGCTTGATTGAGACAATATATAGTGTAATTTGGATGGAAAATCTCATTTTGTATGCTGTAATGATGTTCAGAGAATGAATGCAAATAAATAAAAAAATTAAAAAATTAAAAAAAAAAATAAATAAAAGATAGATAGATCAGGACTGGAGAGTCCAGAAATAAAGACTTGCAGTTTTGGTCAAATGATTTCTGATAAAAAGACAAATCAATAGGGAAGAACAGTCTTTTTTTTTATTTAAAGAATTATTTTATTTAACTTTATTTATTATTACTATCATTATTATTTTCCAGTTTGATCAGAGAGAGACAGAGAGAGAGAGAGAGAGAGGAGGTGCGAAAGCAAGCCACCAGGTCCGAGACTTGAACCATGGTCAGCCATGTGGGAGTCCAACGCCTTTAACCACCGTGCCACTTGCCAGCCCCAGAACAGTCTTTTTTAAAAAAATGGTATTGGGGGTGTCATGGCATGGTGGTGATTGAGGTGCTCGACTCCCAAATGGCCGACTGCAGTTCGAGTCCCAGACCTAGAGGCTTGCTTTCTCACTTTCTCTCTGTCTCTCTCTGCTTGAAAAGAAATATGATGCTAGTAAATAAATCTTTTAAAAAAAATAGTACTAGGGCAAGTGGCTGTCTAATAGAAAAGAATAAAGCTGGCCTTCTTCCCTCACACTACATAAAAATTAACTCGAACTGATCAAAGATCCAAATCAAAAAGCTTAAAATATAAAACTACTAGAAGAACCTCTTAGAAGAAAACATAGGCATGAACCTTACGATCCTAGATTAGGCCAAGATTTCTTAGATATAACACTAAAAGCACAAGGAAAAAAAAAGATCAGATAGGGCTAGTTCTGTGGCCCAGTAAAGGGAGCTGGATTCCACATGGCTGACCATAGTTCAAATCCTAGCCCAGATGTGTTGAATAACATGCGTGCATGTACATGTCCAGAATCCTGACAGGATGGAGAAATGAAGAAGGGATAAGGAGTGACTCATTAGGGGAGTGCTTCTTCCCGCTGCCACTCCCACCTCCCTCTGGTGAGCACACATGCCCTTTAGCAACTTAAAAGGGGGTTAAAAAAAAAAAAAAAGATAAATTATACTTAATCAAAATTTAAACCTTTTGGGCCACCTGGTGGCCTGGTGGTTGAGGTGGCTGGATCCTGCATGGCTGACTTTGCAGTGTAAGCCTCAAACCTGCTGGCTTGAGAAGCGTGCTGGGCACATGTGCGTATGTGCCAAGATCCCAAAAGAAGAATGAAGGACAGAGGGAATTGTGGCATGGCATGTCCCCCAGGGAATAATTTCTCACTTTCTCTCTCATTCTCTTTCTCCCCCTTAGCAAAAGCATGCACCTTTTAGCAAAAACTAAAAAACTGAAAGGAAAAAACAAAAAACAAAAAAACTTTTGGGTCCAGTTGCGGTAGCATGTACTAGATGCTACTTGGCAAGCTGAGGCAATATGGGAGATTTATGCTGTATTTCTAGTCCATCCTAAAAAACTGGGTGTATTGGCACATGCCAGTAGTCCCAGGTACCAGGGAGACTGAGGCAAGATGATCATGACATGGTGAGGTACTATCTAAAAAAAAAAAAAAAAAAAAAAATCACATAAAACGTTTGTACTTCAAAGGATACCAAAAAGAAAGTAAAGAGACAATCTACAAAATGGGAGAAGTATTTGCAAATTATATATCTCAAAAGGGACTAGTATCCAGAATATATTTTACAAATTCTTATAATTCAACAATAAGACATGAAACTCAACTTTTAAAAATGGGCAAATGGTGCTGGCCCATGATCTAGTATAGTAGTTAAGGAAGCCAAATCCCACAGGGCTGACACAGTTCAAATCCCCAAGTCCAGTAAGGTTGAAAAATATGCTGGGCATGTGCATGCTTACCCTGAACACCAATCGGATAGAGAGATAATATGCAAGAAGGGTTTGCAGCATGGTGGTACCCCACTGGGGAGTGTTTTCTGCCTCTTTCTCTGTCCCTGATGAGTTTAAGCCTCCTCTGGCAATTAAAATAAGCAGGCCAGGCCATGCAATGGTTAAACACTGTTCTTTGAGCCCTAATCCCACATGGATAATTGTGGTTGGAATCCTGGCCCTGAGCAGCTTGAAAAAACACACCAAGCACACGTGTGTGTGTGACAGGATGGAGAAGGAAAAATGGAGGAGGGATTATTGCAGCATGACCATGTCCCACTGGAGCAGGGAGTCCTTTTTTTCCCCTCTCTCTCTCTGGTGAGTACATGCACTGTCTAGCAATTAAAGAAAAGGAAAGGGAAGGAAAGGGGAAAAAAAATGGGCAAAGGAAGCTGAGTGCAGTGGCATGCACCTGTAATCCCAGCTACTCAGGAGGCTGAGGCAAGAAGATTGCAAGTTTGAGATCAGCCTGAGCAACACAGTGAGACTGTCTCTAAGAAGAATGAAAGAAACAAATAAACAAATAAGCCGGCAAAGGATTTGAATGGGCATTTTTCCAAAAAAGATATATAATATCTTCTTTCATGTGCCAATAAGCACATGAAAAAATGCTCAATATTATTAGTTATTAGAAGACAAATCAAAACTACACTGAGCATATACATGTACAAAATATTATTGAGCCCTGAAAATAAATAATTAGATGATCCTATCGACATGAGCTACCTAGAATGGTAGAATTCAGAGAGACAGAGAGTGGAGTTGTGACGGCAAGGGTAGGGGAGAATGGGAACTTTGTGTTTACTGGGTACAGAGTTTCAGTTCTGCAGGATGAAGAGTTCTAGGAATGGTAACGGTAGCACAACAATAGCAATGCACTCAAGGTCAATGAATTGTACGTTTAAAAAAGGCAAAAATGGTAATTTTTACGTTATAGGTTTTCTACCGTAATTTTAGAAACAATTACATTGTATAGTTTCCAAATACTGGGGGATTTTCCAGTTATCTTTCTGTTATTTGATTTGTAGTTTAGTTCCATTATGGTTGGAAATCATTCCTTACATGACTTAAATCCTTTTAAAGGTACTGATACTGGAAAACTCAACAAACAAACAACTCACAATGAGATACTACTTCACGCCCACTAAAATGGCTATAATAAAAAAGATGGTAACAATGACAAAAATCTAGAACAATTGGAATGCTCATATGTTGCTGGTAAAATATAAAATGGTATATCTGCTTTGACAAAGTTTGACAGTTTCTCAAAAAGTTAGGGGCCAGCAGATTGTGTGGATATTAAGGTGCTGGATCCCACATGACTGGGCAGTCTGAGGTCCAGACCCAGTGGCTTGAGGATCACACCATGTGTGTATGCCTATGGACCCCAAGATCCCAAGAGCAGAATGGAGGAGAAGGGACTGTGGTGTAGCCATTCCCCCGTGACTCACTTTCCACTTCACTGTCTCTCTCTCTCCCTGGCAAGCACATATACCCTACAGCAAAAATCTAAAAAAAAAAAAAAATAGTTAAACATAGAATTACTACATGACTCAGCAATCTACTCTTAGGTATATAGGAGTCTTCAAAAAGTTCATAGAAAATTCATATTATGAAAAAGCTATGCATAAAATCCAAACTGTTTTTGTACCAAAATCAATTCACACTTTAATTCCCCTCTTCCATGAACTTTTTTAAAGTTCCCACTCATATACCCTAGGACATCAAAAATACTGTCTACATATTAGGTTGTTGGAAAAGTCATGACCTATTTTTTTCTTTGTAAAAATGTGTCATGACTTTTCTCACAACCCAATAAAAACATAAATGTCCACGGCATCATTTTTTATATTAGCCCCCCCCCCAATGGAAACAACCATCAATTGATGAATAGATAAGTGAAATCTGGTGTATATAAAGCCATATGACAGAATATTATTCAATGATAAAAAGGAATAAAGTACTGATACATGCTACTGTATGGATGACCCTTGAAAACATTTTGTTAAGGGAAAGGAGCCTGACACAAAAAGCCACATTTATATGATTCCATTTACATCAAATTCCAGAATAGGCAGATCTATAGAGAGAGAAGTAGGTTAGTGTTGCCAGGGGCTGGGGACAAGGAATGCTAGCAGGTAGGGATTTCTTTTTGGGGTGACGAAAATCTTCTGGAATGAGTACACAGCTCCATGATTGTACTAAAAGTCAATGAATTATAGATTTTAAAAGGGTGGGTTTTATGAGATGCGAATTATATTCCAACTGAAAAATAAAGTCCCTGTGTTCTCATTTGCCACTCCTCTAGGAGGGATAAAACTTAATTAAATGGTTAGATGATATTGACATGCAGAGAGACTATAGCAAAACAAAAACAAAACAATTGCTGGAATGAACATATATATTTAAATGATTATAAAAAGTAAAAAATAAGCTACAAATCTAATCAAAAAAGATGGCATTTTCCTTGCTGTTTTCCAAGTCAATACTTGCTTTGTGCATTCTTTTATTCTCTTTCTAAATTGGGGGATGGCTGAGGATGAAGGAGATTCAAGTAAAGATGGGCTCTATATACCACCATCTGGGATTTTCCCTCTAATAAAGAAACTCGGGTTAATAATCACAAGTTTTCACTTCCATTGACCAAATCACAGGAACTTACCCTCCATAATTGGTAGCAAGGTTAACTGGAACATGGTTCTATGACTTTCAGCAATGCTTTTTAAAAAAAATTTATTTATTTATTTAATTTTATCTGTTACTATTATTTTTAAATTTGATCAAAGAGAGACACAAAGAAAGAGAGACAAAAGTTAAGTGAAAAAGCAAGCTGCCAGGTCCAAGATTTGAACTACAGTCAGTTATATGGGAGTCCAGCACCTTAACCACCACACACGTGCCAGCCCGGCAATGTTTGTTTTTTTTTTTTTTGACAGGCACTTTACATATGAGTACAAAACAGTTAGAAATGATTCTCAAATAATTAGAAACAGAGGAAATGACATTCATATTTCGAAGATTCAGGTTTGCATTTTAAGTACCACAGTTCCAAAGTGCAGCCCTAACTGATTATCTCTGGGGCTGGAGGTGCACTGGGGAGGTACTGGCCTCACACGCCCCTACAGAGGCAGAAGGGAAGTGGAGATTGCATTGACCTGTGCATGCTGAGGGGAGATTAGTGAACTGAAGTAGAGGCAGAAGCTGCCAATACTTTGCTCTGTCCGGCTAATACTCCCTATTACTCCAGCAGGGAGTTCAGGGCTACCATTACCTCTTCTGGAATGGATAAAGTAATTCTAACGAGAAAAACTTCAGCTAGAACATTGTAAACGTTCTTTCAAAGCCAAAAAGAATAGAAAGAAATTAAGTGGGGAACTGGGCGAAGTTTGGAGACATGAAGGAGGTCTGAAGGTAATGCAGCAGTTCCAGAGGAAGCAGTGACATAAATCACAACAATGTCATCTGTTCAGCTAAATGCCATCTCTGCCATCAGGGAAATCGTGACTTGGTTTGTCAATGCCACAACAAACAGGAAGAACTGGAAAAGCCTTCTATTCTCCTTAGGAAGGAAAAACGTCATTAATATGTGTGTCTAGAGGCCCAGTTACTCCTGTGAGAAAACGACCAATGATAACAGCAGAACACTCCCTGTATAACACGCTTTACCAATTGCAGAGCGTTTTTATTCTCACTGCTCTCCAAACTATTATTTTACCTCTGTGCCATGCAGCTACCAAATAGCCAGGCTCTCCCTACTCACGTGTCAGGAATATGTCTCTTGTATCCATGATGATAACCCAGATAGGTCTCCAAAGCCCGTGGGCCACATACCTGGGTGTACTTGCGGAAAAACACCCCTTGCACCTTTCCAAAAATCTCATAATCCACTGATATCAGGGTGTCCCCTTCTGCCATGCTCAAACCTGTCAGAGAACAGGAAAGCAGAGACGTAAAGGGCCATTCCAGGGTCTCCAGTGCTGAAACAGGGACACGCCACACTACCCCATCCTTAATCACTACGACATCTCCTCCAGGTCCCCAGATTTCGAATTGTTAGTGAATGTGTGTAAACGGGCGTGTGGGGAGTAACAGGAAGACAACTGGGCGTGGGAGCTTCGGGTCCCCACTGCCCCCAGTCTTTGAGACAATTAATTACCTGCTTACCCAATGACCTCCTTACACCCATGCCTGGTCCCGCTCCCTACCATCCTTTCCTCTTCCCGCGTGCGGCCAGAATCCCTTTCTAATAACACTTCAGAGCTAGTCGAGCAGCCCTGCACACCCTGGGACCCCTACCCCGGCTCACCCTGCAGGTCTTTCAACCAAAGGCCGCCAGGACCTCACCCGCGACCACCACGCCAACGGCTCCCCTAGCTGCGTGAACCGCCGCGCCCGGAAGTTTAGAGAGCGGCTCCTCCTTCGCCATCTCTCATGCCCATCACCTCCGCTAGACCAATCACGGAAAGCGCCGTGCTCCCGAGCCCGCCCAGAGGTGAGATTGCAGTGGGTAGAGCCTCGGGTTAGGGACCTGTCCAGGGTCTAAGGCTCCACCTCTAGGGACTGAACCCTCACCCAACCTCCGTCACTCAGCACGCATAGAGGAAGAAGCACGGGAGACCCATTCGGTCATTCAAGAAATCAGTATTTCTTTCTACTGTGTGCCAGGCACTGTTCTAGGTGGTTGGCATCCACTACCGATGCCCTGGGGTAGCTTAAATTCTGGAGGTGGGAAACAGAAAATAATCATTAAACATCATAAATAGGTGAACTGAATAAGACATACAGCCATTCTGTCCTTTTTATTTCTTTTTTTTAAGTGATTAATTTTATTTGCTATTAGTTAAAATTTTTGCTATAGGGCACATGCGCTCATCAGAGAGACCTAGAGAGAAAGACAAAACAAGCCCCCGGGTCCAGGACTTGAACCACAATCAACCATGTGGGAGTCCGGTGCCTCAACCGCCACGCCACTTGCTGGCCCCATTGTCCTTTTTCCTTCAGTTCGCAAATTTCTGGTCAGGCCTAACCTGGAATTGGTAGCAGAGGAGGTAAGTGTACAGGAGGTCCCAGTGGAAATTATGACTCCTTTTCAGCTTCCAGAAGCTGCCCACAAGGGTCTACTTGACTAAGAAAATGCCATATAATGCTTAGATAAATAAATGAAGCAAGCCAAAGCACGAGCAAAGGCCTGGCCCCTTGGCCTGGTGATTAAGGAAGCTGGATCCCACATGACCCACTGGGAAGTCCAGACCAGGAGGCTTGGAAAACACATCTAGTGCATGTGCCTCCGCCCCAGATCTCATGGGATGGAGAGATGGAGAAGGGGATTGTGGCCTGACCACACCTGTTGGGACATGTCCCTCCCCTCCATCTCTCTGGCAAGGGCAAGATGCCTCCTGGCAAAAGAAAGAAAAGAAAATATAAGCAAAATAACTTATGGCTTCAGAATCACAATCTAATCAACCTAAGACAAACAATAACATTGCATGAATTTATTTTGGGAAAGGGGAATTTCAAGGGGTAGAGGGTATAGATGAAGATAGTTAAAATGGGAGTCGAGCTGTAGACATTTGAATCCAGCTACCCTTATGATTAGAGATGTGTATGGAGGAAAGCTGTAGTGTTTCCTGTTTCCCTTTGGATAAATAAATAATGGAAGATTCCATATGTGGACATGCCAGGTTGGCAGACTTGGCAAGGTGATATGGCATTGCAGTGGTAGCTGCAGAAACTCATCATTCCAGAAACTTCCCGTTGCAAAGTGAGGATCCAGATCCTAGAAAATCATAAAACCTTAGTGCTGGGGGATGGGGAGGGCAGCTGCATTGAATGTTGTGCTTGGCAATATTTTAAAATAATGTGGGCTAGCCCCTGATGTGGTGGTTCATGTGGCCAGATCCCGTATGGATGACTGCATAGTTTGATCCTGGGCCCAGTGGCTTGAGAAACAGTGTGTGTGTGTGTCTGCATGCGTGCACATGTGTGCCCAAAATCTCAAAAGTAGGGAGAAACGGAGGAGAAAGGATTGTGGTGTGACTATTTCCTTTTGAGTGAGGGGCTGCCTTCTCACTCTCCCTCTCTCTCTGTCTTTATCTCTCTCCAGCAAGCACATGCACCCTCTGAACAATTTTTTTAAAAAAGAAAAGAGAAGGAAAAAAAAAAGAATGCTAAACATAGTACCCAGCTGATGTTATTTCTTTCTCTGAAATGCGTTTTTTAAAGAATTATTTTATTTAACTTTTATTTATTTATTTTTTAAAATTTGACCAGAGTGGGACAGACAGAGAGAGAGAAAGAGACAGAGAGAGAGAGAACGTGAGAAAGCAAGTCACCAGCTCTGGGACTCAAACCATGGTTGGCCATGTGGGAGTCCAATGCCCTTAACCACCACGCCACCTGCCAGCCTGAAGTGCATTCTTTGAAAAAAAAAAAAAAGCTTCTCTATGGAATTCAGAACTTATTGAGTGTTTTTTATGTACGAGACACTGTAGAATATACAAAGATGAAAAAACTAGTAGAGAAAAAATTGAAGGTACACAGCATAATGTAGAGTTCTTTGTTGAAAACAACAAATATGGTAATATCCTTAGATTATCATACACTGCATGCATGCTCTGAAAATCTATTGTGGACCAGCAGGTGGTGGGGTGGTTAAGGTGCTGGATTTCCACAAGTCTGACTGGGGTTTGAGTCCCGGATCCTGCAGCTTGAAAAACCACAACAAATAAATGGATAGATAAAGAAATGAAAAAAAATGTTAAAGAAAATCCATATCATCCCCCACAAAATTGCATAACAATTAAATGTAAATAAGAAATTATTTAAAAATTAAATTTAAAAAATTTAGAAAGAATACACAAAGTTGAATGATATATAGTTTTTTACAAGTTTATTTTCTTTATTTCTTTCATGAGAGGTAGGGAGGGAGAGACATACCCTCGACAGGGTCTTGTCATGCCACAATCCTTCCCCAGCCTCCCAGTCAGCCAGAGTTGTGGGTGCATGCAGGCATGCCTAGCATGTTTGGGTTGGCCCAAGATCTGAACTTGGGCTTCCCATGTGGCTGGTATCACACGAGTGGCACCATACCACCTGTACAACTGTGGCTGCACCAATCATGTATAATCTTTGCCCTCAAAGAATTTTAAATTAGTGCAGGGAACAAACATGCATGCAAATAACGATGATAAAATGCGCAACATGCTCATTTCATTCCATGAACATCCATTAAGAGCTCATCATGAACCAGCCCAGGACAATAACAAAGACCAAAAAATGTTATGAAAGAGGAAAGAGATGAATTCTGACTGGCAAGGATTTTTGGAGGAAACAACATTTTATCCAAGGTTGCACAACCATGACCAGTAAGTGATGGAGCTGGGATTCAGTTCCAGGCAGTCAAGGGGCCAGTCCCACAAGGGCTGTGCTCTACCCCTTCCCAGGATGAGATGGTACTGTGGAGAGAGAGCACAAGAGGTCCGTTGTGGCTGCCCCAGGGCTTCTCAGTCATGGCTGACATCAGGACCTTAGTGGAAGCTTTAAAATAAAAGTGCTGCCCAGGCCTCACTCCTAGATACAGCAGGATTTCCAGGTAGTCTTTATTTTTTCAGCTTATTCATTTATTTCTTCTATGACTTAGAGATACAAAGAAAGGGACAGCACTCCCACCAGGGTTCTGATGCCACAATCGGTGGATGGATTCAGGCAGCCCCGAACCATGAGCAAGCACATACATGCCCAGTATACTCAGAGAGGTCTCTGGACTTGAACCAGGGACATTCCCACAGTGATACCTTTTATCAAAATGTGACTGTTGGGAACCAGCAGTTAGTGTAATGGCTATGTCGCTGGACTCCCACGTAGTCAACCGCGGTTCGCGTCCCGGACCCGGTGGCTTAAAAAACTCACGCCGGGCGCGTGTGCGTGCATGCCCAAGATCCCAAGAGGAGAATGGAGGAGAAGGGATTGCAGCGTGACCATGCCCCCTGGGGGGTGATTTCTTGCTTTCTGTCTCTCTGTCTCTCTCTGTCTGTCTGGCAAGCGCAAGCGCCCTATAGCAAAAACCTCTCCAAAAAAAAAAAAAAAAAAAAGTGACTGTTCAGGCCCCAGGTCGCCAATGCACAGCTAGGGTTGAGACTCTTGAGTTTTTTGGTTTTTTTTTTTTTTTAGACTTTCGGCATAAAGTATATATACTTGCCAGAGAGAGACAGAGACAGAGAGAAAGAGGGAAAGAAGTGAGAAATCACCCCCAGCAGGGATGGCCACACCACAGTCCCTTCTCCTCCATTCTCCTCTCAGGATTTTGGGCACACACACACACACACACACACATACACACACACACACCAGTGTGTTTTTCAAGCCACCAGTTCTGGAACTAAGACCACAAAGCCGGTTATGTGGAATCTAGAACCTTAACCACCATGCCATCCACTGGCCCCAGGCTCTGAGTTTCTATTAAGGAGAAGCAGGGCAGGAAAGGTAGTCTGCACTTAATCTGGGAAGTAGAAATGCCATGTTAAATGATGTGTTTTGACTTTAGTCTATAGAGTAAGAAGCAGCCAATGGGGAGGGCAATGACATGATGGAAAGTATTTAGTAATTAGCTGACTTAATCATTTCATAATGTGTAAGTGTCTTGCAACATCATGTGGTACTCTGTCCATATATTTTTCAGGTATAACTTAGTAAAGCTGGGGGCAAGGTGACTATTCTGGTAGCAGCGTGAAGGATGGGTTTGAGGAGATGTTGAGAGCAAGAAGAGCAGTTAGGAAGGTGATGCCATCCAATGAGAAGTGACGAATCACTCACACAGGGCAGTAGAAATGTCAAGGGGAGGTTTTGGGCCAGCAAGCTGGTGTAGTGGTTAAGGCAGCTGGGTCCCACATGACTGACTGCATGGTTCGAGTTCTGGACCTGGAGGCTTGAAATACATGCCAGGTATGTATGCATGCATGCCCAAAATCCCCAGAGGAGAATGGAGGAGAAGGGACTGTGGTGTGGTCATCCTTCCTGGGGGAAGGGAGTTTGCTTTCTCAATTTCCCTTTAACTCTCTGGAGAGTGCATCTACCCTAAGGCAAATTAAAAAAAAAAAAAGGAAGGATTATATAGGAGAAGTCCTATAGTAATATACCCAGTAGAACCTGACATCAGTTAGAAGGAAGAGGTGACAAAGAGGGAGGAGTGGAAGATGACTGAGACTTTGAGCGTGAAAGAGAACACTGGAGAGCAGCAGACTGGGGAGTGGAGACAGGATCTGCTTGCTGTCATTCTGGGTTTGAGGTTCTGGAGGAACATTCATATGGAGGGGCTAACTGGGCAGCTGGAAATCCAAATTTGTATCTAAGGAGAGAGACGTAAGCTAAACAGGGTTATCATTTAACATAGGTAAAACCTTAGATTTCAGCATTTGGTTGAAATCATTAAGGAGGAGAATGCCTGGAACCACATATCTATGAGAAATAAGAGAGCTTGGAGAACATCTACATTTAGGACGTAAGTGGGGAAAAGACATAAATGCAGAGACCCAGAAGAAGATGGAGCAAGGCCATGAAAGAAGACAAAACGACATGGGAGCCCCTGAGAAGCGAATTCTTTTGGTTGTTGTTGTTGGAGAGTGCCAGGGTCCAACCTTGGTGGGGGGGTGGGTTATCTCAATGGAGGCAGCGCAGGTGAACAGAAGACAAAGGCCTCGGTGCCTTTTCATGCACGTCCTATGCCGGACACCCCTCAAAGATCGCTCTCTGAGGAGTGACAACTGCTAAGAATCATCATGCGTTTTTATTAAAAATGTAATACATGCAAGTAAAGGGAGAGGGGCTACGTGTTTTAATTATCAGCTCATAAAGTTTTTAACAGTAGGAAACATAGATTCTATTCAGGGTTAGATTAAGGGTGGGTCTCGTGCAGTTTCGCAATCGTAAGTGGGTCTCTATGAAATGCAGTTTCGGGAAAGCGGTTCCAGTAAGCAGAGATGATTATTAGCTAATGCGGCGCAGCAGCAATCTTGTAATTACTGGAAATGGTGCTGAGAAAAAAAAATTCAAGAATAAATATTAGTTCCTATAGATCTTAATAAAAAATAATACTTATATAGTTTTATAAGAATCTAAAACTTAATTTAAAGAATCCTAATATATTTATCTATTTCACTTAGTGAGGGTGGCAGTGTCCTGGGCCAGTTTTGGCCTAATCCTATTTTAAGTAAAAAAAAGATTAAGTTTACTTTAAATGTATTTTAAAGGGCCTTCTAAAGGTCAAGATTATTTCTGCCTAAAAAGAACTTCAGCCCACCCTCTATTGTGACCATGGAAATAAAACATTGTAATTAACAGTAGATAATTAGAGCAAAGGGGAGCGGTCGGGGGACTTCCTAAAAAATTTTATCATATACTCAGGATGTATAAGAGAGCTATATAATTCTTTTACAGTAGTATATTAGGGATTCAGAGGGGGGGGGTCACTTCCCAGCAAGGCTGCCACAGTTTCTAAAACAAAATCCTAGGTCGGCGGGGGGGGGGGGGGGGGTGTGTGTGCACAGTAGCGGCCTTGCCAATGTACTAAACCAACCGGAAGCGGGGGGACTCAAACAAATCCTAGGGCCCCTCCGGGTCGGACTCCTCCAGGAGAGAGAGATTGTTGCTATAGGGCACATGTTCTCACTAGAGAGACAGAAAGTGAGAAATCACCCCCTCCAGGGGGATGACCACACTGCAATCCCTTCTACTCCATTCTCCTCTCAAGATCTTGGGTATGCACATACACACACCTGGCATGAGTTTTAAGCTGCTGGGTCCAGGACTTGAACCACGGTTGACTACGTGGGAGTCCAGTGACAAAACCATTATCCCATCTGCTGGTCCCAAATGAATAGGCTGAAGAAACAGGAGCTTTTGTCTTTGGTTATTGGGAGGTTATTGGTAGCCTTGCAGTTACATACAGGAAGAGGTGTGAAGGCCAGAACTCAATGGACTGGACAGTGAGGGGAGATGAAGTGGGGACAGAAACTGCAGAGTGTTCTGTTAAGGAGTCTGTGGGGGCCTGATGGTAGCACAGCAGTGAAGCAATGCTCTGAGAGCCTCTGTGTCCCGGAGGCCTCTCTGAGTAAATGACATACACGTGCCCGGGATCTGGAGCTGATTGAAGTTAGGGATGGAGACAGCATGAAGACCCTGGGGGTGCTGTCGGCCTCCCTCGCTCATGAAAGAAAGAAACAGACAAAAACAAAACAAAACAAAAACAAAAAAAGTAAAATCCACAAAAAACAAACCAACAAACCAGGACCAGTCAGTGACATGGTAGCTAAGGCAGCCGGATCCCACATGGCCACTGCTTGATTTGAGCCCTGGAAGCAGCAGCTTGAAACATGCTGGACACATCCATGCTCAAGATCCCGAGAGATGACTAGAGGAGAAGGGATTGCAGTGTGCCCACGCCCCTCCCCGGGACTGCTTTTTCACTTTCTCTCTGTCTCTATCTCTCTGCAGCAAGCACAAGCACCTTACAGCAAAACTAAACAAAAACAAAAACAAAACGCAGGAGTCTTGGGGAGAAAAGGAGCAATGAATGGGACCCTAACAAGAGAGGCAGCAAGTCAAGGAAAACAAGGTTTGTTTGGCAGGGGAAAAAGTTAAGCATATTTTAAAACCAAAGAGAGGACCAGCCAGTGGTGAGGTGGTTAAAGTGGCTGGACCCACAGGACATGGCTTGAAAACACTGCTGGGGGCTTATACATGTGCGTCAAAATCTCGAAAGGAGGGAGAAATGGAGGAGGAGAGGGATTGAGGAGGAACTGTGCCTCATGGAGGGTTCTTTCTCACTTCCTCTCTCTTTTTCTTTCTCCCCATCCCCTACCCCAGTGAGTGCATGCATCCTCTAGCACATTAAAAAGAAAGAAAGGAAGAAAAATAACCGAAGGGAAGAAATATGTGGAGAGGTACAACTTGAAGTTAACAAGATGGAGAGATAAAGGGAGGCAGCCAACTCCCAGAGGGTTCTGAAAGGGACTCATTCATGAGAACTCAAGGAAAGAGAGACACTTCTTCCTCAAATACAAGAGGGAAGGAAATCGGGAGGGGGGGGCATGCTGGGAAATCCGGCCAGGCTGGAGGGAGCCTGTAGAAGGATGAGAGGCAGGCCCCAGGCTGAAATAAGTGGGGCAGCCTATGTGGAGGGCGATGTATCTGGAACCAGATATTTGCAGAAGGCAGTGGAGTCAGCTGGGAATAAAATCAAGGAATAAAGGCCTGCCCTGGAGAGCCCACCAAGGAATTTCTTTGTAACATGTAAATGCTATAATATGACATGTTTTAGTATTAACACAGACTACTGGTGTCCACACTATTTTCCATGTGCACACATCTTTCAAGCAGTTACAGGAAAAAAAGAAAGTGAGCTGCCTGTTCCAAAGAGCTTACATAAATGAACTGAAGCATGAAGCAGACAAATAAATACACTGTCTTCTGATGTCAACAAGTTAGAGTACCGTTTAGTGTTCAAATCCGGTTAACCTGATTAATTTCGATCTGGCAGTTAATTTTATTATCCTTACATTTGGCTGAGTCATTCCTGGGCCCTAAGTAGAGACAGAGTTACTACGTGAGAGTAAAACATTACAATATCAAAATAATCAGACTGGCCACAAAAGCTACCCAGGAAAGATACTGCGTAGCAAAAACTGTGACAGCAAACCGCAAAGTACTGGCGAGGAAAAGCACGGAGACAGTACAGTCATACCTGGGGCCCGTACAGCGCTGCCGAGGGTGCTAAGAAAGGCTATCAGCAGGCCCACTCCCGCTAAGCGGGCAGACACCGGCATCCTGCGGCGGAATGACTCGGGGACACGTCTAGGGGCACCGCCCTTTGCCAGAGAGGGACACACCCCAGGGTCTGGGAGCATCGTGCTCGGGAAAATACAACTTCTTCTTTGATGGTGCCCCAGAAAAGCCTCTCCCGTTCCCTCCCCGTTCCCCAAGGGCAGGCCGAACTGCGCTACAAAGTTGGCGGGACATCGGGTCAAGTGACCCTCAAGGCTGACCGCACCCTCCTCCCCAGGCGCCCGATCGCTGGCGGACTGCGCCTGCGCGCGCCTAGAGGCTGGATCCCAGCCAGAAACCACGCTTGCGTCTCCAGGCAACCGGAATAACAGAGGCCAGCTGAGCGCGCCTGCGCAGCTGTCCGTTGGGAGGGTCAGTTCTGGAAAACTAGATCCTGGGGTTTCCCCTGAACAGGAGCGGTCCCCAAGAGCCTCAGGTACGCGGAAAGGCGGGGAGACCTGGGGTCAACACCTTGATCTCCCGAGGGTCCGAGGGGCTGGAGAGCAAGGCCTTGTCCCCAAAAGGCGGTGCCCCCAGTGGGGGCACCTGGTTGACCCTCTAGGACAGAACGTGACTTCCGCGTTCCTGATCTAAAAACCTGCCTGGCCTGATCAGGTGGCACCCACCTCTTAGATTACAGACCTTCCGCCATCTGCGCCACGGAGAAGCGATGGGCAAGGGTTTGACAGCCAGGTACCTGCTCCAGGCCCTGGGCAGTCCTTGCGCTCTCCGGGGTCAAGCACAGTTCCAGTAGGAGGGAAGCCCCGAGAGCATTTGCCGCAGATCACCCCCTCTGGGCCACAGTTTTCTCACCTGCTGGGGCTGGGCTTGGACTGGTAAGGTCCCTAAATTCCAACCATGGTACTCTCACGGAGTGAACCCTTTAGTTTATAGGGGTGGAAACGACTGGCAAGGGGGACTTGCTTGTTCTGTGTGACAGGCTTAAAACTCATTTTCAAAGTTCTCTCCACTCACTGCAGAGTAGACTGTATGGCCGAGGCTGGAAATGGCAGAAGGGAAAGGAAGGTGGCAGGAACACCCGTATCACCTTCCTTTTCCCATCCTCAGGGCCTGCACGGTGTCTGTCACACAGTAATCACTCCCCAAATGCTCACTGGAGGAAAACTCTGGCAGATCCACTGTCCCTAGAGCAGTTTAGAGAAATGCAGCCCACAGTGACCCTCAGACAAACTCTTCACGTGTATCTGGCTTGCATCTCCTCTAGGCTTCTGTCCAGGCCCTGAATGGCTGGTCTCCAGTTGGCCCTACACCTCCCTGTGAGCATTATGCTCCCACATAATAAAATGGATGCCCCAGGGCTCCGCTCAGCCAAGCAAGACCCTTTTGAACAAGGTGACTCGTCCCAGCAGTCTTCGATGGGGCACCTGAAGAACAATTTCCAGCAGAAGCTTTCGAGCAACAAAGAGCCCATGTTGGATAATGTCTACCCTCATCCCAAATGGGACATCTGCACAAAAGCCCAGAGCTATTCCTATCCCCTCTGCGTGGGGACCAGCCAGCAAGATTCAGGAAACGAGTCCCAGGAGGCCCAAGGAAAGGGTTCATATTACTCATCAGGCCCTCAGCCCTGGCATCCCAAAGCAAATAACCAGGACTTCATCCCCTTTACAAAGAAGCGAGTTGGGGTGGATCGGGCATACCCACTAAAACCCGTGGTCCACCGGAAGTCTCGCAGTTCAGGTGAGGCTAGTGCTAATGCCTACCCAAGACCCCTTGAGCCAAGAGAGTTTTCGTGCAGCGACTTTGGCTCGAGAAGTTGGGCAGATTCCTCTGGGGCTGGCACTGTTCCTGCTGCTATGCACCAGGATAGGACCCTGGCACACCTGGGCAGGACTGGGTGGATGCAGATCCAAAGACTAGAAGCTGCTGGGGAAAGCTTAGAGAAGGAAATCCGAAGAAAGGAGATTCTCCTGAGGGAAAAGCTGAAGAAGACACAGGAGGAGCTCAGAAGGATCCAGAAGGAAAAAGGACAGCCTGAGGAGAATGAAAACAAAGAGCTCCAGAGAACGATCCCCCCTAAGAGGAGAGATAAAGGTAACCACATCCATACCACCTATAAGCCTGTCTTCGCCCCAGAATTTTGGTCTGAGGAAGCGTTCAGTAGAGACAAGAGAGAGGATGAAACTTGGGGACAGTCTCAAGAAAATTCTAGTCCATGCCATTTCTCTGATTATGGAATCCAGAAGCTAAAAAGGGAAAGGCTGGTGGCAAGCAATAACAAAATCCGAGACCAAGTCTCAGGGCCATCGATGGAGCGATTCTCTCAACCTTCAGAAGTGCCAAGCAGTGCTTCTTGGGGGTCCACCAGAGATCCTGGCCTGTCCAGGGGACCAGATGACTCAGGAGCCAACTGTTCTGCTGAAGAGCCAGAACTGGGCGAGTGCAGCCACTGTGGACGCAAATTTCTCTTGCTCAGGCTGGAGAGACACTCCAACGCCTGCAGCAGAATGCAGGGCTCCAAGAGGAAAGTGTTTGACTCCTCCAGGGCCCGAGCGAAGGGCACAGAGCTCGAGCAGTACTTGAACTGGAAGGGCCCAGCCTTGGTTAAGGTAACGAGAGCTTTATGGGATTTTACTTTATGTGGGGATCACTGTAAGGGCCTGGTATATCTCCACCAGTTTTCTTTTTCTTTTCAATTTTTTGCAATAAGGGCACATGCACTAGTGTGTGTGTGTGTGTGTGTGTGTGTGTGTGTGGAACAGAAAGTGAGAAATCACCCCCACAGGGCAGATGGGTACACTAAAATTCCTTCTCCTTCCTTCTCCTCTTGGGATTTTGGGTACACACACACAAGCACACGTGCCTGGCATGATTTTCAAGCCACCAGGTCTGGGACTCGAACTGCTGACAGACATGTGGGAGTCCAGCACCTTAACCACTACACCACCTTCTGGCCCCATTCTATCAGTTTTCTTTAGAGAAATTTCATGTGTCAGGTAGGAAGGTGAGGATAAACATTTCTTGATTACTACTAATTCTAGTCCATGCCAGTTCTCTGATTATGTGCCAGTCACTGTGGCAGGAGCTTTTTCATATTTATCAACTCAGAATCGAGGGATCAGCAGTTAGTGTAATGGCTATGTTGCTGGCCTCCCATGTAGTCGACTATGGTTCGAGTCCCGGACCCGGTGGCTTAAAACTCACGCCGGGTGCGTGTGCGTGTGTGCCCAAGATCCTGAGAGGAGAATGGAGGAGAAGGGATTGTGGCATGGCCATCTCCCCGGGGGGTGATTTCTCACTTTCTGTCTCTTTGTCTCTCTCTGTCTTTTGGGTGAGCACACGCACCCTATAGCAAAAACCTCTCCAAAAAAAAAAAAAAAAAAAATCAAGGCTCTGATAGGTTAACTTGCTTGCTCAAGGTCACAAACAGCTGTACGTGGCAGGGTCAGCATGTAAATCTAGGTGGGAATGGCTCTATATTCAAAATTCCTTTTGATTCTAAAAGAAGCAAACATCTATTGCAGAAAATTTAAAGGACGTGAAAAATCTAAAGAAAAAATGCAGGATTTCACCACATGGAGAGAACTCTTCCATTTTTGCAGTAGACTCTGTTGCCTCCCAAGGCTAGGATCTGTACCATGCCTTTAACTTGATCTACTCATTTTTTTGGCTATGGTGTGTGTGTGTGTGTGTGTGTGTGTGTGTGAAAGCACCCTGGGTCGGGGGGTCGAGAATGTCTACACTGTAATCCTTTCTCCTCCATTCTCCTTTTGGGATTTTGGGCACACACATACATGTACCCAGTGTGCTTTTCAAGCTACTAGGTCTGGGACTTGAACCACATGGTTGGCCATGTGGGATTCAGCTGCCTTAACTGACATACCACCGGCTGGTCCTGACCCTTTCTACTCTGTCAAGATTAGCCCTACTTTGCTACACCTTCTTCATAATACGTAAAACACAGCAAGTTTGGAATTCTTTTTCTCACCATTTATAGCGTAAACACCTCAAAGGTAAAAGACTTTTTTTTTTTTTTTTAAAGAGATTTGTTGCTATAGGGTGCATGTGCTGGCCAGAGAGAGAGAGAGACAGAAAGAGAGAAGTCACTTCCCAGGGGGATAGCCATGCCACAATCCCTTCTCCATTTTCCTCTTGAGATTTTGGGCATACACGCACATGCGCCTGGCGTGAGTTACAAGCTGTTGGGTCCGGGACTCAAACCACAGTCAACCACGTGAGAGTCCAGTGCCATAAACACAATGCTACCTGCAGGCTCCTTTGGTTATCTTTCAAAATATTCCTCACTTAAGAAAAAGCAGGTTGGGGCCAGTAGGTGGTTTGATGGTTAAGGGTGCTGGACTCCCACATGGCCAACTGCAGTTTGAGTCCCGGACCTGGAGGCTTGCTTTCTCACTTTCTCTCTCTCTCTCTCTCTCAATCTCTCTCTCTCTCTCTCTCTCTCTTTCCCTCTCTGGTCAAGTTAAAATAAACAAACAAATAAATAAAGCTAAATAAAATAATTCTTAAAAAAAAAAAAGAAAAAGAAAAAGCAGGTTGTACAAAGTAAGGGCTTGAAGACACAGGATACATTTAAGAGAGTTTCACAGGCACCTCTGGACAGATCTGGAGAAGACTGTCTTAGAAATAACTTGACTGTCGAGATTATGCCATGCTGAGGAACACTTTTTATTTTAGTAGTTTTAATGTGTACAACATATTAAGCCCTTGATTCCCAGGGGTCATGAATTTAAAGAAAACTATAAAGTAATTAAATAATAAAGAGGATAACATGAAAGTGGTTTGCAAATTATCAAAGTCTGGGAAAACCTAGGCCATATGATCTCAAAGGCTCCATCTAGCTCTAATATTCTAGAAAAATAAGACAGTATCATTCTATTTTCATTTCTTTCCAGCCCTCCTTCTGCTGTGCTGACACCTGTTATCTGCAGGACTTTACAGTTAATGTATTTGCTGGGACCTTTAAAAGCCCATATTTGGGGGCTAGAAAATGGCATGGTGGTTAAGGTGCTGGACTCCCACATGCCCAGCCATGGTTTGTGTCCCAGACCTGGTGGCTTGAAAATCACGTGGACGTGTATGTGTGCATGCCTAAAATCCCAGGAGGAGAATGGAGAAAAAGAGATTGTGACGCAGCCATCCCTCTTAGGTGGTGGTTTCTAATCACTTTCCCTCTCACTGTATCTCTCTGGGGAGCACCCATGTCCTATGGCAAAAACCTAACAATAACAAGAAAACATATGTGTGGGATCCGGATGACTGGATCTCATTTGGCCGATGTACATTTGCATTTCAGACCTAGCAGGTGTGCGTGCATGCCCTGAACCCTGAAGGGAGGGAGATGGAGAGGGAATTATGGTGAGACCATGCACCGAAGGGGATGCTTTCTCATTTTCTCTCTCTCTCTCTCTCTCTCCTGTGAGTGCATGCACCCTCTACCAAAATTTAAAAAAACAAAGAAACGAACAAAAAACACATTAATGTGATGGGTGTTAAGGGAAGCTTACAAGTACTGCGTTCTGTACTGAAACAATTCTTCCTTCCAGGATACTTTGGGAGATGAGCACAAGAAAATCCCTTTGGTGTTCAGAGATAATCTCTTTGAAATCTCGTTTCCAGCAAGAAGTCAGTGTTTCATTCCTGCAGACAATGACATGGGGCCGGTTACTACTCTTTCCTGTTTTCTTTCTTCAAGCCAATAATTCATCAGGAGTTCACTGTGTCCCACTACAGTGATTCAGTTTTGGCCAGAATCTAAAAGAATCTTGTGTTGCTTGAATTCCTAAAGATAGCAGCAGTGAAACAAAAGAAGACAGTTTTTGAATGAGACACCCCAGCTTTGTGGAAACTAGTGTGGGGAAATGTGTTGCCTCGAGGACACCAAGGCAGGAAGTACTAGGATTGAGGTATACCCTCCCACCCCTTGGAATGTCCCAATTCTTGTTCTGAGCCTTGTGCCTTTGGAAGCTGAGTGGTTGTATCTCCTGGTTATTCCTAGTGTACTCACAAGAACAGGTGATTTTCCTGCTGTCTAATCTTCACACCTCTTCCAATGGACTTATACCTCTTGTCTCTCTACTAGACTGTAAGCTTTTGAGGACAAGGATGACATCTTTGTGGTTCATAAGTGTTAATGTAATAAAATTATTATATGATGAAGAATTAAAGTATACACATCATGCATGTGAGGAACTTTCCCTTAATTTTTAAAAATTAATTTTATTTATTTTAATTTGACCAGAGAGGGGCGGAGAGAGAGAGAGAGAGAAAGTGAGAAGGCAAGCCTCCAGGTCCAGGACTTGAACAGTGGTCAGCCATGTGGGAATCCAGTGACCTTAACCACCATGCCACCTGCCAGCCCCCCTTAATTTATTTTTAATTTGCTCTAGGGCATGTGTGCTTGACAGAAAGAGATAGTGAGAAGTCACCTCCCAGGGGAGAGGGTCATGTCACAATTACTTCTCCATTCTTCTCTTGGGATTTTGGGCATGCATGCACACACACCCAACATGTTTTTTAAGCCACTGGGTCTGGGACTCCAACTACACAATCAACCATGTTGGATTCAGCTGCCTTAACCACTAAGCCACCTGACTGGTCCCCTGACTGAATGAACAGTTCCAGGATACCAACTCTCTTGCTTCATCTGTTTTAGTTAGAGACTCACTAATGGATCCTTCATTTTCCATTGATATTATATCTTCCTATTATTCACTGCTATTGATGTCAAATCATCAGAAATATGTCTTTTCTTTTTAAAAATTAATTTTATTTTAACTTAAGTAACATTTGCATGTATTAAAAATGTCCTGCAGGGACCAGCAGGTGGCATGGTGGTTAAGGCACTGGACACTCCTACATGGCTGACCATGGTTCAAGTCCTGGACCTGGTGGCTTGCTTTCTCACTTTCTCTCTCTCTCTCTCTCTCTGCATGTGTGTCTGGTAAAAATGAAAATAAATGAATGAATAATTAAAATAAAATAATTCTTTTTTAAAGTTTTTTAAAAAAAAGTCCTAAAGTAATGGGGTCAGAAGGTGGTACAGTGGTGACACAACTTATTTTCATGATTTATTGTGTTGTCAAGTTACTTGATAACTTCTTAGAAAAGGCAAGGTAGGCACCTCGATGGCTTAATGGTTACATCACTGGATTCCCTCATGACAACCATGGTTTGAGTCTTGGAACCAGTAGCTTGAAACTAAGTCAGGCACGTGTGTGTGTGCATGCCCAAGATCCCAGGAGAGGAATGAAAGAGGAAGGATTGTGGCATGGCCATCCCCCTGGGTGGTGATTTCTCACTTTCCCTCTCACTGTCTTTGACTCTCTCTCTCTCTGGTGAGTGTATGCACCGTAAGGCAAAAAACTCTAAAAAAAAGAAAAGGAGAGGTGAAGATTTCTTTTTTTTTTTAAAGAAAAGTTATTTATTCATTCATTCATTTTTCAGGTCTGGCACTCAAACTGCAGTAGGCCATGTGGGAGTCCAACACCCTTAACCATCATGCCACCTGCTAGCCCCAAGGTGAAGCTTTCTTATCCCTTCTCCCCTTTGCTCCTTTCACTGAAGTTGAATCACATCTTTTAATTAAATCAATAGCTTATACCTTACAATAATCACATAAATTTTTTTCACTGATGAGGAAACAAATTCTGCCCCTCTCCTCACATACCTGGAGTTTATAACTGGCTTATATTTTCACATTTCATTTTCTACATACCTATCTCCACTTTTTCTTTCCTAGACAATCCATGTCATGTCAGACATCTGTTAATGTTTTTGTAAATGCTCAAATGCCTTTCATAATCTATTACTGTGATTTTTTAATTCTGGAAACCTCTTCATGACCATTCCTTTCCAGTCTGGACTGGTGATTCTCCAGGCCTGGTGCAAACTTGTTATCTTGGGGCTTTGCTTTGCTTCTCTTCTGTGTTGGGTCCCTGTTCCCAGCATCCTGTGCCTTCCTTTTTAGTAAGAAAAGTGCTCAAAAGGGGTATGTTTTGTTTTGGGATGAATGAAAATATCTATACAATAGCTTCCTATTTGATAATTTGGCTGGGTATAGAATTCTAGGTGGAAAATGTTTTCCTCTTAGAACTTAAACAATTTTTTGGCTATAGGGTGTGTGTACTTGCCTCAGAAACACAAAGAAACAGAGAGAGAAAGAGAGAGAGGGGAAGGGAGAGAAAGAGAAAACACTCACCAGGGGGAATGGCCACATTGCAATTTTCTATAATTTCTTCTTGGGATTTTGGGCATACATGTACATGAGCCTGGTGTGTTTTTTAAGCTGCCAGGTCTGGAACCTGAACTGTGCAGTTGGCCAGGTGGGATCTAACTGCCTTATCCACCACAGTACTGACTGACCTATGTTAGAAATTCTAAGTCATTTCTCACTAGCTCTTAGCATCCAGTGTTTCTATTGAGAAATCTAATGCCATTTATATGAAACCTGTTTGTTTTACTGAAAGCTTACCAGATTCTTTATTCTGAAATCTGAAATTTTACAATAATTGTGTTATTAAGACATTTCAATCTCAAGCCTGTGGCCTTTAATTCTAGAAATGTTAACTGTGATTTCTTTAATAATTTCCTCTTCCTGCTTTCTCTGTTTTTTATGGAACTCCTGTTAGTTACATGCTGGACTCCTAGACTGACTTTTTTTTCTCCTGGACCTGGTGGCTTAAACTCACGCCGGGCATGTGTTCGTGTGTGTCTAAGATCCTGAGAGGAGAAGGGGGAGAAGGGATTGTGGCATGGCCATCCCCCCTGGGGGGTGATTTCTGTCTGTCTCTCTCTGTCTTTTTGGTGAGCACACATGCCCTATAGCAAAAACCTCCCCCCCAAAAAAAAATTCTAGTCTTTTCTATTTTACTTTCCATTTACATCTTTTTTCCCATTCTGATCGATTTTATTGACATCATTTTACAACATGATTACTATTTTTTATTTTTAGTTATCAATATTGTAATATTCTTTTTAATTGCCAAAGGGTGCGTGTAGTCAACAGAAAGAGACAGAGAGGGAGAAAGTATCCCCCAGTCGAGTGTGGTCATGCTTCAATCCCTTCTCTTCCATTTCTTTATCTTGTTGGGATTTTAGGTACATATGCACACATGTTCAGTTTGTTTGCAAGCTGCTAGGGTCAGTATTAAAACTGCAGTCATTCATGGGGAATTCAGCTCCCTTAACTACTAGCTATCAAAGTTTGAGTTTATATTAGTTCTTTCTGGTTCTCTGGGTCCTCTTTTTTTCATAGTATATTCTGCTTGTTTTATGAACACAACCTCTTCTAATAATCACTTTCATTATTATTATTATTTTTACTGTCTGCCTTGTTACTTTTTCCTGAGTTTTTGCTTGACTATTTTTTGGGTCTTTTTCTTATTAGAGTATATCTACTGATCCTTGGATGCCCATTCACATTTAAGCTTAAGGGGCTTGTAGACTAAGGGCCTTTATAGTAAGGTTATTAAATAGTGGTCACTGAAGAGTTTTGTTTGTTTGTTTGTTTGTTTGTTTGTTTTTTGCTATAGGGTGCATGTACGTGCTGGAGAGACAAATGGAGAGACAGAAAGTGAGAAATCACCCCCTATGGGGGATGGCCATGCTGCAATCCCTTCTCCTCCACTCTCATCTTGGGATTTTGGGCACACACGCACACATGCCTGGTGTGTTTTAAGCCATGGGGGTCTGGAACTCAAACTGCAGTCAACTCTGTGAGAGTCCAGTGATGTAACCATTACGTCATCTGCTGGTCCTGTCTAAAGGGTTTTCTATGATTGCTTGGAGCATCCAGAGAGCCCTTCTCTTTCCTAAGAGAATGCTGATGTGCTTTGTTCTCTGGGAGCTGAGAGAGGAAAGGGAGCTGACAGTTCCATAATTTGTAATGTACACTTGCACCTTAATCCCCATTTTCAGCCCCAAGATTAACCAAGTTCTCCACCCTGTGTGGATTTCTTGAGTCTGACAACTGTCTGGTTCAATTTTCCCAGAGTTAAGCCTCTGTGGTCCAATGAGGGTGCTCAGGGTGTTGGGCACATGGATGTGCAAGGTTGGAGAGAAACCCAGAGGTCTGGCTTGTTTTCAGCCTGTACCTCCCCTCTTTCCACTACCTGGTACTTCCCAAAAGTATGGTTCCACTTAGGGGTTTTGCTGCAGAAAGTGGCTTGCCTCTCAGGAGTGCTTCTCATTGCAGGCCCTTGTTAAGGTGCCCCCACCCTGGGAAGTCAGTTATCATTGTAGCTCCTCTCGCATTCTCACTGACCTTGTGGATTAACATCCTTTTAATTTCCTTACTGTTGTACCATGAGGACTCAGGAAGGAAATGAGATGAATACCAACCTGTATGATCAGTATTCATTTCATGTTACAGGCTGAACCTCCTCGGAAGAGCAACTGGAGACAGAAGCATGAATCTTTCATCCGTACCCTCCGTCAGGCCAGAGAGGTCCAGCAGGTAATTGCTAAAGGTGGAAACCCCTCAGACTTGCCTCCCATCGAGCCTGCAGAAAACCCAGACTACCTCCAGTGTCCTCACTGTAGCCGCCACTTTGCTCCGAAGGTGGCTGAGCGACACATTCCCAAGTGTAAGACCATCAAGAACCGTCCTCCACCACCAAGGAAGCATTATGGTTGAGCAGATGGCAACAGTGCAAATGTCCTCCGATTTTTCAGAGGTTCTGCTTCTCTTTAGCAGTAAATGGGAGAATCTGATGCAAAGCAGAAAAACTTCTATCTCCCAGATATGCATGCAGTTAAAATCCGTGAAGAAAGAGCCATTGCTAAGCAGTACAAGGCAGAAGGAAGCCCCAGCCCCGCACTAAATTATAACCTTGGGTTGGCATACCTTGTTCTTGCTCTAAGAACTGAGGGGGAAGATGCTGAAGGGTACTGAGCAGGCTGCATTAAAGCTCTCTTCTCATAAGCCTGTGGTGTGTGCTGGTGAAATGCCTGCTTTGGTTGTGCCTTCTGGCCACTACGTGGATCTCCATGGGTCCTGTGCAGGCTCCCTGCTCTAGCAAGAACTTGGAGTAGGATGAGTTGGTGTTAGGGGAGCATGGTCACCCAGATGGTAATTCTTACAAAAGATAATAAGCTTTTGCTGTAAGGCATTATTAATGGAAGTCTATCCTTGGCTGCCTTGGTGCATGATCCTGGTCAAAAGCCAAGAAAAGTATATAAGATTAAGGCACCGATGCCTCTGAGACCTTCTCTACGGTGTACTTGTAATAAGGGAAACATCTCTACATACTTCACAGGGCAGGGATGGGGAAACCACATTACACCTCTATTAGTTCTTTTCTAATGGATTTCATATGTCCAAGAAAAGGGAATCAATCTTAGTTCCAGCTGTTGTAAGCACTCTCCTTTCAAATCAGGCTGGCTGGATGACTTTTTAAATGAGGCGGCAACATCTAACATCAAAGCAAGCTGGAACACTGCAGTGTCATATCCCTGCCGATTGTAACACAAGTTCTATTTTAGAGTAAACTTAGAAGGGAGAAGGACCAGATCTTCTAAATTTCCTGGGTATAATACTACCTAGTATAAGTCAAGTCCACAGTTAATAAGTTTTGGGGGCTTAAACAAAAAGATCAATGAGTCCTAGACTTCTGACATGGAGGAACTGGTAAGCTAATGTTAAGTCCGAGGGCTAATATCAGTTCAGATAGGAGTGAAGCTAGCACTACAGATCTGAAATATTATCTATAGTAGGATTACCGTCCTTAGAGCATGGCTCATATTGTTACTTTAAAATGCCAGAGAGACAGGCCAGCCCGTGGCCTGGTGGTTCAGTGCACATGGCTGACTGCACAGTTCAAATCCCAGACTCATGGCTTGAAAAACACACCAGTGTGTGTACACGTGTGCTCAAAATCTTGAAAGGAGGGATAGAGAAGGAACTGCAGCATGACCATTCCACATGGGGGTGTTTTCTCACTTTCCCTCTCTCTTTCTGTCTGCAGGGTGAACACATGCCCTGTAGGAAATTAAAACAAACAAACAAACAAATAAAATACACACAACAAATAAAACAGGAAAAACTGTCCAACTTCAGCTGGACAAAGGGGGCTGGGCAGAGAACAAAAGCCATCTTTTTTTTTTTTTTTTTTTTTGAGAGGTTTTTGCTATAGGGCGCGTGCGCTCGCCAGTCAGAGAGAGACAGAGACAGAAAGCGAGAAATCACCCCCCATGGGAGATGGCCACACCGCAATCCCTTCTCCTCCGTTCTCCTCTCAGGATCTTGGGCATGCATGCACATGCGCCCGGCTTGAGTTTTAAGCCACTGGGTCCAGGACGCAAACCGCGGTCAACTATGTGGGAGTCCAGCGACACAGTCATTATGCTAACTGCTGGTCCCCAAAAGCCATCTTCTACAAATAACAAATGGCCCCTCACTCTTGTTCTGCTTCCTCTGCAGCTTCTGCTTTGGCTGGGCTAATAGATCAGATCAATTTGAAATGTGAGCTTAGAATTTTAGCAGTAAAGCTGCAGGTTACTAGGCTGAAATAAATACACCTGTTGCTCTTCAAGTGTATATATGTTTCGTACACAACATTTATATATATTTTATATCCACTTGAGAAGCACCATATATTGAGTTACTTTGTGTTCTTAGTTGTTCCAAAGAAAAAGAGATACAATATAATAGGGTTTTGGGTTAGCCCCTTAAAGAAACCTCGCATGGTGACAAGGATATTTAATTCAGTAAGGATATTCCCAGGCAGGTTTAATGAGTACATACTATAAGTTTCACAAGTGACATTATAAGCAATAGAAGGCAAGAGTAAGCTGTGGCCATGGTTGCAAAGTGGCAGCCTGTGGACTGCTTCGCCCCACGGATGTGTTTCCTTTCACTGGCACGGCATTCTAAATATGATCCAACATTGGAAAATTGGCATGTGGAGCATTGCTTGAAAAACCGGAAGTTCTGTACTCACTGGGCCAGCAGCCTACCTAGCAAAAACTGGGCAGAGTTCAGAATCAGCTGCTTCAGATGGGGACAGCATCCCCACCTGGCCTGTCTCACCTATTCTCCTTATCTGGCTGGCTCCTCGGTGCTCATGCTTGGGGTCCCCAGATGATGTTATTAAGATCACAGATCAGGGCCCTCTAGAGAAAACAAGCGTGTGGGGCTGGGGGTGGGGGGGGGGGTGCTTTCTATGGACACAAGGAAGCAGTTATTCATTCCTATGTTGCTGAGGAACTAAACAAGTCAACGCCTGGCTGTTCCCTTTGCTCTCTGGGCCTGAATTCTATTTGAAATATCTATTAGTCTTTGATCTGGTTTTGCGGAAGTAATTAAGATTTTTTTTTTTTTTTAATTTAAATCTAAGTCTCTTCTTGGACAGCCCAGAGGATGAGTGGAAAAATGCATTTCATTTGTTACTATCCATTTTTCATACTGCTTTATCTAAGACACTTTAGAACATGTACATGTTACAGTTTTAAAGTTTAATGGCCAGCTGGTGGCATGATGGTGGAGGCAGCTGGATCTCACATGGCCAACTGTGTGATTTAAGTTCCAGACCCAGTGCCTTGAAATACACGTGGGGCATGTATGCATGCATGCACAAAATCTGGAGAGAATGGAGAAGGGATTGTGGTGTGGCCATCCACGCTGGGGATGCTTTCTCACTTTCCCTCTCTATGCGTCTGTCTCTCTTTGGCAAGTGCACATGTTCTACAGCAAAATTTAAAAAAAGAATAAAGTTTAAAAGGCTATGGCATGGAAGAAATCTCATGGTGAAACTTACATAGAAGCTCATTTCATTTTAAAGTGTATGCAGAGGGCTGAGATAAAATTTATCAAGAGCAATGCATTCAACATACCATGGTACCTTCTGGCCAACATCTGCTTTCAAATTATCAATGCTCACTCTACAACTTCACAGGAGGTAGCAGAGATGTAACGTAGTGAAGTTTTCCTCCCCAATTTCCTGATTCTGTGAGGTTTAATGATCAGCACATTAATTCCCATAGTCGATCATCGAAGCAGTAAATGACTTTTGGCTTTGCAAGAAGGAATATATTTTATAGTCATGACTACAGCCCATTCTGTCCTGACGCTGTCATGAGTAATGCTTTGGCAGCCCTAGATTTGAATGAATTTATTTAAAATACAGCCTTGCTTCTGAGTTGCTCTTTCTATAAGAATGTTCCCAAATGTGTGGCAAACTAAATGCATTGTGATTTTTAGGCTACTTTTACTTTTAAACTTTAGTGACAGCTCAACCAAGGGAAGCTATAACTTGGCTGTGTTGCCCCAGGGAGACCGAACAGGGTTCAACCTCTTCGAGGGAAGTTTATAACCTAAGCTGGCATTATCACTTGGAAAAGCTCCACTGTGGCTGCAGGGGCAAGTACAAGAAGGGGACCTTCTTTTGATGGCTCATTTTTCTCTCTCATTGCACTTTCAGCCCTGTCTTTTTTGGGGGAAAAAAAGTTGTAGCAGCAGAAATTGCTGTGCTGGCAAGAATAAGAAATTGGAAAGAAGCAAAGATTATTTCTGTGTGAATGTCCCTTGTACTGTTCCTGTTCCAAGAACATTTATTTATTTATATAGAGACTCACTGAATCAAAGCTTTGCAAAGGCCTAGAATCGGAGTGTTTTATCTCCGGTGACTACGGTCCATGCACAGGCTTATTAAGGCACAGCACTGACTGGGAGTTTAAATGTTTATTTAAAACAGAAATGCCAAATCACTCCACCCTCAACCTTTCAAGCATCTGGCTAACAATAAGCTAGTTCTTCAGCAAAACGTCAGAGCAGAGGAATAACTTGGGTTATACTATAATCAAAAGCAATACTACTAGAACACTTAAAAACACCTAGTGCTGCACAAAGAAGAAAAGTGAGACAAAATGTAGAGAATTAGCTACAGAAAACGATTCAAAGGCATTTCTGCTGCCTCACCTTTCACTGCAACGTGGGGCTGCTGCCTTTGAGCTGGTTTCTGCTTGCATAGTTGTTTGGTGGGAAAAGTCATATGGCTGTCCCAGGCACAATTTGGGAAAGTGCAAATTGTCTCGAAGGCACAGAACTTAAGATTCCCAGCCAGATTAATTGCAAATCTAGACTGCTTGAGGGAAGGTACTAGAGAAAATGCCCATGGCACTGCCCTGCCAGGGAATGGCTCCCCTCTAATAAGAGCAGGGCTGCCCCTCCCCCAGCACTCGCTCTCCCCGCCCCCCCCCCCCCCAAGTCTCAGCACTGTGCCCTCAGCTCCACTGTAGGAGCAATCCTCACAATGAACCCCTAAACCGACCTGCCTCTCGGGCCTGCTGAGATGGTGTGTGTGAGGACACAGGGACATGAACTGTTAGGGTTTACAGCAAACCCCTAAGTGCCCAGACCTTGTAACCTTAAATCCAGGCCTGGCCCCTTCCTTATTACAAGAAAAGGCGTCAGTGACTGCATCAGTACTGTTGGCCCAGGCTTCCCAGAACTAGATGACATCCCACTGAATAGAGTTGCCCATCCCCAAGCGTCAGCCTTCACACTGCCAGCTTTAAGGGAATGGCAACATTTCCATTGCTCAGGTCCTCCCCCATGTTAGACATTTTCCAGTGTAGGGAAAATGAAACGATACTGATCTAGGAAGGAAGGGAGACCTGTCACAACAGTCCCTGTGTCCCCAAGTAGCTTGCTCCTGTCATAAGGATGCAATGAGTACAGGACTGGGAACGAGCTCTCCGCTGAACTTCTTCCACTCGGCAGGTTCGACCTGCTGGCATGGGCTTCGAACTCCAGGACTTGGGGCCGGCTTAGGGCCACTCAAGTGGGAAAGATGATACAGGTTCACTGGTTATTATATAGCTTCATAAAACACCAAAAGGGGAAAAAATACTGACTACACATGTAGCAAGGGAGTGGCTGGGGCCGACCTACGAATGGAACCCCAAACGCCGTGAAGGCAGAGGCACAGGCTGCCTTCTTATGGGTGCCGAGACTCGGGGTCGTTCTAAGGCCTCTCTGAGACACCCAGTAGAGGAGGCAAAATGAGGATCTGCTCCCCCTCATGACTTTCTCTTAAGGCCATTCCCATGGCCTGTCTCCATCTTTAAGACTACTTCATCCCTCAGAGGTATCTTCTCAAACCAGGAAATCTCACCCTGCATCGGCTGCAACCTAGAACTCCAGCTACGCGATGAGGAGGAACCTGCCCTTTCTCTGCTACTCACTGACTCTTAGAGGAAAAGTAATCTAAGCCCACTTTTCCTCCTGAGGCATTTAGCTGCACAAAGTAACTGAACTTTCTGAAAACAAGCCCTAGACTGACTCCACCAGACATATTTTTCTAGACTTATGGCTCCTGAGAGGGCTCAAAATAGTTCACCACTCTCCCGAGGACCCTGAGTGGGCCACGCCTGGTTCCAGCCCATGCCAACTTTACACCTTTCCTTTTCCCACCCAGAGGTGCAAGGCGTGGTGTTGAATTTCCAAGGCAGCTTCCAACTAATGGTGAAAATCATAAATGGAATATAAGCTGCTACCGGCGCAATGTAGTGAGCACTCAGGGGTCTCCTCCTGCAAGGTGGGATCAACAGATGAGGTACAGAGTTGCCACTGCTATGGCAGTAACTGATGACAAAGCCGGGCCCTGGGCCCTTCCATTCTCCAAAACAATAATATCACTCCTAGGTCCTATCTAAAAGGCAAGGCCACTCTCCACATGTACAAGGAAAGTGCTTCAGAGCCTCTGCCTTGCGCTCCTTGTCTGCAAGTGAACAAAGCCAGGAAAGCTGCTCTCTGCATTCAGTAAGTGTGCTGTGAAGTTCTCGGGATCCCAGTTTCCTGGGGGCTCAATTGGCTCAGAGGCTAGAGGCTGGGTCGACAGGAGTCTGTTCCCAGGAGGCACCAGGAATCTGAATCTAGGTCAGGCTTTGGATCCATTTCCATCTCTTCCTTTGCTGTCTGAGTTCCTTTGGAATGCATCCCCACCTGTGCAGATAAAACACGGTTTCACATTAGCAACAGTGCCACCTAGCCACAGCAACTCGGGACTGCACGTTCAATGCCAGCCTCTAAGGACCTGTAGCCAGTCTGGTGAGAAGCTCACAGTACTACTAAGATTAAGTCCACACCTTTACATTTGCAGTGTAACCAACTGCCCTGGCTTGTCCAGGGCTGCAGGGCTTCTGGGACATGGAACTCTCAGTTTTAAAACGGAAACAGTCCTAGGTAAAACAACCTTCTTGCCCACTACAGCTGCCATCTTACCTCACGTGGATATATTACTTTTTAAGTATTTTTATAGACATTTCTTCATGTAAAAGTGAGTGGTATTATCTTCTTTTAGCTGAGAAACCACGGCATTGCCCTGCCAGGGAATGGCTCCCCTCTAATAAGAGCAGGGCTGCCCCTCCCGCAGCACTCGCTCTCCCCGCCCCCCTAAGTCTCAGCACTGTGCCCTTAGCTCCACTGTAGGAGCAATCCTCACAATGAACCCCTAAACTGACCTGCCTCTCGGGCCAGAGAAACAGTAAATAGTCAAGGACCAGCTGGTGGCATGGTGGCTAAGGTGGTTGGATCCCACATGGCCAACTGTATGGTTCCAGTCCTGGACATGGCTGCTTGAAAAACACACTGGCTGCATGTGCATGCATACCCCAAATCCCGAGAATGGAGAAGGGATTGCGGCATGACTACGCCTCACGGAAGGTGCTTTCTCACTTTTCCTTCCTCTCTTTCTCTCTCTCTCTGGTGAGTGCACACATACACCCTCTGGCAAAAATTAAAAAAAAAAAAAAAAAAAGAACAATCAAGGTTATTAGTCCAAACCCACATGGCAGGTAAATGGCCAGGTCTAGGGCTGAGCTCTCTCTCCCTGCTCCTGGTTCACTCAGACCAATACCAAGGCCCTTTAAAAACAGCACAAGCAGCAGCATCTATGAAGTACTGTTTAGTCTGAACCTAATCAAGCCCTAAGTCAGTCTTCCAGTTTTCAGAAAAGACAGGGTACCAGAACAGTTTCAAAAACACTTCAAGAAAATACAAGTCCATATGTGGGACATTCTGCTATACTGGTCCAGTTTCTCCAATCAGTCAATGTCATGAAAATATAAATAAGAGGCTGGTGGTGGTGGACAAAATTTTTCTAGATTAAAAGAAAAAGGACACACACACACACACAAAAGAGATACAACCAAATGTAATGTGGAGTTCTAAACTGGATTCTGGTCTAATAAAAAAAGTTAGTCATAAAGGACCTTTTTTTTGTGGGGAAAACTGGGAGAATTGGAATATCTACTAGGTGCTGGATAAGAGTTAAGAAATATCAGTGTTAGTTAATTTTGTTAGGTGTGACAGCACTGTGGTTGCCCAGGAGATTTTAGGAGAGCTAAATAATTATTTGTACAATTTACTTGTACAAATAATTGATTCAACAGAGGCCGGCAGGTGGTGTAGTGGCTAAGGGCACTGGACTCCCACATGGCCGATTGCAGTTCAGGTCCTGGACCTGGCAGCTTGCTTTCTCACAATCTCTCTCTCTCTCGCTCTGTCCCTCTCTAGTCAAACTGAAATAAATAAATAAATGGATAAAGTTAAATAATTCTTTTTAAAAAATGGTTCAACAAAATCAAAATGTGTATTTATTATTTTAAAAATTATTTTATTTAACTTTATTTATTTATTTATTTTGGAGAGGTTTTTGCTATAAGGCACATGTGCTCACCAGAAAGACAGAGACAGAGATAGAAAGCAAGAAATCACCCCCCAGGGGGATGGCCACGCTGCAATCCCTTCTCCTCCATTCTCCTCTTGGGATCTTGGGCATGCACGCACACACGCCTGGTGTGAGTTTAAGCTACCGGGTCCAGGACTCGAACTGCGGTCAACTACATGGGAGTCCAGCAACATAGCCATTACGCTAACTGCTGGTCCCACAATTATTTATTTATTTATTTATTTATTTAAATTTGATCAGAGAGGGACACAGTTGAGAGAGAAGGAAGGAAAGTGTGAAAGCAAGCCTCCAGGTCCAGGACTTGAACCGTGGTTGGCCATGTGGGAGTCCAGCACCCTTAACCACCATGCCACCTCATGGTCCCTAAAATGTGTATATTTTTACACATACACACACACACATTACCTGAAGCAAACCCAGTAACTGTTGAATCTAGATGGTGCCTATATGGGGTTTATTATACTGGAATATTTAAGCTTTTTTTTTTCAATGAATCATTTATTTATTTAATTTTATTTTTTATTATTATTAAATTTGACCAGAGAGAGAGAAAAGGAAAGTGTGAAAGCAAGCCGCCCTGTCCAGGACTCAAACCATGATTAGTAATGTGGGAGTCCAGCACCCTTTACGACCATACCACGTGTCAACCCATAAACTTTTTTATAATAGAAAGTAAAAGAAAAAATAGTAAGAAACAGTAACAAAAAACATGAACATTAAATGATAAAAATGATTCAGTCCAGTGCCTAAACATGGCCCAAGGCTTTTGGGATTAAGAGTCACAGGGGCCAGCAGACAGTGTAGTGGTTACGTTGCTGGACTCTCACATGGCTGACTGTGGCTTGAGCCCTGGATCCAGTGGCTTGAAAATCATGCTGGGCACGTGTGCATGTGTGCTCAAGATCTGGGGAGGAGAATGGAGGAGAAGGGACTGTGGCGTGGCCATCCCCTCTGGGGGGGATGATTTCTCACTTTCCCTCTCACTGTCTCTGTCTCTCTTGCTCTCTCTCTGTTAAGTGCACATTCCCCTGTGGCAAAAACCTCTTTAAAAAACGAATAAAAATTACATCATTAAAAATTAACAACTTGCAAAGGAATAAGTCTATTTCGGTACTTGATGTTTGCTTCTGTGATTCTTCAAAACAGACTTAGAAATTGAATTATTCTTTTAATGCTCTCACCTGCTGGCCTCCTTCTAATTTCTTGTTCAGCTTCTGCAGTTGGGTAAAAATCTGCAGGTTTTCTTGCTGGAGCTTTTGTTGTTCAGCCAGACATTTCAGCACCAGGCCCTGCAGTCGCTCCACCTCCACCTGCAGAGTGCTGCACGCACAGGCAGGGCCCAGCGGTGCTCCCTTCTCAGCACAGGTCCTGGCGGGAATCAGCCGAGGTGGCTAGAGAGACAAGAGGGCGGGATTGCAAGGTGTTCTGCCTGGTGCCATGGCTCCCCAGTCTACACCTCCTCTAAGGGCAATCAGATTTTACTTTTAATGAGATAAAACATATATACACATAAACATACGCGAGAGGAACAGACTAATGCTGGGATTACAAGAGCATCTGAAACTAACAGAACAAGGCAAAGGGACTCTCAGTGCCTCGGACCCCGTTTGGCTAAGGTACAACCACCATCTATTTTGAAGGGCTTTGTGAAAAGTTACCAAGTACTTTGGTATGGTCTCTTTTAAAATGCTGAAGTGGGGAAAATCATGATTTATTGGGTCTATGCAAAAAAATGTGGCATGACTTTTCTGATGATCCAGTTTGGAACAAGTACTTCTGATCACAGGTAGGATGCTGTGATCCAAAGGGTCAATATTCATGAACAGTAGAACATATTTGGAAGGTATTCAGTAAATAGTACCGCCAACACTATTTGAGAAGGCTGACAGAGGAATTAAAACATTCACTTTGAAGTTTTGAAGGTTTTGGGAAGCTTTTCAGTGATCTTAGTCTGAATTGTCTCCCTTCGTCTACTGTCCCTTGTTTATAGCAAGGGATAGCAAATGACAGCCCATGGACCAACTCCAGCTTACTGCCTGTTTTTGTAAATTTTTATTGGAACACAGGCAAGCTTATTCATGTATTATCTGAGGCTGCTTTTGTGTTGTAATGTCAGAGCTGAGTAGCTGCAAGACTATGTGACCTGCAAAGTCGACTAAGTACAATGATTTTACTACGTGGCCCTTGATAGGAAAAGCTCAAGACACCAGGCACTGAGGCATTCGCCACCACGTCACTTCCATAAGGTTCAATACACATGTGCTGTGCCCTCACTGGACCAGTGTTACCTCCTACTGATATTTACAGCCTCCAACTCATCCTAGCAGTATTTATGAAGAACTGGATCTGAAGTTTGGAATTTCAATTTTGATACTTCTGAGAAGAGAAAGAAAAAGGCAATCCTTTGGTATAGAAAGGTGTTAGCCTATCAGAAACATGGAAGAGTAAATACCTTTCCAAGGCAACCCAGGTTAGCCTTGGGTGGCAGCTTTAAGTACTACTGAACTGAGGATGTGAGGAGTTGGTGCAAGGCAGATGGAAGGACAAAAGCCAGAGGAAGAGACAGTGAGGCCAGGAGAACCGGGCATTGTTCACCTCATTGTGATTCAAAGGCAAAAAGCTCAGTTACCCAGGCTCTCATGGAGGGCTTGTGTTCAGAAGAAGGAGCTTCAGAGGCCATTTTGAGTTCTTGTAGCTCTTCATAGGGCAGGGTATCTTTCTCAGATTCTGAAAATCTGGTACTTAGGGGTGATGGGCTGTCAGGCATGGGGATAAATTCTGCATTTTCCAGCTCCTATGTATTGAAAAAGAATCCCATCAGTTCTGTTTGTGGCAATTTACTTTCTCCCAAATTCCTTTCTTTCTTTTACCCTAGCTTTCATCTATAACTTGAGCTTTAGCTACAGCTATAGCTTGTTTGTGACAGCAGCACCCTCTGCTGGGGCAGGACAGTTGTGGTAAACAACTAATCTCACCCCACCTGAGGACAAACCGCCATCCTTCCATCAGAGGACTAACGGTGATGCGAAAGGCCAACTCAAATTCGAGAACACAGTTTGGAGTGTTTGGGGTGTTTCCCCAACACACTTAATCTACACAGGCTATTCAGTGAGTTGGGCAGCTCCGCGGTGACAGTGACGGTCACCTGCCAGGCAGCTAAGGTGGATATGGAGCAGTGTGCAGCTTCCTCTGTTCACACTCCTCAAATAACCATTGAGTTCAGTGTTACTGCACGGGGAGCTTTAAACCTGCAGATCCTTTTTTTTTTTTTGGTAAAAAATTTAAAACTTCACAAATAGTTGAACAATTCACTGTGGAAAATAAGAAAATGTAACTGGTCAATGGAAACAAATAAAAACCACCATCAATTCCATCACCCAGAGAAAACCACTCTTAAAATTTCTGAATCTTACTGACATTCTTCCATGCATTACATATTTTCTAAATGAATGAGATCATACTGACACTCCAGCCTTTTCTGCATAGCCATATGTGATGACCAACTTTCCATATAAATAATTATACTTTCAGCAGTTTTACTGGACCTCAGCTTTCATAAACCATCTTCCTATCGAAGAGCATTTCAATTTGGTCAATATCTCACTTCTATAAATGATAGTACAAAATCAGTAAGCTTAATTTTTGCACACGTGCACTACAACAACTGCCTTCAATGCATATTAATTGATGTTTACTTAAGAAATGTCCTCATATCTGTATTACTTTATCTCTTCTCATTGTAAAGAAAAATAAAAAAGATGAGCAATTTGGTGATTTTATTTTCCCTAGAATTCTTGCTACAAAACAATTTAGTGGGACATGGGGAACTGAGAGATCCTGACAGCTTCTTTCCAGTCCCTGCAAAGGGGCTGATAGTTGAGGTAGCTCTTGCAAAGGAATTACCTTTCGAAGCCAGCCAGGACAGGAGCTGCTGGCCCCAATACTGGTCCCTATGGCCTCTGTGGGACTGATTAAACCTTCCATTCCTCGGTCTGCTTCCATTGTTCCACGGAAGCCTCCACTTGGATCAGGAGTTTCAGATTCCTGCTGACTGTCCTCCTCTTCACCAGCACCACCGCTGCCAACGCCTCCCGGACCAGGGCTCTGAACCACTGACAGAACACAGCACAGAAACAGAGAACTTTGCTATGCAGCAAGGAAGACTTACCATCTGACAGCTTTACTTAGCTCTGGAAAGGTCCCTCGAGTTGTGTGAAGTGAAAGGGCAACAGTGCCAAGTCAGATATTTGGGACTAAGTTTTTGGGGTTCTCTTTTCCCTACTGTTTTAATTTTTGTTGACAGGGTCTCACTACGTCACGATCCTCCTGCCTCAGCCTTGAGAGCTGCTGGGATTACAGGGTACCCCCATGCCTGGCTTTCAGGGTGGCCAGGGATCAGGCCTGTCTGCAGGGTAGCGGTATCAACACGCACACGTGAGGGTAGGTGATGGCGCAGTGTGGTGGAGCTAGATCCACATGGGGGATCTGGTCCTGTCCTGGAACCTCCCTGGGCACACTGGGCACGTCATGTTGCCGTGGTTTGGACCAGGTGAAACTGGGGGTAGGCTGTGGTGTGGAGACCCTGTTGGGGATGCCTGTCTTTTTGTCTCTTTCCCTCTCACGGGATAAAATAATAATAAACTAAAAAGGGAACCAGAAGTTAGCGTAATGGCTATGTCACTGGACTCCCACGTAGTTGACCACGGTTCGCGTCTCGGACCCGGTGGCTTAAAACTCACGCCGGGCGCGTGTGCGTGCATGCCCAAGATCCTGAGAGGAGAATGGAGGAGAAGGGATTGTGGCATGACCATCCCCCCTGGGGGGTGATTTCTTGCTTTCTGTCTCTCTGTCTCTCTCTGTCTGGCGAACGCATGTGCCCTATAGCAAAAAAAACCTCTCAAAAAAAAAAAAAAAGACAAAAAACAAACAAAAGCAATGCGTGCTATCATGGCTGGGCCAAATTTTTGTTTTTTGCACACGGTGTTAACGTTTTTTGTTTTTTCTTTTTTGGAGAGGTTTTTGCTATAGGGCATGTGCGCTCGCCAGAAAGACAGAGAGACAGAAAGCGAGAAATCACCCCCCAGGGGGGATGGCCATGCTGCAATCCCTTCTCCTCCATTCTCCTTTCGGGATCTTGGGCACTCACGCACACGCACCCGGCCTGAGTATAAGCCACCGGGTCCGGGACTCGAACCGCGGTCGACTACGTGGGAGTCCAGCGACATAGCCATTATGCTAACTGCTGGTCCCGGTGTTATCTTCATGATGGTAATTCCCTTCCAGCTTTCCAACTTGTGTGGCCTCTATTCATAGCAGGTTATCAATATTCTAAAGCCTTACTGAATGATCTCCAAGCACAGCTCACCCAGTCTAATACCCATGCTTCCTCTGAATCTTTAACAGACCCTTGCAGACTCCAGAACCCTCCACAGACATTCATGTTATACAAAAAGTTCTCTAATATTTTGAGCCAAACATCTCTTAAAGTTGCCAGATAAACTCACACTAACCCCGTCTGAGGAAACATGTGAATAGTGAATAACACTCAGGAGAGCATTTATATCCTCTAATGACTATTTGTCTGAATTTTTAAAATATGGCTGGTTCTTTCATATCATGTGGCATATTTCAAGATACCTAAATGAAGACTAGATGGTGTACAGTCAGGAAATGAAACTGAATTTTAATATAGATCAAAGAAAAATACAATAAGGAAAATAATTTTGCAAGGACCAGCAGGTGATGTGGTGGTTAAGGTGCTGTATTCCCACATGGCTTACCACAGTTCTAGTCGTGAAACTGAAGGCTTGAAAATCATGCCACGCAGGGACCAGCAATTGGCGTACTGGCTATGTCGCTGGACTCCCATGTAGTCAACCACGGTTTGAGTCCTGGACCTGGTGGCTTAAGTGCGCATGTGTGTGTGCGTGCCCAAGATCATGAGAGGAGAATAGAGAAGGGATTGTGTGGCCATCCCCCCTGGGGGGGGTGACTTCTCGCTTTCCGTCTCTCTGTCTCTGTCTTTTTGGCAAATGCACGTGCCCTATAGCAAAAACTCTCAAAAAAAAAAAAAAAAGAAAAGAAAATCATGCCAGGTGTGCTCATGTGCCCCAAATCCCAGGAGAATGGAGGAGAGGGGACTGCAGCATGCAGCATGGCCATCCCCCTGGGGGATGATTTCCCACTTTCCCTCTCACCATCTCTCTCTCCAGTAAGTGCACATGCCTTACGGCAACCACCCCCACCCCTCTCACCCTGCCCCTCAAAAAAGAAAGAAAATAAATGTGCCAAACGGGGGTGCGGGGTGTGGGTATGTGTGTGTGGGGTGTGGGGCTCCTGCATAGTATAATCTAAGGTTAGATGTAAAGGATTGTTGGTTATCACCTGCTGTGTTGGCTTGAGGACTGATCATGCCCTGCTGGGATCCTCTTGAGGCAGAGTTGTAGACACCAAAATAAGCTGTCTGGGTTTGCTTTTTTTTTTCTTTTTTCTTTTTTAAAATGACTTTCAAAAATGCTTACATTTGGGAACCAGCAGTTAGCGTAATGGCTATGTCGCTGGACTCCCATGTAGTCGACCGCGGTTCACGTCCCGGACCCGGTGGCTTAAAACTCATGCCGGGCGCGTGTGCATGCGTGCCCAAGATCCCGAGAGGAGAATGGAGGAGAAGGGATTGCGGCGTGACCATCCCCCCGGGGGGTTTTCTCGCTTTCTATCTCTATGTCTCTCTCTCTGTGTCTGGTGAGCGCACGCGCCCTATAGCGAAAAACCTCTCAAAAAAAAAAAAATGCTTACATTTGAGGTATTCATGAGACTATTTTTAACATATGTGTAAGTTTTGATGCTTAACAATAAACTAGCATATATGAATCTACCACTGGAAGAACTAGAATAGTACTCTCCAATATGGTAGCTGTTAGCTGCATGTCGTCATCTAAATTGAAATACAACTGAAAACTCAGTTCCTCAGGCACACAAGCCACTTCTTCTTCTTTTTTTTTTTTAAGAGGTTTTTGCTATAGGGCGCATGTGCTTGCCAGCCAGCCAGAGACAGAGAGACAGAAAGCGAGAAATCACCCCCCAGGGGGGATGGCCAGGCCACAATCCCTTCTCCTCCATTTTCCTCTTGGGATCTTGGGCACGCACGCACACGCGCACGGCGTGAGTTTTAAGCCCCTGGGTCCGGGACTCAAACCGCGGTCAACGATGTGGGAGTCCAGCTACATAGCCATTATGCTAACTGCTGGTCCCAACACGAGCCACTTCTTAAGTGCTCAATGGCCACATCCTGCTGGTGGCTTCTATCCCAGGGGGCACAGACAGAACATCCCTGAGCACAGAGAGCTGCTGGACCCTGTATACTAGAGCATCTCCTGTGACACTGGATCTGCCTCGCGGACTCCTTCCTCCTCTGGCCTACTCATGGGAAACTGCTGTGATTAACTTTGTATTTATCATTTTTTCTTTTAAAAAAACTTTATCATATATTTATGTATCTTTAAATGATTTATTTGGCTTGTTGGAAAACTTCATAAAAGGACCTGGAATGTGCTGTAACTTGCTTTTTATATTTTACCTTATAGGAATACTTGGAGATGATGTTCATTTTCAATGTTCATTGTCTAACAATCCAATGAATGATTAGAACACTTTCAACACAAATATTTACCATTTGCCAGGCACTCTTTCAAGCAATGTAGATAAAATTAATGAATAAAAAAAGACAAAAATCCCTGCCCTTGCTCAAGATTACATTTTCCAGTTCAATTGATGTTTACATTTAATTGTATGTTTTTCCTTTCAATATTGTTCCTGTAAAACAAAGTTGTAACAGAACAGCTGCACTTAGCGAAAAGATAATTAATCACCTCTGAAAGATATTTATATATACGAATAGGGATGTTGAACAATGGATTACTTAAGGAAGCCAATAAAAGGTATACGAGGTGTGTGTCTAGATCGGATTTTTAACTGCTTTTTCTTGGAGGGATTAATCTGCTTTTATTTTAGGTGTTCATTTATTTTGATTCTACAGAAAAAACCAGAATCCAGGTTTTGAGACATCAAAGACTACAGGGACTCTAGCAAGTAGAAAACTAAAAAAGGAACAGTGATACAAATTCCTGGCACAGTCCCAGACAACAGACACCCATGAAGAAAGCAGTCAAACAAAACACTCTTGGAGAACTTTGGGTTGATTTTCCTAACATCTCGTAAGTTTAGCCAACATTTATTCCTGAGGGTCTGTTTTAAAAGATGATTTCTGCAGACTGGAATACCCCTGGGAGTACCATGGAAGTACAGGGCAGAGATAACCCATAGCCCCTTAAATAATAAGGAAAGAAATAATACACAAGTCATATTATAGTACTAGGCAAGTCATCTAATTACTTCCATAAGCACTAGTGGCAAAGAAGATGTACTTTCTTTCTTTTTTTTTTCTTGGAGAGGTTTTTGCTACAGGGCATGTGCGCTCACCAGAAAGACAGAGAGAGACAGAGACAGAAAGCAAGAAATCACCCCCTGGGGGGATGGCCATGCCGCAATCCCTTCTCCTCCATTCTCCTCTCGGGATCTTGGGCATGCACGCACACGCGCCTGGCGTGAGTTTAAGCCGCCGAGTCTAGGACTCAAACCGTGGTTGACTACATCAGAGTTCAGCGACATAGCCATTACGCCAACTGCTGGTCCCAAGATGTGCTTTCTGACCACAATATAAAGTCACAACTTGTGAAAGCCACCAAAATATGATCCTCTGTCTTAATCAGATATTCCTTATTTACCAAAGAAATTTCCCATTTTCCTTTGTGCTTTGGAGACTGCATGGACTCTAACCCCAAGACCCATATTCAAAACCACATTACCTGAGATACTGTTACTTACCAGTTCCAATGGATAAGCCGCTGCTATTGGAACGGATGGTCTTAGAATTCAATACTTTCTCTGAGGAAAAATATTAGGTAGGTAAGCACTGTATACAGATCCAGGTAGGCGGAGTGAGAGAACGCTAGGGTGTTTTTTGTTTTTTTTTTTTTAGAGATTTTCGCTATAGGGCGCGTGCGCTCGCCAGACAGACAGAGAGAGACAGAGAGACAGAAAGCGAGAAATCACCCCCCAGGGGGGATGGCCACGCCGCAATCCCTTCTCCTCCATTCTCCTCTCGGGATCTTGGGCACGCACGCACACGCGCCCGGTGTGAGTTTAAGCCACGGGGTCCGGGACGCGAACCACGGTCGACTACGTGGGAGTCCAGCGACATAGCCATTACGCTAACTGCTGGTCCCAGAACGCTAGGGTGTTTTGAGAGAAGTTTGCTCATCCAGGCTCCAGATGACTTTATAATTATTACTTACTGTGTTAGAAATTCATATAAGCCAAGCACCACTAGTTACTCTAATCATATTTGCTAACGTAGCAATTCTCTGCTTTGGCTGATTGTTGGAATCACCTGGGAAGCTTTGGAAAGTAAAGTGCCTAGGTCCCTCCCCAGAGATTCGGATATAATTGGTCAGGGCTAGGGTCTAGACAAAGGGATTTAAAGTTATATTAAAAAACAGTCAAGGAATCAAGAGCTGACCCCCGACAAAGCTTAGGAAATGACACTATTTTGTCCCTACCACTTGGGACGCATCCCTGACTAATGTAAGACACTGAGGTAGCCTCTTTCCTGGGACATTTGTGTCTCCAAGAATGTGACCATCAGTACCTCAGGTGTGGGCCCATCCTCTGTCAAAGCCATCCCACCCCACCCCCCCCAACAGAAAACCCTTACCAACAATGAGAATGGTGTGCCAGCCACGACAAGATAGGTCGGGGACGTGATGCAGAGATCCAAAAATAGGGCGAGGCCATGAGGTACAGATATCTGAGCCATGTGGTCTTTCTGTGGGAGTCATTGCCAGGCGGCCATTACCACCATTGCCCCAGGCAAAAATGTGATTATCTAGAAAAAAATCAAACAACAGTTCATTTAACAGAATGCTGGCTTACCAAATGTTCCGGTTCTTCATCCTTATACCCAAGAGCTAGTAAATAGGGAAAAGCTGTTTGTTCCCCTATAGAAAGCCTAAATTCTTCCTGATTTCAGCCAGGTAGAAATGACCACTGCTCCTATGTACTGCTATTCATTCATTCACTTATTTATTCAATGACTCTAAAAACAATTGTTTTAAGTTTATTTCTTCCATGAGTGAGAGAGATAGAAACAGAGACAGAGAGAGCACCCCAACAGTGTCCTGACACTGCAGATCATCCCCAGCATCAGCTGGCCCTGGATCATGGTCGGCACACTCTCAGGGAGGTCTCTGGATGCAAACCCCGAGCCTTCCCATGTGGGTCCACCTTGCAGTGTGTTGTGTTTTCCTGCTATACCACCACTGAGGCTCTCAACAACTTTTTATTCGTTATTCGAATATTTACGGGGCATTTACTTCATGACAGGTCCAGTCCAAGGGATAGAAAGGTAAATAAAACAAAGTCCTTGTCCTTGTGGAACCCACATTTGAATGAATACTTGAGAGGAACTGATGATTCATAAATAAACACGTAATATTTCAGGTAGTGATGAGTGCTATGAAGGAAGATAAACAGTGGTGAAAAATAAGAGGAAATGAAGAGAACAGCAGGGTGGCTTTGCATTACTGTGGATAAGAGTTGTTGGAGAAGCACTTTCGGTTCTTGAGCAGAGATCTGACTGAAGTGAGGGACAGAGTCTCCAGTCAGAGAGAACAGCAAGGTCAAGGTCCCTGCAAAGGAAATGCCAGTTGCACAAAGGAAAAAGGAGGCCCCTACAGCTGGAGCAAAGTAAGGGAGGGAGGTCAGAGGTGGCTGGGGTCCTGGTCCTGTAGGGCCGTGCACGGCAATGTGGTGACTGGTTTTTACTGCCTGATGCAGAAAACATTAGAGGCTCTCGGTAGCAAGTATTTAAAGGGCCCCTCAAGCTATTTGAGGAGAGCACAGGTAGAGTCCAGTTGTGATAAAGCTGGTGAGACGTGGCTGCATAAATTCCAGGCAATCAATAGGCATGTGGGATACAGAGTTTTGGGCACATGTGCATGAACACTTGGCACATTTTTCAAGCTGCCGTGTCTGGGACTTGAATCACGTGGGATCTAGCTGCCTTAATCACCACACCACCAACTGGCCCTTTACTCATGCTTTTATCCCACTTTTTTTGAAGGCGCCTAATATAGTCACCCTGCCTTTAGAGAACCATCCAGGAGCTAAATGAGTCTGGAGGTCAGGAGTGTTGATGTAAAGCTGTCAGTGTACAGGAGGGACTTAGGGGAGTGAGCTCGCTCTGATGAGAGGACTGAGCCCTAGGGCACTCCAGGGCTTGAGGAGTTGATGCTGCTATCATAGCACCCCAGACTTGCCTGGACCAGTCCCTACCCTCCTAGACTGTGAACTCCTTGAGGACAGGGACTTTCTGAGACTCATTTCTTTATTCCCAGATTCTGAAAGAGGACCTGGACATGAGTGAGGTTAGAAAAAATGGTTCAGAGGAGTTCAAGAACATTTGTCAAGAGGTAATATGTCCAGCCGTAGAATCCAATTCCACATTCCTCATTCTGAAGTTTAACTTGTAAAGATCTATTAAAGAAACAGCACTGGGACCAGGAAATGGCATAATGGTTAGTTGCTGGATTCCCAAGTAGTTGACTGCAGTTCAAGTCCCAGCTGGACTCCTATGTAGTTGACCACAGTTCAAGTCCCACATCTGGTGGCTTAAAACTCACACCAGGCATGTGTGCGTGCATGCCCAAGATCTCGAGAGAAGAGTAGAGAAGAAGGGATTGTAGTGTGGCCATCCCCCCGGCTTGTGATTTCTCGCTATCTGTCTCTCAGGCAAGTGCACGCACCCTATAGAAAAAAATCTCTCAAAAGAAAACAAAAAAAGAAAAAAAAAGAAAAGAAAAACATTACTGCACTGAGGCCCTGTCAGAAAATGCTAGTGAACTTGCTGTACTGGCATCTTGACTTTGTCCTTCTAAGTTTCACTTCTATTTATCTAAGTTGCACCTACAGAGTTTGCTCTTTAGAGTCCCTATCTGGGAACAAGCAGGAAGGGTTAATGGACGGCTCTGTAAGCTACTTCCCCTAATTACATGTGGTAACAGATCACAGACCATCACTGAACTACTACCCTTGGGAATCCTCCCATGTACACAGCAGGCACAGACCAAAAGAAAGAGGATATCTCAGATCATAACAACAACAAAAGGTGGCGAGTCAAAAGGTAAGAGACAAAATGTGATTTACTGCTCACCAGTGACAAAAAGGAAGTGGCTACACAATCAAAAAGTTCAGAAGATGGCAAAAGAAAACAAGAAGAAAAAAAACAAAACAGAAAAAGAAAGCTGAAGAAAGAGAAGAGGAAATGAAGGCCAACAAAAGTCACAGTAAAGAAGAGAAACAGTGAAAGCAGCCAGACACTGCAGAGAGGAAACAGCTGTGAGAGAAAAGAGAGAAGAAAAATCAATGAGATCGATTCAGAAATCTGAGAGACCAATAGCCTTCAGGCCTTAGCAGTCCCCAAGGCCGTCACTGCGGTGCCACTGACCCCAGCCTGGGAGCAGGCTAACTTGGGCTGTTCTCCCACTCACCCGGCCCATGTTTATGGAAACCCACATGGTGGTGGGCAAGGTATGTACAGAGGACTTAGTAATTCCTGGAAAAACAGGAATGTAAAAGTTTGCTAAAGTATAGCAAAACAGCTATACTTTAAAAAGAAGGAACTTAGAATATTAACTTGCCATTATCTAGAAATCTGACCTGAAAAAACAATCATTATGTTAGCTACAGGAAAGTTAATGAAGCCCCATACATCTAACAACTGGTCACCAATTCAATACAAATAAAAAGCAAATGCATGATCCAGCTGTACAAATAACCACTCCACCTCCTTCCCAACCAAGAGTGATTATCTGTCCAGGAAGCCTGAAATGACAGGTACAGACTCACCGTCTGTGGCAGCAATGGTAAACTCATCACCGCAGGACACCCTGATCACTTGCTTCCCACCAAGGGGTCCCCCCAACAGGTTGATTCCCAGACGCTTCTTATAATTCCCAACTCCTAGCTGCCCACACTTGTTGCAGCCAAAGGTCAGCAGCCGGCCTCGCTCTGAGAGAGAAGTGAAAATAAGTAATTAGGTACAAATGGGTCAGGCGACAGGGGAGATGCAACAACGCAGGGTCCACAGGCTGGCTTCTGGTCGTCAGAACACACACACAAAGCCGGCCACACGTCCGGAGCCCAAGGCCTAGGGTGCCTATGCACTGCGACCAAGTAGTGCCTGGGACCCAACTCTATTTTCTCTGCAGTGCTTTATTTTTTAACGGGAAAAATGGGTAATACTAACTTAGAATACTTACATAAGGTGCTAGAGACAATGGATGTCTAGAATTCTGTGGTGTCTTCACTAGGGGATGTATTTACCATGGGTTTCTAATGACAATCAACAACAATGTATACTTGATTGCCTCATTTGTTAATAAGGTAATACTGGATGCGAGGGGGAATAAGGAAGATGTACGGATCATTAAGGAAAAACTAACGCTAGAATAAAGGAGCCTGAGCTACTGAGGCACGGGACGCAGTTGTAAATCAACTCACCATCGATAGCAGCTGTGTGTGTCTTGCCCGGGGCAATGGTACGGATTTTATAAAAGGACAACTGTTTGGCCAAGGTAAAGGAGGTTGTGTAGGGCACTTCATGGTATGCCTGCAACAAGTAAAACACACAGCAAACACTCATAAGGCAAGTCATGGCAAGATCATCAGGCTGAGAATGGAAAGGGTCAAAAACCCGATGGCCTTTGGGAACCAGCAGTTAGCGTAATGGCTATGTCACTGGACTCCCACGTAGTCGACCGCAGTTCGCGTCCCAGACCCGGTGGCTTAAAACTCACGCCGGGTACGTGTGCGTGCGTGCCCAAGATCCCGAGAGGAGAATGGAGGAGAAGGGATTGTGGCGTGACCATCCTCCCTGGGGGGTGATTTCTCGCTTTCTGTCTCTCTGTCTCTCTCTGTCTGTCTGGCGAGCACACGCGCCCTATAGCGAAAACCTCTCAAAAAAAAAAAAAAAAACAAAACCGATGGCTTTTCAAACAAATCATATTCCTAAGAAAAGGGTGTCAGGCAGCTTTCCATCTCCAATAGAATACAAAAAGAAAGAAACTCAATGTGATTACAATCAGAGTTCATTTAGAATGGGGGAGGACTTTCTGACAACAGAAGTTTTAGACGCTCAATCAGAGTAGGCAAAGCACAAACTCTCCATCCCTGAAGGTATTTGTGTAAGGATAGCGCCGTTGACATTTGTCTTGGTTATACAGTTGGTGTAAGAATTAAATCCCGAGGACTCTCTGCAGCCCATAAAGCAAACAGTTTACTGGGATCTATAAGGTAGTGTTTCTCAACATGTTAAACTTCAAGTTCCCTTTGAATTAGTATTAAAAAATTCCTCTCATGTTGTTTACAATTCAACAACAAATGCAGTGTTATAATAAACACAAATCAAGTAATGGCAATTCTGAATATACTTTCTTTTTGGGGGGGGAGGAGAGGTTTTCGCTATAGGGCGCATGCGCTCGCCAGACAGACAGAGACAGAGAGACAGAAAGCGAGAAATCACCCCCCAGGGGGGATGGCCATGCCGCAATCCCTTCTCCTCCGTTCTCCTCTCAGAATCTTGGGCACGCACACACACACATGCGCCTGGCGTGAGTTTTAAGCCACTGGGTCTGGGATGCGAACTGCGGTCGACTACATGGGAGTCCAGCGATATAACCATTACGCTAACTGCTGGTCCCCTGAATATACTTTTTTAAACTAGGCAGCCTAGTTCGAAATTTGTACTGTATTTGATAATAAATACCTCAAATTTGTACTCTATTTGAGAATCACCGCTTCAGATATTGATTAAAAATTAACTTCCCAGGGTTGCCGGTGGCACCGTGGTTAAGGTGGCTGGATTACACATGGCCAACCACACAGTTCACGTCCCAGACTGGTGGCTGGAAAAACAGGCTGGGCACATTGGCAAGCAGGCCCAAAATCCCAAGAGAATTGAGGAGAAGGGGTTACTGCATGGCCATCCCCCATGGGGATCACTTTTCCTCTCTCTCCTCTCTTTCTCTGCAGTGAGTCCACGTACCCTATGACCAAACTAAAAAAAAAAAAAAAAAAAAGAAAGAAACCTCCCTTTGAGTCAGGAAAGTCTGTACCCTTAACTTGATTCTTTAGAAAATAACCAAAATGTATCTTAGCAACACAAGGAGGAAACTAAGACTTTATATCTCCGATGAATTCTTTTTTGGGCGAGGTTTTTCCTATAGGGCGCGTGCACTCGCCAGAAAGATGGAGAGACAGAAAATGAGAAATCACTCCCCAGGGGGGTTGGCCATGTTGTAATCCCTTCTTCTCCATTCTCCTCTTGCGATCTTGGGCACACACGCACACTTGCCCGGAGTGAGTTTAAGCCACTGGGTCTGGGACTCAAACCGTGGTCGACTACGCGGGAGTCCAGTGACGTAGCCATTTTGCCATCTGCTGGCTCCATCTCTGATGAATTTCAAACCATCCTTGAAGGGGGAGAATGATAATTTAATAAGCCTACACAGGATCAATGTTAATGGAGAAATAAATCTTAAACTCTCCAAGGAGTTGACACATGGAAGTATGTTTTTTTCCCATAGTGTTAATTTTCTTGTTCCTATTTCAATAAGGTGGACCCTGAATTCCACCATTTTATTCTTTGTAACTATTTACTGAGGTATAGCTAACATACTGCAAAATATTACACAGCCTGATCTGTTTTCCGCATGCATATACTTGTACAACCAGCACCCAGATCAAGATACAGACCATTGCCATCATGCTAGTGTAACCTCTCTCACCTCTCCTGTCAGAGATAACCACTATTTTGACTTCTGCTGCCATAAGTTAATTTTCTTTCTTTTTGGAGGTTTATGCCTTAGGGTATGTATGCTCACTGGAGAGACACAGATAGATACAGTGAGAGAGAAAATAGAAATCACCCCCCAGGAGGGACGGCCACACTGCAATCCATTCTCCTCCCGGGATCTTGGGCATGCATGCACATGCGCCCGGCATGATTTTCAAGCCACCGGGTCTAGGACTTGAACTGTGGGAATCCAGTGACATAACTGCTACACCATCTGCTGGTCTCTTCTTTTTATTTTAATTTATTTTCTTTATTCATGATAGAGTGCATGTATGTGCACACTGAGAATGAGAGAGATGAGCGGCTTTCACAGGGTTTGGTCACGCCATGATCACCCTCCTGCAGTCCTCCAGCCTGCTGGATCCTGGGCATCATACATGTGCCCACTATGCTTCCGGCTGGCTGGGCAGTGGATCTCCACTGTGGGCACCACGTGGGATCTGGATTCTCTTGAGCAGCATTCCCGCTGTGCTACAGAGCTACCCAAGTTCTTGAACTATGTGTAATTGGAATTATATGACAAGTACTCTTTTATGGCTGGCTTTTTTTTTTTTTTTTTTCCAGAACAAAAGTCTGTGATGCACTGCTTTATTCTCAAGGCAAATTCCATAGTCCCTAGCCAATGGTAACATCCCAAAGAAATTCCAGTTTAGAAGTTCTGACAATGTGGTGAGGACACCAAAGGGGGCACTCACTTCATGGTTGATGATTCCAGACATGCACTGATTCAGACCTAATTTGTTGAACTCATTAAGTCCACAGGCCAGGACTTTGCCTGACTGGGTCAGTAGAAATGTCCCATCACAGCCACATTGAACTGCGACAATAATCAAGGCCTTGGGAACATCCACCTACAAGAAAAAAGAAAATCAGGAAAAAATAATCCCAAATACACAACTTATACAAATTCTTTCAAAAGTGACATGCTGCATCTATCAGAATGGCTACAAGGGAGTCAGGTTCGCTCCTTTCTCTTAAGGTTTACCCTGCAGATCAGAGAGGCTACGACTTTCAAAAAGGTACTCAAGTTTTAAAATCTAAAAGAAAAGGCAGCAGTTCTAAGTCAGCTGAACAGATCGCCCCTGCCAGGTTATTCTCACGGTATGTCCTTCTCAAGGAGACTTCTCAGAAGAAGTTGGGAAAGGAGAAGCTTCAATCCATGACTGACTTTGTCCTCTAAGAGGGAAGGTTCCTTGACAGTTATAGAAGAAACTCAGTGCCTCTGTGGGGTCCTAACATACTCATTTTATAAGAGAGGTGACAGAGTACTAAGTAGCAGCAAGGACTTCCAAATGTTCCCATCTTTGCACAGCTAACTAGACAGGACTGGAGGACGGCAGGGTGATAGGAGAGAGGCAGCTTCCCCAACAGGGAGACGATGCCACAGTTCACCCCCGGATTTAGCCAGTCCTGGGCCACGGCACACGCACACTCAAGTTGTCCAGACACAAAAGTGCAGCCTTCCCACGTGGGCCAGCCTTGCAGAACTCATGTTTTACCCCTACACCATTATCCAGTTCCTATAATTTGACTTTTGAAATATAAATAAAAACTGGTAATAGTTAATGATACAGTTGATGGCAGTCAACCCCCCCAGGGGAAATCCTGTGCCCTATGCTGGGTGTGAGAGAGATGGAACCATGCCTTTCCCTGGGCTCGCTTCAGCGCCTGTGAGCTTCTCACAGTGCCAGCCCTGGCAGCGCCGGGAGTATTCAGACATTGTTTCACATGACATAACCCCTAGACAAAAGCAACTACAGTATTTCACCTGCTTTTCAACTGTAGAGACAGAAGGGGGCAGGAGCTGTACTGAGTTGAGAGAGAGTATATTCCTACTACCTTCTGCTATCTTGAGGCATTTTCCAGGGTACACTTCGCTATTATGTGGCTTTTCTGCTACACATGCTGATTCTAGCTCTCATCTGAGTAAGATGTTGACTCCACAATGTCCGCAGTGGCTGTATCTGCATTCTCAATTTTCTATCATTTAGCCAGATGACAAGACCACATACTGCTAAATTAGGAATCTTAGATTTTCAGTCTCCCAGATGGAAATATTTCAGAAACAAACATCTTGATACAAGGAATCAGAAACAAAGGACATACTATAGAGGAGATAGTACAATATAGAGTATAAAGCCCGTGACAGGCTTCATAAAAAGGTTGCTCCTGATTTTACCTTTTGTGGTGTATAATAATCCTCTTCTGAATCCAGACCTAGTCGTCCTGAAACATACATATGAGAGACAATCATTATAAAATGAGGGCCTTCTTCCCAGTGAAGATGTTCTAGAATGTTCTCTTACTGAATTAACACTTCTCAAATAGAGGCTGCTATTGGGTTGTCAGAAAAGTCCTGATGCATTTCTATGTTTTTCTATGCAAAAATGCTCATGACTTTCCCAACAACCCAACACATGATGTCTTTAGATGCATATACACTTGAAGCTGGGTTGTGTGGGAAGAAGTGGACAGAGACAAAGTGACACCTACCATATTCGCCACAGCCCCAAGAAAAGACTTCCTTGTTTCGTGTCAGAACGACCACATGATTATCTCCACAGGAGACCTGCTCCACTGGGTTGTTGAGGAAGAAGTTCAGCTGCATGGGTTCTAGCACCTCAGGGCCAGCGACCTTGTCCACTCCCATGCAGCCATAATAATCCGATCCAAAGGCATAGAGCTGGCCCTCATCTGTATGAGGAAGGAAAACAGAACCCATCAAACTTGATTTATTCTGTCCACTCAGAAAGCTGGCAGGGCTAGAATGAGGACTACCCTTGCTAACAACCACACATGAGATGACTACATCAGAGAAATCCAAAGAATGGGCTATGCAAGTCTAAAGTTGTTTGTAGTTAGGGGTCGACGTGTACTGGTTTAGTATAGCACACAGTTTAAAAAGTGATAGTGTTATCATGTTAACAGGGCTTAAAATTTTGGTGGGGCCTCCTCTGTTTTAAAGACCACAGAATCATAAAGTGAATCATGACAAGATCCAAACTAAATTTAGCTCTGGCTCCTGATTTTGTTATCTATAAGCTGACGAGTAGCAAGGCCACACACAAATGGGACACACAACACACTACAACACACTTCTCCTCTTTGTTATCCACCTACCTTCTCCTGCCACACCACCTCCCCATACCATAGCAACCTAGGCCTTTTTAAAAATTTTGTTGTAGGGCATGTGCACTTGCCTTGAGAGAGAGGGAAAGTGAGAAAGCACTCCCCAGGAGGGATGACTATGCTGTAATTCCATCTCCTCTATTCTCCCCTTGAAATTTTGGGCACTCATGCACATGTACTGACATATTTTCTAAGCTGCTGGGTCTGGGACTCGAACTGCACAGTTGGCCATGTGGGATCCAGCTGCCTTAACCACTGTGCCACTGGCTGGCCACCGGGCATGCTATTATAAGAGTATATTTGCTCAATGTCTTTTGGTTCTCTGAATATTGTCTTTTGTTGTAAAATCCCAACTACCACTACACAGTACCAAGCCCAGTACTCCACATTAAATGCACTTAGGTGTTTCCTGCTGATGTCTCGCTTACCTGTCACACAGACCGTGAAATCATCGCCGCAGGACACCTGGCGGATAGCTTTGCCTTGCAGCTTTTCCACATGCTTTGGCTGTCGGTAGGAGGCTTTGTCTCCGTGGCCCAGCTGACCATGGAGTTTAGTACCCCCTTGCATGTTCTGTGAAATAAAGAGGTCTTGAGAAGTTTGAACTTTCCATGCCAAAAGCTCATCTTTAAGATAATGTTCTCAGAAGAAAAATGTTTGGGGGAAAAAAGCTAGAAATTAGAAAATAGTGGGAAAGGAAATGAAACCTTTTAATAGCAGGTAGTATGAAATCCCTGCTAGGCAAGCTAGTTGGCATGGTGGTTATTTGAGTCCTGGACTCAATACACACTAGGCATGTATGCATGCCCAAAATCATGAGAGAAGGGTCTGCAGTGTGGTCATTTCCCCTCAGGAGGGGTGCTTTCTCTCTCTCTCTCTGGCAAGTTCAAGTGCCCTATGGAAAATTAAAAAAAAAAAAAAATCCTACCGAAAGGTAAATATTAGAAAACTCTTCAGGTTGAGGGCCTGCAGATGGTGTGGTTGTTAAAGGGCTGAATCCCATATAACTTATTCCATGGTTCGAGTCCTGAACCTAGCAGCTTAATAAGCTCTCTGGGCATGTGTGTGTGCATGCCCAAAAATCATGAGAGGAGAGTGGAGGAGGAGGGGCTGTGGCATGGCCATCCTCCTGGGTAGTGATTTCTCACTTTCCCTCTCTGGTGAGAGTGCATGTCCTATAGCAAAAATCTAAAAAACAAAACAAAACAAAACAAAAAAAACTCCAGATAGATTTCCATCAGGTTTTTAATTTTTATTTATGTATTTTTTAGAGAAATTTTTGCTATGGGATGCAAGCGCTCGCCAGAGAGACAGAAAGCAAGAAATCACCCCCTACCCCATAGGGATGGCCACGCTGCAATCCCTTCTCTCTCATTCTCTTCTTGGGCAAACACGCACATGAACCCAATGTGAGTTTTGTTTGTTTATTTTAATAATTATTTTATTTAACTTTATTTATTTATTTTAATTTGACCAGAGAGGGACAGAGTGAGTGAGAGAGCGAGAAAGTGAGAAAGCAGCCTGTCAGGTCCGGGCCTCGAACTATGGTTGGCCATGTGGGAGTCCAGCGCCCTTAACCACTACACCACCTGCTGGCCCCATCCGGTTTGAGTTTTAAGCAGTCAGGTCTAGGACATGAACTGCTGTCGACTATGTGGGAGTTCAGCAATGTAACCATTACACCATGTGCTGGTCCCATACACTTTTTTTTTCTAATTTGTCAGAGGGTACATGTACTGGCTGGAGAGAGAGGGACAGAGAAAGAAAGGTAAAGTGAGAAAGTACCTCCCCCATGGGGCGTAGCTACACCATAATCCCTTGGGATTTGGGATATATATATATATATATATATATATATATATATATATATACACACACACACACACACACACACACACACATATACATACATACATACATACATACGCACACTCACACACAAATGCATTCGGTGTGTGTCTCAAGCTGCTGTCTCTGAGACTTGAACCATGCAATTTAAGCCATGTGGGATTTAGTCATGTGGGATCCAGCCACCTTAATCACCACATCACCACTGGCCCTCCATCAGGTCTTAAAAGGACACATTCATAATTTTGTCTTTATTTTTCAAGTCTAAGGTGAACTATATGTACTTAACTATTGGCAATGGTAAAAAAAAATATTTAAAAATTCTTTATAAAGTCTAATTTGATTGCTTTCTATAAGAATACAGCCTCTTGGGGCCAGCAGATGGCATGGTGGTTAAAGGCGCTGGATTTCCACATGGCCGACTATGGTTTGAGTCCCGGATCTGGTGGCTTGCTTTCTCACTTTCTCTGTCTCTGTCTCTCTCTTTCTCCCTCTCTGGTCAAACTGAAATAAACAAATGGATAAATAAATAAAGTTAAATAAAATAATTATTAAAAAAAAAAAGGAATACAGCCTCTTGGGGATCTGTTGTAGATGTTTTATAAGTTTCTCTTGCAGTTTCCAGGAAACATGAACAGTTAAAAACTATCTGACTGTATCAAAGAGGCCGCTGTATGGCACTGAGAATAGTCCTCAGTCACTTCTCGGCAGCTTGTAGAGATAAGTATTCTTTCCATTCAGATGACTCCAGTGTTTTTAAGATTCTAATTTCACTCTACTTTTGGTGCACCCTCCTGGCCCCCTGCCAGGGGCTACTTCTTTAAGGAAGTGGTTTTGGGAAACAACAGCAAATAATGCTCTATAACTAAGATCAATTCATTCATTCTTCCAATCACTCAATAATGATCTACTTTTGGGAGCCAGCAGGTAGCATGGTGGTTAAGGTGCCAGACACTCCCACCTGACCAAACACTGTTCAAGTCCTGGACCTGGTGGCTTGCTTCTCACTTTCTCTCTTTCTCTCTCTCTTTGTCTCTCTCTGGTCAAATTAAAATGAATGAATAAATAAAATTAAATAATTAATTATTTTTAAAAATAATAATTTTCTACTTTCTCAAGCACTGGGGATAAAGCAATGAATAAGATCAGTATAGTCTCTGTCCTCATGGGGAAGGTATCTAAAACCACTGGAAAAAAATGAACTCCATTGTGGGAAGGAACCAAAGGTCTAAGACTAGGCTGGGTAAAGAGAAACAGCCTAAAATGGGTCTAAGTAGGTACAGCCAGAGAGACAGGAGGAAAGCCAAGAGAACATGCCATCATGGGAGCTACAGGAAACAAAACTTCAAGAAGGATGGAGTCGAATCCTGCCAAGAGGCTGAGCTAGGTAAGGACTGAACAACAGGTTATCTTCCAGCAAGCTCTAGGTCATTTTGTCAAGACTGGTGGAGACTGGGCAGCAGGGATAGTGGGTGCATCACAGGTAAGTGAGGAGACAGTGGAAGACATGGACATAGCAAACACAGATGATGTGTTAACAAGGTGGGAGGCAGGGTGGAGTCTACAGGGCCACAAAGGGAAATTCTACACCAGGTATACATAGCCACCTTCAATCACTGCTAGCGTCTGGGAGGCTTCCTGACATGGTAGAGTGAGCGCCTCGTTTGTTTAAGAGCTATCTCATAGTTACGAGGTGCTCTGAACCTCATGTTAACAGAACGCAGTAATAAGTACTTGTCTGAAATCACCTGCACTCCTGTGAAGAGGACATCCCAGACTCCTGAATCCAAACCCAGGGCTCCTTTAATTCCCCTCTTTCTCTCATCCATTCATTCAAAAAGCATGCATGGGTGACCTAATATATAACAGCATGTCCACCAGCTTGTGATGCCACCAGGGTGAACTAGATACAATCCCTGCTCTCCTAAGAGCTGCACTTCGCCACACCATGCTGCTGCTCCCATAGCACATGCTCACCTAACAAAGCCACCCACTCTGGGCCCTGGGAACAACCAGACTGAACCACTGTCGCAGGGGCTCAGCGTTCACTTACCACCCAGGTGTACAGTTCCTTCTCCACTGTGACCACAGCAAAATGAGTGTTCCCTGCGCACACCTGCCGGGCGCTACAGCCACTTTTGATGACATCCAGTTTCTGGGGAGTAGATTTTCCACCACCCCAAACATAGACTTCACTGGTTCGTGATGTTACCACAGCAATGGGTGCTTCGGTCACAGTGCTTGACCTATCAGCAATCCCCAGAACAAAGGCACATTTAACATAAAAACCGTATCAAAGAAAAATGCTCCCGGTGTTCCCTGAGAATTATGTTCCCTGCCAATTATGGTATGAGAAAGTACAGTATTTCTCGAAAACTGACTTCAACCCTCTATCACAGCAAGCTTTGTGACTCCTGCCTCAGGGCTTCACCCCCGCTCAGGCAGATCGGATTCCAGTCTGCTCCCTAACACCTACACTTTTCCAAGTTCATCATGGTCATGATGGCCACTTTAGCACGAGGGTGAAATGATAGCTTCTGCCTTCTGAGAAATGACTCTGCCATTTAAGCACATGCTAGCTCCTGAAATGCTGCCAAAGGCCACGGGATCAAACAATATAGAGCCCCAAGAAAGATGCCCCTTCTGGTAATTTGGATTATATTAACTTTCAAAAGTCTCTTAAGCATTACCTTGGTCTCTTTGTAGGTGCATTAAGCAGAGTGACTTTTTCCTCCATCTCTCTACCAAAAAAAAAAAAAAAAAAAAAGCAAAGACAAATGAGTGAAATAATTGGTTTCTATAATATAACACTAGCTCTCTAATACATTTCACAGATTTAATCCTCTTTTAAACTGAATGGATCCTATGACATTATACTATTTTCACAAAAATACCTCGATACAACTCAGTTACACGGGCCTCGCATTAGACAATTCGTTAAATACAAGGTCACCAGTTGGGGCCACTTTCTTTCCATCTCTGGAGGACAGAAATCTGTGATGCATATGTGTAAGCTGGAAATCTCCATCTAGTCTGCCCACTGACTCCCCACACTCAACAGCTTTCAATTTGAGCTTATTATCTTTCTCCCAAATCAGCGTTTCTTTCTGACTTCCTTACTTCTGTAACTAGCAATACTCCTCCTGCATCCTCCTAATCAACTGAGCTTGAGTCAGTCGTCTGATTCATCTCTCTCCCCTTCTTCAATATTTAAGTCAGAGAGTCTACCCATACAGTACATTTTATACTCAGCTCTTCTTTTCCAGTCTCACCACCTTTGTTTTGGGAGCTTTCCTTCCTGCTGGCACTGTGGTAGCACCTCTTAATCAGTCTTGCTCACTAGGATCTTAATCCACTTTACTATATAAATCTAACACTGATACTTGTATTGTTCATAACTCTTAGGTATGCCTCTTGTCACATGAACTGTCCTTTCATAAATGGCCAATATTTCTGTACTATCTCTTAAATTAAGCCCAAATTCCTGGGCCTGGCGTTTGAGATTGCATGCATCTCTCTCCCAGCATCCTTTCCTTTACCTATACCCTATGTTCTAGCCCAGGGTGGTCACTCTGCCTAAATGAATTAAAACTAAACTACTGGAGGAGTGCTCAGGCACTTGAAAGTTCCTGAGATTTTACACTGAGAGCCTCAGCTCTAGAACTACTAATTCAGCCAAATAATACTTTGTTTTTCTTGAATATTCCATACAACTTTCTGCATCTGTGCTTTTGCTTATGCTATTCCCCACCCCCCGAAAACTCCTTGTCTTCTGTTTTTCCAGCAAAGTAAGAAATTCTAATCAGTACTATAACAAGGTACTATACGTGAATCTTTAATTTTCTCAATAAAAATGTCAATGAAAAGTTATTAAGCAGAATATTTCAATAGGAAATTAAAACAGTGATTATACTGTTGGGAAATCAGCCAGATAAAAAATTTGACTATGCTTATCTGGCCTCAAGGAATGCTAGTGCCTGAATATGCACATAAACCATGGTCACTGTGCTGTGTCTAGGACATACTTAACTCTAGGAAGCAAACGCCTGGCTAAGACCAACTGCAGAAGAACCAGAAAAGATTACTGCAATGACACGACAGAATAAAAGTATTACAGAATTAAGGTATGTACTTAATGTATATAAGGATAAGATTTGAAAAAGCATATTAGTAAATGTTTGAATATTTGAAGAATATAGAAACAAAGAACTGGAAGGGAAGAAAGAAGGTCAGTAAGGCAAAATATTAGGTCATCGGGAAAGTCATGACATATTTTTCTATGTTTTTCTGTGCAAAAATGTATCATGACTTTCTCAATGACCCGATAGTATGATAGGATGAGATACAGAGTAGAAACTATAAGGAAGATGAAGAATACCTCTTTCTGTAAGTTAAAATTTGAAGCCTCCTTTAGGAAGTGAGAGATAATGGACATTCTTCCTATCTCTACAGGCCTCTGACAGAATAAATCTTAGGAAGTAACCTGTCAGGAGTCTAAAAGTTCAACTGCAAGAAATGGGAAAAAGTCCTCCAAAGAGGCCTCCTCCAACTTCAATCTGCTACCTAAATAAATGAACTAAAATAGAAAGGCCTAGTCCAAATTCACTATCTAATAACCATTGAGCACCTGTGTCTGGCCCTGGGTTGAGCACTTTACATGAATTGCTTTCTTGAATCCTCACTTTACCACACTTTGTACAGGAAAAAACAAAGAAACAGAGATGTTAAATGATTGGACAGGGGCCAGCCAGTGGCATGATGGTTAAGAGGCAGCTGGATCTCACATGGCTGACTACATGGTTTGAATCCCAGATCCAGCAGCTTGAAAAATACAGCAGGTGCACACATGCGTGCATGCATATGTGTGCTCAAAATCCCAAGAGGATAATGGAGAAGGGACTGTGGCATGGCCATCTACCTTGGGGAGTGCTTTCTCACATTCCCTCTCTGTCTCTTTGCCTCTGGTGAACGCACATGCCCTATTGCAAAACTAAAACAAAACAAAAAAACTTGATAAAGCTAACTAGAAAACTCAGGTACAAACCTAAGGATGTCTGAGTCCAGAGCCCTCTCTCCCTTTATTTCTACACTCTGATGCCTCCACTCTAAAAGCCCCACAGACGCCTAGCTGTGGTGATGCAAGAGGGAGGGCATTGCTGATGGATGGCTGAGGCCACATGGGAGACTGGATTGGGTTCCTGGCTCAACCTAACACAGACTGGGTATGGAGGTACATGTCTGTGGTCCTAGCCAACCAGGTGGCTGGGGTAAGAGGATTGTGACTAGACAAGATCCTGACTCAAATACCTATCCTTTTTCTCTTCTCTCCAACTTGCTTGCCTATCCTCCCCATCTCTTCTCTTTCACTGAAAAACAAAACAAAACAAAACAAAGTAAAACAAGGGGCTGGCAGGTGGTGTGGTAGTTAAAGGCATTGGACTCCCACATGGCTGACCATGGTTCAAATCCTGGACCTGGCATCTTGCTTTCTTGTTTTCTCTTTTTCTATGTCTTGCTTGGTCAAATTAAAAAGAAAAAGAAAAAAAAAAAAAAGGATAAATAAAATAAAGGAAATAATTATTTAAAAATAAAATAAAACAACACAATAAAAATACCCCAGATAGTTGGAGTAGAAAGCTCTTGGGTCTCATCAGTGCGAATTAAGAACAAAACAGCACATGCTAAGAAGGGGGAGGTCAGGAGCAACTTTCAAGTGATGAAAGAAGTGTTGGTAAAAATAGCACTGGAGGGGCTGGGTAAGGAAACATCACTCTTCCCTCTGATGCTCTGGCAGGCCTCTAACAGTCAGCTACCTCTGTGAAGACAATGGAGTGACTTTTTTGTCCTTACCGCCTGCGTTTCCTGAGAAGGGGGCGATCCAGAAGTTCATCTGCAGTGGGTCTCTGCTCAGGATCCTAAAAAGCAAAATTAGGGTTGGTTTTCACTTAAGCGGAATAGGAAATACAGGATCTAAAGAGGCACTTTACTTCCCCTTAGAAGACTGTGGGTTAGTCAAAGACCACTGTATGCCATCCTTTTGTTAAAAAGAAAAATGATTTGTTACGACACAGTCCGTGTTTCATGCTTACCTCATTATCAACACCCGTATACAGAGGGCGTTTACAAGGACCGTCCTCACTTGTTCAATTAGGGCAGCTGCTCTCAACCTCAATACACCCCGCACAGGATCACCTGAGGTACTTGTTACAAATAAAGATTCCAGTGCTTTGTCCACAGAGACTCCGACCCAGTTGGTTTGGGGTAGGGCCCTGGAATCTTTCATGCATGAAATTCCCCCACTCTGTGATTTTAATGCCAGTGGTTCAATACCACACTTTGAATGACATCAGAAGGACACAGCAAGGGAACCGTGAGCTATCAGAACTGTTTAATTCTGTACATTAGGAGCTCTAAATTTGACTGCAGTTTTTAGGATCAATTTACAGACACTAATCTTGTTCTTAAAAAAATAGAGCGTAATTTGGATGGCAAAATCATTTCACAAGTGAATAATTATGAAGCAGAACAAAGTAAAAATGTGTTCACTGAAATAGACAACTATCATGAATTGCCAGTGCTGATTCTGGGTATGGCTACAAAGATACATATCCTACCCATGGATCTGTGTAGTTTCTGTCTATACTGTACCCTGAACACTGAGGCTGGAAGGAGATACTATTAAAATCAGTGTTTAAGTCACACCTACCTGGTCAAGGCACTCATGGACCATTTGGATCAATTCCAGAGAGTACTGGCTAGAATCAACCTCCATGGCACGAATTCCTTGCACAATCTTCACACATAGGTTGAGTGGATTCTAAGAGAAAATGATGACTGCATTGTTCCTGGTTATATAAAGATAATGTTATAATCTACCAGTAGGGGCTCTAAGATGTCTGTGACCATTATTTAAAGAACTGGCAATAGTTGTGCATTAGGTCTGACTTTTTGCAACTGTAAGCATGTGTTGGCAAGACATGGTTAGGGATGCACTGCTGCTATGGGATGGAATGAGGTCAGGAGATTAAAACTACGACTGTGTGGCCACTAGCATAATGATCAGAAATATTACATCCTGACCCTTCTGAGTCCCAAGGAAAAGGGAAGCTATGGAAGGAAAGCCAAGGAAAAATTAGCTATGCTTGTTAGCTCCATGTACCTCCTTTGCCAACTAAACTGCCTCCTACTCCACAGGTCCTTTATGGACAATACTCTGCCGCTATAGACAAGGCGGCAAGTAACAATAAGATGATAATAATTACAAAATTATAATCACACCACCACCACCTTATTGAGAGATCACTAGGCAGCTATATTATATATATGATCTTTTTTCATCACAAACATTTTATTTATTTATTTACTTTTGAGAGATTTTTGCTATACGGTGTATGGGCTCGCCAGAAAGACAGAAAGCAAAAAATCACCCCCAAGAGGGGATGGCCACGCCGCAACCTCTCCTCCTCTGTTCTCTTCTCGGGATTTTGAGCACTTATGCACATGTGCCTGGTGTGAGTTTTAAGCTGCCAGGTCTGGGACTCGAACCGTGGTGGACTATGTGGGAGTTCAGCAACGTAACCATTACGCCATCTGCTGTTCCCATGCAAGGAGGTTATTACCATTATCAATTTGTATGTGAGAAAAATGGGGCTCGGAGATGCAAAATAATTTGCCCAAAGATACACCCACACACAGTAAAAATGGAGCCATAATTCCAACCGAACTGACTTTAGGAGTCATTTTCCCCCACTATATTATTTAGGAGAATTACATGATATACTAAAACAAACTTCAGAATATACAAAATAAATAGGTCTCATGGAAAGCCAGGGAATTTGCATTCTCTTATATTATCAGAGAATCTCTAAGTAGGATATATGTATATTGTTTCCACGCTACAGATACTGAAGTAGACGATCAAGAGATGAAGTATTTTGCCTAAATTCTCACACCTGGCTGGCAGAGGTGATGGATGGGAACCTACGTTAGGGCCTCAGAGTGTGGTCTGTAGATGAGCAGCACAGCATCATCTGGGAGCTGGTTAGAAAGGAAGCTACTGCCTCCCCCAGCCAGTCCTACCGAAACAGAATCTGCATTTTACCAAGAGGCCAGGGTAATTCTGTATGCATATCGAAGTTTGAGAAGCATGGCTTTACATCAAGCTTCAGTTTACTCTAAAAATAAAAGATAATCTTTAATAAGTCAGTATATAATTTTCATAAAAAAACAAATGATTTAATGGATATTACGTAACTTGTGTTAGCTTTTAAAAAATTACATAGCTAAAGCATAAGTGGGGACCACCAGTTAGCGTAATGGCTATGTCGCTGGACTCCCATGTAGTCGACCGCGGTTTGCGTCCTGGACCTGGTGGCTTAAAACTCACGCCGGGCGCGTGTGCGTGCATGCCCAAGACCCCAAGAGGAGAATGGAGAAGGGATTGCAGCGTGGCCATCCTTCCTGGGGGGTGATTTCTCGCTTTCTGTCTCTCTGTCTCTTGTCTATCTGGCGAGCGCACGCGCCCTATAGCAAAAAGCTCTCAAAAAAAAAAAAAAAAAAAGCATAATAAGTGAAATAGTTTTTCTAAACTGTAGCCGCACACAGTTGACTATCAAGCCACTTTTAAAATTATAGTCAACAATTTGGGGCCAGCAGGTGGTGTAGTGGTTATGGTGCTGGAATTCCCCCATGGCTAACTGCGGTTTGAGCCCCAGACCTGGAGGCTTGCTTTCTCTCTTTCTCTCCCTCTCTGTCTGTCTTTCTCTGGCAAAACTTACGTGGGGGGAAAATACAATTCTTTAAAAAAAAAAAAAAAAAACTATAGTCAACAATTTATAGTGCTCAAACTATTAATACTTGATTTTGATGATTTCAATGAGAAATTTAATCTGGAGATAAATCTAGTCTATAGCATTTTAATAATATACAGATACTACTAATCCAGTCCTTGAATATAGGCTGACTTCTGTCCAAGAAATCAAAAACTCAGGGATAACTGGAATTAATTTGCTTAACCAAGCTGTACCACTTGCAGGGACAGGGTCAGCCCTAGAGTACAGTGGTTAAGCATTTGCTTTGGGAGCTGGATCCCACATGGCTGACCAAGGGTTGGATCCTGGCACAGTAGCTTGAAAAGCATACTAGGTGCATTTGTGTGTGTGCCTCCAATCCTGAAGGAATAGAGAAGAGGAGGAAAATGGATTGTAGCATGTTCACACCCATTGGGGAGTGCTTTTTCTCTCTCTCTCACTGGTGAACATATGTTCCCTCTAGTAATTAAAAAAACGAACAAAAACCAGAGAGCCAGTAGGTGGTGTGGTGGTTAAGGTGCTAGATTCCACATGGCTGATGCTACGGTTCAAGTCCTAGATGTGGTGGCCTGAAAGACCTGCTGGGTGTGTATTTGTGCACATACCCAAAATCCAGAGAGGAAAATGGAAGAGAAGGGATTATGGTGAGGCCATCTCCCAGGGTGGGGGTGGGGGGGAGATGATTTCTCACTTTCCCTTTCTTTCTGTCTCTCTCCAGCAAGCACATGTGCTGCACCTTATGGCAAAAATCTAAAAAAAAACCAAAACACGATAAAGCAAACAAACAAAAAACCCCTGAAAACCATTTGCAGGAACAATTTGGGGATAATACACCAATAACACACCAACTTACTGTAGCATCGAATGTTCTTTTTAGCGTAAGCAGTTCAAAAATGACACAGCCTACTGCCCAAATATCAGACTTGAAATTGTATTTTACTCCTTGGCAGAGCTCTGGAGACATGTAATATGGGGTTCCTACAAGCTGAACAGTAAAGAAAGCAATCAAAAATAACTTCTTTTCAGAGGTAACTATATTAACATTTCAACAGCTAAATTAAATTTCCCAGGAAGAAGTGATAACATCTATAAAACATTCCTTAGCAGATCTTAAAATGGTTATTATAAGAGGATGTCTCTATGGGGGGCAAGCTTATTCCTATCAAATCACTTGGGCCAATTTTAAAGGACAATCGTTGTGGAAAAGGCTTCTGGTAACAGGGGAGGCTCAGTATCTCTGTGATTCCAAGATTACAGAAGGTCTAAGGATTCAAGACCTACTGAAGACTTCACACAGAGACACAGCGTAGTAAGAGTTTGCCAGTGGAAAAAAGCCACACACCAGCAGCGGAGGGATATGATGGAGGAGTTAAAACATTCGAACTGAAATGTACAGCAACAAAACTTTTTTTGTCTGCCATAGGGTGCAAGGGCTCATAGGGGATAGGGCAGGGTAGTGGGAGTGGGATCATCCCCAGAGAATGGCCACACCACAGTCTCTTCTCTATTCTCCTCTTGGAATTTTGGACACACATGCACACGTGCCTGGCATGCTTTTTAACTACAGATCTAGGAACTCAAATCACATAGTTGGCCATGTGGGATCCAGCTGTCTTAACTGCCGTGCTACCTGGTGACTCATAACGAAACTTTTTAAATGGCCGAATTTGACATTTGTTACACTAACACGGCTAGTCAATATGAGTCAACCCCATAGCACAGAGGTTGAGCACATCACAGAGGAAGCTGGATTCTACATGGCTGACTGGGATTTGAGCTCCAGTCCCATTGGCTTTATACTGGGTGAGTACACAGTGACAGGATGGAGAGTTGGAGGAAAGGAGATTGTGGCATGACCAGGCCTCATTTGGGGAGTGTGCATGTGTACTTGAACATTTTCTCTTTCTCTCTGATATGTGCACATACACCCTCTAGCATAAAAGAATAAAAATAAAGAAAACATGGCTGACTCCATAGCTTGGTGGTTAAGGCAGTTGGATCCCACATGACCACCCCCACAGTTCCAATCCTGGACTCAGTGGCTTGAGAAAAATATGGGGTGTATGTGCATGCATGCCCAAAATTCCTAAAGGAGAGAGAGGCTGAGAAGAGATTGAGGTATGACCATTCTCCATGGGGGTTGCTTTCTCTTCTCTTCCTCCGTTTCTCTCTGGGGAGTACATGCACCTTCTACCAAGGGAAAAAAAAAGGGCTTGGGGGAACAGCAGTTGGCGTAATGGCTATGTCACTGGACTCCTATGTAGTCTATTGTGGTTTGAGTCCCAGACCCGGTGACTTAAACTCACGCCAGGTGTGTGTGCATGTGTGCCCAAGATCCTGAGAGGAGAATGGAGAAGAGACTGTGACGTGGCCATCCCCGCTGTGGGGACTGATTTCTTGCTTTGTCTCTCTATCTCTCTCTTTCTGGCAGTGTATGCACCCTCTAGCAAAAAAAAAAAAAAAAAAAAAAAAAAAAAAAAAATCCTCTCCAAAAAAAAAGGGGTTGGAAATAAAAATGTCCTGTATTGGAGTCAGCAGGTGGCATTGGTAGTTGGGATGTGGGACTCCTACATGGTTGAGTCTAGGACCTGGTGGCTTGCTTTCTCACTTTCCCTTTCTCTCTCTGGTGAATGCACATGCCCTATAGCAAATTAAAATAATAACAACAAATTCTTAAAAAAAGATTCTGTATAGAAGTCATATCTCTTCCCAGATTACAATGAATGCCCCAGTAATTCCAATAAAACTGATAGCCATCTTTTTTTTAAGAGGTTTTCGCTATAGGGCGCGTGCGCTCGCCAGACAGACAGAGAGAGACAGAGAGACAGAAAGCGAGAAATCACCCCCCGGGGGGGGGGCATGCCGCAATCCCTTCTCCTCCATTCTCCTCTCGGGATCTTGGGCACACACGCACACATGCCCGGCGTGAGTTTTAAGCCACCGGGTCCCGAACCACGGTTGACTATGTGGGAGTCCAGCGACATAGCCATTATGCTAACTGCTGGTTCCCCTGATAGCCATCTTTTTTTTTTTTTTTAAATATTTTATTTTAACTTTATTTATTATTATTATCATTATTATTTTCCAGTTTGATCAGAGAGAGACAGAGAGAGAAAGAGAGAGAGAGAGAGAGAGGAAGTGAGAAAGCAAGCCACCAGGTCCGAGACTTGAACCGTGGTCGACCATGTGGGAGTCCAGCGCCTTTAACCACCATGCCACTTGCCGGCCCCTGATAGCCATCTTTAATCAGCAAAATAAATAAATTTCCAGATGGCTTACATGGCATTTATAAAGTTTCATATCATTCCTTCTTTGTATTTAACTGTCTAAAAAAAAGTCTTGATTTTATCAGATAGTTCTTGATGAGAAAAACCCATACAAGGACATAATTGCTTCCTTAGAGGCTCAACTTGGTCCCCCCATCATAAACAAGTCTCTGAAGCAGAGATTCCTAACTCCGGATGTCTAAATCACTTACAGCCTATTTTTTTTATTTTTGAGAGGTTTTTGCTATAGGGTGCGTGCGCTCGCCAGAAAGACAGAAAGAGACAGAGAGACAGAAAACGAAAAATCACCCCCCCAGGGGGGATGGCCACGCCACAATCCCTTCTCCTCCATTCTCCTCACGGGATCTTGGGCACGCACGCACATGCGCCTGGCGTGAGTTTTAGGCCACCGGGTCCAGGACTTGAATTGCAGTCGACTATATGGGAATCCAGTGACATAGCCATTACGCTAACTGCTGGTCCTTTACAGGCTATCCTGACATTATCAAAAAATATTGGGGCCAGCAGATGGTGTAGCAGTTACATTGCTGAACTCCCACATGGCTGACCAGGGTTCAAGTCCTGGACCAGTGGCTTGAAAATAACACCATGTGCACGTGCGTGCACGCCCAAAATCCTGGGAGGAGAATGGAGAAGAAGGGACTGTGACATGGCTATCATCCGTGGGGCATGATTTTTCACTTTTCCTCTCACTGTCTCTGTCTCTGTCCCTCTCTTGCTCGCTCCCTGGCACATGTGCACACCCTAAGGCAAAAATTTCTAAAAAAATAAACAAATAAAATAATCGGGACAAAGTTAATTTTATTAACTTAATATTTTCAAAGTCTTTTAAGGACAGAGCATTGTGAAAACAGAAGAATCAAAACTGGGTTTTATAATTGCTAAATGCGTAATATCACTTCCTAATCACATCTACTCTCTACCAATGGCATTTCTCCAAATTAGGTGAGAAGGGAACCCCTCAGCTCGGACTATACACATTGGAGGATGGACTGTTCTCTGAGCAGCACCTTCATTTGTGATATACAATTTCTCTCTTAGCCAAAAGAAGCATTCAAAGATATCGTAATACAAAGAGATGTCTGACACCTTGAGTTCAAACATTAAAAAAAAATGAAGTGAAAGCTGCTAAAGACTCTAGACTAGGACAACAAAGAATTCTGTTGCTTTTGGAAAAGTATGCAGTTAGTGTTGGGAAGGGCTACGAGGTCAGAGCTGTAATGTGGACAATGACTCTTGGAAGCATACCTGACCATGCAAACGCCTGCTAGCAAGCCCAGGAAAGAAACTTCTGAAGACTTGCCTCAGAAGCTTGATGCAAAATATTGACAAAAGTGAGCAAGATTCAGTAGACATAGTTATACCTCACAGTACTGGAAGAGAAGAAAGAAGGTAAGGGCACCACATACTCACCGACTCAGCCATGGAGTACTCAGAATTAAGTTTCTTTGCTAGGCCATAATCTCCAAGTTTTATCAGGTTTGCCTTGGTCAGAAAAATATTTAATGTCTTTATATCTCTGAAAAAAAGATGCTGCATATTAAGCCCATACGGACAACTGTTCTTTCTCAGCCCCACCTCAATCCTGCCCAGGATTAGTACAGAATGTGTGTTGTTGCTACTCAGATTCTGCTACAGGGTCCCAAACCTCCCATTCTGTGGTCATCACTTTCGCACACACTTTAATGTTGAAGAGGGGACTTACGGAATAAAGGCAGAGAATTAACTTCATCCTCTAGTGCTTTATAGCATAGGAATGTCTCCCATACCACTGAAGCCATAGGAAAAGTTGAGAAGGTCAGATGAGAAAAATAGTACTCCAAGTAACCATAATTCCTATAAAGTACACGGCCTCTTCATCTACCACTTATGCCTTGAATAGAGTGATTATTAAGACAATTTTCACACGTGGCTGGTATCAAAGCTTCAAATAATCTGTTAAGGCAAGCTGTATGTGTCAGCGACGACTAGAATGTTCAGATCATTTATATAGTCCCTGGAGGGCCAGCAGGTGGCATGGAGGTTAAGGCACTAGATTCCCCCATGGCTGACTGTGTGGTTTGAGTCTTGGACCCAGTGGTTTGATAAATATGCCAGGCATGTGTGTGTGTGCCCAAAATACTGAGAACAGAGAAGGGGTTTGCGGTATGGCCACCCCTCTTAGGGGTGACTTTCCGCTCTCTTTCTCGCCCTTTCTCTCAGCCTTGCAAGCACACATGCCCTTTGGCAAAAGTTAAAAAAAAAAAAAAAAAAAAAAAAAAAAAAAAAAAAAAAAACCCTAAATTTATTCTATTTTCCTAAATTCCTAAAGACTAAGTGACCACATGTAAAACAAAATAACCTGTGCCTACTTCACATCTGGCTTCCTTTATTAATAGGTATAAATAAACCAGGCTACACTTCGTTACTTTTAAAAAGAAAACAGCAACATGCAACAGCAGCCATTCATCAGCTATCAAGTAATACATGTTAACTGAACAAACCAACAAACAACAAAAAAAATAAAACCCTAGCTTATCATAATTAATCCCTGGCAATGGGCAATAATTTACATAAGGATATAGTGATGTGGAAATGTTCTTACAATGGTTCTTTACGATAGCTAGAAATGATCAAAAATCTACTGTTTCCCCTCAAAAGATCTGTACAATTAATCAAATGAAATGAAGGGGTTATTTCAAAGAACTTACAAAATTAAAATCAATTGCCAGGGACCAGCAGGTGGTGTAGTGGTTACGTTGCTGGACTCCCACATGGCTGACTATGGTGTGAGTCTTTGACCTGGGGGTTTAAAACACATTGGATGTGTGTGTGTATGAATGCTCAAAATCCCAGAGGAGAATGGAGAAGGGATTGTGGCACGGCCATTCCCCCAGGAGATGATTTCTCGCTTTCTGTCTCTCTGTCTCTCCAGCTAGTGCATGCGTCCTATAGTAAAAAATCTCTCTTAAAAAAAAAAAATAATAATAGGACCAGTAGGTGGCATGGTTTGAGGAGCTAGACTCCCACATGGCTGACTGTGGTTTGAATCCTGGAACTAGAGGTTTCCTTTCTTATTCTCTCTCTGTCAAATTAAAAATAATGATAAATAGGGGCTGGCAGGTGGCGTGGTGGTTAAAGGCGTTGGACTCCCACATGGCTGACCACAGTTTGAGTCCTGGTGGCTTGCTTTCTTACTTTCCTTGTATTTCTCTCTTGCTTTGTCCCTCTTTGGTCAAATTAAAATAAATAAATGAATAAATAAAGTTAAATACTTTTAAAAATGATAAAATAAATAATTCTTTTAAAAATAAATAAAATCAACTGCCAATTGTCAATATTTCTCAGAGAAAACATTCTGTGAATTCTAACCATACCCAATACTATTTCTTATAGGGCTTTCTAACCTTTACAGATGAATTAATAAACTGAACTGACTATCTCTCTAAAAGAAATGACTCCATGATACTTAGCTACTGTGGTCTATTCTCCTAGACCACACATGTGGTTTAACTTCAGGAAGTGAAGATAACATCTCTCATTACTCACTCTTTCCTTTCCTGATTATATCAATAGCAAAATCTTGACTGCTTAATCAAGAAGATAAAAGTGCTGATTGGATGTACCCAAGATGGAGGTTGGATCGGTGGGGAGGAATCCATCCCATGAATGTTCTCACTTATTACCTATGAAGGATCCCGGCTTTGTGGATACAGCTCACGGCTGAAACAATCTGAAATAGGTACCACACCACCATCTGAGGAAACAAAATAAATTATATTTGGGTTGGAAACAAAAAATTCCATTCAAATAAACACATACACACATAAACACAGGAAGCTGCAACCAGAATGTGATTCAACATGACTTGACATCTCTTGCTTATAGGTTGAGTAGGAAAAAAAAAAAAAAGTGGTAGAGGTAAAAAGAAAAATGGGTCACCAAAAAATAGTTCCAAAAGTGTTATAAAATACAGAATGGTGAAGCAGACTTATGGAAAGAAACCCAGGAAGAATACAAAGGTACAAAAAACTGGGCATACCAGTACGCAGTAATAGAACCAGGAAAGAAAGCCCATAGAGAATCATAATGTGGAGGAAAAGTGTTTAGGAAGCAGCTACAGACAGCTTCCTTGTTAGAAGTTTCCTTTCTCATGAGTATCAATCAGAGCCTGGGAGGAGTCTGAACGAAAGGAAAAAAAAAAAAACACTCTTCATTACTGGAACAGTATAGAACTACCAGGTAAGAATTACAATATTATAATTCTGGCTTCCTTCCACAGAAATATGAATTACCTCTTCTTCAAACAACTTGTCCTTCTGACGAAGGATTTTGTCATAAAGGTTCCCTCCTGCAATTAAACAAGAGACATGTCTGAGTTGCTTAATAGAGACCAACACTTGGCTCCTGTAATGAATGGGGTTTTAACAGGTGACACAAGGAGATGAAGGTTTCTGCTTCCTATCCAAAGAAAATTAATTCTTCCCTCCTGGCTTTCCACATGGGTATATAAAACTCTTCCCGTCTCTCTAGGACTTTATTGGAAATATTCTCCAAAGTCTCCCCTTCTGAACACAAGAGGCTCAATAAAAAAAAACAGAAGGATGACATTTTTAGAAAAACTGAGAGTAAAGACATTTCTGTAGTATCCCAATTAGTGAAATATTTTCAAGATCAGATGATTTTCTTCTTTAAAATCCCCTTTTAAGAAACCTGCAATATTTCTGTAACTCTATCAATGTGACAACTAGAACAATTGGATTACACCTGTGATGCAATATTTTATATACACAGGGTGTATATCAACAACTTTTTCTATTTTATACGCAAAAGGTTTCCCAAAACTTAAGGACTACTTCTACTATATATTGTTGCCAATCATTACTTCCTCTACTAATTCCTTCCTGTGACATAAGTGAAACTTGCTCTCTCCTTTAACAAGTAATACAGACTGCAAATGATCATGGTTCATCTAACCTCCTATCTGCAACTTACATTTCAGCCCTAGGTAAGGTTTTACCATTTCTTTCCTCTGTAATTTAGTAACTCAGTTTCAATAAATGTGTCATTTGACACACTTCCTCCTGACCACAGAGGAAGTTAACTACTTGATGCTACTGTTACTTCAAAATTTCTAGTTACATATATTGAGGGTCCATCAGAACAGAAACAATCCTGAGACACAAAAGACTAGACAAGAAAGTTGTAAGTAAAGGATATAGTGGGACCTCTTTAGCATGCAGTTTAAGAAAGAACTCTGGGGGATCAGCAGTTAGCGTAATGGCTATGTCGCTGGACTCCCATGTAGTCGACCGTGGTTCGCATCCCAGACCCGGTGGCTTAAACTCACGCTGGGCACGTGTGCGTGTGTGCCCAAGATCTCAAGAGGAGAATTCTCGTTTTCTGTCTTTCTGGCGAGCGCACAAACCCTATAGCAAAAACCTCTCCAAAAAAAAAAAAAAAAAAGGAAAAGAGCTTTGGGATGAGGCCAGCAGGTGGGTAGTGGTTAAGGTGCTGGACATATGACCAACTCTGGATTGAGTCCTAGACTTGGCGGGCTTGAAATTCATCCCGGGGGTGTGTGCATGCATGCCCCAAACCCTAAGAGCAGAAGGAATTGTGGCACGTCCATCCCCCCTGGGGTGATTTCTTTCTTTCCCTCTCACTGTCTCTCCATCTCTCTCCAGCAAGCACATATACCCTATAGCAAAAACCTTAAAAAAAAAAAAAGAATAAAAAAGGCTCTGAGGCCTCTCTTGTTCAATAAGGTTAAAAACTAGTACAGTATATATCAAAAACTTGCTATATACCAAGTACTATGCTATGAGTTTTACAACGAACTCATTTTAAGAAAGGAAACTAAAGAACAGAGAAGTTAAATTTCTTGCTCAAGATGTTAGAATTAGAGAGAGTGGAACCTGAGGTGAGCGTTGAGTCTAATTTTTTTTTTTTTTTTTTTGAGAGGTTTTTTGTTATAGTGTGGGTGTGCTCAACAAAAAGACAGAGAGACAGAAAGAAGAAATCACCTCCAGGGAGGATGGCCACACCACAATCCCTTCTGCTCCATTCTCCTTTCAGGATCTTGGGCATGCACACACACGTGCCTGGCATGAGTTTAAGCCACCAGGTCCAGAAATCAAACTGTGGTCGACTACATGGGAATCCAGCAACATAGCCATTATGCCAACTGCTGGTCCCGAGTCTAATTTTTTTTAACAACTAGGCTATAGAGTTATCTTAGAAGCAAAATGGTCCAAAGAACCCAGACAATGGATAAATAAGGCCATGCTTTACTATGAATAATTTTCATTGTTAGGATCTTTAGACCATTTTTCCATGGGGCAGTTTTAACTTAAGTCAATGTAAATAATTATCACCAATAAGATTTCATGGAATATTATATAAAGTGGTGCCACGCCAAGCCACAATATGTCTCTTATGGCTAATTTCATTTCATGAAGAAAAAAAAAACATGGAAAAATAAATGTAAAATTCAACAGAAGAAGGAAATTTTAAAGATAGAACTATAATCACAAAGGAGAATTCCAGTATGCAGGGAAAAAAAAATCCCCTTATTTTGTATATCACATCAAAACTCTCCAAGGCCTGAAATATTTCTCTGAAACTCCTGAAATCCATTCAAAGTTTTTATCACTATATACGCCCTTTCTTGTACTCTCCCCCTCAGAGGTAAGCATGAGCATAAGAATGTCTCGGTGGAGGAAGTCTAATTTACCATTACAATACTCCAGCTCTATCAGCAGGGTAGTATTGTCCATGAAGTGATTGTAGTAGGCAATAATGTTGTCATGCTGCAGCAGCGCCAGAATCACAATCTCATTCAAGGCATCACGACGTTCCTTCTCAGACAGTCGGGTCAAATCAACTTCCTTCCACACAACCAGTGAGTCATCCTGTAACACAGTAACAGAAGCATCGTGCTTTCCTCTTGCCTGGCAGCGAATTAATCCACACCCAGATCTTTAAACCTAGAAAGAAAACTTCCTAGAGGGGCAGAGACTGACTCCTTTTACTTTTTCCTTTCAACTAGTAGACTTCAATGAAAGGTTCTGCATACAATTGAGCCTTATAATTTATTGCTGAATTGGGGAAAGAAAAGCGTTAAGATGTTGATACTTTGTGCTACCCTTAATTGGCCTGACCTATATTCTAGATGAAAACAAGGGATGAGGGCAGATCTCAAAGAGCCTATCCAAGGACACTTTGAGAGATTGTTAGTCACGATGGGGATTGTGGTAGGACTAGAATACCGGAGAAGTACAGATGGAGAGCAGGTATCTACAGTTGCCCACAGCATCTTATAACATAGAAATAATAAACTTGCCTCTGATTTTATAAATTAAGACTTCTCTAGTGATTTTCATTTACTCTTTTAGGATAAGAATACAAGCCGCCACCCCCCCCTCAGGTGGTATGGTGGTTAAGGGTGCTGGACTCCCATGTGGCCAACCACGGTTCAAGTCCTGGACCTGGTGGCTTGCTTTCCCGTTTTCCTTCTCTCTCTCACTCTGTGCTGCTCTGATCAAATTAAAACAAATAAATAAATACAGTTAAATAAAATATAATTCTTTAAAAATTAAAACATGCCCCACTTTGCAACTCTATAATCTCCTGTCACACCTTTATATTATCACCTTCTCCTTTACTCATAAAATCTGAACTGGGGGGCTGGCAGGTGGCATGGTAGTTAAAGACACTGAACTCCCACATAGCTGACTGTGGTTTGAATCTTGGACTTGGCAGCTTGCTTTCTCACTTCCTCTCTCTTTCTCTGGTCTTAACAAATAATAATAAAGCTAAATAAAATAATTCTTAAAAAAAAAAACACTGACCTGTAGCACCCAATGTCTACTCCCTTTTCTAACACCTTTAATTCTTCACTGACACTGCTTGTCAGCCCAAGGGCATCCCCACCTATGTGACCCTCCCTACCCTTCTGCATGCCTCTGCCAGGCCTTGAAAACTTCTTGGGTAAGATCCTGATGAATCTTTTACTGTACATTTATCCGGTGTAACCGTTCCCGTAATTTTCAGCACTAATTTATTTATAATGTCTGTCCATTCTTTCACATTTATAGAGATACACAACTTCAATGTCACTTGTTTACTAACATGGCTAACTTGCCTTCCCTCTGAAAGATAAACTTCCAGAAGGAAAGGGCTGTGTCTAACTAAATCTGTGTAATTCACAAATCTAATAAATATTTGGTGAAATGGATAATGCTATGTAGTATTGGGGTCAGTGTAATCAAATGTAGCTCAAAGCAAATCTAGTAATCAAGTTCAACAGGATACCACTGGAAAAGCATAGGCAAGGAGATGTGAGACTAGTTCCAGTTCAAGATCTACTTCTAATTTAAGTGGGTATGTCACTTAAATATACTGTCATAGTTTCTCTAACTAAAAAATAGGAATACCAATTAATGTTCATCTCTTCTTTCTCACAGAGTGCAAATAAGAAAATGGGTAATAAAATAACAGTAACCCCAACATCATATATCAATGTGGCATTAGGAATAAGAATAAAGATGGGGAACCAGCAGTTAGCATAATGGCTATGTCGCTGGACTCCCACGTAGTCGACCGTGGTTCGCGTCCCAGCCCCGGTGGCTTAAAACTCACGCTGGGCGCGTGTGCGGGCGTGCCCAAGATCCCGAGAGGAGAATGGAGGAGAAGGGATTGCGGTGTGACCATCCCCCCTGGGGGGTGATTTCTCGCTTTCTGTCTCTATGTCTCTCTCTGTCTGGCGAGCGCACGCGCCCTATAGCGAAAACCTCTCAAAAAAAAAAAAAAAAAAAGAATAAAGATACTCTTTTGCAACTACTTCTTTCCTCTTTCAGCCTTGAATGTATGCTGACTTGTAACACACACCAGACAACTGCAGATGGATCACTGATGGATGGACCACCTTCTGCAGGCCCGGCAAGTTCTCATTAAATGAAAGCTTGAGTGTTCAGATTTTAGTGATCAAATCCAGTTTCTAGTTAGTTTTTGGAAGGATAACCACCACTGCAGAGTTTTAGATCAGTGCACATTCTTAACCTGGGAGTCAGTGATCTATGGATGTCTGCAAAGGATGTGCGTAGGTGTAAACGTGGATGAAAGGAGAAAGATGACTTTGCTTGGGGTTCTCAAAGGGGTCCTTGTCTCCCTCAAACTTAAGAACTAAGGGCTTAGAATATACCAGTAGAGTATTACCCATGCATAATTGCCGCAGGATAAACACTGATGAAGAAACCAATACACGATCTTCTCAATGATTTTCAAGAAAAACCTCCATCTGAGCCATCATTTCTGAACTTAAAGATCATGACCAAGGTGGCCAAAGCTGTGGGCATTTCGATGCTACGCCCCTCCTCCTCTCTCGATATAGGGGAGCTCTACAATATGGAAGGAAGTTTTGGCAATACCTCCCAATCCTACAGCACTTAAATTTATAGTTTGCAAAGCGCCTTCGTTTGAGTCCCAAACTAATCTTTTTAAAAAATTGGTTTTAAAGACAGTTATCACTAAGCCCATTTTTACGGATGAGCAATGAAAGCTGAGACGTTTCAGGGACAGCAAAGCCAGTGACCTAACTGCTAGCGCAGGTGAGTCTGGAAGGGCGGTGGAGACCATGAGACATATACCCTGCGGGCGCCTAAACACTGAGGACGGAGCGCGGGGCGCGGGGCGCGGGGAGCCGGTCGGGCTGCAAAGCGGGGCGGGAAGGAGGGGCTCGGGCAGCGCGGCACGCCCGGCGGGGCGCGGGAGCCGAGGCCGCTACCTCGGTGCGGCGATACAGCGTGGCCTCCCCGAAGGCGCCGCGGCCCAGGACGCGGATGGGGATGTAGTGCAGCTCCTCCTGCTCCGCCGCGCCGCCGCCGGCTCGCGGCCCCGGACTGGCGCTGGGCCCCGGGCTCGAGTCCCCGGCACCACCGGACTCGCTCCCAAAGTCCGAGTTGATGGAATCGCAGTGTCGCTCGTACTCGCCCAGCACCGACATGGCGGCGGCCGCGGGCCTTCGGCCCCGGGCTGCGTGTCCCCGGCGAGGCTGGTCGCGCTGCACCTGGTTCGCTTCAGACGCCGGCCTGAAGATCCGGGAGCCTCGCAACGCCGCGAGGCTCCATGGTGGCTCCTGCCCCTGGCCCGGAAGCAGTTCTCGGTGTTTCCGGCCGGGCTGTATTTCCTCCGCTTTCGCCGGCCGGCTGGGTTTGACCAGCGGCCGCAGCTTCCCGCCCTCGGGCCGGTCCGGAAAGTGCGGTCTTCGGCCGGGGTTGGCGGGCTCCGGTGGGGTGGCGTGGAACCGCAGGGCGCCCGGAGGGACGGAGGTCTCACGACCGGACACCTGTCTGTCGAGCTGTGCCCAGCACCCCGGCCAGGGCCCCGGCCAGCTTCGAGGTCGGGAGGTCGTCGGTTCTCCTCTTGGCATCAGGCCTATCTCGAGAGCGGTGACTGGGAAAGCAGCCCCTCCCCACGCTGGACAGCGCCCTTGCTTAGAGATGCGATCATTAAAGATAGGAATGTAACTGGGGTATTCACCTCGGTCAGCTCAGAGGGCCCAGTTCTTCCTCCCAGGGCCACCCTAGGTCCCGCCCTCTTCCACACAACTCCAAAAATATTTTAAGCACAACTCTGGTGACACTCTCCTTTCTCCTTCTCTTTTGCCAGGTTCAACATTCTCCTGTGTATTTTTCCAGATGGTTGATTATCTGGTTTCATGAAACAAGACTTGGAGGACTGGGTGCCAGACACCCGGGAATGGAGGATTTGCAATAAGATGCACTAAAGAGAACTGCTATACAGTTCTGACCTTGGAGATGTCACATCCCCAGGGTCTTTATATACGAAGTGGGAATTCAACTTTCACCACAGAGTTAACAGCTCACTCTTAGTATTCAGTTCTGGGCATACTATGCTAAAAGTATTTTGTGTATTATCCTACTTAATCCTCACATTATTCCAGTGTTACAGAACTGGGTACAGAGAGGCTGAGTAACCTGCTCAATGTGACACAGTGCTAGTAAGGAGCTGGGAAGTCAGACCCAGATATCTGACTCCAGAGCCATGAAAGAGGAGGACGGAGCTAAGAACAGGTCTTGAGGCTGGAGTCTAGAGTGCATGTGAAATAGAAGCAAAAACAGGGCCTCTTGTTTTACAGAGGTTGGTGTTTCCTGTGAGCAGTGGAAAATAATTGATTTTAAGCAGGGGAGTATATGACTAGTGATTACATGTCCTGATTTGCTGGGGAATTCCCAGTTTATGCCTTCTTCCCTCAGCATAATTAATAGAATTTTTTTTTTTTTTTAGAGAATCATTGTATTCAACTTTATTTATTTACTTACTTACTTATTTATTTTAATTTGACCAGAGAGAGTAAGAGAGAGAGGTTTAGTGAGAAAGCAAGCCGCCAGGTCCGGGACTCAAGCCATGGTTGGCCCTGTGGGAGTCCAGCAGCCTTAGCCACCATGCCACCTGCTGGCCCCAATAGAACCTTCTTTTGCTCAAATGCCCAGTTCAGACAATGAACAATATTGTCTTGGATAAGTCAAAATTATATTTTACACAAAACTCTGATGACAATGTGCAGGACAGAGCCTGCAGGCAGGGAGAACAGTTAGGAGGCAATTTATACTCTTAAAAGGCAAAGATAACTAAGAGTGAGTGAAGAGGAGGTCCAGATTTAAGAACACTATTTGAGGAATATTTAGAACTTTGTGATCAGTTAAGATATGGTAGGTGGGGACCAGCAGTTAGCGTAATGGCTGTGCCGCTGGCCACGTAGTCAACCACGGTTCGAGTCCCGGACCCGGTGGCTTAAACTCACGCCAGGCGGGTGTGTGTGCGTGCCCAAGATTCCGAGAGGAGAGTGGAGGAGAAGGGATTGTGGCGTGGCCATCCCCCTGGGGGGTGATTTCTCACTTTCTGTCTCTGTCTGTCTGGTGAGCACATGCGCCCTATAGCAAAAACCTCTCAAAAAAACAAAAAAATGATATGGTAGGTGAAGAGTCTAGGAGACTTGTAGATTTATATATTTACTTATTTAGCTATAGGACACGTGTGCTCATTGGAGACACAGTGACAGAGTGAGAGAGCGAGCACCCCCACGGTGGATGACCATGCCACATCCCTTCTCCATTTTAATCTTGGATTTTGGGCATGCATGCACAAACACCATGTGTTTTGTTTTTTGTTTTTTGTTTTTTTTTTTGAGAGGTTTTCGCTATAGGGCACGTGTGCTCGCCAGACAGACAGAGAGAGACATAGAGACAGAAAGCGAGAAATCACCCCCCAGCAGGGATGGTTATGCCGCATTCCCTTCTCCTCCATTCTCCTCTCGGGATCTTGGGCACGCACGCACACGCACCCGGCATGAGTTCTAAGCCACCGGGTCCAGGACTCAAACCACGGTCGACTACGTGGGAGTCCAGTGACATAGCCATTACGCTAACTGCTGGTTCCCATCATGTGTTTTTTGATCTACCATGTCCAGTACTCAAACCACACAGCCAGCCATGTGGGATCCAGCTCCCCTTAATTTCCATGCCATCTGCTGGCCTCACTTCTAGATTTTTAATAAGGTGGGTAGGGATAGCAAATATAGGAGGAGGTAGAATTGGTAAAATGAGGTGAGAAGTGTGAGGGTGAGTTTCCATTCCTTTGGCTTCTCTACAGCTATCAAAGCTTCTTTTAAAATATGATATCCTGCCCTCTTTATGACATTCCATATCAAATTCAAATAGTAAAGTACAAAGGGACTTCCATCTGGACCTAGCATTTCTATTAGTGTATTAATCTTCATAACAATGGTCTTATACTCCACGTGTACTTAACCAAACCTCTTTTTCTGCATCCAATCCAAAGTAATGCCACTCTTCCACCCTGTCACATCACTGCTTATTTTCTTCAGAATGCTTATCTATAAAATACTGATGTCTCATTATGTTTATTGACTATCTCCATTATTAGAATATAAACTCTATTAGTTCTGGGTTTTGCTCCTTTGTTCATTGATCCATGGAACAAAGTTCAAAAACTCATGGAAATGGGGGACCAGCAGTTAGCGTAATGGCTATGTCGCTGGACTCCCATGTAGTCGACCGCGGTTCAAGTCCTGGACCCGGTGGCTTAAACTCACGCCAGGCGTGTGTGCGTGTGTGCCCAAGATCCCAAGAAGAGAATGGAGGAGAAGGGATTGCAGTGTGGCCATCCCCCCTGGGGGGTGATTTCTCGCTTTCTCTCTCTCTGTTTCTGTCCTTCTGGCGAGCGCACACGCCCTATAGTGAAAACCTCTCCAAAAAAAAAAAAAAAAAAAAAAAAAAAAAAAAAGAAAAGAAAAGAAAAGAAAAGAAAAAAGAAAGAAAGAAAAAACTCATGGAAATGGGACCAGCAGGTGGCATGGTGGTTAAGGCGCTGGACACTCCCACATGGCTGACCAGGGTTTGAGTACTGAACCTGGTGGCTTGCTTTCTTGCCTTCCCTCTCTTTTTTTGAGAGTTTTTTGCTCTAGGGTGCATGCAGTCACCAGAAAGACAGAGAGCGATAGCGAGAAACCACCCCCCAGGGGGGATAGCCAGGCCGTAATCCCTTCTCCACTAGACCGCGGTTGACTACATGGGAGTCCAGTGACATAACCATTATGCCAACTGCTGGTTCCCCCCTCTATTTTTCTGTGTGTATGTGTCTCTCTCTGTTCAAATTAAAATGAATGAATAAATAAAATTAAATAAATAATTCTTCATAAAGTGAAAAAAAAAAAAACCTTGTGGGAAACTGCTTACTATGAGAACACTGTGTGGATTTTATTCTTTTGCACCAACATGAACCTCTACTAACTTACTATAACATGTCTGAACAGGATCTAGTTTGAGGCACGAGGAAGGATAAGCCATTAATTTGAAGAGTCCCTATTAGAGCAACACGAATTCTGCTAAAATTGAACAAACATCAAACTTGTGGTGAAGCTTGGATGGAAGAACAGGGAAACCATTTGTACTTTATGAAGAGCTTAGAGACAATGCTCCAAGGAAATCAGTTTACAAATGGATAGCTTATGTTAAGAAGGGAGGACATGATGTTGAAGACGATACCCACAGAGGCACACCACCCACATCAATTTGTGAAGAAAAAATGAATCATTTGTGCTCTAACTGAAGAGGACTGACAATTAACAGCAGAAACGATCACCAACACCATAGATCTCTCAATTGGGTCAGCTTACACAATTCATACTGAAACGTTAAAAGTTGAGCAAACTTCCTGCTTGATGGGTGCTAAAACTGTTGCATCCTGATTAGCTACAAAAAAGAGACCTTTCAATGGAAATGTTAAACAAGTGGGATTCAAGACCTTGGTGAAGCAATTTTTTAAAAAAGAATTATTCTATTTAACTTTATTTATTTAAATTTGGCCAGAGAGGGACAGAGAGAGAGAGAGAGAGAGAGAGCCAGCCAGCCACCAGGTCTGGAACTCGAACCACAGTTGGCCACGTGGGAGTACAGTGCCCTCAACCACTATGCCATCTGCCGGCCCTGAAGCATTTCTTTGAAGAATTCTAATTGGAGATGTTACAATTTTGGCAGTAAGATCCTGAAAACAAAATACAACCAAAGCAATGGCTACACCACGATGTATTTGATTCAAAGCAAAAGGGGGCTGGTTGAGACCAACAGGTGGCATGGTGGTTAAGGCACTAGACTCTCACATGACCAACTGTGGTTTAAGTCATGGACCCAGTGGCTTGAAAATCACACTGGACGTGTGTGCGTGTGTGCTGAAAATCCTGCCCTATGAGGAGAATGAAGGGATTGTAGTGTGGCCATCCCCTCTTGGGGGTGGTGGGAAGGTGATTTGTCACTTTCCCTCTCTGGTGAGTGCACGTGCCCTATGTGGGATTGGTCAAAAGTAAAGGTCTTGACTTTTTGGGGGAATGCTCAAGTCATTTTGCATGTTGATTTTCTGGAGGGCCAAAGAATGATAACATCTGCTTATTATGAGAACTTGTGTGTGTGTGTGTTTTAAGAGATTTTTGTTATATAGCAGGCATGCCTGCCAGAGAGACAGAGACAGAGAGACAGGAAGTGAGAAATCACCCCTGGGAGGATGGCTACACCACAGTCCCTTCTCCTCCATTCTCCTCTCAGGATTTTGGGCACGCACACACATGTGCCCAGAGTGAATTTTAATCCGCCGGGTCCAGGACTCAAACCATGACTGACTACATGGGAGAACAGCAATGTAACCATTACGCCATCTGCTGGTCTGTGTGTATGTTTTAATGATAGCATAAGTAAGATAAAAGAGAGGGAAAAAGACAGAGACAAGCACCCTTGACTAAGTCTAGTCAAATCATGATCCACTCCCTTTCGCCATTCTTCCAGCTCCTCAGGATCCTGGGCACCTGCACCTAACGTTTATCTGGGGATCTAAACTCAAGATCAGGGTACTTGGTATTACTGCTGTGCCACAGCAGCTGGGCTACCAGAGTATTCTAAAAAGCTAGCCCAAAACTTTAGAAGAACACCCAGGAAAGCCTTACCGGTCTCTCCCCACCACGATAATGCTCCAGCTCACCTCTCTCTTCAAACAAGGTCAACTGTGTGAGAGTTTGATGGGGAATCGTTAAGCACCCACCGTATGGTCCTGATTCATCTCCTTCTGACTTCTTTTTGTTTCTTTTTTTTTTTTTTGGAGAGGTTTTTGCTCTAGGGCGCGCGTGCTCGCCAGACACAGAGAGACAGAAAGCAAGAAATCACCCCCCAGGGGGGATTGCCATGCCGCAATCCCTTCTCCTCCATTCTCCTCTCGGGATCTTGGGCACGCATGCACACACACCTGGCGTGAGTTTAAGCCACCCGGTCCGGGACTCAAACCGCAGTCGACTACGTGGAAGTCCAGCGACACAGCCATTACGCTAACTGCTGGTCCCTTCTTTTTCTTTCTTAATCTTAAATCTTTAAAAGGCACCCATTTTTCTTCAGCTAATAATGTAAAAAAGACTGTGCTGACACAGTGAATTTCTCAGGAACCTCAGTTCTTTAGGGATGGATCAAATAGCTGGTATCATCACTTGATGGAGCCAATGTGAAAATAGTTTGGGGGCCAGCAGGTGGCATGGTGGTTAAGGATGCTGGACTCCCACATGGCCGACCTGGTTGTCTGCTTTCTCACTTTCTCTCTCTCTGGTCAAATTTAAATAAATAAATTTAAATAAAACAATTCTTAAAAACAAAGTTTATATTTTTAATCTTTTTAGTTTCTGCAAATATATCACTGATGCCTAGAAAAGAGCTTGATATTATAGTGGAGACTCAAAAATTAATGGCTGAATGAGTATCAGGTTATTACCTCATAAGCACATGCAACTTTTTAAACCTGAATGTAAGCATGATTGCCTGATAATCCCTGTGAATTTTTTTTTTTTTAACACATGAAAATACTCTATTTTATACTAAATTCCAGGTTCAAATGAACTACAATACAGCATTTTGCCTTGTCTGTAGAGTGGCTTCATTCCAGGGTTCTAGACTGTCTAGAAATTTTAAATTTTTTGATTCATTCATTCGGTACTGAGTACCAACATGTGCCAGGTGCTGGATTATAACAGTAAACCAAATAAACATGATTCCTACCTCTCATGAAGCTTACAGTCTGTATAATAGAAAATAACCAGATAATTCCTACAGTTTGTATAAGTACTCTTAAAGTACACGATTCTAGAAAGTCATTTACTTAGGCGGGCCATCTTTCTAAGCCAAACACCCTGGGTGAGTAAAGGCATCCTGGAGGAATATCTAAAATATAAGTCAGAGACGGTTAAACAAAGCAGGGAGACCATTCTGGGTAGAAGCCATTCCTTCCATCTACCCCCCCGTACAGAGTGCACTTTAGGGGCAGGCATTGCCTCTTATTAATCCAGTGTTTAGTTTGACACACAAGGCAGAACAGATGCTCAATGAATATTTCTTTGAAAGAATGGAAAAAATAAAGTCAGAAGTGCTCTCATTCAGAGAAGCTAAGCAGGTTTCAGCTGAAGCTTAAAAATTCATTTTCTTGGGACCAGTAGTTAGCACAATGACTATGTCGCTGAACTCCCATGTAGTCAACCACGGTTTGAGTCCCAGACCCAGTGGCTTAAACTCACGCTGGGCGTGTGTGCATGCGTGCCCAAGATCCCAAGAGGAGAATGGAGAAGGGATTGAGGTGTGGCCATCCCCCTGGGGGGTAATTTCTCGCTGTCTCTCTGGTGAGCTCACGCGCCTTATAGCAAAAAACCTCTCCAAAAAAAAAAAAATTTCATTTTCTTGTCACCTTTGGATGAGGTGACAAGGAACTAGATAAATGATCTGACCTTTGGATATTCCTAAGTCCAGAATTACTGAACATTTATTCTAAAAATGTAATTTATCTTAAAGTGGCTTTGGTCAAAAATGGACTATTCCTACATTTTAACAGGTGAATATGTAGAATGCTATATAGCAAAAGTTCTCAATTTATAAACAGTAGTTTCCCCAGGACCATGGAGTTACTGTAAAGCTGACGGAATGTACCAAAGACCGAAAATCTATACTTTCCATATCTGATACAGTAGCCACTAGCTGCAAGTAGCTACTGAACACTTCAATTGTGGTTAGACTGAACAGAAACATGCTACAGATGTCAAATACACACTGAAGTGCAAAGATTTTTTACAAGAAAATAGAACGTAAAATATCTCATTAATTTTTATATTGACTACATTTTCAAAAAAGTTTTGCTCTAGGGTATGTATGCTCACTAGAGAGAGAGAGGAAGAGAGAAAGGAGAAATTACTCCCCAGGGGAAGAGCCAGGCCACAATCCCTTCTCCATTCTTTTTTTTTTTTTTTTTTGGAGAGGTTTTTGCTATAGGGCGCATGAGCTCGCCAGACAGACAGAGACAGACAGAGAGATAGAAAGTGAGAAATCACCCCCCCAAGGGGGATGGCCACACTGCAATCCCTTCTCCTCCATTCTCCTCTCAGGATCTTGGGCACGCATGCACGCACACACACCCGGCGTGAGTTTAAGCCACCGGGTCCGGGATTCGAACCGCAGTCGACTATGTGGGAGTCCAGCGACATAGCCATTATGCAAACTGCTGGTCCTCCCTTCTCCATTCTTGTCTCAGGATTTTGGGCACACACACACACACACACACACGTGCCTGGCGTGTTTTCCAAGCTGTGCAGTAAGCCATGTAGATCTAGTTGCCTCAACCACAATGCCTTTAGCTGACCCCCTTGACTATATGTTGAAATATTAATATTTTGAGTTTGTTAATATATGATTAAACTTAATTTCACCTGTTTCATTTTACTTTTTTAATGTGATACTAGAAAAATAGAAAATTATACATGCAGCTCACATTATATGGGATACCACTGCAGCAGACCAAATCAGTAATTTACGAAACATGTATTACCATTTAACAAGTATATATGATGATACAATTGAGATTTATTAATTCAGATGATACAATTCAGACTATTAATTCACATACGTTTCGCTGAATTCATTATTTATGTTCTCTAAAGTACAACCTAAGTGAGAACATCTTTGATGTGAAAATGTTAACACTCAAATGTTGGGAACTACTATTTTCTAGATCATGGGTTAACTTATGTATTTCATCTGGATTCTGGGAGAATGGCGGGGAAGAATAAGAGGCCAACCAGTGAATGTGCAAAGCACTTCACGTCAGCTCCTGAAAGAAGCTTTGTGAAAAATGTCCCAACTGTAAGTGAAAGGACAGAAGAAATACGCCCTAAAATTCCAACCCCTCCTGGGGTGGGGCTTTTGCATAGACATGATGGGCCAAAAAAGCAAACCCCAAAGGGTTCTAAATTGGGAAGGTATTTTAGGAATGGTGGGTAAGGAATAAAGCGCTCTGTAGAAATAATTCTGGTAATTATTTCCGAAAGAGAAAAGCTATAGAGAATGCCTGGCTTACAGAGACCTATTTGGTCTTTTTGAGGATGTAAGTTATTATTTGTTTTATATGCATAAATATAATTTATATATCTGTTACATATCCACAAAATATAATAAACTTTCACTAGGTCACATAAATGCTATCCATCTGTAGTAAATTTGGAATGATATTTTCTAATTCATCAGGTGCCATTTGTCATACTTTATACTGAGGAATAAAGAGAAATTATTGCCAAATCCAAAGATACTCAAGAGTAACATAAAAATACACCTAAATGGTTTCTGCTAGCCTTTATTTGAGAAAATTTACACAAAACCCCCCAAATCAATCCTTACAAGTGAATCTGTATAAAACCCACGTCTCTTTCCATTAAACAAAGAAAAATGGCTTCATGACAGAGGCTCATGACAACGGTACAACAACACTTACTTAACCTGTATCGTTCTCATTTATAGTGTACAGAGCATTTTGAATCAGATGCTCAAAAATGGAGGGAAGCAAACAACATCCCTGTTATTAAAGCTGATTTGCCCTTGTACTAGTCTTTTGCTTTTTAGATAAAATCAAGGCATATTACCAATTAACTTTAAACCAAAAGCGCAAATGTTCGTAGTTTTGGCATGAGTAAAAAGAAAGGACATGAAAGAATTTCACTTCCACAAAGCTCTAAGTTTAGAGTCACACTTGGGAGAAAAAGCATCAACAAAATAAAATCTCTCTTCTCCTATGGTCTTCTTTGACGTTTTATCAGAACAGAAGACCATATCTAATGGAGTTTTCATTAATCCTAAAAAGGAAAAAAGGCACAAGTTGGAAATTTGAGAGTATCTTGTTAGATTAATAGCACAGAATAGAATTTCGCACTTAAATGTATAAGGATGACTCTTAACCCACAAATGTGTTTATTTCTTTCCCTGTTTGGAAGTAGCCTCTGTCACTTAGTGTATGTAATTCTACTGACAGACTTCCCCAACATCAGCTGTCCCTATGGCAAGGCTTCTACCACAAGGTCCTTAGTATAGCACTTACCAATTCTCAACAGCAGATGGCAATGTCACACAGATTAATGAGAGAACCACTTTTATGCCACACAACAGGAATATTCAGGGAGTCAAAAGAAGGGAAAAAAAGGCTTTGGGTGTGTAGTAGCTAGACCGTCAATAGAACAGGCTGAGATTTTAACAACATAACTCACTCCCTCTTCTATCTTCATACTTTGGTCAGGTCAACACAACAGTGTTCTCTGATAATTCTAATATACTGCTTCTATACTGCTACATGGCCCTAAATCCTGTAATTCTTGCCACTGCAATTAGATATCCCTGCAATGGCAGGATTAAAAAGAGATTACAGAAAAGATAAACTCTTATTTACTTTCTTGGTAGCTATAGGAAAGAGTTCAAGTGACAGTATTTTTCATCTCTGTTCTTGAACATGGTCATTTGTATCCACATTTTTTCTTATTTACATTAGTATCAGCCTTAAGGGACCTCAAATTCCCATAATGATTCTTGGCTTTGCCTTTACACATATTTTCAAGTATTTACTCTTTTTGTGACCCTCACAGTTGTCTATTTTATATTAAATACCTTAACTCTCTAAATGGAACATGTAAGGAGAGAAACTAAATCAGTGACTAGCTATGCAAGAAGACTTGGTAAATTTTACTTTTTTTTTTTGGTAGAAATTATGTTAAAAATTCAAGAAATCACATATCTGACAGAGGACTTGTATCTAGAATATATAAGGAACTCTCAAAACTCAACAGTAAGTACAAACTATCTTAAAAATGGGTAAAAGACATGAAAAGACATTTCACCAAAGAGGTTACATAGATGGTAAACAAGCATGTGAAAAGCTGCTCAACATCACTAGCCATTAGAAAATGCAAATCAAACCATAATGGGATATCATTATACCTGCCTATCCAAATGGCTAAACAAAGAAAAAAATAACAGTAACAATGCCAAATGCTGGTGAGGATGTGGAGAAACTATCTGTCATACATTGCTGGTGGAAACGTAATGTACATGGATGGTCACAGTAGCTTTATTAGTAACAGCCGAAAACTGAAAACAAGTCATGTGTCCTTCAGTAGGCAAATGTCTAAACAAAGGGGATACATCTATAAAAAAAAAACTATTAACACATGCAACGACTTGGATAGGGAATTATACGGAGTAAGAAGAAATCAATCTCAAAAGGTTACATTCTTTATGACTCCATTTATGCAACATTCTTGAAATAGCAAACTATGGAAGTGGAGGACGAATCAGTGGTAACCAGAGATTAGGTGAGGGAGTAGGAAGTTGGCTGTGGCTATGAAAGGGCAACATGAGGGATCAGTGTGACACGACTGTTCTGTGTCTTGCAATGGTGGTCACATGAGTCTACACATGATAAAATTGCATAGAACCAAATACACATAACACAGAAAAAAGTTTGAGCATTTGAGCACAAATATTTTAATTGTCTAGAATGCAATTTTCTCTAAGAGTTGCCTGTAGTTCAAAGCTCACTTTTAGGAGGTGTCACATCCATCAACCTTTAAAGAGACAAAACATCATGAAAGGATGTCTCCAGAAGCCATGTAAATATTTCAGCGAAGGGCCAAAGAAAATTAACGGTGTTTTCACAAGGAAACCCAAAAAGGATAATCAGAAAGAAGTCTGACATGGTCAAAGAAATCTTGGAAGGGGAATTAGAGCAGAAGCCCCAGCAGGTGAGCAAGTGGGAAAAGGAAAGAAAACATGGTTCAAACAGATCACATGAGGAAACCCAGTACAAATGCTGACTTTGGCATTATCTAGGTAACCCCGATTTTTTTTTTTTTTTTTTTTTTTTGTCATTAGGTGACTAAAATAGTCTTATTGTTGCGAAACCAGTCCAAATCCTACCAAGTTAAAAAGAAGTCCCTTAATGACTTGCTGGGTGAAGGTGGTACCCCATGTCCTCCCATATCAAAAGATCAGTTCTGGCAAGAAAGCTCCAACATGCCTTGATGATGCTGTTGTTAGGATGCCAGAGACCTGGCACGTCCCAGCGATGTTTTGCTGGCTGAGATACAAGGTGGGAGGATATGGTGCCTCATTATTCAATCAATTTCTTGGCCTTGAAGAAACGACGCAGGTAGAAGACCTGCCAGGTAGCTAGTCCAATGAGGCAGAACATTGAAAAGATGCTGAAGTATAGGACCCGAGTGTTTGTTGACTCTGAAAAACAAAAGGATTGCAAATGTATGAAATGAACCTCCTCAGCGGGCTAAGCCATGGCAATTAATTAACTTTCTTTTGCCCCTAGATCTAACAGTAGGATTTCAGAGAATTAAAACAAAAACAAAACAAAAAATCTGTTATCCTATATACAAATGTTAAACAGTACAGAGATTAGTACTATCAATTTGAAATGCTTTAAGCTAACTGAAAATATGACCAATTGTGTACCAAACAAGAAATTCCTATGTGCTAAAAATCTAGTAAGACTCTTATCTTTAGCAGCAGCAAAACTGAAGCGAGCAATTTTCCTTTCATACACTCGTCTCTAGAAAAACTGAGAAAAGGATACACCGGAATTTAAAGTTTGGGGATCTGTCACCTTTATGGTTCAATTATTGAGAAATAAGAGCCTCTTACCATTGGTATCGCGCATCTCCTCCTCTCGCTTCTTCATGTAGGCAAAATCATTAACAATAGATTCTGAGAGGTCTTCCAAGCGTCGGAGCTCCACCTCTAATGGTTTGAGCTTCTCAACTTTTGCTATCTGGAAAAGAAAGGAGTTAGGCGTTTACTCCTTGAAAAAACTGCTCTGGAGAGAACCAGCAGTTATCGTAATGGCTATGTTGCTGGACTCCCACGTAGTAGTAGACCGCGGTTCGCGTCCCGGACCCGGTGGCTTAAAACTCACGCCAGGCGCGAGTGCGTGCATGCCCAAGATCCCAAGAGGAGAATGGAGGAGAAGGGATTGCGGCGTGACCATCCCCCCTGGGGGGTGATTTCTCGCTTTCTGTCTCTATGTCTCTCTCTGTCTGTCTGGCGAGCGCACGCGCCCTATAGCGAAAAAACCTCTCCAAAAAAAAAACAAACAAACAAAAAAAAACCAAACTGCTCTGGAAAAGAATATAAGACAACAGAAGAGTCTTTTTTAAGATTTACCAGATTTAAAATCTCTCCTGTTTACCATACTTGTTTTTGCCATAGGGTGTGTGTGTTTGCCAGACAGGAGAGAGACAGAGACAGATGTAGAGAGAAAGAAAGAGAAATCACTGCCAAACAGCCAAGAGGGCACAGCCATACTGCAATCCCTTTTCTATTCTCCTTTTGGGATCTTGGGAACACATACACAGGTGCCCAGCATGATTTTTGAAGTCACAGGGTCTGGGACTCTAACTGTGGTCTGCCATGTGGGAATACAGCCACCTTAATCACAACACTGCTTGCTGGCCCCGCCATCCTAAAATTTTAATATTCGAACTTCTTTCTCTCCTTATGAACTGTTATCTTTTCATCTCAGACCCCTTTTTTTTAAAAAAAACAAAAAACCCCAAAAAAACAAAAAACATTTTAATACTGATTAAATCCTCTTTAGGAGGTCATGAGAAAAGAAGGGCTTGTTTCGGTGCCGCCATTTCTTCCGCCTTTCCCACAATGCCACGCTGAGACAGAGCATCAGGAGGTTCACGACCTCTGCAGTCCGCAGGAGCCACGATGAGGGCCTGGGGAGGAATCTGCCATCTCCAGTGGAGAGCACGTGGTGGTTACTCGTCATGATGACTTTGTACTTTGGATCTGGATTTGCTGCACCTTTCTTTATAGTAAGACACCACTGCTTAAGAAATAAGGATGCTTTAATTCATCCATTTAATAGATATGAAGGCCATTTTAAGAGGTGCAGTCATAATCTCTGAAAAATGGATCAAACTCTTAAACTCATAGCATACTAGATGTTTGCAAATAAACTTATGACGTGCAAAAAAATCCTCTTTAGAAGTGCTATAATACAGTAAACTATAATATAAGCTTTATTTTCCCGAGAGTCCTGACTTTAATAAAGCATTTTGCCATTCAATGCATAAGAAATAAATGCTATTAGTAATAAGTGTGAGAGTCATAATAGGTCAAACCTGGTTTTAGAAGAAAAGCTACCGAATTCTCAAGAGTACACAAGAATGAGAATATTTACCATTATTATCTAAAACTCCCAAAATATACAATTAGAGAATTCTGGTTTGCTTATACAAATCCTACAATTCTAAGACTTACATGAAAGCTCACAGCTAAGACGAATCCTAGGTCTGCTCAAAAATCTGCATTACAGTGGCACAGATGGTAGTGCCAAATGGGAGAGCCTCAGGTTCAGATCCTGGGTCTCTCTGACCAGGATCTCAGTGTGGTGAGGCCCTGTCAGGATTCTCTTCCCTCACCCTCTTTCTCTCTAAATAAATAAATAACACTTTTAAAAACTGCAGTTTTGCGGCTAGTGGGTGATGTAGTGGTTAAGGCACTGTACTCCCACGTGGCTGAACGTGGTTCAAGTCCTGGACCCAGTGGCTTGAAACTCACGCCAGGCACGTGTGCTTGCATGCCCCAAATCCCAAGAGAATGGAGGAGAAGGGATTATAGTGTGGCCATCCGTCCTGGGGGATGATTTCTCACTTTCCCTCTTACTATGTATGTCTCTCTCTGATGAGTGTATGCACTCTAAGGCAAAAACCTCTCCAAAAAAAAAGTTAAAAAAAAAAGAAAGTAACTATCTTCCTTTCTCAACCTAGACCACTGAGAAACCTGTTTTTATCCTTTTTCTCCACATTAGTTTGGTTCCCAAACTGAGGAAAATTAAAATGATTGATATGGCCTCAAATACTTGATACATAGTAAACACCTGTAATCTTGTCTAAAATTGAGTGGATTCCTGGTAGTATTTTTTGTTCCTGTAGTCCTGGCTAGGAGACTGACACAGTAAAATCTCATCTTAAAATCAAAAACAAAAACAAATCAGAATTGGCCTTGTAGCTCAAAGATTAGGAGAGCTGAATCTTACATGGCTGACTACAGTTCAAATATAGGCCCTCGTGATTTGAAAAACATGTCAAGCACATGTGTGTGCATGCCCAAAATCCTGATGGGAAGGAGGAATGGGAGGAGAAAAGGACTATGGCGTAACCATGCCCCATTGTGGGGGTGGGGGCACTTTCTCCCTCTCTCTGGCAAATACACATGCCCTCTGGCAATAAAAAAGTAAATAAATTTCTAAAATTAAAAAAAATTGTTTTGTTTTTAAATATTTAAAGACCCTGACAACAATGTTTTTTTCAGTGTTCACTATGTGCAAGGCATCAAGATAAAGCACACTCTAAAGCTCAGCCTGGTAGAGAGGCTCACATAGAAAGCCGTAACTATAACAAGAGGCATGGTATGTATTAACCTCGACAACAAAGACACACATTAGAAGCCAAGTGAAAAGAAGGTAGCGAGAGACTAACTCGAGCTAAAAGGGTAAAGGAAAGTTTAACAGGAAGTGGGTAAGCTGGATCTCACGAGTTGGATCTCATGGGTTGGGCAGGATTTTGAAAGATGAGACAGAAAGACATTCAAGAATGAAAGGAACTTGCAAAACAAAACGTGAAGGGAAGAAAGTGCGTGTTTGGGAAACCATGAGTAGTTCAGACCTAAGTAGTCTGATGAGCTCAAAGCTAGAATATAGGGTGTGTATGCATGTATAAACATATATGGGGCCAGCAGTTGGCGTAATGGCTATGTCACTGGACTCTCACGTAGTCGACCATGGTTCAAGTCCCAGACCAGGTGGCTTAAACTCATGCTGGGCACGTGTGCGTGCCTGCCTAAGACCCCAAGAGGAAAATGGAGAAGGGACTGCAGCGTGGCCTTCCCCCCTGGGGGGTGATTTCTCTGTCTCTCTGTTTCTCTCTTTCTGGTGAGCGCACGCACCCTATAGCAAAAACCTCTCCAAAAAAACAAACAAAAAAACCCACACACAAAACATATGCACGAACACAATTGTGCCTAGGAAAAAGTATGGAGAACAGCACGTAAGACTCAAAAGTGAGGAGGAAGTTAAATTGGGGACACAGGCGGGAGGGTAGTATAATGAATCAGACCTGTCAGTATATGCTCAGAAGGTGGTATGTATTTTACATCTTATAATCTCAGTTAATCCTTACAATCCTACAGAGTGAATATCACTAGACTGAAATTTTTTCAGATGAGGAAATTAAACATTGTGGATGTTAAATAACTTGTACAAACTGAGACTGGACCCCAAGTCTATCTGAGTTTACACTTTATTCTACAGGTACCAGAGAGCTGATGGAGAGAAACAGAGGGCTACACTAAATTTTTCCTGAATCAATAGTGATCAAGCTATGCTGGGCTACAAGGATCTGGATAAACTGTCCAGTTAGTCTGAGTGATAAAGTTTGACTGATAAACTTTCTAGTTTCCCCACTATTACTTTAATTGTTTTATAGGCAATAGAGTAAGATTTTTAAAACAGATGAAAAGCATTCTCAAGAAGACCCTCCTTGTTTGCTCAGGATGAAGCATTCAATGACTATCATAAGACTTTGTGCCCCAGTCAGTACAAAAAGCAAATAAAATCTTGAAATCAAAATCCCCACTGACTACTGTTCTGCTCTTCTAAACATCTGATTTCACGCTCAGAGGATCTGTAACGATGCCAGATTATACATGTTCCATGGAAGCAGGCTGGGATTCTTCTAGTCTACTTCTGTCCCCCAGGGCCTGAAGCATGCCTGAGCTGTGCTTTGCTAACAGCTTGATAAAAGCAGTCTCCAGGACGTGTGCCTCAGGTTTTCCACTAGGGGGCAGCGCTCCCCTGGAAGGCTGCAAGTTGCTGTCCAATAACCAAAGGATGTCAGAGCTACAAGGGACTTCGTTTTACAATGAGCCCTCACTTTACAAATGAAAAAACAGAAGATGTGAAATTACAAGGCCCTCTGGGTGGCATCCCAAGGTCTCTTGACTCCCTATCGAGAGTCACTGCCATTTATCCAGTGTTAATACTGTGACACTCTGCCATAAATGCCATAAAAGAACAGAATTCCTGACTTCTAAAAGCACACTTCAGTGTACCTAAATCCTTTCTATTTTACAAATGATGAAGCTTCCTTTAAAGTCCAAACCAAGTCCTTCCTTTCCTAAAGCCCTGCAGCACTGAGACCGTGCCACACAATTAACAATCATACGTGTCACGGTCACAAACTGTTTTGCTTTTTGTCCCTCTCATACTAGTTTGGCCCCTGAACTCAAGGAAATTAAAATGATTTATAGTTGGTATGGTCCCAAGTAACTGATACATCGTAAACACTTGTAACTGACCTGTGATATTTATTCTTTGCTTTTTTTACAGGAGCCAACCTTCTCCTGGTAGGTAAGTGTTGCTGGTCCCCTGAAGCAACACAACCAGACTACAGATGCACTCTATCGATTTTTCACTCAGCATTCATTTTCAGGAGGCCGACTGCCTGAGAGAAAGCCCTCTCTACCACAGTATCTAGCACTCTCATCTACAGTTTGGAAAAGCTATGTTATAAAGCCTTTCCTTGAATGTATGTGTGTGTGTGCATGTGTGCATGCATATACTCACACACACAACACCTCCAAAATTAAACTCTTCTTAAACCATATCTAAATCTACTCTAATGATGATCTGAATCTAAAGGGTTCACAGTTATACGTAACTGTGCCAAGGAAAGGTGTTAACTCTCTAAGAAACTTCATTTTAAAACACAGTTGTGAACCCAGCCTCTAGAGAGAATCTGGATTCTTTTCCTTGGTGGAGCATCAAGACACAGAGAGAAGCTTCTTATAGCAAGCCAAATTCAGTCAAATTAGTTTGCTGTCTCTATACACTACCACAGTTTCCACAAACTCCAGAGCACAGCAACACATGTGAAGATCATCTAGTCTAACATGATCAAGAGAAAGATGACAGACCTACATCCACAGATACATCTGAGTAGGGATGGGGGTGGGGTATATGAATCACAGGCCTATCACAGAAGTTCAAAATGTCAAGAGGATGCCAAAATAAGTCCAGATAATATCGATGATCATAGGGATAAATGAAATTCAGAAAGATCCTATTCATTCTGTCATGGCTATTTGGCAGTTTCCAGAACTTTGGAGGAGGGAGCTAAAATCTACTGAGCTGGGGCTGGCTCCCTGGCGCAGCGGTAAGGCACTGCTCAAGAATAACTGTTAACAGATCTCGCATGGCAACCGCAGTTTGAATCCCTAGCTCAGTTACCTTGAAACATAGCTGGCACACGTGTGAGGGCTCAACATCCAATGGACTGGAGGAGTGGAGTGTGGCGTGACCAGACTGTGTGGAGGGTGCTCCTCCCTCTCTCTCTCTCTCTCTCTCTGTCACTGCCACATGTATGTACACAAACTCTCTCATAAATAAAAGAAAAAATCTACTGAGTGACCAACTGTGTAGAGTGCCTTACCCATATCATTTTATTTACCTATGTCAAGAAAGGGACTAAAGGCTCTAGAACAGAGAAGCAGAGTTTCTCTTCCTGGAGGCACTCAGAAAATAAACTCTGGGAAAGTCTCCAGCTGTTGTTCCACACGGCAACAGTGCTTCTGGTATATCTGTTGGTAGCAAATGACAGACTAATAGAGCCCCAGGCAAAACCAGAGTTTTACTCCTGTTGCAAATGCTCACTTCCACAGCAAGACACATGGCCCAGGCATGGGTGGATGTGGAGATGGCTCCTTCTTTCTGGGGCAGTAATTGCCTTCATTCTCCCAACTGCACAATCAGACAATAAGTCCCTGTAAACAGCTGCTATAGTTAACAGAGCACAAACTAAAAGGAAATGGCTCAGTTCACAAACTGAATCACAAAGAGGCCACCCTCTAAAGGGCAAAAGCAAGGCAGTGGTCAGAAGTCTTTAAAATACAACACAAGGAATCTAAAGGGCCTTATTTCTGAGAACATGCCACAAGACTTTTTCTTCTTCTTTTAAAAAAATTTTTCTAGAAGACATGTGTTCTTTCCAGAGAGACAGAGAGTGAGAAAGCACACTCCTTGTGGGATAGCCTTGCCACTGTCCCGTCTCCTCTCTCTCCTTTCGAGATCAAGCACACGTGCTCAGCGTGTTTCTTGAGCTGCTATGTCTGGGACTCAAACTGTGCAGTCAGCTGCGTGGGATCCTGCTGCCTTACCCACCACACCACTGGCTGGCCCAAGGCTTTAAGTTGCTTACAGTATGGCGAGCAATCTGTCTCCCAAATATCATCTTACATTTGCATTGTGTTCGTATAGCAATTTCACATAGATTAACTAAATTTTCCATAACAATTTAGGTAGGTAGTGTAGCTGTTAAGACACAATTGAGTTTCACAGGGCCACATGGGTTTCAGAATGGGTCCACAAATATGAGAGAGAGATGTGTTGGATAGGAAGAAAACTAAAGAAATGTGTTACCTTCCAGAATCTCAACAGATGCCAAAGGGCCCACACCCTCTAGAGATACAGATCGTCTATTATCTTAAGGGCCTGAAATTAAATGCCTCAAACACGTTACACATGGCCCAGCCACAGTAGTAGGCACTGCTAACGTGCTGGGCTCTGCAGGCTGGGACCACAAGGGAGGCCAAGGACCAAAGGCCGGGCACGGTGGGAGGCTGAGGCATGAGGATCATGAGGCTCAAGGCTACCTAACAAAGAGCTGGGCACGGTGGCATGCACCTGTAGTCCCAGCTGGAGCTGGGGATGCTGAGGCAGTGGATAGTAACAGGGTGAGACCCTGCTGTCCTAAGATAACAAACAGAAGAAAACAAAACTCTGCACATGCTCAGTACTCGCTGGTAATTAACCAGAAAAAACAATGAGCTTGTGTTACCATGTTCTTGTCACAGACATTAGCATTAGCCCAGAGACAAGGAAGAGCTATTTCTGAGCAAGGGTCTAGGGAGCCTAGCCATAGGCTGAAAAAAAGAAAAGGGCTGGTCTTTGGTCTCTATCAGAACCACTCCTTCTCTGCCTCAATCTGGTCTGCTGTTTGAGAGGGGAGGAGTAGGGGGAGGCCTTGAAGAAAGCAGTGGGGAGGAGCTTCTTGGTTAAGAAGCAGAACCTTAGAGCTGTGTTGTAACTATGTGCGTAAACACACGCTTAGGACGTGCCAGACATCTGAAGCAGGAAATAGGCAAAGGAAACACTGAGGTTTCCTTTCTGCTAGGGATTCCCCTCTCAGGTTAAGCAAAAGGTCAGGAAAGATAAAGCCCCTCCTCCAATGTTAATAAAGCCCAAGGATGATGGAAACTCCAGGAGGGAGAGGGGTTCTAAAATGGCATGCAACAGTGGTATCCACCTAATTCTTTTGTAAACGCACAATAATGTCATCTGATTTCAAAAAGAACAAGCTATGTCTAAAGTCTAACAGGTACCAGGTGCCCTGTTATTCAGTAACTACCCGTTAATGAAAGCTATCATGCTGGAGGAGAACAAAGTTAGGACAGGAAAAATCCCACTTAGTACACATTCAGGGAATCCCTCTTAGGCTGGGGAACAGCAGCAATAACCATTAACTGCAATTCATTTTACCTGTTCGTCAACCTTATTTTCCTAAGGGTTTCATATCTTATACCAGCACTTTGGCATACATTATCTTATTTATATAATTAAGTCTTCTGAATCACGGAGGTTTAAAATTTTTTTCTCAGTTTACTCTTACATTCATCAAATAGAGTTCTCTTGCTTTCTTTCTTTTAATTATACCAGCCTGAAGACAGAAACAGGCAATTCAAAGTATCTGCAGGAACTGTCCATTATTTTATCACTTGCTCCTATTTCTCGTCTCCAGATAACTCTATTACAGTTCCATTCAAGTGAGCCCTTGAACAAAGAACGAGAGGAAGCCCCGAGGAGCTGCACTTGTACTGCTCTCTGTTGCAGAGCTGACCGGTCACTTCGATTTACTTCCATCTTAGGCTATGTCCCTCCCAAAGTCCTGACCAAAGACAGGCAACCTTTCCTGCGCCATCGTTCCTAGACAATTTTCCTAAATTACTTACAACATTTTTCTTTAGATTATTTAGCTTATGTTTTTCAAAAGCCATTTACATGCCTGTCTCCCACTGTCTTCGTCATGCCCTCAAGTATTGTTTTGTTGGGTAAAAATACTCTTATCTTTTTGTAAAGATCAATTCTCCAGTAACTAGTTCTTGTGGTTTTTCAAAGGTATTCTTCAGCTGAAGAATCATTTTATACTATCCCCAAAGTCTTTCAAGTACAGGTTTTTAAAAGGCTCAGTAGTAGGGCCAGCGGGTGGCACAGATGTTAAAGCAGCTGGATCCCACATAGCCAACAGCGCGGTTCGAATCCTGGACCAGATAGCTTGAGAATCATGCTGGGCACGTATGCAAGCATACTCACAATCCCAAGAGAACAGAGGGCAAGGGACCGCAGTGTGGCCAAGCCCCCCACCCCACCCCGTCCCCCGAGGTGTGCCTTCTCACTATCCTCTTTCTCTCTCTGGTGAGTACGTGCAGCCTATGGCAAACTTTAAAGAAAAAAAAAAAGCTCAGAGGTTCTTTTCTTTATTCTATATACATTTCCACTTCCATGTCACCCAAATGTTAGTTTTCCTTATTCTATGTTTCCTATCAATTTTCTATTTATTACTATCCCTAATCTCTTGTAGGCTTTTCTCATTTTTTAAATATTTTTAAAATTTAATTTTATTTATTCATTCATTTATTTTAATTTGACCAGAGAGAGACACAGAGAAAGAGAGAGAGAGAGGAAAGTGAGAAAGCAAGCCACCGGGTCCGGGACTCAAACCGTGGTCAGCCATGTGGGAATGTTCAGCGCCTTAACCACCATGCCTCCTGCTGGTCCCTCTTCTAGCTTTTTCTTCCACTCTCCCCTCCTCCTTAAAAGTCTGAAATTGGGTCACTGGTGGCGTTGTAGTTAAGGCAGCAGGATCCCACATGGCTGACTGCACAGTTTGAGTCCCAGACCTGAAGGTTTGAAAAACATGACAGGCATGTGTGCAAGCCCTAAATCTCAAGAAGAGAGTAAACGGATGGTGTGATCATCCCCTGGGGAGATGCTTTCTTTCTCTCTCTTCTCCTTTTTCTCCCTCTCCATCTCTCTCAGGTGAACACTTACTTGCCCTACAGCAGAACTAAAAAAAAGTGAATAATTTTAACTAAAAGCTATTTTCGACTATTATCTCTAAAAGACAGCACAATTATTCAAGACTATAGCACTGAATCAATGTCCTAGATAAATGTGTCTCTAGATACAGAGACATACACACACACACACACACACACACACACACACTATCTAGAGGTACATATACCTAGGACATGGATATTCACACACTCATGCTAACTATCAGTCCTAAAACGTCTTTGGAATGAAAAACAAATCACTTTTTTTAACCTTGGACATTAACACATAACTGAATTCTAGCTTTCAAATATTATAATGATACATATCTGACTTCTGCCACAAGAGAGTTAATGGCATATGCTTAAATGTTTTACCACATCAACAGTTCTGTGGGACAGCTGGTCCAGTCCTGTGGCTGACAGCACAGCCAGAATTATTATTCAAGGCTGTTAATACAACTTTTTGTATCAATAAGATCAGAGCTGATTATCACATGACTTCTGAGAAGACCATAGGCTTCTGGGCAAAGCACAGCCTGTGGCCTGACAGGTCACAGAAACCTTGCAGCATAGCACACCACTGCCTGCTCTGGCTGCTGCAGCAGGGCATACCTCTTCGTAATTTTTCGCCTCCACTCCATGCTTCATGTCTAGGATCACGAGTTGGTCAGGTATCCGCCCTGTTCCTGTGAAAGAAATCAAAGGATTCATTGTGCGGAATAGTTAAAATTCCGGGAAATCACCCACCCACCCTCCCTCTCCCTAACCCCCATCCTCTCAATAGAGGGAAACAGCCATGACTCCTCCTCCTGCTCAGCTGCAGAAAATTCCTGGCTCTGGCTAAAATCACAACATTCCAGACAAAGCCTGTATCTGTGTGGGGTGCCGGAAAGCAAAGAGAACACACTGCTAGCAAACATTTCTGAGCAGGCAGGACACAGACACTGCAGCCGCTACTGCTGAGGAATAGAGAGGAGAAGAGAAAACACACAGGCTTACTGGATTAGAGCATAAAACTCCCAAGTCCAGCAGTGGGAAACCGAGTGCATGGAGACTGATTAGCGGGGCATGCCAGCTCGGGCTGAGAGAGTGTATTTCCGCATCGAGAAAGCTGCCCCGCCAAATTCTGAAAGTCACGCTAAGTTAGGATTACTGGGTAGACGCTAAGCTTGGATTTACTTAAAATAAATGTAAGTATTGAAAAGAACATAGGTTTTATATAATAGTCCACTTAAGTTCATATATTTTGTTTAACGTAAGGCTACATCAGTAAATTAATAAAATGTTATAAGGTTATTCCCACTAAGCCCTTAAATGAGTTAGAATGCCTCAAGGAAAAAACTTTTATAATAAGAGTACAATTCTCAGGGATGCATCTTAGAGAGAAAAATATCTCTTTGAGATACTGGGGCTAACAGCAATGTTCCTAAAAATTAAATCTACGGGGTAGTGAGAAAAGTCATGATGCAAATATGTCACGAGTTTTCCAATGACCCAGTAATTTATCTTGATCAAAAAAGAATTCCAATCTTAAATTATCAAGTAGGAGAAAGTGAAAGACTTTTAGTCTAAGAAAACTGCTTAGCCCCAATTCCCTGGAATTCACCTATTTATAAAATAATGTCCTGCATGAAATGAGAAGTTCTGGGAAACAATGCCACTTAAGCCCTGGGACTCCTGAGGCCATAAGCCACAGAGAATGGGACTGTGCCCTCTGCTGATCGAGAAATATTGGCAGTTTTCTGGAACAGACTGAAGTTAACGCCTTATTGGGATGGCCCTGTAGCACAGTGGGTAAAGGAGCCAGATTTGCATGGCCAACGGTGGTTTGAATCCTGGCCCGGTGGTTTGACAAATATGTTGGGCACATATGCATGTACGCCCAAAGTGGTGAGGGGAAAGAGAAATGGAGGAAAAAGGATTGCAGCACGACCATGGCCCATTGGAGGGTGCATGCGCGCACGCTCTCTCTCTTACACACACCTGGTCTCTGGCAATAAAAACAAAACACACTGAAAACTCCTCATTGAGAACTCACTGGGTGCTACAACTGTTCTGGAAATTTTAAGTGGTGTGATCTCTGCCTTCAAATATAATTCCATGTAGGGCTCTAAGACATACATGCACATAACAGCTATGGTGAAAATCCAAAGCAGTATAAAATTTCAAGCCAAAACAACTGAATCAGATAATCCTAACTATGGAGAAAGGTCAGAGAAAGTCAGAAATTAGTTGTGGACAGACTTCACTAAAGAGCAAGCAACTGAAAACAGGACTCTGGTAAAGTGTTCTAGGAAGAAGGTGAAACACAGGCAAAGGTTCAGATAATGAAATGATCCTGACAATGTGTGAAACATATTAAAGAACTTCTTTTGGATAAGCTGGAAAGAGCAACTTGAAACCAAGAGAAATAAAACTGCACAGGTAAGATTAAGATCAAACTAAGACAAACCACAGATGCTTTCTAAACATTAAATCAAGTCCCCCAAACATCAAAATAACCAATCAAACAAACAAAAATAGCACCCAGAACATTCTCTTTTCCCAAATCTGAAGTGGTATGCCCAATATGACATCATCTACAAGAAATGTAATGCAAGAGCCAACAGGTGGCCTGGTAGTTAAGGGTGCTGGACTCTCACATGGCCGACCACAGTTAAAGTCCTGGACCCAGTGGCTTGCTTTCTCACATTCTCTCTCTCTATCTATCCCTCTCTGGTCAAATAAATAAATAAATAGTTACATAAAATAATTATTTAAAAAATAGAGAGAGAGAGAGAGAGATGTATGGCAAATTCTTGCTTCTCCTTCTTCATTTAAAAAGGTGTGAAATCCAAGCAGGTCACAACCCCACCTAGTCCAAACAATCAAGGCATCCTTCTTCCTAACAGTCTTCAAACCATCTGTCTGTCTGTTACAGCACAGCATTCTCAATATTCAAGCCCAAATGAAACCACAAAACCACAGGCCTCTGGCAGGTCAGAGTCCAGACTATGAAAGTCTCTTGCACAGAAGAGCCCGCCTATTCCTTTGGCTGACATTATAACCTTAAAGACTATATAAATGTAAAAAAGACCATTCAGTAATTTCTCTCTTTGCATCTGTCTGGCAATAAGAAACCCTTTTTTAATTTTTAAAGACTATTTTGTTAAAGCAGTTTTAGTTTCACAGCAATACTGAGAGGAAAGTACAGAAATTTTCTATATTCCCCTTACCTCCACAAATGCATAGCCTTCCCCCCATTATCTCCTACTAGAGCGGTACTTTTGATACAAATGATTAACCTACAATGACACACCACGATCACTCAATATCCATAGTTTACATTAGAGTTCTCTCCCTTGGTATATTCCAAACGTAATATCCAGACATATGTACAATAATATATATCCATTACAGTATCATACAGTGTATTTTCACTACCCTAAAAAGCCTCTCTGCTCTACCTGTTCAACCTTTCATTCTACCTAGACAAACTTTTTTGTTTTTGGAGAGGTTTTTGCTACAGGGCGCGTGCGCTTGCCAGAAAGACAGAGACAGACAGAGAGACAAAAAGCAAGAAATCACCCCCCCCCGGGGGGCGATGGCCATACCGCAATCCCTTCTCCTCCATTCTCCTCTCGGGATCTTAGGCACACACGCACATGTGCCCGGCGTGAGTTTAAGCCACCAGGTCCAGGACTTGAACCACAGTTGACAACATAGGAGTCCAGCGACATAGCCATTACGCTAACTGCTGGTCCCCCACCTAGACAAACTTTTTAAAAGATGCTCCTGTGACTACAATGTATGAGCTTTCTATATCAGAATAAACAAAGAAGAAAAATGAAATGAGAAATTGAATACTGACTATAGCAGAGGGAAAGAAGGAACTGGAGAATATGCTTAATTCAGGAAAAACACTACTTACCCTTGCTCTCAAAACACACTTCGAACATGTCATAATCTTCGGTGGTAAAGGCAAATTTCCCTTTGGTTGCATCCTCCTTGGAATACAGAATATGGCCAGCAGAATCTGTGATCTAAAATAAGAAAGAAGGTAAGAATAGGAAGGAACTAACACTAGGGAAGAGGACTTACAGAAACTGAGGCGATAAAAAGAGAAACCATCTACAAAAGTTAGTTGATGCTTCTTATTATGATGACTATGCTCCAGCCTCCCCAAAGGCAGTAATCGCATTAGATGATGAAACCCAAATAACAGTAATTTCATTCATTCGAACTGCCTGACTATACCAAAAGTTAAAAAGCTGTTGCCGCTATAGGATCATACCAAAAAATTGATGTGGCCAATGTTCCAAGTTATATAAACTGGTATGTTGGCAAAAATTCACTTCATAGAACAAAAATTAGTATTATTTCCAATAGCGAGATATGTCACAAAAACAGAAATGGACAATTAACTAAAAGAATATACAAGAAAGAGAAAGATATATAAAAATACATTTCTATAAAACAAATTTCGAGGCCGTTTCTGTTCTGGACTGTGAAGCTGGAAGCCCTGTGCCGATCGTGGTTTAAGTACCCGGCCCAACTGGCCTGAAAGGCGCTGGGCATGTGTGGGAATGCCCAGGATCCTGATGGGCTGGAAGACTGGAGGACGGGGATCGGGGCACGACCGAGCCCCATGAGAGGGGCTCTTCTCTCTCAAGCATGCATGCAAACACTACCACGGGAAAAAAAAATCTTGATGGGTGGGGGCGAAGAATGGAATTAGGACACCTAGAGGAAAAGAAAGCAGACATGAGAGAAGAAAATCGAATCTATTCCTGTAAAGTGCAAGTGAATTATGTCAATGGCTACACCGGGTGGGAGCAAGATGCAAGGGATAAACAAGTTTCTCCTAAAAAGACAACCTTGGCTCCTACAAAGGACTATTCCTTTGTTCTAGGTTCTGAGCTTTAGCTTTCCCACTAAAAGCGCTCCACTTCTAGACAATTCTCTAAAGGCACAGATGAGGGGGAATAGTTGGTAAGTGAATGGTCACATAAAAAGAAAGGGAATGATACAGTAATTCAACAGACTGACTCCCAGACTTCTATTTTAGAGCACAAGGCTGTCTTAGCAGAGGCATATTTCATCACCTCAGACTTGAGGCTACTTTGCAATGTGGAACACAAAAGTAGTGGATTTGTTATACTGAACTGGATGTTCTAATGCTATTTATTAAAAGTGAATTTTATTATGGGTGAAATTTTAGAAAGTTGAGCAGCACATATTTAAGCTCATATATTTAGAAGCACTTTATAACACTAGCTATTTCTAAGAGACAAGAATTACTCTTCATACTTTTTAATTTTCTTCAATTTTCTACAAAGGCATGTATCATTTATGGTCAAGAAGAATAATAAAGCGCTCTCATTTTGGAACAAAACCATGAAAACTAAAGAAAGGTTATCACTACTGGATAAATTTGAAATGAGTTAATAAAAAAGGTTTTATGGCATGTTTTCTAAACTCCCTAATAATAGCTACAGTTAAATTAATTAAGCATCTTCTGTTATCCACTATCATTCATTAACTTGTCAAACATTTAAGATACCTACATCTCTGCTGCTCACTGGAATATAAGAGCGAGTAAGATAATATCTGTTTTTAAAGGGACTAAGAGTCTAAGTGAGGAGAGGGATAAGGAATGAGACAACTTCACTGTGATTCTGATGTGCAATTCCCTAAAGATTAGTGATGCTGAGCACCTTTGCATACATATGAGGGGACTTCAAAGTCTGTGGGAAAATGTATTTAAAGTACATGTTTATTTTGGTGCAAAAAAGTTGAAACCTATGCATAGTTTTCTAACAATACTCATTTTCCATGAACTTTAAAAATATCCCGTGTATGCTGCCATTTGTACGGGGTGATGTAATATGTTGATTAGCGAAACTGTGCTAATCATTTCACAATATAATCATATTGTATGCTTTGAATATATACAATTTTCAACAGTCAATTATACGTCAATAAAGCTGGAAAGAAAACAAATGAAACAGCTTCACTCTAATATGGAAAGTGCACAACCAGAGGTATGCCTAGGTACCATGGGATTAGAGGGTCAGGGAATCTCTTGGAGGAGGTAACTTACCAGCTGAATATTGAAGGATAAATCTCAATCAAGGGAGGAATAGGGGCAGAAAACATTCAGGGTAAAAGAGATGACAAATATGAAGGCCTAGGGTCCAGGGGGAAAATACCTAAAACATGGCAACATCATAATAATACTAATAGCTAATGTTTATTAGACACTAAGCGTTGAGTACTGTACTTTATGTGCATTTTAAATTTAATCCTCACAATAACATTAGAGGTAAGAATTATTATTTTCCCCATGTTCCAAATGAGTAAACTGAGGCAAAGAGGAGTTAAGAAGCTGAAGAAGTCCTGGCCAGATCATAGAGAACTACACCACCACACTAAGGAGTTTAAACTTCATTTAGTGCAAGGTAGAGAGAAAATAAAGAATTTGAAATTGGAGATGATATAATTCAATTCATAATTTAGAAACACAAACCTGACAGGAACTGTGAAGACAGAAGAAGAGGGACCATATTAGAGACGAGATGGATTAGGTTCTGGTCTAAGTGAGAAATGAGAAGGCCTTTGGTATGGAGGGAAGAGGATGGATGTGAGAAATTTTAAAGAGATAGAGCCTATGAGACAAGGCTGAGAAGTAAGTGCTCACAGGGTCAGTGAGAAACGTACTGTCTAGTCGAGCAGCATTAGTCACAGGGAGAGGAGGACACTGACAAACTGAAGGTGATGAGATGGCCTGCCTTGAGGGACAAGGCAATGACTGCCATGGCACTCCAGGTTTTCAATTCATCCAATTTTTCAAGAGACCCTACACATTTTAGCTTTTATTGGAAATATCCCAATTTCTAAATCCTTACAACCAACCCCAACTTTTGAGAAACCATCTTGAGGTTAAACAAAACATGATTAGAAAACCAAGTTCTTCTGGGCTACAATTTTGACCTATGCATAGGGAAAAAAAGAAAGGTGACTAAAATCACATAAAGGATCTGCTGGGCAGACCACAGAATCAGCTGAGGTCACGTACCACAACTTTCTAGTGGCAACGCCTAGCGACCAGGATGCAAAAAAAGGTTATTATCAGATCTAGAGCCTAGGGTTCCAAGAATGACTGGTTTGAAGGATAATGGGATTAAGGAATCATGCTATATACACTTCACAAACAACCTTTAATCCTCTACACAACCCCATGGAGGCCAGTCTTATCCCCATTTTACTGATGAGGAAACTTAGTAACTTGCCCATTATCACTGAGTTAATAAATGGTGTTATGTGTGTTTGGGAAATCCTAAAACTAATGCTCTTCCACATTCCGTGTTGCCCACTGCTCCCATCCTTGCCCTGAAAGGAATGTATGAAAGAAGTGGAAGGCACAGAAGACAAGAACAACTAAAAGAATTTTAAAGACATTCTCCTCTGAGAGTTACGTTTCCCGCTTCAGCAGTGCTTGGACAGAACCTGGTTATCATATCCTAACCTAGCTGGCAGCTCAAAGCCAGCCGTCCACCACCACCTCCTCCTTGTGCCCACCATGACAAGCACCTCCCACTGGCATGTGGATTGCACCGCGATCTTTTTCCCTCCATTTCTCCATTCCATCAGAATTTGGGGCACACACACACGCACGTATACACACACAGATGCTGATGTGTTTTTCAAGCTGCTGTGTTGGGATTTGAACAGTGGCTGGCCATGTGGGATAGGGTTCCCTATGCATAACTACAGGGCTGTTCCTCTCTTCCAATTTTTTTTTTTATTCATTTAAGGAAAGGAGTGTCTTGAGATCATAAAGGGGCTTAAGTGCATGTCATAAAATGCTTACCAAGGCATTGGTAAAAATCCTCCACTGAGGGCCGGTTACATAGTGTGGTGGTTAAGATGGCTGGATCTCACACAGCTGACTATGCAGTTTGAGTCCTGGACCTGGTGGGTTGAAAAACATGCCAGGTACACATGTGCATGTGTGCTCAGATCCTGAGAGGATGGAGGAGAAGGGACTATGGAATGGCCATTGCCCTGGGGGATACTTTCTCTCTTTCCGGTGAGTGCACATGCCCTACGGCAAGTTAAAAAAAAAAAAAATCTATGGAGTATTTTGCAAAATCAATTAAGAAGTTTTCCAAGTTTTTCTGAAAGAATCCAGAAGTCACACCCTCAACTGATACTGAAAAGGGATTAAAAATTGCTTAAACAGTCTTCTCATGGGCCAGCCCCGTAATGGAGTGGTTAAAGAGGTTAACTCCCACATGACCCACCGCAGTTTGAATCCTGGCCCCTGGGGCTTGTAAAAACATGTTGGGCATGTGTGTGTGTGTGCCCAAAGTCTGATGGGATGGAAGACTGGAAGAAAAGGATTACATGTGATTATGCCCCATTGGGGGATGCTTTTTCTCTCTTTCTGGTGTGTGCACATGCCCTCTAGCAATAAAAAATGTATTCTTCCACCTTGTATTAAGGAACTACAATCAGAGCCATTTGTTTTGTCTGCTCTGATATCTAAAAAAGTATTGAAGATTCATTCTAGGCAAAGATTCAAACGCATTTCAAGAGGCAAAGCCCCCACTACTGTCACCTGTACCTTTTTTTTTTTAGGTTTCTGCCATAGAGCATGTATGCTCACTGGAAAGAGACAGAGAGAAGTGAGAAATTCCCCCCAAAGGGGATGGCCATGCCAAAATCCCTTCTCCTCTATTCTCCTCTCAGGATTTTTGGGAATACAGGAACACGTACCCGGTATGATTTTCAAGCCACTGGTTGGCCATGTGGGAGTCCAGTGCTTTAACCACCATGCCACCTGCTGGTTCACCTGTACTTTTCATCAGCATGAAATTTACCTCCCACAATAGTGAGCAATAATGCCCACAGTCCCCTTAGGGTTTCCTTTTTTTTTTTTTTTTTTTGCCAGAGGGGACATGCTTTCCAGAAAGAACAATAAAGAAAGCCCCCTAATGAAGAAGCATGGTCATGCCACTACCCCTTTTCCTCCACTTCTCCATTCTGGCAGGATATGGGGGCAAGTACCCACCATGCTTTTGCCAAGCTGCCATGCCAGCATTGGAACCTCAGCGGGCCATGTGGGACCCAGCTTCCTACACACAACTGTGCTACAAGGAGGTCCAGAGTTTCCATCGACCTTTCTATATACCCTAGAACCTTCAGCTGACCCAACTATATGAGGGTACTTATCAGGATATCTGGATTCAGGCAGCCAGATTAAAAACTGAACTTCCAGGCTGGGCTAACTCATACAGACTATTAGGCATTCTAACAGATCCTAGGATTTTTCTGAAAATTAGGAGGTCTCCTATCTAGTTCATATAACTGTGCAGTTAGTTAGGAGCCAAACCATTAGTGTTAATGGGGGGGGGTCACTCTCCCTAACTCCAACATTATTACATAAACCAGCAGGTAGCTAAAATTAGGGAACAGGAAACTCGGCCAAGCTCAATGACTAATCAGAGCTGGCAAAGTCTAACAGCCTGAAATGATGGCTTTTAATTTCCTTTAATTAAAATGTTCTGATTACAGATCACCTTAAGAGATCATCTGGTTTCTCAAGAATTGAGAGGTTTTCTTTTTTACTCTTTAAATTCTACTAGAGAACCACCTTGGTGATAACTGCTACTTTTACCTACTATAATAGCAAGTTCCAAAAGGATTCTTTTCTTCTCCTTAAGCAATAGAGTATTTATAATATTCATCATAAAGTTCTTTAATTAAACAAAGGTATATAAAGCCATAAATTGTGCCCATATGACATCAAGGAATAGGAAGTAATAAAGACCTGTTTCCAGATAACACCTTCTGAAGAAAAGCAAACCAAAGTTCACAACTTAACAAGTAGGGGGGAAAGTGTTAATTGTATATGTAGAGTAGCTGAAGTCAAGAATATGTGAATACTCACACTGAAACTTGCAAAGAAGTGAAAAGACAGGTTACTGAGGAAAAAAACTCATTTGGAATTGGATTTTCTTGGACCACTCTAGGCAGTGACTGCAAGACAGGTTCTTAAACAGGTACGGCTCCTGAAGTCTGCCTCCATTCCTTCACCAAACATTCAAGATAATGCGTTGCCTATGTCAAAAGGATGTTTAAGGGAACCAGCAGTTAGCGTAATGGCTATGTCGCTGGACTCCCACGTAGTCGACCGCGGTTCGCGTCTCGGACCCGGTGGCTTACAACTCACGCCGGGCGCGTGTGCGTGCGTGCCCAAGATCCCGAGAGGAGAATGGAGGAGAAGGGATTGCGGCGTGGCCATCCCCCCTGGGGGGTGATTTCTCGCTTTCTGTCTCTATGTCTGTCTCTGTCTGTCTGGCGAGCGCGCGCGCCCTATAGCGAAAAAAACCTCTCCAAAAAAAAAAAAAAAAAAAAAAAAAAGGATGTTTAAGTAGTTTAGGACAGGCAACAAAGCAATAAGGAATAACAGAATAGGGTTCACCTTGTAATACAACTCTCGGCCATGCTGGACCCCCTGGGAAAGTCCCAGGTTTGTGTCTGGAGTCTCCACAAGCTGGGTGAGTGCAGCCATGACTCGGGCTGGCTAAGGCTGGCTAAGGCTGGCGGTGGACGACAGCACTGAAGACCCTATGAAGGGATGTACCTCTCCCCCTCACTGTTCTCCCTCCCATTTTCTCTCTCTACAAATAAACTTACTTAAAATAAAAAAAAAAAAAAAGAAAATGAACAGGAGTAAATGATTATCTGGCTCTGAATTTTCTGGAAGCTAAGATTTAAAAGACTAAAAGAGAAACAAGTTGGATTACACATCATTAATTTTTTTGATGAAAGTCCACAAATTTATCTCAGGGCCAATTTTCCTGGAACTAAACAGGAACAATTTATCAGGAAGGTCCTTGTAAAAGGGCCACAGTCTTGCAAAAGATAAATACAATTAAAGCAGATGCTTTTATTGGTTTTCCATAACAATGAATGGCCTAACCTAATGCAGAGGGGGGGCTTGAAGGACCTATTAATAGATGAATACTCTGGTGCCCTGGTTCTCTGCCCTGCCTCCCAGCAGTAACACGTTTCCCCCATCCTAGCCCACTCTGCTGTTCACAGAAACCCAGACTTATTCTGAAGCTGCAAGGAGGATAGAACTATTTCTGGTCACTTGTTGCTACCTCAATTCTGTTTATATTTATTTTTCTGGTCACTTGTTGCTACCCCAATTCTGTTTATATTTATTTTACTATTTTTTTAATCACCAGAGAGCACATGCACTTGGGGTTATAAGAGGAGGAAGAAAGCATTTCCAATGGGCATGGACATGCTGCAATCCCTTCTCCTCCATTTGTCTATCCTGTTGGCATTATGGGCATGCATGCACATTCACCTGGAGTGTTTTTTAAACTGTTGGGGCTAGGATTCAAACCATAGTCACCCACGTGGGATCTGGCTCTCTTAACAACTAAGGTACAAGGCTGTCCCCATATTTGTGTTTAAGGAGGGGGGAAAGTACCAGAAAAATATGTCTTTTTTTGTTTGTTAATGTTTGTTTTAGAGAGATTTTCTGGGACAGGGCATGTGTGCTCACCAGAGAGATAGAAAGTGAGAAATCATACCCTCCCCTGGGAGGAGGGATAGCCATGCCTCAATCCCTTCTCCTCCCTGGATCTTGGGCATGCATGCACACATGCCTGACATGGATTTGAAGCCACCAGGTCTGGGACTCAAACTGCGGTTGGCCATGTGGGAGTCCAGCGATGTAATCACTATGCCCTCTGCTGGCCATGAAAAAGATGTCTTAAAAACAAGACATACTAGGGCCAGCAGGAGGCATGAGGTTAAGGCACTGGACTCCCATGTTGCCAACTGGTTCAAAGGTCCTGAACCTGGCAGCTTGCTGTCTCTTTCTCCCCAGTGAGCACATGTGCCCTATAGAAAGTAAAAAATACATACATACATACATACAACTTAAAAAAAAAAAAAAGACACACTGGACCAGATGGTAACTTAGTGGTTAAAGTACTAGATTCCACATAGCCAACTGCATGGTTCCAGTCCTGGACCTGGAGGCCTGAAAAACATACTGGGTGTGTGTGTGGGTGTATGCCCCAAAACTGGAAAGAAAGAATAGAGAAGGGATTGCAGCATGACCATCCTCCCTGGGGGTGCTTTCTCACTCCCCCACTCCACCCCACATCCTCTAGCAAATTAAAAACAGATAAATAAGATATACTATCCACCTGGATGTTGGTTTCTAATACTATTCTCCAATAAAAGGTGCCAGGGCTCCTTGGAGAAATGGCTGCTCCTAGGACGAGGCAGAAAACATATAAGATGAGCCTGAAGCATTTGCAGTGCCAGAAAGTAAGAAAGCACACAAAAACAAAACACAAAACCCAAGAATTGGGGTATGTCAACAGGACACAGGAGCCAAATGAGAGTTCCCAACAGGCAAAGCTGAAACAATTAGAGATACAAAATAAAGTAGTATTCGGTTATAATCTAAGGTACACAGTAAATATCCATGAATCCATTCTGATACAAATGACTGAATAAATACGCCCAGCCTGGTGGCATAGTCTGTTGCAAGCAGAACAGTAATGTTGGAAGCCACATGGCCAACGGTGATTCTGGTCACCAGGTTAGTCTGAACACACAACTGGGGTAATGTGTATGTGTGTGCATGCCCAAGATCCTGACAAGCTGGAAGTCTAGGGAAAGAGGATTGTGAAGTGCCAAACCCCACCCCTGGCACATGTACATGTGCTCTCCAACATGAATAAATCTTCTTTAAATTCAAAAAGTATGGGGCCAGCAGGTCATGTGGTAGCATGGAAATGGACTCCCCACATGGCTGACCATGGTTTGAGTCCCTCGACCCAGTGGCTTGAAAAAATCATACTGGGTGTGTATGTGTATGTCTAAAATCTCAAGAGAAGACTGGAGGAGGAGGAGCTGTAGTGTGGCCAGCCCGCCCAGGGGGTGATTTCTCACTTTCCCTCTCTGTCTCTCTTCTGTAAGTGCACATGCCCTAAGGCAAAAATGCAAAAATTAACAAATATATTACAAAAATAGGCCAGCCAGGTGGCATGGTGCTTAAGGTGACTGGGTCCCACATGGCCAACTGTGCAGTTTGAGTCTCAGACCCAGTGGCTTAAAAAAAACCACACCAGGGGGACCAGCAGTTAGCGTAATGGCTATGTCACTGGACTCCCACGTAGTCGACAGCGGTTCGCGTCCCGGACCCGGTGGCTTAAACTCACGCCGGGCGCGTGTGCGTGCGTGCCCAAGATCCCGAGAGGAGAATGGAGGAGAAGGGATTGCGGCGTGGCCATACCCCCTGGGGGGTGATTTCCTGCTTTCTGTCTCTCTCTGTCTGTCTGGTGAGCGCACGCGCCCTATAGCGAAAACCTCTCAAAAAAAGAAAAAAGAAAAAAAGAAAACCACACCAGGTACATAGGTGTGTGCAGGCCCAAAATCCCAAGAAGAGAACAGAGAAGGGACTGCAGCATGGCCATCACTGGGGGTGGGAGGGAGGGTGCTTTTTCACTTTCTCTCTCACTCTCTATCTCCAGCGAGCACACACCCCCTACAGCAAAATGAAAAATATTAAAAATAAATAAATAATAAATGGAAGAAGAGACAAATCTGCCCTTAAGAACTCTCAACTTATGTAAACAGTGCACCCTCCAGGAGATTAGGCATAACTCTCAATTCCTTAAGTAGGGTGGGCTGCACAAAGTGACTTCCTTTTAAAGAACAGTATAGAAAGGGAAACAAGAACAACTTTATAGTGGAAAACCTGATGAAAAACTAACTCAGCCAGATGATCAGAGTCAACATCAACAGTGATAAATCATGTTGATATGATATGATGAAAATGACATTTTACCTCTGCAGGTTTCCTCTCCAAAACTCAAAACCCCAGGTTTATCAAGAGAAAAACACCAATAGAAAGGCATTCTACAAAATACCTGACCAACATTCTTCAAAACTTACAAAGTTGGGACTAGCAAATGGCGTAATGGTCACATTGCTGGACTCCCACATGGCTGATCATGGTTCAAGTCCTAGACCTGGCAGCTTGAAACTAACACTGGGCACGTGTGTGTATGTGCCCAAAATCCTGAGAGGAGACTGGAGGGAGAAGGGATTGTGGCATGGCCACCCCTGTCGGGGGTGATTGCTCACTTTGTCTCTCTCTCTCTCTCCTGTGAGTGCATGTACCTTATAGCAAAAATCTCTCTCTAAAAAACAAAACAAAACAAAACAAAACCCACAAAGTCATCAAAAACTGGAAAGGGGCCAGCTGTGTGGCACAGTAGTAATGTGCTGCTCAAGAAAAGCAGAAGCCCATGTGGAGACTGTAGCTCGAATCCCTGGCCTGGTTGGCCTAAAATGCCTTGAGCAGGTGTATGAATGCTTGGGATCTAAGAGGCCAGATAACTGGAAGAAGGGAACAGTGGTGTTACCTGACCCTAGAGAGGTGCTCACATCTCCCACCCACATATTCAGTCATGAATAAAGGGAAAAAAGAAAAGTCTGAGACACTGTCACAAATCAGAGATGCTCAAAGAAATATGACTAAATACATCCAAAATGAGATCCTAGAACAAAACCAAAAGAAAAAAAAAAAGGGGACATTAGGTAAAAAAATCTTTAGAAATATGAATTATGTATGAACTTTAGCTAATCAGTTATTAATGTATTGACACTGGTTCATTCACTGTAACGAATGATCCATACTAATGTAAGATGTTAATGACAGAGGAAACTGGGTGTAGGGTATACGGGAACTATACTGTCTTCACTATTTTTCTGTAAATCTCAAACTGTTCCAAAATGAAAAGTTTATTTTAAAAAATAGAAAAAAAATTATCCAGAAGGATGAAATCAAACACATACACACATCTCAAAGTTCTCAAGAAATTGTCTACTCAGAGTCAAGAAAGCAAACATCATGTTCACATGCTTTCTATGAAGTACTGTCACTAGTTCACTTGGCTAGTGTCTTTATTCATGTGGAATGACATATGATCCATGAAGGAGGTGGAAAGTCTGTGTCTTCCTATTTTTTTTAAAATGGCAAATTATTAGATAACATAGTGTTGTCGGAAAAGTCATGATGCATTTTTGCACAGAAAAAATGCATCATAGACTACCTAATAGATAAAGCACGCTACACTGACTAAACCCAGAGATGATTAGGGCCTGAATGGTTAATGCATGGAAACAGAGAGAAAAGGACAGACACATAAACTCTCAAGGAAGCAGTTCTAAGATCTAGAAACTGAAGGGATATAAAATGCCTAACAAGGCAGGTGCTCAATCCTCTTAGCTGATAAAAAAAAAAAGGGGGGGGGGGACAGTAAGGAATCCTAGATGACTCCAGCATTTCTTTCATGTTGTTTTTAACCTGATGAGGAATAAACTATGTGAAGGATCCGCATTAGGAATGCAGGGAGAGGAAGAATGGATTGTGTGTGTATACATAATGATAAGGGACTGTGGGTTTATATACTTCATTTGGTAAGATTTCACAAGGGAATCTAGAGCCAAGAGGTCTAGTTTTGGGGGGAGGAGAACAGATTTTTGTTATAGGGTGTATGTGCTTGTTGAAGAGACAGAAAGCAAGAAAACACCCCCCTAGGGGGTGGCTATGCCACAATCCTGTCTCCTCTATTCTCCCTTCAGGATTCTGGGCATGCATGCACACAAGTCGGCATGTTTCCAAGACTCGAACCATGGTCAGCTATGTGGGAGTCCAGTGATGTAACCAATATGCCATCTGCTGGTCCCAGAGCCACAAGGTCTATTACCTAAGACACAAAAAAGCAGAATGAACATCAACTCACAAAAAAAGCAGGATTAATATCAACTCATTAAAGATGCTGTAGTTTTTAGACTAGAAACAGTCCCAGAAACACCTTCAAGAGGCTACCACAAGTCACCACAGAATCTCAGAAATGAAGAACATGGATTCTAAAGGTCTAGAAGCTATAGCCAGTGGGCATAAAATGAATTTACTCCGATCTCTCAAATAAAGTAAGTATAAAGTTTATTAACTGCATTCCTGAAATCAAAAGGATTACATCTAGATTTTATGCAGAACAAAGTCAAACTTCGAAAGGCCACCAGCAGCATTTGACAACACCAAATTCTTTCAAATCTCTAACTCAGTTCAGTGATAGTACGGCAGCAGTTGAGAATTTGACCAAGGAGGCTGGGAGGCTCTTTGGGAAAGTGCTGAAAACCAAGCCCAGCTGCATGCCGTACGTGCTACTACTTGGCAGGCTGAGTCCACATGGAAGGTGCAGGTTTAATTCCCAGCCCACCCTAAAAGCCAGGTCTAATGGCCTGTAATTCTGGGTACTTAGGAGGATCTCGAGCTTGTGGCTGGTGTGGACAATGTAGAAAGACCCTATTTAAAAAAAGAAAATGTTGAAAATCAGAAATAGAAAATTTCCAGGCACTGGTGTGATAACGGATAGATGCTCTCTTCCTGTTTCTATCAGCATTTGCTACATTAACGTAACATAGGCAATACATCATGCTTGACTCGGGATGTAGGGGGAGAAGGGGAAGAAACCAGGAGGAAAGGAGGGTAATGAGAATGAAAGACCAGTTGCTGCCCTAACAATACTACTGCGGGGGTGAAGCCAGATCAAATGTTTTTTTTCATACTGTTCCAAAGTTATTTACGGTAAAAACCTCCAGCATGTCCCTTTTAGGCACAAACAAAGCCTTGTTCTTTCTTAACAACTAGTCCCTTGATTTCCCACACGTTATGTTGAACAATGAAGTTGGGGGCACAGGATAAAGCAGATGACATCAACCTCCCTCAAGTCCGAGGCTTGTTTGGGAACCCAAATTCTGGTCTGTCGCCAGCTGGCTGATTTCACAGAGGGCTCTACTGTCCAGGCTGCCAGGCTACGTATGCATATGGGGCAATGGCTCAGGATCAACCACCAGTCAGCAATGAATACAAGAAACAGCACAAAAGTCATTGCACCCCACTAGGTTACCTCCATAAACTAGGTCTACTTTTCTACAAACAAGGCTGTCTTTAGACTCTATGTAGCCCCCTTCTCTTGAACAGTTCAAAACAGGAAAGGCTATGGACAACTGTTCCCTGAGGAACAGAGATTTAAATGAAGTACTGTATCCTTTAACTTTTACAGAGAAGAAAACAATATAAAATTGAAAGAGCTGTAACACAATGGGGAGCCAGGCCGATAGCACAGTGGTTAAGCTCTGGGCATAAGGAGCTAGACCCCACATGGCCAACTGTGGTTCAAGTACTGGCCCAGGTAGCTTAAAAAGTGCACCAGACGCATGTGTGCACTTGTCCAAAATCCTGATGAGAAGGAGGAATGGAGGGAAACAGACTGTGGTGTGACCATGATCCATGGGGTGGGGGTGGTGTTCTCTCTCTCTCTCTCTGGTAAGCCTATGTGCCCTCTGGCAATTTAAAAAAAAAAAAAAAAAACTGTTTTTTCCAACAGAAAAATATCAGCCTAAGTAAGAGTCCACAGGGTAATTTATTAATTAAAAAAAAAAAAAAAAAAAAGATGGCTACTTTTTTTTTTTTTTTTTTTTTTTTTTTTTCCTAAGAAAGCACATGCATGCACACATAAGAGAGAAAGGGAGAGAAAGAATCACCTTTGACAGGATTTTCCCATGCTGCAAGCCCCTTTTCCCAGCCCTCCAGCTCCTCAAGATCTTGGACACAGGTGACCCAGGAATCTGAACCTAAGGCGGCCATCTGGCTTCCAGCACTGAAGTTCAGTCTTCAGCCTCACTGGTGGCTACTTGAAGCACAAGCAACAAGCATCCTATGACACTGGATCCTATCAAGTTACAAAGGTATTGGGGCAGCCGTGGCATAGTGGTTAAGGCGCTGGATCCCACATGGCCAACTATGTGGTTCAAGTCCTGGACTTAAAAAACATGCAAGGCACATGTGAGTGGGTACCCAAAATCCTGAAAGAAGTGGAGGAGAAGGAACTGCAGTATGACCATCCTCTGTGGGGGTTAGCTTCCTACTTCTCCCACCTCCCATGAGCACACACACTCTTCTAGCAAATTAAAAAAAAAAAGTTATTATGGTGTCACCAAGTCTTAAAGAAATGTGATATTCAATTCAAAATTAGGAGAGCCAAGATTTTAAGTCCCTACAACAGGCTTTTATTACAGACCTGAAGTAATGGGGAAACTTCTATAGTCAAGATGAACAATGAGTTGATCCTTTCTGCTTCAATTTTGTGCAGCAAAATCTTTATGCTGAATACCACTTAGCCTGATTTAGACTCATTTTGTGAAATAAGTAAAGGAAGGAGGAATAAGGGATAGATTCAACTGCAAATCTCAACCCAAGATGCACCTCAATATAGGCCTGAAGCAGAAATGGTTTTGGTAGAGTCCCACCCGTCATTTCAATCCATTTCTCTCTATTCAGAGGCCTCGCCTGACCATTCAAAGGCTCTTTACCCCAAAAAACACTCCTTACCCTTTACTGCTTTGATGTTTTTCCATTCATGATAGAGCACGTGCTTGTACAAGAGAGTGAAGAAAGAGAGGGAGGGAGCGAATGAGGGGAAGGGAGCCTAGGGAAAGGGGAGAAAAGCACCCTCCGTAGGACTTGACAATGCTGAGATCCCCTGCCTCTAGTCCTTCAGCTGGCTAGGGCACACAGGTGCCCGGCGTGTTTTCAGGTTGATCAGGCTGGAGACTCAAACCATAGCTGGCATGTGGTTTCCAGTTCTGCAGTCTGATATGCTACCTACCAACTATACCACAGAGGTTGGGCCCAATTTTTCATTATTTCAGTAGTTTTCAGTACCTGAAATTGTATTTTTAAAACTCGTTTTTTGTTTTTGCTTCCCAATAGAGCTCAAGGACCTATCCATTCCCATATTCCAAGCCATATTCTAGCACATACTAAATAATAAATTAATATTTGCTAGATAGATGAGAGAATCATAAACAAAATACTCAGAACTCCTCATACTGAACTATTCCATATCTGGTCATTTCAGTAACATAGAGTGATTGCTCTAGATTAGAAATTCAATTTCGGGACCAGCAGTTAGCGTAATGGCTATGTCGCTGGACTCCCACGTAGTCGACCGCGGTTCGAGTCTCGGACCCGGTGGCTTAAACTCATGCCGGGCGCGTGTGCGTGCGTGCCCAAGATCCCGAGAGGAGAATGGAGGAGAAGGGATTGCGGCATGGCCATCCCCCCTGGGGGGTGATTTCTTGCTTTCTATCTCTCTGTCTCTCTCTGTCTGTCTGGCGAGCGCACGCGCCCTATAGCAAAAACCTCTCCAAAAAAAAAAAAAAAAGAAATTCAATTTCATTCAAGAGAGAAAAGAGTACTAACATCTATGCAGCATCATAATGAGTCTGGCACAATAAAGAACTCACCATCTTAATTAGTCCTTCTAGCAATTCCATGAGAGTTATTATCCTCATCCTACAGATAAGGGAACAGAGAAGGATTTAGTAATTCCCCCAAACTGCATACCTTTTAATGGTAGAACTGCTGGGCTTTGAACTTAAGTTTATGTAACACCAGATCCAGGCTCTTTCTACTAACTTCTCAAAATGACTAGGACATTTAACTCAGATGTACAACAATACGTACATTAAACTGAAGACACAAAGATAAATAAGACATTAAGGACCTGACAAAGTAAGCACTACACTGTGTGAAAAGTGCTATTTCATACAAGATTTAATGAAGCACACAGGGGGCATGTAATGGCAAAGACTGACCTAGGTTAAGAGAACATCACATTCAAAGAACTGCAAGGTGTTCAGTATACTACAGTCAGGGGGCAGGAGGAGGGAAGTGAAGAGGTAGAAGGGAAGATGAAAGAGGAGATGAGAACAGTGGCTGTTCATTTATCTCATTCCTTATGTTCAAGTACTTCTGGGTGCCAGACCCTATGTTAGACACAAGCACTGCAATGATAAATGAGACGGTCTCTGCTCAGGGAACTAACAGTCTGTTAGAAGAGATGAATAACACAAAGCTGCGACATAGAGTGATAATAACCTAAGTACTTTCACTGGAGACATTAAGATGCTCCTAGACAGAAAGAAGGTGAATCAGACAGGTTAACCAAGGCATATTCACTGAGATCCTTCTAATAGAGATTTCCTTATTCAGAGCAGCCACATAGTCAAACCCAGATGGCCAATGTCCACAGCTCCTACCTCAACCCAAACCACATAGCAGGGGTGGACCTATGACCAAAAAGAAGACAATCCATAGGCTAATCAGAGACTTAGAATATGGCCTGGTACATAAAAAGGAGCTCTTGCACTCAGGAGTTGCACTTTGGAAACTGACATAAAGCATAAAAAGAACACATGAGGCAAAGTGGTCAAAACATAAGAAAAAGCCGAATTTAGTAAACAGACACTATGAAAAAAATTGCAAACTGTGCTAAAGGACTGGATCTAGCCCACAAGTGTTCGATGGCCTGCATACCATGTTAAATTTTAGAAAGGACACCTAGCTAGTGGTCTTTAACTACCATTCCCCACGAAAAAGAACCACAACTCCTTGGAGGAATAGCAGTTTCAAGGTCAGGCCATGGACTTATATAAGAAAAGACTAGAACATCTTGTTGTACCAGAAAACAATGAGGCTATCATCGCCTAATGAGAGTATGTCAAAAGGAGAAAGAGTCAATATGAAGGAGCCGTATGTTCTTTGAGCATAAGGAACTGATACAATTAACTAAAACCCAATGACTCTAAAAAACAAAACAAAGAAAGAAATTTGGTATAATAATATTAAAAAACAAAACAAAAAAAACCCCAAAGCTTCCTTAGACCACACAAGAAATGACAAGGACAATAATTCCTTACTCTGGAAACTGTTAATTAATGGGGAGAGAGGTGAGAAGAATAGATTGCTCTATCTTGAGAGATACAACAAATCATTTTTTTTATTGTTAAAAATTTTTAGAGGTTTTTGTTATAGGGTTTGTGCGCTTGCCAGAGAGACAGAAAGAGAGAAACCATTCTCCAGGGGGATGGCGACGCTGCAACCCCTTCTCCTCCAATCTCCTCTTGCGATTTTGGGCATGTACACACATGCCCCTGGCATGAGTTTTAAGCCACCTGGTCTCAGGACTCAACCACGATCGACTACGTGGCAGTCCAGTGACATAGCCATTATGCCATCTGCTGGTCCCACAACAAATCATTTTTAAAAAGTTTTGAGACAAGAAAGGAAATATGACTATGAATTGAATATTAGATATTATGGAATCTTTAATTTTGTTAGGTATGATTATAGCCACATAATGTTGTTATAGTCATATATTTTAAAGAGATTCATATCAAAATATGCAGGGCTTAAATACCATGACATCTGGTATTTACTCTAAACAATTTAGCATAAAACGATAAGGGGGAAGCAGTTAAGATAAACCAAGTGTTGGGCCAGATGGTGGCATGGAAGTTAAGGTAGCTGGATCCCACACATCCGACTGTGCAGTTCCAGTCCTGGACCCAGTGGCTTGAAAGACATGGCTGGGTATGTGCGTGCATGCCCCAAATCCCACAAGAATGAAGAAGAGATTATAGCATGGTTAGCCTTCCTTGAGGGTGATTTCTCACATTCTCTCTTTCTCTCTAGCGAGTACATGCACCCTACAGTAAAAAAAAGAAAGAGAAAAAAGTGTGGAAAGAGTCTGATAATTGCTGAATAAGTATAAAGGTGGACTCATTATACTCTTCTCTGTAATACTGAAAACTAGTCAATGAATTTGAATTGGTCGGTAACATTTATAGTTCATGAGCTTTTATATAGAAATCTGGATTTTTGGCCCAGCAATGGTAGTACAGATAGTAGTGTCCCACTGTGTGATACTGAAGCCACACAGGAGGCCCCAAGTTTGTATTCCAGGTAGCATGAACATGCCACGCATGGTATGGTCACACCTGTGTTCCTGGCTAGTGGGAAGGCTAGGGAGGTGAAGGTGGGGATTACAGTATTCTGAGAACCTGTCAAGGGTACCTAGCCCCCACCCCCCATGAAATAAACAGACCTAAAAAATAAACAACTGGGGGACCAGCAGTTAGGGTAATGGCTATGTCGCTGGACTCCCATGTAGTCAACCACAGTCCTGAATCCAGTGGCTTAAACTCACACCGGGCACGTGTGCGTGCGGTGCCCAAGATCCCGAGAGGAGAATAGAGGAGAAGGGATTGCGGCATGGCCATCCCCCCTGGGGGGTGATTTCTAGCTTTCTGTCTCTCTCTGTCTCTCTGGTGAGTGCACACGCCCTATAGCAAAAACCTCTCCGGAAATAAAAAAATAAAACAAAAAACAAAAAACCTGGATTTCTGATTTAAGTGAAAAATTTGATGAGGCAAAAGGGCCCAAATGCTTGTATGGCAAGTCTCCACAAGAGCTAAGTACTGGCCTCTCCACATTAACTCTCTACTACTCCCAATTATCCCTTATTTATCATCACTCTTGCTGCTGTTTTGTTCTGGGTTTTTGTTGTTGTTGCTGTTAGGGTTAGGTTTATAAGCCACAGTTAAAATCAGAGTTAGAGCAAAGTTAAAGGCTTAGAGCTAGGTTAGGAGCTAGGGATAGAGTTTTGCCAGGCTTAAGGTAATGGATATAGTTACTGCTAGGGTTAGGCTTAGGGCTGGAACTAATGCTAGTGTCACAGATTGGTTTAGGGTGACAATTAATGTGAGTTTCAGGGTTAGAGCTGGTGCTAAGATTGAGTTAGTACTCAAGATTATGGTACAATCCCTGTCTGGGGTAATATAACTAGGGAGTTAAGAGCCCTACCAAAGTTTTCTATTAAAAGGCTCAGCGACCCACCCATGCAGGATTAATGAACTTCCAAGAAATGCTCTGGAGTCTCAGGTCTTCTCCCTAGTCTCTGAGTAAACAAGGTTGTGCCATTTGAATGCCATACTACAGTCATAGCTAACTATTTTGGTGTAGCAAAACTAGAAAGCTGGAGGCCTCAAGTGCCCAGGCACCATAGGTGTTTATTATCAAAAGTAATGATGGCTTATTATACAGGGTGAATGGGCTTTCAGTAATTCTTTACTGCTCTGAGTAGAGTCCCGGAATTCCAGGGCTCATTTTGGTGACCCTAGAAACACATCTGGCTCTCAGAGCAACTCAACTCTTGTTTTTGAGAGTATTTTTTTGTTTGTTTGTTTGCTTGCTATAGGGCGTGTGCACTCACCAGGAAGACAGAGAGAGACAGAGAGACAGAAAGCGAGGAACCCCCCCCCCCCCCCATTCTCCTCTCGGGATCTTGGGCATGCACGCACACGGGCCGGTGTGAGTTTAAGCCACCGGGTCCGGGACTCGAACCACGGTCGACTACATGGGAGTCCAGCGACATAGTGATTACTCTAACTGCTGGTCCCAAAGAGCAACTCAACTCTTGCAATTGCTGCCCTTCCTGCCAGTTTTCTAGTAGAGAATTTCAAAAGCTCACCATCCATAGCTGTACTTAAGCATGAATGTAGAAGTACTTCAGAAAGCCTAACTAGGGAGCTGGGGGTCTTATTTACACAGACTTCATGGTATTTTGCATTAAACACCTCAAGAGTTCCCCCATGCAAAGCTAATTAGCTTCTAGGAAAACCTCCATGCTCTAAACAGTGAGGATCAGATCGCTGGGCTTTTCCTGGTGACCCTGGAAACTCACCTAGCTAGATTTCACTGCATCTCAGTGCCTGCAGTCTCTGTTCCTCCTACCCTTCCCACACAACCTTTTTTTTTTCTAAAATACTTGGCCCAATTCATTAATTTATGTTACCTTCTTAGAATTTAGGTTTACGGCACCTGTAATTTGATTAAGCTGGTTAGTAGCAAAAGAACAGAGAAGGATGGTATAAGGTTATGTTCTGGACGCCCACATAGTCAACCACAGTTTGAGTCCCGGACCCAATGGCTTAAAACTGACGCCAGGTGCATGTGCATGCGTGCCCCAAATCCTGAGAGGAGAAGAGATTGTGGCATGGCCATCCCTCCAAGGGGATGATTTCTCACTTTCTGTCTGTCTGTTTCTCCAGTGAGTGTATGCACCCTGTAATAAAAATCTCTCTCACTCTCTCTCTCAAAAAAAATAAATAAATAAATAAAAAGAAAAGAAAAGAAAGAGAGAAAGAAAAAAAAAAGATCAGAGATACAGGGGAGCAACTGAATGATGGGGGAAATGCTAGCATGTATTGTAGATGCAAAAACTCTTGCTGTTGAGGTCCCTTCAGCAGCATGATGTAATTCTCGCAAGGCCTTAAACTCTATGGTTCCTGTATGTATTGCTGCTTACTAGAAGCACATCAATAAACTTAGCGCTCTGAAAATAGAAGCAATGACAATAACTCCTGCCATCAGGATACTAACCTTCTAGTAAGGAAGAAGAGGCATAAACATAATAGTTACAATAGAGAATGAGTGAGCTTAGGGAACTGTTCCAGGTGGCTCTATGTAGAATGCAAAGTGGGGAATGAACATGGAAAGCTTCAGGAACAGATCATGAAGAGCACTACAGGGCATGCTGGGAAATCTGAACTATAAGATGAGCAACAGAGGACCAATGAAGGGTTCTAAAAGGTAGTAGAGATCAGGGACGACAGTCAGACTGGTAATGACAGCAGCGTCTCTTTCCTTGCTCAAATTCTCTGACTCCATGAACCACTGACTCCATAAATCACATCCCTTGAAGAGTCAGAAGACTCTCTACATACATTGTATCCAAGCCTTATACCATCCTTGCTTTCTTGGGGAAACAGAATTTTTGTACTTGACAAGAATAATAAAGGATGGGCCATAGAGTAACAGGCCTGAAAATAGTTTGTATTTCCCAAGTAAAGCAGAAATAAGTTATATCTGTCACCATACTGGATTCCAAAACCTATTTCATAAGAGAAGCTCCATTCTGTCAAAAATTAAAAAATAAAACAAACAAAAAAGAAACCACCACTGTGTTAATTATAAATGAATAAAATTACCTAAAATGTAATAAAATCTTAACTGATAATCAAATTATATTAGCGTCCCAATTATATTAACGTCCCACAGATCAGGCCAGGCCACTCTGAATGGCGAAACAGATTCAAACTGGCATTACAATAGTAGTACTATCTAAGAGCATAGTTGAGATTTAGCCACATCCAGATTCTGGTGTACCAAAAGAAAAGAGTAGATATTGGAACCATTTTGGGACCAATAAGTCTTTAATTAATGCACGATTACAATTAAAAGCAAAAAAAGCAAGGCAAGAAATAAGACTGTAGCACTTTTCCCTCAACATACTGAACTGCTAAAGCTAAGAATCAACTCCATCCCTCACACCAGTTTTCTCACTTGTAAAATGAGGTTACCTACCTACCTTCTTCACAGGATAGGGTAAACTAGCAGTTCCTATCAGGAACTGACACAGCAGATGCTTAAGAAATAAGAGATTTAATTCATCACAGTAAGCTTTATTGGCTCCACTATTTTCCTGTAGGTATCTCGGGATCTTACGGTGCCGAACCCCACAAATAGTCAACATCTAAAGATTTATTGGAAGACCAGCTCAAGGTATCTGAGCCTCAAACGGGTGCAGCACCCCGACAACGACCCGAAGTCGAGGCGGCACCAGCTGGCTGTCATATCCGCCCAGGCCACGCGGCCCTCCTTGGGTGCCCAGGCACTGGCGCCCAGCCCCGCCCCGCGAACGCCAACGAGCCGGTGAGGGGGCGGTCTCCACCGCAAGTCCTTAGCGCTCCGGGGAGGCCGGGTCAACCTCCAGGCCTCTGCCCGCCCGACTCCCGCAACTCTACGCCTCCCCTCCCCTACGCCTGCGGTTTTCCCTCCCGGCCCCGCGCCGCGCAGCGCCGCACCTTGAGGTGGGTGCGCAGGCCGCCAGCGCCCCCAGACTGGTCTGTGATCTCGTACGCGCCTGTCACCAGCAGGTCCTTGTGGATCTCCTCGCGGAGGCACTTGCGAGAGTTAACGGGCAGATGGAAGGAGATGGCGAGGACCGTGCTGGGGCCGAGGAGGAACAAAAGCAGCAACGCCAACGGGCCGGGGCCACGCAAGGCTAGTAGGCCAGACAAACCAGACATGGTGCCGGAGACTCGCTCACCAGCCGGGGCCTCCACCGCGCCGGAACCGGGAGGACTCACGTAACTAACCTCTGACCTACCGATGCCCTCGGCGCCATTTTTGAGACTGGCAAATGGAAGCATATAGAGCAAATCTTTAGAAAGCGAAGAGAGAATGCGGTACCATGTTAAAACCACAAGGTTAAATGGCTAAGGAAGGTTTTGTCCAAGTTAAACACAATGTTTTTTGTTGTTGTTGCTGTTGAGGTTAGTTTGAATCTGCCATAACAAGTGTGGGCAGCCCCGGAAGTAATTCTCCTTTAACTTCCGGAGACTGTATCTGTGCGTTTAAGGGTCGGTGACACCATAGCAACCAAGCCCCAATAGGGAACAGCCACAAGGCTCTATGCTAGGCCCGGCTAGGCGAGCAGGGTGGAGGCGGGAAAGGAAACCGAGCCTCCTGCGACGGGAGTGGTTTGAAAGTATCCCCAGCGCCTCCGCCCCTTGCGGGCAGCTGCGACTTTGAGGATCCTGAGAGATAAATTTCAAGGGACGATTATAATTTGGCTATTACCGAGTGTGGACCAATACTTGAGAGAAGGTGTAGAGGTTACCTGGTGAATACGAGCAGATATTTGGGCTGGAGTAGCTGACTTTTCAGAATGTACATCTTACTTGTTTTTATTTTTTGGAAGAGATTTTTACTGTAGGGCACGTGCACTTGCCAGAGACAGAAAGCGAGAAATCCCCTTCCCCTCCTCCTCATGGCCATACTACAATCCCTGCCCCTCCATTCTCCTCTCCGGATTTTGGGCACATTATACACACGCTCCTGGTGTGCCTTTCAACCTGCCCGATCTGGGACTGGAACTGCTGTTGATTACGTGGGAATCCAGCCACGTAACCATTATGGCATCTGCTGGTCTGCTGCATGTAATTGTTTTTTGCAAACACTGAGCATCCACTATGTCAGGTTATGTTCTAACTAAATTTAAACTTTGCATTTAAATTGTGTAAAACACTGCGTTTTGTTCCAGCCTGAAAAGTGGATATAATACAGATTTACCAGATGAGTGTTGTCAGGTTAGGCAAGTATTTGTGTGTTCTAAGTGCACAAGCACTTCTTGAATCAAATTGACTATACAAAGCAAAGTAGCACATTAATCTTTCATGCATTCATTCAACAAATATTTAATTCCTACTGTGTGCCAGTATGTGTGTACAATATATCGACATTTTTATTGCCTTAACAAATTATTATTGGAATGTTATCAAATATTCAGACATAAAGAATATAAGAAGATAACACATGCCTGTGTTTCGAACAGTGTATGTTTGGAATCATTTATGTTGATTAATGTTTATTGTACAGAAATACCCAGAAGATGGCCTATCTGCTGTTAGTAATGTAAAATATATATATTTTTAATAGCACCACTTCAATCCATCTAATTCTTTACCTGGAACTGAAGTTCCACAAACAAAGTAGCTGTAAAGCATTTTAAAATTTGACAAATGCCAGATAATAATTATTTTATGAGGTGTCCACTTGGGAACATTTAGTCTAATTGTTTTATCTCTAAGATAAGATCACTAGTCTACTCGGTACATCCCTGATAGTTTGAACTGGCCTTTTCCCTGCCGGTGAAGGGAATCAGCACAAGCAGTTATCTAATTCATTGTTTACTTGCAGTTCTGAGACTGCTGACCATTAGTAAGAGATTCACAACCCATAAAATATCTATGTATGTGTTTTTTTCACATTTCCATCTTTCATTTACTGAATAGATTATGCATTTAGAAGTAGTTTTACATATCTTAATGACCTCATTTGACAATTTCAAAAGCACTATGAAACAGTCTGGGCAACTCTGTTCATTTTACAGATGAGGAAACAGGTTTTGAGAGGCCAAAGAATTTGTGTACTGAAAGAAAGAATTATTTGTGACATGTTAGAGAACTGTAAAATAAACTTTTTTTTAATTCAAGAGTGACTGTCAAATACTCTTATGGGTGTCTTAGTGCATTATTGTGTTGCTAGACAGAAATACCTGAGATTGAGTGGTATATATATAAAATAGAGGTTGAGACTAGTTGATGGTGTAATGGTTATGTAGCTGGACTCTCACTTTGTTGTCTGCAGTTCGAGTCCTGGATCTGGAGGCTTGAAACTCACGCCGGGTGTATGTGCGTGCGTGCCCAAAATCCCAAGAGGAGAATGGAGGAGAAGGGATTGCTGCGTGGCCATCCCCTTTGGGTGATGTCTCACTTTCTGTCTGTCTCTCTCTCTCTATTGGTGAGTTCATGTGCCCTATAGCAAAAAAAAAAAAAAAAAAAAAAAAAAAAAAAAATCTCTAAATAAATACATACATAAGATAAAAAATAAAAATAGGCGTTTATTTGATTCATGATTCTGGTGGCTGGAAAGTCCTGTATTATGGGTCCAGCATCTGGCCAGCCTCTGCTGCATCATAACATGGTGGAGAAAAGTGGATAGATCAGCAAAGGAGTGCAGAGAGAGAGCAACCTGTGGGGAGCCATCTTTTATAACAACCCACACAGCAGTAATCCATTCACAAGGGTGTACTTCCATGACCCAGATACCACCCAGTAGGCCTCATCTCTTAAAGGTCGCACCACCTCCAATGCCATTATGCTGGAGACCATATATCCAACATGTGAACCTTTAGGGGACAAACCGTTATCCAAATCATAGCAGCAGAGGACTACTATAATGGGATTTTGCAGTAGGGGAAAGAAATAGGGCTGGGACCAGCAGTTAGCGTAATGGCTATGTCGCTGGACTCCCACGTAGTCGACCGCAGTTCGCGTCCCGGACCCGGTGGCTTAAACTCAGGCCGGGTGCGTGTGCATGCCCAAGATCCCAAGAAGAGAATGGAGGAGAAGGGATTGCGGCGTGGCCATCCCCCCTGGGGGGTGATTTCTCGCTTTCTATCTCTCTGTCTCTGTCTGTCTGGCGAGCGCATGCGCCCTATAGCAAAAACCTCTCAAAAAAAAAAAAAAAAAAAAAAAAAAAAAAAAAAGAAATAGGGCTTAACTCCAAATACAAGGAAAAGTAGGAATTTATAGGCAAGGATCAGGGTGGGGATCGGGAATGGAAAATTACCAAGAGAAAATATTACAGGTAAGGAGGAGGATCCTGACTCAGTTGACTTGGCAGGATTCTTGCTAAAAGTGGATAGTGCAGAGAAACAGATGAAGCTTTGAAAGTGAGGGCTTAGTTGAGAAGGGAATTCAGAACACCCCAAGTTTGCTCAAGGAGAGAATCTTTGTCAGTACCCAAAATCCCATAGCGTAAAAGTGACAAAAACATTCTGAGGGCCTGAGCCTTCCTCATCAAGGCACTATTATTTCATAGATGAAGAAACAAACTCAGAGAAGTTAAATTGATTTCCTGTGTTAGAGCTCTCAAGTCGTTTCTTGCCCTATATTCTCACTTATCCCTGCTCTCCAGCACTTCCTGTTTGTCTTCCTTCCTTTATAGCTTTTCTCTTAGCACCATTTACTAATATAGCATACATACATTTAATTATTTATTGTGTTTATTAATCTGTCTTCCTAACTAGTATGTCTGTTTTGTAAGGGCAGAGATTTTTGCTTATTTTGTTTACTGCTTTATTGTCTGAACCTGAGATAGTACCTGTCACTTAGCACAATAAATAATAGTCCAGTGGGCTGGCCTTGTAGTGTAGCAGTTAAGCACTGTACAGAGAGAGCTGGATCCCACATGGCCAAGAAGGGTTTGAGTCTTGGCCCATGTGGCTTGAAAAGCACACAGGGAATGTGAGTACATGCCCAGGATCCTGATGGAATGGAGAATTGAAGGAAAAAGGACCAGACCCTGTTGGAGGTTCTCTCTCTTGTACACTTGCAACATCTGGCTTTAAAAAAAAAATGTGTGTGTGTGTGTGTATAAAAATATATCTCGGGACCAGCAGTTAGTGTAATGGCTATGTTGCTGGACTCCCATGTAGTCGACCGTGGTTCGAGTCCCAGACCCGGAAGCTTAAAACTCATGCCAGGTGAGTGTGCATGCGTGTACAATATCCCGAGAGGAGAAGGGAGGAGAAGGGATTGCAGTTTGGCTATCCCCCCAGGGGGTGATTTCTCACTTTCTGTCTCTCTGTCTCTCTCTGTCTTTCTGGCGAGTGCACGCGCCTTATAGCAAAAACCTCTCCCAAAATAAATAAAGTTTAAATAAAGAAATTAAGTTTAAAAAAAAAAAAGAAAAAATATATCTCATATGTAATAATGATTAATGATAAATTATAATTAATAATAATAATAATAAATAATAGTTTAATGAATGTTAGACTGATTTCTTAGCTCCTGGCAGAAGGCCAGTAGATTCCTTCCATTATTCTTTAGCTGTTTTCACACAAATTTATTTAATTCATAATGTATCTAAAATGCAGATACAGGGCTGGCACTGAGGCACAGTGGTTGAATGCAGTGCATCGGGAATCCTAGTCCCAGTGGCTTGAAGAATGTGCTGGGTGTGGGGGCATGTGTGCATGAAACTCTGACGGGATGAGAAATAGAGGAGACAGAATTACATCATGCCCCAAGTGGGGTCTCTCTCTCTCTTTCTGACAAGTGCCTATGCCCTCTGAAAATAAAAAAAAATGTGATGAAGTATAGGTATGATTTCAGTTTCACCAACAATATACACATTTTTTTAAATTGAAGAATATGTTCTTGGGGCTGGCCCCATAGCCTAGTGGTTAAGGAGAACAGATCCCACATGGACAATCACTATTCGAATCCTAACCCTAGTAACTTGAAAAACATGTCAGGTCCATGTTTGTTCGTGTCTAATATCTGGATGGGTTGGAGAAATAGTGGAGAAGGGCTTGTGATTTGGCCATGTTCCGTTAGAAGGGACATATACCTGTCTCTCTCTGGTGAGTGCATACACTGACAAAAATATAAAATAGGGCCAGCCTTGTGGCCTAGTGGTTAAGGGAGCCAGATTCTACATGGTTAACTGCATGGTTTGAATCCTGGCTCTGGAGGCTTGAAAACATGCCAGGCCCATGTGCATGCATGCCCCAAATTCCCACAGGATGTAGAAATGGTTAAGAAGGGATTATGGCGTTGGAGGGTGCTTTCTCCCTCTCCCCCTTCTCTGTATCTATCTCTTTCTGGGAGTGAAAACATGCCCTCTGGCAAACTAAAAAAGAAAAAAAGTAGTCTTGTTTCCATTATAAGGACATAGAAAATTTTTTTTTAAATAACCAATTCTCCTCTACAGAACAGAAACTTTTCAGTTTTGCACTTTCATTAAAGGTATTATCTGCATTGGAGAAAGACAATCAAAATTGGAGAGCAAATGGAAGGTGTCTCATAACTCAAGCAAATGCTTCATCCTTGGCCAGTAGTCCTCTGCTATCCAGTCATGCTGAAACTTCCCCACTTGGACCCATCTAAGATTCCTCAGCCTCTCTAGGTGAAGAAACATCAGGAAGATACACCTTCTACCCAGTCTATCCATAAACCACATGTCTTCCTTTGTATAAGAGAGAGCATGTTTAAAACACACCTCACCCTAGACAGTGAATCAGAAGCTCTTACTAAAAATCTGCATTTGTCACAAGCTTGCTGGGTGATTCTGTGGTTGGAAATCCTTGGAAGCACTTTGGCTCTCTCCTGATGCCTCCTTTAACCAGCCAGATCCTCCAATGTGGCTTGAAACTTCTTAGCTCCGATGCGAAAACTCAGAGTCCCTGCACATTCATGTGAACAGACCCACTCACAGCCTGTATTTATGTAGCTCAGAGAAGATAGGTTCTGTGAAGATACAAAAGACCCCTTTGGATAGCAATCTGGCAATATTTGTCATGTGTCATATTCTTTGACCCACAGGATGATTCTAAGGGTCTCTTCTAAATGTTGGAGTCCCCCAGGACACAGCCCCAGAATCTTTGTTCCACCCTCCAGGTGATGTCATTCAGTCCCATGACTTTAAGTGCACCTAGAGGCTGATAACTCCCAGACGTGGCTCTCCAGCCCTGACCGCTCTCCTAAGCTTCAGAGTCTATATCAAGCTCCTTATTAGACATGTCCACAGACTTGGATGACTAACAGGCAACTCATACTTAACTCTTGATTTCCTTTTTTCCCCCACTCCCAAATCTGCTGCTTCCCCATCTCAGCCTTCTCCCAGTCCCTGAGATTATCCTCATTTCCTCTTTCTCTGACCCTGTTCATCAGCTGAGTCCTAGCATTTCTGTGTCCTAAATATGTGCTAATCAGTTTCTACTTCTCTCTAAGCTAAAGGTCCACCAAACGGTTGCCCAGTTAGACAGGCCAAATCTCACATGCAAACTCCTGTTTTTGTATTTTGTATTAGCTAAGAATGGATTTGCCTTTTTTTTTTTTTTTAATTAAGATTTTTGCTATAGGGCACATGCACTCACTAAAGAGATAGAGACAGAGAGACAGAAAGCAAGAAATCACCCCCTGGGAGGATGGCCATGCTACAGTCCCTTCTCTTCCATTCTCTTCTTGGGGTTTTGGGCACGCATGCACCTGTGCCTGCTGTGAGTTTTAAGCTGCCAGGTCTGGGACTCAAACTGCTCTCAACTATGTGGGAGTCCAGTGATATAACCATTATGCCATCTGTTGGCCTCTGGATTTACACTTTTAGAAGATTGCTTTAAAAAGGAGGAGGAGAAAAAGGAGTAGGAGAAAGAGAAGAATATATGACCAAGAGCTTATATGGCCTGCAAAGCTTGAAATGTTTACTATCTACAAACAACCACCTCCCTACTGTTATCTCTGCTTCCACTTTTTCTGTTTCTCATTGGTGTGCTCAAAGAGAGAGACAGAGAGGGAAAGTGAGAAATCATTCCCTATAGAAGACATATCCTCTACCCAGCCTATCCCTAAGAAGATCTGTCCTTGGGGACTCCAACATTTAGAAGAGACCCTTAGAATCATCTTGTGGGTCAAAGAATATGACACATGACAAATATTGCCAGATTGCTATCCAAAGGGGTCTTTTGTATCTTCACAGAACCTATCTTCTCTGAGCTACATAAATACAGGCTGTGAGTGGGTCTGTACACATGAATGGGGGACTCTTGAGTTTTCGCATCGGAGCTAAGAAGTTTCAAGACTGTTCCTAAGCCACATGTTTTCCTTGGTTTGAGAGAGAGCATGGGGCATGGTCATGCTTTTCTTTTGTATAAAACAGCCCCATGGAGCATGGTCATGCTTCAATCTCTTCTCCATTTCTCCCTGCTTTTGGGATTTGGGGTATGCATTCACATATACCCAGCGTGTTTTTCTTTCTTTTTAGAGATTTTTACCTTAGGGTGCATGCTCTTGCTGGGGAGAGAGAAAGAGACAGAGACAGTGAGAGGGGAAGTGAGAAATCACCATCCAGTGGGGAGATGGTCACTCCGCAATCCCTTCTCCATTCTCCTCCTGGGATCTTGGACATGCATACACGAGCGCCTGGCATGATTTTCAAGCCACCAGGTCCAGGACTCAAACCGAGGTCAGCCATGTGGGACTCCAATGATTTAACTGCTACGCCATCTGCTGACCCCTGCCCCCCAGAGTGTCTTTCAAGCCGCAGGACTCAGACCACACAGTGGGCCATGTGGAATCCAGCTGCCTTATCCACCACACCACCAGCTGGCCCTCTGTGTCCCTTTTAAACTATAATCATACTCACTAATACACACATAATGATATATATATATATATATATACACATACATACATGTCAGAGGGATGGACAGTGGCAAGCAGTAAAATGTTGTGCTCTTTGTGGCTGACCCACATGGGAAGGCTCCAGGTTCACATCCAGAGACCTTCCTGAATGTACTGGGCACACACGGACACATAATCCAGGGCTCGCTGAAGCTGGGTGTGGATTACAGCATCAAGACCTTGCTGGCAGCTCTGTCTCTCTGTCTGTCTTACTGTCTGTCTATCTCCCTGAAGCTTTCTGTCTTTCTCATTCATGGAATAAATAAAACAAAACTTTAAAAAATGTAAATCAGATCAATTAGAATAAAACCTACACATCTTATTTTAGCCCAGAAAGACTCTGTGGCCTGGCTCCTGGCTGCCTCTCTCATCTCATCCTACCCAATGACAACTTCCTCCTAGTCCCCACTCATTCTCTCTCCTACAGTCACCTGGCTTTCTGCAGACTGAAGCTTCTACCCAAATCAGAGCCTTCGTACTTACTGGGTACCAAGAATTCCCTTCCTCAGATCTTCTCTCATGGACTCTGAACTTAGCAGACTGCTCCTTGTCACTTACTTCTCAACTTCATCATCACTTAGAGAGCCCACATGATCTGCTTTTAATATCTACATGGCATTTCTCACTATTCAAGAGTATCTTGTATCTTTGTTTTTTTTTTTTTTAAACATGTTATTTTTTTTTTTCTTAAGTTTTTTTGCCATAGGGTCCATGTGCTCACCAGAGACAGTGAGAGGGTAAGTGAGAAATCACCCCCCAGAGGGGATGGCCCCACCGTAATCCCTTCTCTTCCCTTCTCTTCATGGGATTGTGGGCACTCACGCACATGCACCCGGCATGTGGGATCTGGCTTCTCTTGAGCAGTGCACTACCACTACAACACAGAGCTGGCCTTTTCATATTTATTATCACCCTGCTCCACTGGAATTTAAGCTGCAGAAGAGCAAGGAGTTTGGCTTTGATTTTTGCCTGCTATAACCTTGAAACTAGGAATAATATTCTGTGCATAGTGGGTGCTCAAAAAATAATGGTTGAGGGACCAGCAGTTAGCGTAATGGCTATGTCGCTGGACTCCCACGTAGTCGACCGCGGTTCGAGTCCCGGACCCGGCGGCTTAAACTCACGCCGGGCGCGTGTGCGTGCGTGCCCAGGATCCCGAGAGGAGAATGGAGGAGAAAGGATTGCGGCGTGGCCATCCCCCCTGGGGGGTGATTTCCTGCTTTCTATCTTTCTGTCTCTCTCTGTCTGTCTGGCGAGCGCACGCGCCCTATAGCAAAAACCTCTCCAAAAAAAGAAAAAAAAAAAAAATAATGGTTGAATTATGAATGAATTACTACAACTTAATATAAAGCACCTAGAACATGATGAACACAGAGCAGTTGCTCAATACATGCTACTTCCTCTGTCTAGTAAGTTTTTAATTGGCCATTTTTCACATGGAGAAGCTGAGGTCCAGAGCTGTTAAGTGACTTGCCTCAAGTCACCTAATGAGTCACTGTTGGTGCTGAAAATAAAAATGAGAGCCGCTAACTGCAGACCAGTTCTAGAGAGAATTGTCATTACATTTGAAAAAACTTGGTATTTGGGACCAGCAGTTAGCGTAATGGCTATGTCGCTGGACTCCCACGTAGTTGACCGCGGTTCGAGTCCCGGACCCGGTGGCTTAAACTCACACCGGGCGCGTGTGCGTGCGTGCCCAAGATCCCAAGAGGAGAATGGAGAAGAAGGGATTGCAGCGTGGCCATCCCCCCTGGGGGGTGATTTCTCGCTTTCTATCTCTCTGTCTCTGTCTGTCTGTCTGGCGAGCGCACGCGCCCTATAGCAAAAACCTCTCCAAAAAAAAAAAAAAAAAAACTTGGTATTTACTATTTAGTTCCCACTCTAAGAAGCTTTTGATTCCTGAGTAGTCTTTCTCTACCCTCACTTGCGTTCCTAGTAATAACATTTGTGGTTTAGACATGAATTTAAGTCTTCAGAATATCCTTGAAGATGTTAATAGTTCATACTAAAACTTGTAGTATTCATTCGCTTCTCCCTTCGATTCAGTTTGCTTGAAAAAATAAAATTTTCAAAATTGTCTCCTCTCGGGAACCAGCAGTTGGCGTAATGGCTATGTCGCTGGACTCCCACGTAGTCGACCGCGGTTCGCGTCTCGGACCCGGTGGCTTACAACTCACGCCGGGCGCGTGTGCGTGCGTGCCCAAGATCCCGAGAGGAGAATGGAGGAGAAGGGATTGCGGCATGACCATCCCCCCTGGGGGGTGATTTCTCGCTTTCTGTCTCTATGTCTCTCTCTGTCTGTCTGGCAAGTGCACGCGCCCTATAGCGAAAAAAACCTCTCAAAAAAAAAAAAATTGTCTCCTCTCCAGGTTCCCATGGTGCTAAGTTTTTATCTGTCTAGGGGGGTAATATGACCCCCGTGGTAGTTCTCATGACAGTTTAACACCCTTTCTCAATGTGGTATGGAGAACATTATCAAGATAAACTGTCAGGACTCTGCCTTATATGTCACAGCCTGTAAATCACAATTGCCAGGGTCAAAGTTCTCCTGGTGATATAAGTGGACTGAAAGCACTAAAAAGTCTGGATTTAACAACAACAACAAAATTATCAAAGCAACTGGATTCCACGTGGCCAAATGCATGGTTTGAATCCCAGACCCGACAACTTGACAATCATGCTTGGCGCATGTGTGCCCAAAATCCCAAAAGGAGAATGGAGGAAAAGGGATTGCAGTGAGGCAGTCTCCTCTAGGGTGTGCTATCTCATTTTCCCTCTGTCTCTGTACAGTGAGTACATGTGTCCTATAGCACATAAAAACAAAATCATTAGGAAGAATTTTAAAGGGACCAGCAAGTGGTATGGTGGTTAAGGCGCAGAATTCCCACATGGCCAACTGTGGTTTGAGTCCCAGACCCAGCAACTTGAAAAATCACCCCAGACGTGTGTGTGTGTGTGTGTGTGTGTGTGCCCCAAATTCTGAGAGGAGAAAGAAGGAGAAGGGATTGTGGTATAGTCATTCCCTGGGGGGTTATTTCTCACTATCCTTCTCTCTAATTCTTTCAGTCTCTCTCCCAGTGAGTTCCCATACCCTGTGGGGGGGGGGGGGGGGAAAGAATTTTAGAAACAATATAGGCAGGGACCAGTGAGTGATGTGGTGGTTAAGGTGCTGGATTCCTACATGGTCAACTGCAGTTTGAGTCCCTGACCCAGCAACTTGAAAAAATCACACCAGACATGTGTATGTGCATGTGCATGTGTGCCCAAAATTCTAGTAGGAAAATGGAGGAGAAGGGACTGTGGTGTGGTGATCCCCCCAGGGGTAATTTCTTACTTTCCCTCTCTCCCAGTGAACACACATGTCCTAAAATAAAACAAACAAAAAAGAATTTTAGACATAAAACAAGTAAAAGCAAGCAAAAGATACAAATGGATCCCAAAATCACAAATCTTAGAAAATGTAAGAACCATTCTATGAACTGCCACCACTAATGATATGCCCTAACAAACTGAAATTGAAAATGATGGAACTGGGGACCAGCAGTTAGTGGAATGGCTCTGTCGCTGGACTCATGTAGCCGACTGCAGTTCAAGTCCTGGACCTGGTGGCTTAAACTCACTGCGTGTGCGTGCATGCCCAAGATCCCATGAGGAGAATGGAGGAGAAGGGATTGCGGCATGGCCATCCCCCTCTGGGGGGTGATTTCTTGCTTTCTGTCTCTCTGTCTCTCTCTTTCTGGCAAGCACACGAACCCTATAGCAAAAACCTCTCAAAAAAAAAAAAAAAAAAAAAAAAAAAAAAAAAAAAAAAAAAAAGTGTTCTGGGAACTTAAAACCTGGTGACCTAGAGTGGAAAACTACACTGTTGTTATAAGCCTTCACTCCTAGTTTTGAGAAATTTCGGGTTTCCTTTCTAATACATTTTCCTTGCCAGGCCATTAAGTGATCAGTAGCTGGTGCCCACCATTGCTGACTATCTCTGAAATCTATCTCAAACTCATTCGCCTTCAACCAGAGCTCCATCTTGTAAAAGAAGAGCCATACAGTGAAAAAGAGCACGGGCTGCAGGCCCCCTGTTAATTCCTGTCTGTTATCCTTCTCCTATCTCCTGGAGTAGGTTCTGCATACTAAAATCACTTGAGCAGCTCTTAAACCTGCCATTGCCCGGGCCTCAACCCAGATAAATGAAAACAGGATGTCTGGGCATGGTGCCTGAGAATAGCATGTTTCAGTTGTGCTCTTAACTTGGCTGCCCAATGGAATCATTTAGCGATCTTTAAAAAATACTGATGCCTGACTCCCACTCTTAGATATTCTAGTGTAATTGGTATGGGGTGCTACTTGGACATTGGGATTTTTAAAACTCCCCTGTGATCCAGTTTGCATCCAGGGTTGAAAACCAATGCTCCAACCTAACCCTTGCCCATTCCTATTTTAGCACCTAACCTTTCAATGCTCTCACTAAATGTCACCCTGTTTGACTTCCATCTTTGTTTCTCCCTCTGAAGCACTGCCGCCCTTTCACCTGGAACACATCGCGAAATGTGTCCTCTGCAATCCTGGCTTGAGGACAAGGTTCATTCCTGTGCTGGCCACCTGCTACTGGCTCAAGGGGGAGCCAGGAACGGGGATTGGGAAGCAAGGGCTTCAGGGAGGAGGAAGCTCTCTCCATAGGCACATGGGGGAGCCGTTTCCTTCTCCTTTGCAGAAAGTCATTGTGGCACGTGAACAAAGGAAGTATTAATAACCTTTCTAAAGACACACTTCTCTAACATTTGGTGTTTCACAGACCACAACCAGTGTTGTCAGTTCTACAGATGGCCAACTTCCGCCTTTCAGATGACAGCTTCCGAAGATAGCTCAACTTGCATCCCTAAAGCAGAAGACCTAACCATGGGGAGGGGAACCATCCAAGTCTCTAAGACAAAGGTCAAGAGCCACTGCCCACATGTTGGCCAGGGACAAGAAGATGGACTACTAAACCAAGCCTTAGAGGCAGCTGATCTTTTGGAGTGAAATTAAAGCAGCATTACAGCATTAGCACAACAGGGCTTAACATCATGGACCAGGCATTCCACGGGTGATATTTGCTCCAACTGGGGTTCCTGGGTCTACTCTGCCAGCTACTAACTGGGTGACCCGTAGGCTGTGTTTTTACACTCTCTAGGTGTTCACTTCCTTCTTTGTCGAATCTAAAGCAAGAGAGTGAGGACAAAGCCTTTCTTTGACTTCTTCCAAACCTTCATCCAGAGGGAAGTGGGGAAGTAGCAGGTTCACAGAGGCTATGACACTACAGCACGGACTATTGTGCTTTGCTGTGCTCTGGGGCCTGCGGGCCTAGCTGGGGATTCAGCAAGCACAACTGAGCTGTCTGCAGGCCCTGACCTCCCCAGCACAGCCCAATCCAAACCTCTCTTGAGGGTTGTTTGTGTGTCTAGGATGGAGGGCTCTGTACTATTAATAGTTTCCTAGGACTACCATAAGAAAAAGCCACAATCTGGGTAACTAGCAACATCAGAAATACATGTTTGCTGTCACAGTTCTGGAGGGCAGGAGTCTGAAATCAAGGCATCTGCAGGGATGTGCTCCCGCTGAAGGCTCTAGGAGATGATCCTTTTTGTCTCTTCCAGCTTCTGGCAGCCAGGCATTCCTTGGTTTGTGGCTGCATGACTCTAGTCTCTGCCTCTGTCTTCACATGGGTTCTCTCTTCCCTCTATGTCTCTTCTGCATGTCTCTTTTTTGAGAGATTTTTGCTATAGGGTGCGTGCACTCACCAGAGACAGACTCTAAATGGAGAAAGGCACTGGGATGTACAAAGTTCAACTCATCCACCTTGCTCAGGAGGCTTTGCCACTTCACACCACACAGACACGATCTCCGTCAGGCCATCTGGGAACTCCTGTCTGTCCATGTCCTCTCTGGACCTCTAGATCACCTGCATTAGAACCACCCAAGTATCAAGTTAAAAAATATGCATTTCAGATCCAGCCGGTGGTGTGGAGATTAAGGCAGCTGGATCTCACGTGACCTACAGCATGGTTCAAATTTTAGACCTAGTGGCCTGAAGAGCATGCCTGGGGCAAAAAAATCCTGAGAGGAGAATGGAGAAGAGAAGATTGTGGTATGGCCATCCCCCCTGGAGGGTGATTTCTCACTTTTTGTCTCTGTCTTTCTTTCTGGCAAGTGCATGTATCCTATAGCAAAGTTATATATATGTATGTGTGTATTTCAGCTGGGCATCGTGATGCATGCCTGTAATCCCAGCTACTCAGGAGGCCAAAGTAGGAAGATTATGATATAGAGAGACCCAGTCTTTTATTATTATTATTATATTTTAAATTTGCTATAGGGTAGGGTGCTATAGGCAGGTGGTATGGTGGCTAAGGATGCTGGACTCCCACATGGCCGGTCATGATTCGAGTCCTGGACCTGGCGGTTTGCTTTCTCCCTTTCCCTCTCTCTTTCTCTCGCTCTGTCCCTCTCTGTCAAATTAAAATAAATAAAGTTAAATAAAATAATTCTTTTTTTAAAAAAAATTTGCTATAGGGTGCTTATGCTCTCTGGAGAGAGACAGAGACAGAAGAAAAGTAAGAAGGTATTAACCACTGGGGAAGACCACGTTGTAATCCCTTCACTCTCCTCTCTGGATTTTGGGCACACATGCACATTGCAGCTGGTGTGTTTTTCCACTTGGTTCTGGGACTTAAACCACGTGGTTGGCCATGTGGGATCCATTTGCTTTAATCCCCATGCCATGGGCTGGCTCCAAAGACCCTGTCTTTAAAGCACAAAAACAAAAACACACATTTCTGTCCTTTTTACTCCAACCCCTACTAGCTCTGCTGCCAAGGAATCAGCAATGTGCGTTTTAAATCATCTCTCTGGAAGATTCTGATGCACCTGAGGTTTGAGCACCCCCAGGCCATCTCGTGAGTAGCATGACTGGTTCTCCCCTGTGTCCCTGGATGTCTTACATTTATGTAAGCTTACGGGAGGCAGGGCTTAAGTATGTGGGCCTGGAGGCCGAATGCCTGAGTTCTGCCACCAACCAAATCCAAGCTCGGCTATCCACTAACCACGTGACTTCAGGTTGTCACCTGGCCTCTCTATATTTCTGCTTTCTAATGTAAATGAGGACAATTATGCTGCCTATTTCATAGGGTCGAGGTGAAGATGAAATGAAATAAAGCATGTAAAAATGCTTAGAACAGCAGCTGGCACCTGATATGCACCCAGTAAATTTAAGCGTTCATAAAACAGAAAGTGTTGGAAGTTGCTTATTTTTCAGCATATTCCTTGATCCTTCCTTTCCAGGACTGTACCCTGATCTTTCCACCATCATCAGTTATTGTTAGTGTTGATTGAATTCTTTTCTTTTCTGGGCACCATGCTACTACGCTCAGAACATGCTTTATCTCATTTCATCCTTACAACAATGGTATTATCCTCTCCCATCTCATGGATAGGAAAACTGAGGGTCAGATGGATTAAGAGACTTGCCTAAAGTCCTACAGTCGGTGAACAGAGAGGCAGGAATGTAAAGTTATCAGTGTGGGCTTCTGCCCCCTTTGTTACCCTGAACTTCTACATCACCCCAAATGCCTCCTCAGTCCCTTTTCAGACCTAGCTGATTAGGCAGCATGACTGCTTTAAGTATCCCCCTTTTTGTCTGCATTCCATAAAAGCTGCTCTAATGCCTAACTGCCTAGCCAGTCTGCCTCATAGTCACCTGTCTGAACCAACTCCCTAAGCCTCCCCTCACACAGCTTCCTTACATCAAGTCCCATCTCCTCTGACAATGGATTATGCTGTTCCAATGCCCTCGTGGCCTGGGCCCTCCAAGAAAATGTCTTCTCAGAGGTGCTGAACCAGGTCAAATCTTCCCTCCGTCTTCCTGTGGAATTCCTTCCAATTCTACACCAGCCCCCGATACCCCAGGTCTCCCAAACCCAAATTCTTCCACCTTCCCCATATCCCCACACAGAGGAAAACCCAGAGTCCTCCCCTCACACGAAGCCATTCTGGCCTGCTTGTTCCATAACCCCAGGTGACCTTAGTATCCATTGACTCTTTCTGGTGGCAGAACCCTGAAGGCCTAGATGCCAGGGAAGCCAATACCTAGTCAAGCCTCTGGATGCCCCCCTCCCCCACCCAGTAAATCTCGGTCTCTTGGCCACCCCTAGTCCTTCCTTTAGCTCCTGGCAGGGCAGGGCATCTCACGCTGCCCACCTCCCGCTTCTTGTTACTGGTCCAGAGCGTGGGGTGTACCATCAGGCACACAGGCCTTATCACTGTGCAAACACTTCCTCTTTCCCCAATACTGGTTCTCACACAATCAGTAATCAGGGTAAACTTCCTCCAACAATCTACTGAGCAAATATTTACTATGCAACTGCCCTGTGTAGGGTTCTATGCTAAGGCCACTGGGGCCCCAACACAGTCTCCACCTTGAGGAGCCTCAAGTCTGGCAGAGACAAAACACACAGATGAATATCAGAGTCCCTGGGGACGTACGGTCTGGTACACCTGTGTCCTGATGCCATTTCCACTTCTTACTTGCAGTCTTACCTTGGAGCGAGTTACTTACTTCTCTGCACTTGGATTTCCTTAGCTGTGAAGTGGGAACAATGCTGTCCAGATTGTTGTGAGAATTAACTAGGATGAGATTCATAAAGAGCCTGGCAGAGAATGTGAGAGGACAGTTGCTCCAAGAGCTGGAGTTCCTTGGAACAAGGGAGAAGTGCCAGGAGCTGGAGGAAGGAAGCTTCATTCAGGTGGGAGGGGAATGTGGTTCACAAAACTGTCTTCCTCCAGGGGCCGAATTCTGCCTTGAAAGTAAAACACCATGAAGAGTGGCTTCTTTCTCCAGTCCTTGCTCTTCTGAGATCCAGGAGAAGGTGTGATTCCACCTTTCAAATATAAATTGAGAGGTCCCTGCATACTGTGGGGCCACCCAGTCAACAATCATGCATTAAAACTACGGCCAGCTCCATGGAGCAGTGGTAATGAGCTGCTCAAGAGAAGCTAGATTCCACATGGTGACAACAGTGTGAATCCCTCACCCCATTAGTCTGAAACATGCCAGGCATTCGCAGGAGTACCTGACCGGAGAACTGGACAAAGGGGATTGTGGTGTGACCAGACCCATGGAGGGAGCTCATCTCTTGCATGTGCATCACTCTATCATGAATAAAGGGGAAAAAGAAAATAACGTGTTGGGCTCTGTATTGGGTACCGTGTGGAACAGAAATGAAGTATAAAACACTACCTCTTACTGAGTGGGTGGTGGTTAGCTGTAATAGATTCAGATGCGACAACAAGAGAACACTACGGGATGTTTGCTTCCAGGTAAATGCTAATTCTGTGTGCACAGCAGATAAAGGAGAGATCGCTGCTGGCCTGGAGTAGCTGGGGAATTTCTCGCTGTGTGGGAGTCGGCATGCAAAATCATGGCAACCCAGGCAAAGCCTTGACACACACAGTAGAACGGTTCCCTCCCTCCACGCCTCTGTCAGAACAAGCAATCAGGGGCAGATGTGGTGCCGCAGTAAGTCACAGTTCTCTGTAGGGCAATCCCACGTGAGAATGATCCTGGTTCACGTGTGGAGACTTTCCTGAGCACACCAGACACACACACACCCACGATCCAGGGCTGGCTAAGGCAGGGAATGAATCGTGGCTTTGGGATCCTATTGGGGGTGCTGCTTCTCTCTCTCTCTCTCTCTCTCTCTCTCTCTCTCTCTCTCACACACACACACACACACACACACACACTCATGGAATAAATAACTAAACTAAAAACAAACAAGCAATCAAAATGGATACCCTTTAAGCCTCTATGTTTGTTTTTTTCTTACTTTAGGGTTGCCACGTGGTTGGCCTCGGTTTGTAGGAAACATGAGAGAGAAGAGAAGGCCTAGGTGAGGTTGGACCGTGGTAAAGGCTTCTGGGGAGTAGGGAGAAGGGGGCATAGAGTGATGGGCAAGGAGTAGCAGGAATTGGAGAGCTGGGCCAGCTAGCCCCCGATCTCAAATGGGGAAGAGGTGATAGTGATCATCTCTTTGTAGAAAGAAGACTCTAGAGGACACCAAGAGGGAGCACATGCAGTGAGCTTTGGTGTGAGGCTGACCTCGGTTTTCAGGGGGCCCTCAGGACTGACCGGCTGTGTGACCTTGGTTAAGTTACTTCACTTCTCTGAGTCTCAGTTCCCTAATGTCTGAATGAGAATAAGAGCATCTGCTTCAGAGAGCTTTTGTTAGGACTAAATTAGATGAACAGAGCCTGCCAGAACGTAGGTGATCAAGGTCCCATCCCCCTCCAGCTTCTAAGAATGTCCTAGAAATGCAAGACTGACTATATTTAGTGTCCAACTTCCTCCCCCGCCAGTCCATGGTTAAATTAGAATGAAACAATTATGCTCTAGTCCTAAAGATTTAAAATTCTCAGGTAACACAAGTGGAGTGGATGGAAGAAGATAGTTCACCTCTTAGGGACTTGTTGGTCACTGTCACTGCAGGACTGCCCCCTCTGAACAGCTCGGGCTCCTGGGTACAGGAGCCTGTCAGACAGGCCTGGCCAAGGTCATGTCCAAAAGCCAGAGGACTCCTCCTTTTTCCATCCATGGATCCCTGTTTCTGGGTTCCCTCCTTCTCCTTCGCCAAGATTTGCCTTGGGTAATGGCGGGTGTGGAGATAAGGGTGGAGGAGGAGGTGACTAGCAGAAGAGAGGGGAAAGCTGACCACCATACTAGAGCGGTAGGCAGGGAAGGTACCCAGAGGCTGATTTCAGCCCACATGGGGAAGGATACAGTAAGGGGTGTCCCACAGTGTCTTAGGCAGCAGTGTGTGGGCTCTGCAGGGTTCACCCAGACACGGTGACTCTCCACTCCAAATGTACATGAGTGTCCTGGGAGTTTTGTGAAAATACCATCAGCCTGGCCTCCATCTGTGAGATACTGATTCTCTGGGTGTCTATGGAACCTTGGATTTTGTTAATGGCGCCCGGCATGATGGCATCGTGAGGTGGGATGAGGACCAATGACCCTGAGGCTGGTGTCCGCAGGCATTCTATGTCTTCTGGTTCTGGCCCCTCACAATCTTCTCTTCCTGCCGTGGCCAGGGTGAGGTCTTTAAACGTGAATCGAATCCCACCCTCCCCTGATTCAGTGTCTCCAGTGTCACAGTTCAGGCCTAACTCCTCATCTCGGGCTGCATGATCTGGCTATCATTCCTCTGGTTGTCACCACATTCACCACAAGAACCTTTCCTTCCTCAAATGCACCAGCTGTTCTTGCCCCAGGGCCTTTGCACTCACTGTGCCCTGACCTGGGTGTGCTTCTCAGCCTGGTCCCAGCAGGTTTCTCCTCATCCTGTAGATCTCAGAGACTCCCTTTTTAGGAATTTTCCCACACCTGCCTAGCCCAGGGGGAGCTCCTTTGCCATATCCATCCTTCCATCACATCCTCTAATACTCTCTTGTAGAAAGCATGTCCCACGAGGACAGGGGACCTGTCTAACTGGCTTGTTATAGCACCTGGCACAAATGGATGCCCAATAACTGTTGAACAGATGAGTGAATGTGTGCATTCAGTATGTTTAGATATTAAAATTATGCATTTTATGTACATAGGCATATACATACACCAGTCTATGACATGATTAGAGGTTAGGAATGGAAATGGACAGGTGGTACTAGGGAAGAGAGCACCAAAGAAGCACGGAAAGGAATGATTGTTGAGCAATGACTCAGTGCCAAGTGCCATCTTAGAGCTTCTCACACATTTGATCTTTGCAATTATCCACAGGGCACTGCTAAAATTCTAGGAGTCTAAGTCATCATGGACAAGCAGAATCAGAATCTTGAGGATAAGAGCCACCGTTATTGTCCCCATTCAACAATAAAAAAACCCTGAGACTAAAGAAGAGAAATAACTCTTCTCAAGTTAAGCTACTAACAAGTGCCAGAGCAGGATGTAAACCCTAGTTTATTGGACTCCAAAGCAGTTTGTGATTGCAACATTCTTGAAGGAGAAATTATCTTACTCATTACCTCTCTCCACTATCAGAAACCTCTGATGAATGAGGCCCCAGATAGCAATGGCTAGTTGGTGACTGAGCTAATAACACTGACGGAGGCAGCAGGGCAGATAAGGAAGGGAAAGAGAATGTACTAATAGTCTTGCCATCAATCTAGAACCAACTATGTTCTTTAATTTTACTTGTGATCAGTTAAGAATTTACACCAGCAGATGGCATAATAGTTACGTCACTGGACTCTCACATAATCAACCATGGTTCGAGTCCCAGACCTTGTGGCTTAAAACTCACACTGGGCACATGTGTACATGTGTCCAAAATCCCGAAAGGAGCATGAAGGAGAAGAGATTGTGGTGTGGCCATCCTCCTGGGTGGTGATTTCTCACTTTTTGTCTCTGTGTTTCTGTCTGTCTGCTCAGTGAGTGCACATGCCCTTTAGCAAATATCTCTAAAAAAAATTTTTTTTAAAAAAGAATTTGCACTCTTTTTTTTTTTAACAATAACAAAAAAATAAGTTCATTTGGAGGCATGGTGGTTAAGGCAGTTAGATCCCACGTGGCTGACTGCATGGTTTGAGTCTTAGATATAGCAGCTGGAAAAACATGCCAGGTATGTGTGTCTGCATGCCCAAAATCCTGAGAGGAGAATGGAGGAGAAGGGATTGAAACATGGCTATTCCCCTTTCAGGGGATTTCTCACTTTTCCTCTCCCTCTTTCAGATTGTCTCTCTCTGGCAAGCAAGCACACATGCCTTATAGCAAAATTAAAAAAAATATATATATATAGTTGTTAGAAAAGTCATGATGCATTTTTACATAGAAAAACAGAGAAAAAAATACATCATGACTTTTCCAACAACTATATATACGTGTGTGTGTGTGTGTGTATGTATATATATAATATGATTTAAGTTCCCAGAATGCAGTACCCCTGAGTAAGATTTCCTGGGTCATCAGGATATACCAAAGGTACAAATAACCTTCCTGATCACCAAAATGCATGGTTCAGAGGGGCTTGGCCTCCTTGAGAGTCAGTGGGCTAGTGAATTTGGATACTCTATCTTAAAAAAGTTCCAAATCTCATTTCCAGCCAGAAGAATAGAATGCACTCTCTAGAGTATACTTATGGGCCTGGCCGCAGTAGCACACACTGGTAGATGCCGCTATTGTGCAGGCTGAGGCCACGTGGGAGGCCCGGGTTCCAGTCTTGGCCTACTCTAAAAAGCTGAGTGAAATGGCCTGTGCCTGTAGTCCTAGATACTCCAGAGGCAAGAGGATTGGGACAGCAAGTCCCTGTCTATGGGGAGGGGAGGGGAGGAAATATGCACACACACATATATACATATGTAAAATGTGTGGTGTGTGTGTAAGAGAAATTTTTGCCTAAAACAAAAGAGATTTTTTGCTATAGGGCTCATGCGTTCACCAGAGAGACAGAAAGCACGACATCGCCCCCCTAGGGAGGATGGCCATGCCACAATCCCTTCTCCTCCATTCTCCTCTTGGGTTCTTGGGCATGCATGCTCATGCACCTGGCGTGAGTTTTAAGTCGCCAGGTCCGGGACTGGAACTATCGTCGACTATGTGGGAATCCAATGACGTAAACAGTACGCCATCTGTTCGTCCCACATGATGTGTTTTTAAAAAATATCCTCAGGGGCCAGCAGGTGGTGTGGTGATTAAGGCACTGGACATCCACATGGCTGACTGCAGTTTGAGTCCCAGACTTGACAGCTTGCTTTCTCACTTTCCCTTTCTTTGTCTTGGTCTCTGGTCAAATTTAAAAATAATAAAACATATAAATAAATAATTCTAGAAAAATACTCTAGAACTTGGCTTTTTTTTTTTTTTTTTTTTTTTTTTTTTTGCCATAGGGCACTTATGTTTGCCAGAGCGAGATGGAGAGAGGGAAAATGAGAAATCACTCCCCAGGGGAGATGGCTATGCTGCAGCCCCTTCCCCTTCCCACACACACATGTGCCTGACATGATTGTTAAGCTGCTAGGTCCAGGACTCAAACTGCGATTAGATATGTGGAAATCCAGTGCCTTACCCTTTACACTGCCTGCTGGCCCCCCGAACTTAGTTTTTAGCCCAATTCTCTGTAATCTTTGTCTCTTGCAACCGTTTCTTTTTTCTTCTTTCATTAATTACCAGAGGGGGCATGTGCTTGCCAGAGACAGATGGACAAGAGTATGTGTAGAGGGGAACCATTCCCATCTGGGACATGGTCACATTATAATCCCTCTTCTCCATTCCTTCAGCTTGGGATTTTAGACCTATACATACGTACAGGTGCTAGGCATGTTTTTCAAGCTACTGGGGCCAGGATTTGAAATATGGTTGACCACGTGGGGTTCAGATCCCTTAATCACTAGGCTGCAGGGTCAGCCCTCTGGTAACCATTTTTAAATGGTAGAATGCCTTTCCTTGTTTTTAAATGTAAGAGCCAGTTCTCAATGATATCTGATTAGAATATATCAAGCTATCTAGTATGGGACCTCAGGGGCTTAAGAGGTGAGTTTGGCATCTTCCCTGCTTATATAATGCAGTGTAATAGCCAGCTCACAGTGGGTTGGTACACAGAGGCTTAAAGCTCAGTTAGGACAGAATGAACAGGATATAGGGGATTTATAATACAGGATGAGAACTTTGTATGCTCTGGTTTATAGAAAATGGGGAACTGTATTAGAGCTCTCTGGTTTCAGGAGACAAGCCAACTCTGAGTTAACTGAAAAAGGAAGGGGCAATATTGGGGAACTTAGAGAATCGAAGGGAAAAACTGACCAGGCGAGAGGAGATCTCTAATGGATGAACTTATGATTCAACTTCAAAACTCTTACACTTGTGTCTCTGCTGGGTGGTGGTTCAGCAGTACCACAACTGGACTCACAAGAGTGAGTTCTTATCCTGGGTTAAGAACCTGAGCACCCCAGGTACATACCCCTGATCCTAGCCAGCTAAGACTGAGAGTGGATTATGGTATGAGGATCCTGGTGGGGACATCTCTCTCTACCTCTCTCTTTCTGTCTCTCTCTCCGAGGAAACAAACTTAAAAAGAAAAAAGTCAAGGGCTAGCCCATGGCTTGGTGGTTAAGGGAGCAGATCCCTCGTGCCTAGCAGTTTAAGTCCCAGACTCAGCAGCTTGAGAGACACTCTGGGTGCATGTACATGTCCAAAATCCTAAAAGGAGAGAGAGGAGAAGGGATTTCAGCATGACTGTTCCCCTATGGGATAGAGAGGGTGCTTTCTGCTCTCCTTCTTGCTGTGTCTCTCAGTCTCTCTCTGATGAGCACACATGCCCCATAGCAAAACAAACAAATAAAAACAGAAAAACATGACAGGTGCATGTGTGTGCATGCCTGAAATCCCAACAGGATGGAGTAAAGGAGAAGGGATTGCAGCATGACCATGCTTCATGGGGAGTGCTTTCTCCTCCTCCTTCTCTCTTTGTCTCTCTCTGGTGAGCACATATGTCCTCTAGAAAAAAAAAAAACCACATTCCTAGGAGAGAGTCTTATAGGCTTGACTTGGGTCATAGGTACTTCTCACAGGACCTGAGATGGATTGTCCTCCAGAATTCTGCAGAACAAGAAGGAAAACAGAATCCAGAAGAATAGAGACTGGCCAGACAGACAGGATATATCTACTCTAGTAGCCACTCTATGTTTCTGAGGATAAGAATGATATTGTTAACTGGGACCAGCAGTTAGCATAATGGCTATGTCGCCGGACTCCCACGTAGTCGACCGTGGTTCATGTCCTCAACCCGCCAGGCGCGTGTGTGTGTGAGTGCCAAAGATCCCGAGAGGAGAATGGAGAAGGGATTGCGGCGTGGCCATCCCCCCTGGGGGGGGGGGTGATTTCTCGCTTTCTGTCTCTCTGTCTCTCTCTTTCTGGCGAGCCCACGCGCCCTATAGCAAAAATCTCTAAAATAAAAAAAAAAAGAAAAGAAAAAATAATGATATGATTAACTGAGATCACATGTCACTAGGTGCTGTAATCAATAGTCTTTTTTAATCCTGACAACAACCCGGTTATATATAGGCCTACTTCTTAACCCCTATTTTTGAAGATGAGGAAAGTGAAGTTTTAAGTTAAACTGAAGAGAGGTTAAATAACTTTTCCCAAGATGTAAGTCTGCAGTGTTTAAAGAGAAAGAGACAGGAGATGGATTAGAAAGCGGTTAGAGTCAACTATCATGGAGGGAATGAGCGAGGCTGGGTTGAATGGGAAAGGAAGGAAGCAGGCAACAAAACATGAGGCTTGAAAAGTAGTTTGTAAATCTGACTTAGGAATGAAGCCATCTGAGACAGCCTGTTAAAAATATTGACTCCACGAGCCAGCAGATAGCATGGTGGTTAAGGTGTTGGACTCCCACATAGCCAACCGCAGTTCAAGTCTGGGACTTGGTGGCTTGCTTTCTCATTTTTCCTCTGTCTCTGTCTTTCTCTGTCTTCCCCTGGTGAATGCACATGCCCTTCAGCAAATTAAAAATACTAATAGTAATAAATACAATTAAATAATTCTTTTAAAACATGACCCCTGAGATACATCTCCAACACGCACCAGAATTCTCTCAGAGTGGCAACTGGGAATCTATCATTTAAAAATCACACACCCATTTCCATAGAGGTGATTATTCTGTCGCCAGCTGGTCGCTGGTCTGTAGACAGACATTTGAAAACCTTTGGCCTATTAGACCCTTTTTTCTAAATGTCCCGGAGTCCAGTTCCTCATCTTATCTCTTCCCTGCTGCAGTTAAGCATTATCAAGGCATAGCTTTTGAGTACTTGCAATTTGTCTCATTACATTTAGAGTCATATATCTGTAGGATCTCCTCTGACGTCTTCAGGATGAAAACAAGGACAGAGCTAGGGTGGCTTCTAGCTGGCCCCTTATTTTGTTAGTGTGTCTGGAGTTTGTGGCTTTTGATGGGGGCTCTTGGGAGGTGACTTTGCCAGCCTTCCTTTGAGGATCATAATCCTGGGTTCTTACCCTCCCTTTAGCTATAGTTAGGTCTCCATAACAAACACACCCAAGTCTGGTATTTCTGAACTTATGGCTCTGTGCTGAATACACGCTGTTCCAGGAGCAAGGCTCATTTTGTAGTCTTTCCTCCCTGTTCCACCCTTCGGTCCTGCTTATGGGCTCATCCACCCTCGGCATGTGATAACTCGCAGGTTCTGAGTGTTCTCGCTGAGACACTGCAGAGCAGTATTGACTTCTCAGCACTAGCTGGAGCTATAAAGGACGGTGGTCTTTGGGAGTGGGGGTTTATCACAGGCAGAAAACAGATATCTGATCTCAACCTGCTCCTCCTCACTCCTCATAAGATTAAGTAATTAGGAAAGGGTTTCCCAAAATTCAGTCATTTAAATACGATCCTCATGATTTTTGCCAAATCTGCATGCAAGCCACCTGCTATTCCTTTCGTATTTTCTGTTATATTAATTAACTTATTTTGCCAGAGTAACCACCTCTTACTCTAGCTTTGCCATAAATAATAATTTTTTTTCTCTATTTATGATAGAGCATGTCTACATCTGAGAGAGAGGAGAGAGAGTGAGACATGAGCACCCTCTACCGTGTCGGGATCACGCTGTGATCCCCTTTGTCCAGGCCTCCAGTCTGTGGGATCTTGGGCACTCACATGCGTATTCAGTGTGTTTGTGGCTGACAGGGCCAAGGTTCAAACTGCAGTCACCATGTGGGATCCGGTTTCTCTTGAGCAGCACATTATTGCTACTCCATGGAACTGGCCCGATAAACTGTAATATTCATGAAGTCGCTGATTCATGAAATCAGGTCTGTTATGCTACCTGTACATTTTGAAATAAATACACATGTATTGAAATTGTGTAAATGCCCTGAAATCATCCCAGGTATCACAAGAGGTAAATGTATCACACTTTGGGAACATTATCCTTGGAAAGCGCATGAGCTAAGGAGCAGGTGATTCCAGACTCACTCCCAAGTCATCATAGTTGGGGTGCCAACCACAGCATATTTTGTGAGACTCTCCTTACTGAAAAGCTACTGTTTTATATCCTCACATCACAGAAATCAAGATTCAGAGCAGGGAACAGAAGCTCCCCAAGGTATTTTCAGCTAGAAGGAAACGAACAGTCTTAGAATTATCAGAAGCGTTGAGGACCGAGCTGCCTGTTGGACTGAGTACCAGAGCATCCCAGAACTGACCTGCCATTGGGAACCATGACTCCTCCATAACCAGGAGGCTCCTAATGAGATGCTTGGTTTAAGACTGCACCACCACAGCAGCAGTCCAGGGGCGAGGTGCCACCTCTGCCTCCTCTGCCACAAGTTTCACTTGACACCTGTGGATCTGGAAATTCCACTGGCCTCCTGCTGTGGATCCCCGCACTCCTCGACATCGCTTGCCAGCAGAACCTAGCCAAAGCAGAGCAGTGGGGCCCCCCGACTCCACCTTCTCTGCCTTGAAATCTCTCGTGAGCACATCTAATTTGATGGAACCTATTTGCGTCATCCGGAACCTTAACTGCAAAGGAGTCTGAGGGACGTAGTTTATAGCTCTGCAGCTTTTGCAATAGAAGAAGGCACAGTAAAACGTGGGGATGGATGCCGAGAGCCAGTTAGTCATACCCAACACGTTGTCTATCGGTGGCAGCTCTCCAGCTGATTCCCTGTGGACCAGGGAATGCAGGTTCGTTCGTTCATTTGTTCTTTCTTTCTTTCTTTTTAAATAGAGATTTTTTGTTATAGGGCACGTGCATTTGCCAGAGGGGCAGAGAGAGAAGAAACGAGAAATCACCCCCCAGGGAGGACGGCCATACCAGAATTCCTTCTTCTCCATTCCTCTCTTGGGATTGTGGAGACACACACACACACACACACACACACACGCCTGGCATGAGCTTCAAGCTGCCTGGTCTGGGACTTGAATTGTGGTTGGCCATATGGGAGTCACACACCTTAACCACTACACCACCTGCTGAAATGTAGGTTCTTATGTTACCAAACAGTGACTCTTTTGTGACTCGGAGGTTGTGTGTGTGCATGTGCATATGTGTATAAAAGCGGGTAATCTGAAGGTATGCACTTGCAAACATCCAGGTTAAATCAATAAAAATGACCTTGGTAGCCCAAATTGACATGCCATGCCCAAACCTCAGCCATGCCCAAACCTCAGTGGCACCTCCCAGCCTATGAAGCCACAGGCTTATGTCTGTACCTGTTACAAGAGGTCCCTTAGTTGCCTCTCTTCCTCAACACCCAACATATTCTGTGACAGTTCCATACTCCAACCACAGAGCCCTAGTGATTGGACAAAAAATGGACAAATTGTCTCCTTCTGTGTCCTTCCTGCCCCAGTATGCTGCCCAGACATCTGTGTCCCCTTCCCTTCCACTCACTTGAGGCATTGTCATTCTTCAAGGCCCAATTCTGTATACTATACTCACTTTTTTTTTTTTTTTGGCTACATGTGTACATGTGTACGGGGTACCTGTGCTTCTCAGAGAGAGACGGAGAAAGTGAGAAGTCACTCCTCCAGGGGCATGGCCATGCTACAGTCCTCTCTCCTCCATTCTTCTCTCAGGATTTAGGACACACACACACACACACACACACATGCCCAACATGTTTTTCAAGCTGCTGGGGCCAGGCCTCGAACTATGAAGTTAGCCATGTGGGATCCAGCCACCTTAAGCATCATGCCACAGAGCATTTTCTCTAGCCAACAACTAAACAGGAAGTCAGAGATTCAAAGCCTGGAGGAGATGCAACACACTGTTGCTGGCTTTGAAGATGGAGGAGCTACTTGAAAAGGAATGCCGGTGGCATCTGGTTTGCAGAGAGTGAAACTTGGTTGGCAGTGAAAAACGGAACAGGAACATTTGTCCTATGGCCATGAGGAACTGGGTTTTGCCAACAACCTGAATGAATTTAGAAGTGGATTCTTCCGGGACAGCAGTGGCATGGTGGTTAAGATGGCTGGATCCAACACGGTCAACTGTGCGTTTCAAGTCCTGGACCCAGAAGCTTAAAAGACACGCTGGGTGCATGTGTATGTGTGCCAAACTCCTGAGAGGAAAACAAGGAAGGGATTGTGGCCATATCCCCTGAGGGGTGATTTTTCACTTCCTCTCTTTCTGGTATGTGCACACACATATAGGGGGAACAAAAAAGAAAGAAAGAAAAAAGAGAGAAGTGTATTCTTCCACAGGGCCTCTGGACAAGATCCTAGCCTTGTTGATACATTGACTTTAGCCTCGTGAGAATCTAGGCAGAGAGCCTAGAGAGCCTGCCGGACTCTGACCTACGGCACTGTGAGCTAATAAATGAGTGTTGTTTTAAGCCAGTAAATTTGTGGTGACTTCTTACGGAGCAATACGATACTAATATATCTTCTGTGTTCTATCGAGGGTTGACCTTGGCAGCACCTTCTGACTCTAAGGAACTCATGTTCCCTTGTATCATGTGATGCTATTTTATATATATATATAATACATATATGTGTGTGTGTATGTGTGTGTGTGTGTGTGTGTGTGTGTGTGTATATATATATATATATATATATATATATATATGTATAATACATGCCTAGCCCCTCAGTGTTTGACACACTCTACTGACCCTATCTAAACACAGGCCCTGATTTTTCTTAGACTGTTCCATGAGGGGGAATCCTTGAGCCATATCTGCTTGGATAATTGTTTGGATAGTCACAATATCTAATAGACCTAGACTAGAGTCCCCTATTTAATGGAACCCCACATCTATTGCCTGTATCCTTTCCTTTTTTCTTTTTTAGAGGTTTTTGCTACAGGGCGCATGCGCTCACCAGACAGAGAGAGACAGAGAGACAGAAAAGTGAGAAATCACCTCCCAGGGGGGATGGCCACACCGCGATCCCTTCTCCTCTATTCTCCTCTCGGGATCTTGGGCACGCACACACACGCGCCCGGCATGAGTTTTAAGCCACCGGGTCCGGGACGTGAACCGCGGTCAACTACGTGGGAGTCCAGCGACATAGACATTACGCTAACTGCTGGTCCCTATTGCCTGTATCCTGAACACACAGCATTGTGCCTAGCATATAGCTGGTACTCGGTACTATGTGTTGTGGTTGCTAACAAATTCAGAGAGAAGAAAATCTCCAGATCACCCTTCCCAAACATTCCCAGTGCTGGCTTTTGATGTTCTAGGTATATTAAATCACTTGCAATTCCCAGATGACACCATGTTCTCCTGTGCCTCTAAGTTCCTCCATCTCTAACTTGCTTTTTCTTCACCTTCACCCCTTGTATCTTCTTCCCTTTTACTTTCTCCCTTCTCTTCTTTTTTATTTGCCAAAAGGTGTATGTATTCATCAGAGAGAGACAGAAAGACAGAAAGAGAGGAAGAGGGAAAAAAAGCACTCTTCTGTGGGACAAGGTCATGACCCAATCCCTACCCTTCCATTTCTCCATCCTGTTGAGATTTTGGGCACACGCGCGCGCGTGCACACACACACACACACACACACACACACACGTGTGTTTTAAGTCATCAGGGCCAGGATTCAAGCCACACAGTGGGCAATGATGGATCTGGCTCTCTTAACCACTTGGCCATGGGGCAAGCCCCCTCTCTCTTTCAATTGATTAAATCTTTTTTTTTTTTTTTTTTTTTGGTGTCAGCTCAAATACGACATTTTCTGAAAAACCTTCTCTGGTCCCCCAGTTCAAGACTAGGTCCTCTTTTGTCCCCTGGTAGTATTTCATCATCACAATTGTCTTTGTAATTGTAATTCCTACTAGATTAAATATCCTGTGATTTCCTACTAGATTATATTTCCTACTACATTATATATTCTATGATGGCAAAAACAAGTTTCTTTTTTTTTTTTCCACTTTTGAAATTCTATAACCTCACACAGAGTAGGTTCTCAGTAAATATTCGTTGAATAGCTATACTTCTGTTTCTTTTTTTTCTTGCCAGAGGGTGTGTGTGTGTGTGTGTGTGTGTGATTAGAGAGAGAGAGAGAGAAGACATACCCTCCAATGGGGTGTGGCTATGCTGCAATCCTCTTTCCTTCTTACCTCTTTTCTGTCCAGATTTTGGGCACACTACATGTGCACCTGGTGCATTTTTCAAGCTGCCAGAGCCAGGATTTGAACCATAAGTGGCCATGTGGGATCTGGGTCCCATTGTATAGCACTTAACTACTGTATTAAGGGGATGGCCCATGAATAAGCATACATAGTAATCACTTGGGGATCTTGTTAATGGCACACATTCTGGGGCCAGCAGGTGGTGTGGTGGTTAGGGCCCTGGAATCCCACATGGCTGATTGGTTTGAGTTCCATACCTGGCGGCTTGAAAATCATGCTGGGCACATGTGCATGCCTGACCAAAATCCGTTGAGGAGAATGGAGAAGACGGGATTGAGAAGTGACCATCCCCCCGGGGGGGGGGTGATTTCTCATGTTTCCGTTCTCTGTCACTCTACTGGGTGGGTGCATACACTCTAGGGCAAAAATCTAAAAATACTGCAGATTCTGATTCCTACCTCAGGCCTGAGATTCTGCATTTCTAGCAAGTTCCAAGTGCTGTCAATACTGCTAGTCTATGAGCGACACTTTTGATAGTGAGGTAATAGGTTAGGCACTTTCACCTCATGGTAGCAAAAAGTTTGCATTTAAGAGAAGCTAGACAGGGCCTGGGTGCAAATAATGGCCGCAGGACCAAATTTCCCCTGTTGTTGCTAAGCCAGCTGACTCATTTACAGAGATGAAGCCAATAACCTTGGCCTTATTAACAACTGAGCTAACTGCCACAAACGAATAAATAACAACATTTGGCTGATTTACATTTCAAAACTGTTTCCTTCGCTTGCTCACACTCTAGCGAAGGTGCTAATGAACCATGAAACATCTAAAACACTGGCAGCAAGCAGGAAAAGCAGAGTTGACCCATGCCTGAAGAATAACGATCTCCAAAAATCTAGAGCTGTGCATTACAGTAACCTGCATTGGCTTAAGGGAACAGAAAAAATGACAATAGGAAAAGCACTGTGAAACCAGAACACAGTGGGGGGTTAGTTACTAGTAAGGTGTCTGTGTTGGTTTAGTTTTGACGCATGTACCATGTGTACTATTCACATTAGGAGAAACTGGGGTGAAAGGTATAGGAGAACTCTCTGTATTATCTTTGAAACTTTACTGTAAACCTAAAATGATTCCAAAATAAAAAGTTTACCAAAAACGTGAAGACTAGACTATAGATTTTTTAAAAATTTTGCATGATAGTATTCTGTCGATATAAACCATTTCTGTAAATATAAAACAGTTGCAACTGACAACAATACAAAATTGGAAATATGGATTAATATTTAAGAAACAGATACTCTAACCTGAGCATATCAGGTACCTCTTTCATTTTGGGGAATTCCTGAAATTTTTTTTTTTTTTTTTTTGAGAGTTTTTTGGTATAGGGCGCATGTGCTCACCAGAAAGACAGAGAGAGACAGAGAGAAAGAAAGCGAGAAATCACCCCCCAGGGGGGATGGCCACGCCGCAATCCCTTCTCCTCCATTCTCTTCTCAGGATCTTGGGCATGCATGCACACATGCCCTGTGTGAGTTTAAGCCACTGGGTCTGGGACTCGAACTGCAGTTGATTACATGGGAGTCCAGCGACATAGCCATTATGCTAACTGCTGACCCCGGGAATTCCTGAATTCTATACTCAGGACTCAAGATGTCTTTCTTTCTTTGTATAACAATATTGTCTTAAACCCTTGGCTAAGGTATCATGTTTTACTTCAATAGTGTTTCCTTATTTACTGAAGACACTACATCTGGCGTCTGGCGAGATCAGGGACTTGAATTTATCCATCATTGCATGTCTAGCAACTGACTCCAAACTGGGCACATCACAGATGCTTACTAATTATTTGTTGGATGGATGAATAAATAAGGTACTTGAAGTAAAAGCAGGAATTTACTTCAGCATTTGAAAAGCATGACTTTTCCAATGATGTTACCTAAAATCATAACGGAGGGCTGGCTCTGTGTTGCAGCAGTGATGTGCCTCTGAAGTGAAACCCAATCCAACATGGTGACCATGATTCAAATTCATGACCTAGTCAGCTGGAAACACACAAGGCACACGCCTAAGTGCCCAAGATAAGAGGGGCTCAAGTACTAGAGGAAGGGGATCCCTGCATGACCACAACCTGTGGGGGATGCTTGTCTCTCTGTTTCTCTCTCTCATGTGTGCATGCAAGAGCTCTATCATGAATTTTTTAAAAATAAAAATAAGTGACCAGTAGGTGGCATGATGGTTAAGGTGCTGGACACTCCCACATGACCAAACACCATTCGAGTCCTGGACTTGGTGGCTTGCTTTCTCACTTTCCCTAACTCTCTCTCTCTCTTTGTCTCTCTCTGGTCAAATTAAAATAGATGAATGAATAAATAAAATTAATTAAATAATTCTTTAAAAAATCATTTCATGCCCTTTAAAAAGTTTTTCAAAAAAAAATTTAAACATAAAGTAATGATGGAACTTTTTCGTCATACCTGTTAAAAAATTTATTGGAGGGAACCAGCAGTTAGCGTAATGGCTATGTCGCTGGACTCCCACGTAGTCGACCGCGGTTCGCGTCTCGGACCCGGTGGCTTACAACTCACGCCGGGCGCGTGTGCGTGCGTGCCCAAGATCCCGAGAGGAGAATGGAGGAGAAGGGATTGCGGCGTGACCATCCCCCCTGGGGGGTGATTTCTCGCTTTCTGTCTCTATGTCTCTCTCTCTCTCTGTCTGGCGAGCGCACGCGCCCTATAGCGAAAAACCTCTCAAAAAAAAAAAACAAAAAAAAAACAAACAAAAAAAAATTTATTGGAGGGCTGCTCAATTCTGGTGAATTCACAGAAAGTCATGAAGGTCCTACTAACACAGAAATCACACTTGAATTGAAACAGTACATAGTGAGTGTGCTCTGGTCTCAGAGGCCTGCTTCTCTGGACCTGCACTGAGGCCTAGGAGCTGGGCTGACACAGCGGTAGAGTCAGAGGCTGTGATCAGGAGGAGGCATGTCATATCTGTGGCAGTATCTATCACGTTATCTGTCCTGCAGCACCTGCTTCATTAAGGAAGCCTCTCTTGGGACCAGCAGATGGCGTAGTGGTTAGGTTGCTGGACCTCCCACATAGCTGACTGCAGTTTGAGTCCTGGACCTGGTGGCTTAAAAATCACACTGGATGCATGTATGTGCATGCCCAAGATCCCGGGAGGAAAATAAAGAAAAAGGGATTGAGGAGTGGCTATTCCCCTTAGGGGGTAATTTCTCACTTCCCTGTTCACTATGTCTGTCTCTCCCTCTCTCCAGCAAGTAAATGTGCCCTAAGGCAAAAACCTTAAAAAAAAAAAAAAAAGGAAGCCTCGCCTCTCTTCTCCACTCTAGTGTATGAACTGTGAAAGAAATTCACAGTTCACCTGATTCTCTGGTAGACTTATGACCCCTGCCAGGCCAGTCAGAGCCTTCTCTGTGGCTTTTAAAACTTGGAGCTGGAAGAGAAAGAACTTTTGCCTTTTAGAACCTGGAATTGGGAGGATATGACTCAGGCCACCTTTCCTCCTATGTAAAGAAAATCTGCAGAAGGAAAGAGGGGACTCAGCCAAGATATAGAAATGAGAGGAGAAGAGAGAGAGGTCAATACTCATGTTTGAGTGCCTGGATCTGATAGTACTTTAGGCCATCTCAACCACTTGAACCTTCCAGTTGTGCAAACCAACAAATGCCCTTTTCTCTTCAGCTGATTTGGATTTCTGTCAGTTGCTACGGAGATTCCTGGCTACTTCTGTCACCCTGGAGAAAAACATGCAATTGTCTTCTCACGCCTAATGGGAACCAGTACCAGCTCAGCCAGAGAATCAGCTATGTGGGCCTCTGCTTGGACGGGATGCTGTGGCAGAGACAGCCAGCTGTCCACCCCAAATTCAGGCCCTTTCTACCTTGCATGACAGTGTCACTGAGGGATGGCTCCTCAGCACAGACCACATTGCCCATCTCCTCTTGCACTTAGGTGATGAGGCATGATCAGCTCTCACCAGTGAACTGTGGCTGGAAAGCATTTGTATCACTTTCGGGCTGGGAAGCAGTTGAGGAGCAGAGGTTCCCTCACCACAGTCCCCTTTGTTCTACCCTCCAGCTGGATAAAGAAGGTTCTGAAGTCTCAAGGATAGCAGAATCACAGCTGGAAGGAGCCCGTGTTGCTTTTGTTTAAAAATTGTTTTTCTTTTATTGTGTGTGTGTGTGTGTGTGTGTGTGTGTGTGTGTGTGTGTGACTGAGAAAGAGAGAGAGAGAGACAGTACCTCTCAGTGGGATGTAGTCATGCCACAATCCCCTTTCCTCCATTCCTCCTTTCCATCAGGATTTTGGGCAAGCATGCACACATGCCAGGCATATTTTTTTTTCTTTCATTTATTTATTTTTACATTTTGCCAGGCATATTTTTCAAGCTTCTGAGGCTGGGATTAAAACTGCAGTAGTCTCTATGGGATTTGGCTTCTTTAACCACCGAGTCACAGGGCTGACCCTGGGTGTTGCCTTTAGACCAGGAAAACACACACTTGACTATTATGTGAGTAAAAAATAAACTTGCATTGTGTTAAGCTGCCAAATGTCAGGGTTTGCTTGTTACAACAGCGAGAATTACTCTACGACATTTCCAAGGGCTGGAGTTAAAAATTCTGTAAGTAGGAAGAAGCATGAATAAAGCTTAAGCTGTATCATGAGAGAGGCTGAGTTGAAGTAAGAAGAGCTAAATTCTGTGGTCAAGTCCAAAGGATGATTTCAGGGTTGGAATCAGGAGAAGTCATAGGGTCATCAAGCAGCTGGGGCTGGCAAGAAGTGGGGAGTGGGAAAGAAGATGAGGGACAGATACAAAGTGAGAGCAAACCAAGCCATCCCCCCAGGTCCCTGAGGTTCAGGAATGCCAGCAGCATGGAACATGGGTGGGTCTTTCTGATTTAGTGAGGTGTTGGGAGGGAGAAGGCAGGAAGCACAGGTTACCTGGGGGAATGGTGCCAGGTGTCAGGCAGAAGGATGAGTCGAATCCACAAACAGGAAATCAGTCATGACGTCAGAACCTCCAAGGCTTGGGAACATGTTGGGATGTAGGGCAGGAAGCAGGTCAAGGCAAGTGGTTCAGAACTAATGACCGAAGTATTCTGGAAGCCTCATTCTCCGTGGAGTCCTGGGAATGGGCCTGGTCGGTCAAGGAGAAGAAAGGAGCAGCTCAGGCAGGGCTGGGGCTGAGGGAAGGGCACACGCCCAGGAGAGGGGCAGCTGCCTGGCTCCGTCCACTGCCGCCCTGTGGATCTGTAGCCCCAATGCCTTCGGATCTTCCAACTTTTCAAGAAAAGCAGGAAATCCGGATTTGTATGCGAAATCTCCTGATTTTTAAATGCTGGCAACTAATTCAACATTTAAAAAAACACCCTGTAGGCCAAACAAAACACATTCATAGGCTACACCAGCCCACAAGCTGCCAGTGTTTGGCTCCAGCTTAGAGGAAATGGGCAAAATCAGAGACATGTGAAAAACAAAAACAAAACATAAAAATCGCTCAGTTTTCTCTGATTCCCAAGCTCCAAGATGCTACTGGAAAGGGGCCTTTGTGAAAACTGCTAACAAAAACACACGACGTTTGGCCTTTCTAGAGGCTACGCGCTCTGGAAGTCACCAGAGACTGGCTACCTTAGAGTTTCCCAAATCGGTCCCGGGTTTCCTCAAAATTAGATCTTGCGCTTTGATGGAGTGCACTTAATTTTCCGTGATCTTTTGTCAGGTGTGTCAGTTTTGAGGTTTAGTTTCTTTTCTGAAAAGCCATCATCTCTAGCTCGATGGCTGAATTTCCAGTAAAAGTAATCACTCAGGTGAAAGCAATTTAGAAAATAGTACTTGAGCCAAATGAGAATTTGACTAACAAAATTTTATGATAGGAAATGCTTTCAAGCCAAAAACCTCAAAAGTGATCAAAAGGTTTTCAAAGACGGGATCCAACTAGTTCAGTTTTATTAACGCTGGCCTGTGTCCAGGCCAGGGTCATGCCCAGAGGATGCAGAAAATGCAGAATCTGACTTTTGTAAATGTGATCTCTTAGAGGATATGTATCTACATCGCTGTCTGTTGAACTATTCATTGGTGGTGCCCCCGACTTAGCGTCTAGCTTAAGGTTTTGCATGTCCTAAGTGTCTGACTTGTCCAGGACTGAGATATCCCCTGGGATTTCAGTGCTACTGTAACGGTCTTGGGCAAACCGTCCCAGGGTCCCCTTGTCCGTGCTCATGCTATGAAGCTTGGATATTTTATAAGACATATATATATATATATATATATATATATATATATATATATATATACACACACACACACATAGGGTCATCGGAAAAATCATGACACAGTTTTCTTTTTCTATGCAAAAATGACTTTTCCGACAACCTAATATATGTATCCAAAAAACCCCAAACACTCTCCATCCTAAATTGCAAGTGTGCTGCGCCCTCTTGGTTTTCTTTCCCTTTCTCTAATTGTTTTTACTCATCTCCTTTGCTTTCTCTTCCTCCTCCCACCCCTCACCTCTGATTTGTGCCTCAAGGTCCAGCCCTTGGGCTTTTCTTCTATTTTCTGTTCACCTCAGCGTACATCTACCTTTATGGGGAAGACTTCGACGTTAAGTTCTTGAACTCATAGTCCCGCCCTACGAGATCCAACTGTCCAACAACTCCACAGACATTTTCCACTGACAGGTCCTGATCATCTCACGTGCTGAGTCATTGTCTTTTAGGCCAATCCAGTTCCCACTTGCTCTCTTAGTATCCTCTTTTCTTTTCTTTTCTTTTCTTTTCTTTTTTCTTTCTTTCTTTCTTTTTAAGGATTAACTAGTTAATGTATTTATTTTACTTTGACAAGAGAGGGACAGAAATAGAGAGAAAAAGAGAGAGAGACAGACAGGGGAAATGAGAAAGCAAGCCGCCATGTCTGGGACTCAAACCACGGTTGGCCACGTGGGAGTCCAGCACCTCAACCACCATGCCACTTGCTGACCCCAGTATCCTCTTTTATTAGAGGCGATACCATCTTTTCAGACCTTCAGTCTCAAAATGCCAGACGAATCCCACATCAGCAGCCATGCACTAGGTGTGTATCTAGAGCAGGTCCTCTACTGCTGGACACGTCGGAAAAGCTGAGTAAATGCTTTTGAATCAAATCAGAAGACTCACCGGGAAAGGAGTCGACGGAGGACAGCAAGTAATAGCTTCTTAGACAGGTTCAAGAGAGCCAAGTGAATACCTAGCATTTGCAGGGAGAAGCAAAGCAAAGATCTGGCAAAACGTTATCCCTCAGATATATTTCATTCAAATCACTGATGAAACTTCAACCATAACCACCTGCTAGTTAAATGAACGAGTGTGTTATTAAATTCTTAGCTTCCTTTATACTGTGTTGATTTCTTTCTGGCATGCTTGAAGATATTTCCAAAGTTTTGGACAATTCTAAGAGTTAACAAGACAAATGTGGACTCTTCTCTTTTTATTATATATGCTGGATCCCTGCTAGGCTGCCTCAAATCACCAAACGCTCAGAATCAGAGCAAAGCTAATGGCCAGAATCCAAATCTTACTCCTTCCATCTTCTAACCTTTCCTACATTAATTTTTAAAAAGTATTTATTGCTTTTAAAAGGTTGTTTTTGTTTGTTTGTTTGTTTTGCTAGAGGGTGCATGCACCCACTAAAGAGGGTGGGAGAGGAGAAAGCAGTGCCCACGGGAAATGGTCACACTGTAATCCCTTCTCTTCCCTCTGTTCCTACGCTAGAGATTTTGGGCATGCACGCACATGCGCCTGGCTTATTTCTCAAGCTGCATGTCTGGGACTTGAACCATGTGGTTGGTCATATGGGATTCAACTGCTTTAACCACCAGGCCACCAAGCTGGGCCTAAAAATACTTTTGAGATAGAGCTATACAATGTTTCTGATGGGAGTCGGCAGCTTGGAAACACTACTTTTAGTCTTTAGGAAAATTTTCCTCCTAGTGAGTCTTCTTTTTCAGAGGTCCCCAAGTCTAGTAAATCCCTAGAGTCCTTTTTCTTTGCATCTATAAAGCACAGCATTTTTCTGTCTCAGCGCTATTGGCATTTGGGGCTGGATAATTCTCTGACAGGATAGGGATGGGGTAGAGGGTGTTAGCCTGTGCATTTTAGAATGTTTATTATTATTTTTGAAATTTCATTAATTTGTTTAATGAGAGAGAAAAACAGAGAGAGACACAGTGAGAGAGGCAACCCTGACAGGGTCTTCATGCCACCATCCACCCTCATCTTCAGCCAACTGGGATCAAGGGTGCACATGTGTGTGTCCAGTGTGTACAGAAAGACCTGGGGACTTGAACCAAGGGCCTTCTCATGCCACCATGGCTGGCCCATTGTAGGATGTTTAGCATCGTCCCAGGCCCCTACCCATTGGATGCCAGTAGCACATGCACATCTCTCCGGATGTGCCCACCAAAATGAACATGGAACTGGTTTACCTGCACTGGCAAAGATGGCATCTGTTCTTAGAGTCCCTTCATGCCATACCCCAGCCAGTGACAGTTCCAAGGAGAGGTTGTCTCCAGGCAGGATCCAAGGCTAGATGGACTCTACCCATCATCGAGGTTACTCTCGTTAGACTATCGCTTGGCTCTCTGAGCAGACTCTTCTTTGGAAGGCCACCCTGCTTCCAGGTGCCTCTGGGATCTTTTGCCAGAGGTGGGCAGGGAGGGTGGTGCTGGAGACCAATGGTCAGGGAGGATCTGAGGCGCCGCTGGGATGGATGGCCTGAGTCAGCAGCGCTGTTCTGGGCCTTGGGGATTTCCATGGGGAACTGTGTGGACAGAATTCCCCCAGGATGATGGTCTAGACAGGGCTGCCCCTTCCCTCTGCTCACTGGGAGCTTCTGCTTCCCCTTTAGGAAGAGGAAACACCCTGGCTGTTTATTTTGGGACTAGGACAAGTCTTCCCATGTGGGACACTGCAGGAAACACACAGCACTGGCAGCAGCCCTTCCCTACCGCCCTTGGTGGAGAGGGCGGGCAGGTGTGCCATTGTAACGATTAGGAAAATAAAAGAAAGAAAATGCCCAAGAGGAAGTCCAGTGAAAAAGAAAATGTGCTTGAAAAGCAGATAAGAATTTTCATTGAATTTCCTATCTTAAAAAATTGCTTGTTAAAAATATATAAATTAATTTAGTAAAACTGCAAAATATTGGCCAGCCTGTGACATGGGGTTAAGGTGGCTTGGATTCTACAAGGCCAACTGCATAGTTCCAGTCCTGGACCCGGCGACTTGAAAAACATGCCAGGTGCACGTGCATGTATGCACCTGGGAGGAGAAAGGAAGAGAAGGGATTACTGCAGAATGGACAGTCCCCTTGGGGGGTGATTTCTCACTTTCCCTCTCTCTCTTTCTTTCTGTCTTCTGTAAGTGTCCTCTGGCAAAATTAAAAGAAAAACAAACAGAAAAAACAACTGGGACCAGCAGATGGTGTACTGATTACATTGCAGGACTCTCACTCAGTCGACTATGATTTGAGTCCTCGACCCAGCGGTGTTTAAAACTCACACTGGGCGCATGTGTGTGCATGCCCATGATCCCAAGAGGAGAATGGAGGAGAAGGGATTTCAGCATGGCTATCCCTCCTTGGGGGTGTGTGTGTGGTGATTTCTTGCTTTCTGTCTCTCTCTCTGTCCCTATAGTGAGCACACATGCCCTACAGCAAAAAAATCTCTCTAAAAAATGAAAACAAAACAAACTGCAAAATATAGTGAAACAAAAATAAGGGGAAAAGTCACAGGATCCTAGAGCTCCTGATAGAGGTTATTAAAGTGACTTCCATGATCAAATTAATGGTAAAGAGCTGAGCTCTGGGCTCTTACCATACATAAGAATATATTGTCTTTTTTTTTTTTTTTTCCACTTAAAATATTCTTTTTTCAGGACCAGCAGTTGGCATAATGGCTATGTCACTGGACTCCCATGTAGTCGACTGCAGTTCAAGTCCCAGACGCAGTGGCTTAAACTCACGCCGGGCGCGTGTGCGTGCATGCCCAAGATCCTGAGAGGAGAATGAAGAAGAAGGGATTGTGGTGTGGTCATCCTTCCAGGGGGTGATTTCTCGCTTTCTTTCTCTCTGTCTCTCTCTGTCTTTCTGGTGAGTGCATGTGCCCTATAGCAAAAAGCTCTCCAAAAAAAAAATTTTTTTTTCTTGGGCTGGTCCCATAGCCTAGTGGTGAAGGGAGCCAGATTCCAATGTGACTGACAGCAGTTCAAATCCTACTCCTTGCAACTTGAGAAACACATGTGGTACTTGTGTGTACGTGGCCCAAATCTCAACAGCATGGAGAAGTGGAGGAGAAGGGATTGTGGTGTGACCATCCTCCACTGAGGGGTGACTCCTTCCTCTTCCTCTTGCTGTCTTTCTCTCTCTGGTGAAGGCATGCAACCTCTGGTAATTCATTTTTTTTCTGAATATTATTTTATGTTAATAATTATGCATATTCTTTAACATTTTTAGGGGCTAAAAAGCTTTTTGATGTTTTGAATGTGTCAAATTATTTTAACTAAAATCTGTACCATTTTAGTTTAGTTCGAAGTTAGGCCATTATAAACTATGCCTGCAACAAACATACGTGTATCTTTATGTTTTTTCTAACTAACTGCTCAAGAGCTTTTGTTCATTTTCTTTCTTCTTTTTCTCACCTTTCTTCTCTCTTATCCTGAATCCCCTCCACCTAAACAAATGTTGAAGGCATGTTTTGTACACCTCTCTCTATACTCGAGCAATGATACACAAGCTACATTTGATTATTATTTATGAGTAGTGGAATGTTGCCATATATTCTTAGTGACTTACTTACTTTTCTCTCTCTTTCTCTTTTATAAGTTTATCTTTTTTTTTTTTTAAGAGAGAGATTCTTGTCTTTTTTTTTTTTTTTTTTTTTTTTTTTTTTAAGAGAGATTTTTGCTATAGGACACATGTGCTCACTGGAGAGACAGAGAGATAGAAAGCGAGAAATCACCCCCCCAGGGGGGATGTCCACACCGCAATCCCTTCTCTTCCATTCTCTTGGGATTTGGGGCACGTATGCACATGTGAATTTTAAGCCACTGGTTCGGGACTCAAACTGTGGTCAACTACAGGGGAGTCCAGTGACATAACCATTATGCCATCTGCTGGTCTCTTTGGTTATCTTGTCTAGGAATAAGAGAGACTGAGAGGGAGAGAGAGGGAGATGGCACCCCCAGCAGGGTTCCAATGCCGTGATCAACTCCAGCCTAGGCCAGCCTCAGGTCATGGACACATGAGTGCCATCAGTGTACTCAGGGAGGTCCCTTGACCTGAACCTGAACTTGCCAGTATGTGTCAGCCTTGTAGAGTGTCTCATTTTTACCACTGCACCCCTGCCTAGCCTCTGGTTTTCTCTTTTGAAGAGACAGTTTCTAGCTATGGCCACTCATCCTTTCCTAGGTATGAGTACCATAGAGTTAGGAGATCTAAAAACCATCTTCCACATCTTCCACTGCTACTCAAAGACAGTAGATAGAAGCCATTATCCTCTCAGACTTTAGCTCCCTAGGAAAAGGGAGCAAGCTACTGCCCATCTACCTTACGGGATTAATCTGAGCAAAACTCTTAAGTGAGTGTATATATATTCACGTACAGAAACCCTTACTTGCCAGCCTCGGCAGTCAGGAGACACAGTGTCCTTCGCTTGTTTTCTTCCAATCACCCTCGTCCTTCCCTGCCTCTGTGCCTTTGCTTATGCCATTCACTTTGCCTGGAATGCCCTTCCACTTGCTCCACTTATCCAACTCTTAACTCCTTAGGGCCCAGAAGTCCCATTTCTTGAGCAGAATTGTCTGCAATGCCTCTAGATAGAAGTTATTTCATCCTCCTCAGGACCCTTGACTTTCCATATTACTTGTATAGTTGTATTCTGCTTTAATTAAAAAAAATATACATTGAAAGGAAGACAGGGACCATATCCTAAATGTCTTTTAGTTCTATGGAGTCCAGCAATAATACCTTATTATGCAGTCAAGGATCTGTGGAATAAAATAGTGAATGAAATGAGTGAACAAGCGGATGAATTCTCTCTGCTATCACTCTCACACAAACACTCCCCGTGACAATGGTTTCTGGAAGAGGTTACATTTTTTGCACCAAAATAAATTCATAGTTTAACTCAACTTTCCGCAAGCTTTCGGAAGTCCCCTCATATATTTGCGTATATACATGCATGTGCATGTGTATATACATGCATGTACATGTGTGTGTATACACATACATATAAACTTTAAAAAGATTAGTACTGGGGTCTAGTAGGTAATGGTTATGTTGCTGAACTCCCACATGACCGACCACGGTTTGAGTCCTGGACCCGGTGGCTTCAAACTCACTCTACACACATTTGCATGCATGCCTAAAATCCAGAGAGGAGAATGGAGGAGAAGGGATTGTGGCCTGGCTATCCTCCCTGGGGGGTGATTTCTTGCTTTCTGTCTTTCTGTCTCTTCAGTGAGTGCATGCACCCTATAGCAAAAATGTCTCTAAAAATAATAAACAGAGGGAACCAGCAGTTAGCGTAATGGCTATGTCGCTGGACTCCCACGTAGTCGACCGTGGTTCGCGTCCCAGACCCGGTGGCTTAAAACTCACGCCAGGCGTGTATGCGTGCATGCCCAAGATCCCGAGAGGAGAATGGAGGAGAAGGGATTGTGGCGTGATCATCCCCCCTGGGGGGTGATTTCTCCCTTTCTGTCTCTCTGTCTCTCTTTGTCTGTCTGGCGAGCGCACGCACCCTATAGTGAAAACCTCTCCAAAAAAAAAAAAAAGAAAAAAAAACAGATTAGCCCTGTGGTCTGTGGGGAGAGAGGCAGAGGGGGGAGAAGAGTGCAAGTACCGGCTGCCCTGGCCCTGGCTCCCTGGCTCTGGTATGGAAGGCTGAGAGGCATTTCCCCTAAGTGCAAGTTGAGGCAGGTTCCTGGGACCTTTGTGCTCACTTGAGTCACTGAGCTGAGTGGAGAGCAGCGGGTCTCGGGGTGTTGTCTCCCTGGACTCCACATAGGGCAGAGGAGCAGCGCCCATAGTCTCCCATTCTTCATCACCCTCTCACTCTTACTGCTTTGGGGAGGCAGTTCAGGTCCCCCGAGAATTCTGGGTCTCACTCACCTAAAACAACCTTAGCCTTGGGGTGGCCATTTCCCTGTTTCCTCAGCCCTTCTATTGGAAGTATCCAACATAAAAGGATTACCCAACAAATGAGTGGGTGAATAAGGTTTGCCCTGGGAATTGAGACACTCCCAGGGGAGTGGGGGAAGTCCCCCACTTCTCAGGACTGTGACTGGGTCTCTTGGGTGGAGGGGTGTGTTCTGGGTGGGGCTGTGGATGGGAACTCGCATTCTCTGTGCATTGACTATGCCAGACACTTCTGGCCCTTTCTTATTTAACCGCACTTTCTTACCAACCTCCAAGATGGTATTATCTTACCCATTTCACACATGAGGGATCCAGGCCAGTGCCAAAGGCTCTGAAAAAAAAAAGTGAGTGAGTGTAGCTGACTCCACCTGGTGTCACACATGGCCGTGTGGCTGAGCAGGAGCTGGTATTTCCTGATCGCCTCCTTCCTCACCACTGGTGCCTCCCTCAGCCTGTCAGAGTGACCTTCCTCCTCTTGGAAATGGTCTTTGACTCTCCTTCACCTACATCTAGTCCCGCGAGACCTGTCGACTCTGCCTCCAGTCTGTATCCTGAGCCCTCTACTTCTGTCTGCCTTCGCGGCTCCCAGTCTGGCCTAAAACACCATCATTCTCTCCTAAACTATCGCAATTGCCTCCAAAGTGGTCTTTCTGCCGCCTGATGGTCTATTTTCCACACCAGAGCCAAAATGATCTTTTAAAGAGATTATGTCACTCCCTTGTTTCAAAGCCACTAATGGAGTCCCAATAGACCAACCCTCACTCCTTGCCTTGGCATATAAAGCCCTGCAGGACGTGGCTCTGCTGGCTTCTTAGCCCTCGCTCCAGCCACTTCCCCAGCCTCCCTGCTCCAGCCACACCGCCCAGCTCTCTGTTCCTTGAACAGCCAAGGGGGCACCACTTTGGGGACGTTGCAGTTGTTCTTTCTGTCTGGACCCCTTTTCCCACTCAGCTTCCCATGCTGGTTCACTCCTGCCACTCAGGACTCGGTTTAAAGAGTCACCTCCTGAGAGAGGCGCTCCCTAACCACTTGTACTAAGTAGCCACTTAGCTTGTTTTCATATCCTCCTGGCTTTTTTTTTCTTTTTGAGAGGTTTTTTTGCTATAGGGTGCATGTGCTCGCCAGACAGACAGAGAGAGACATAGAGACAGAAAGCGAGAAATCACCCCCCAGGGGGGATGGACACGCCGCAATCCCTTCTCCTCCATTCTCCTCTTGGGATCTTGGGCATGCACGCACACATGCCTGGTGTGAGTTCGCGTCCGAGACGCAAACCACAGTCGACTACATGGGAGTCCAGCGACATAGCCATTACGCTAACTGCTGGTCCCCATATCCTCCTGTTTTAATGATCTGTGTTGTGCTTTCCATTGTGAGCTGCTTTTGAAATTTTGCCATTCATTCATTCACTGATTTCCTGTACCCTTCCACTGGGATGTTCCTAATGCTTAGAACAGTGCCTGGCATATAGTAGCTGCTCAACAAGTACCTTTTGGGTCAGGTGCCAGTGCAGTGGGTACATGACTGAACCCCCACGGGAAAGTCCTGGATATGTGTCCCAGGACCTCCCTGAGCACGCCAGGTGTGTTGACTGCCTGTGGTCCACGCCGGCTGAGACTGGGGTGAAGACCCTGCTATGAATGCCCGTCCCTCTCTCTCTCATAAACGAAACATAAATAATAAACTTTAAAAATAAATGTGTTTTGAATGAGGCTTTGAATAAGTGAATGACATTTTTCTCTAATTAATGAATTCAACTGACATTTATCTTCTGTTAGGGTTCAGATGCTAAGTTAAGGACTACATTAAAAAAAAGCAAAGATCGGGGCCAGCAGGGGATACAGTGATTACAGAGCTGGATTCCCATATGGTCAACTATAGTTCGATTCCTGGACGTGGCAGCTTGAAATTCTTGTCGCGTGTATGTGTGTGTGTGTGGGTGCACGTACGTGCGCATACCTAAAATTCTGAAAGAAGAGTGGAGGACAAGGGATTGCAGCGTGGCCATCCCCGCCCAGGGGGTGATTTCTCACTTTGTCTCTCTGGCAAGTACAAGCACCCTATAGCAAAAATCTCTCTCTTGAAAAAACTAAAGATGAACAAGACACATCACATCTCAAAAATGTTTGATTTATGATATCTGAGAGGTACTCTTAAAACGTTTAGAGAAAAGTGGGGGAACAGGTGAAACAAGACTGGCCAAAGTCGGTAACTATTGAAGCACATGAGGGAAAAGAGAGTTTCTAGTATTGTTCTCCTCACTTTTGTGAATCTTTGAAAATGTCCATAATCAAAACTTTTTTAAAATTAACACATAGCTTACGATCAAGATGAGAAGGTTATACAAACGACACTTTGGTCACAGGTTGCTGAGAGTGCTGTAAGTGGGGGACTTGTAGTGAATAGTTACTGGGAGGCTGTATGCCTGGACACTGCTCAGCACTGGGGACATCACAGACATGAGACACGGGGACCTTGCTTTCATGCAGTGTGCAGTCCAGCAAGCTGACAGACAGATGGACCATAACTGAATAAATCACCCACATGGGGGAGCAGCAGTTGGTATAATGGCTATGTCACTGGACTCCTATGTAATCGACCGCAGTTTGAGTCCCAGACCTGGTGGCTTAAACTCACGCCGGGCGTGTGTGCGTGCGTGCCCAAGATCCCAAAAGGAGAATTGAGAAGGGATTGTGGCATGGCCATCCCCCCTAGGGGGTGATTTCTCACTTTCTGTCTCTCTCTGTCTTTCTGGTGAGTACACATGCCCTTATAGCAAAACCTCTACCAAAAAAAAAAAAAAAAAAAAAGCATCTACACGGGCCAGCCAGTACCGTGTGCTTAAAGTGGCTAAATTCCAGATGGCTGATGGCACAGTTCAAGTACCGGACCTGGCAGCTTCTGGGCACATGTGCATGTGTGCCCCAAATCCTGAAAGGAAGGATAAATGGAAGAGAAGGGATTTCAGCATGGCCCTCTCCCCAGTGCTTTCTCACTTTCCATCTCTCTCTCCCTCTCTCTATTCCTCTCTGGCAAGTGTATATTATTTTAAAAATGAAAGGACCTACACAGGAGAGTGTCTAGCAGAGAGCACTCACATAGTCTGGGGTCAGCGAAGTGAAAGGAGTAAAGGGCAGGCAAGACGGGTATTCTAGGAAGGACAGAGCAAGAGGAAGGGAGGAAGAGAGAAGGAGAGACCAGGCCCAGGGCCAGGCCCCCCAGGGATATGAAGCCTTGTTAAACCTTCGAGACTTTACCCTCCACCTCCAAAGCAGAGTGCAGGAAGGTTTCTTGAAGGAAGTGACCCATGAACCAGGTCTTGAAGGTTGGCGAGAATTGCAACATGCACAACAGCCCCAGAAGGCATTCTTGGTGACCGTAACAGGGTGAACTCTAAGCCAGGGGAGAGAGTCCAAAGTGCTGAGGAAATAGTGAGTGGGAGGTAAGGGAGGAGCCCGAGGTGCACGCAGGGGTGTAGAGGACAATAAGCCTAGGTAGGAAGGTCAGAGGCGAGTGCCAGGAATGGGGCTTGGACTTTGTTCCACAGACAATGGGGAGCCACTGAAGATTTTTCCATTATTGGGAAGAGATGGCGAGAGCTGGCCCTTAGAGAGGATGGATTTGGTGGAGAAACCAAACAGGAAATGATTATTTATGTGAGAGGTCATGCAGGTCTAACTTTTACACTTTATTAAGCAGATACTACGTGCCAGGACTGAAAACCTGAGACGCAGAGAGGACAAGGGGACGGCTGCTGTCCTGCCCCAGGGAGCCCATAGACAACTGAAATGACAGTGACAACGGGTGTGATGCAGTGCTATGGCCAGGATGTTATGAGAGCCTTTGAAAGGGGCCACTGCCGGGACTCTGCCCCGCGTGCCGTGGCCGGGGCCTGCCCCCGCGTGCCGTGGCCGTGGTCCTGTCCCCGCGTGCCGTTGCCGGGGCCCTGTCCCACGTGCCGTGGCCAGGGTCTGCCCCCGCGTGCCGTGGCCAGGGCTCTGCTCCGCATGCCCTATCCGGAGGTCCGGCCTGACCGGGGCTCTGCCCCGCGTGCCGTGGCCGGGCTCTGCCGCGCGTGCCGTGGCCGGGCTCTGCCCCCACGTGCCTTGGCCGGGGTCTGCCCCCGCGTGCCGTGGCCGGGGTCTGCCCCCGCGTGCCGTGGCCGGGGTTCTGCCCCGCGTGCCGTGGCCGGGGTCTGCCCCCGCGTGCCGTGGCCGGGGTCTGCCCCCGTGTGCCGTGGCCGGGGTCTGCCCCGCGTGCCGTGGCCGGGACTCTGCCCCGCGTGCCGTGGCCGGGACTCTGCCCCGCGTGCCTTGGCCGGGGTCTGCCCCCGCGTGCCGTGGCCGGGGTCTGCCCCGCGGGCCGTGGCCGGGGTCTGCCCCGCGGGCCGTGGCCGGGGCTCTGCCCCCACGGGCCGTGGCCGGGATCTGCCCCGCGTGCCGCAACCGCTGATGGCCATCTCTGCTTTCCTGAGCCGCGTTCCTGAAACTGTGTTCCATGGAGATTCACCTACATTTGCGGGGCTGCACGAGACCCACCCTTGGTCCAGCCCTGAGTGCAGTCTACATTTCCTATTGTTGGGAACTTTATGATCTGATAATTGGAAAAAAAAATCATGTTTATCATAAAAAATAATTAGAATAATAATAATAATGATTGGGGGAAACATAGGAAAGATATTGAATGTTGAAGCGGGGAGATTAATGTCTCTGTACTGACTGACATGCATGGCATCCCCTTTTGAAAAAGCAATGTAATACACTGTAAAGTTATATGTAATTCAATCTAATAAAAAAATAGATAATAAAAAAAAAAAAAAAAAAAAAAAGAAAGGGGCCACTGTACTCAGCCTAAAGTGCGCTGTGGTCAGGAACAACTTAGGATGAAATGCTGTTGCCTTGCTGAGCCTTGTTTATGAGTTTCTTGCCATGGGGCACGTGACCTGCCAGAGAGAGAGAGAGACAGAGAGAGTAGAAAGAGAGAAATCACCCCTCAGGGGAGATAGCCTCACTGCAATTCCCTGTCCTCCATTCTTCTCTTGGGATTTTGGGTACACACGCACACATGCCTGGAGTGATTTTCAAGCCACTGGTTCAGGACTCAAACTGCAGAGTCAGCCAGGTAGGATCCAGTGTTGTAACCTCCACTCCACCCATTGACTTGATCCCTTCTTGAGGAATGAGTTCTCAGAGGAAAAGGTGGGCGCAGCATTTCTTGAGGGTTGAGAGTGGAACGGCTCCCGGCCTGCATATGGCACTAGTTAGTTTACCATTAAGGCAACGGCCCTCCTCCAGACTACTGAAGTAATTCCAGTTTCTTCCTTTTGACCCCACGGCCCTGGGCAGCGGGTGGTAGCTCCTTCCTGCCACTTCAATGATACCTTGGTTCGCACGCGCCCTATAGCGAAAAATCGGGAACCAGCACAGCAGTTGGCGTAATGATACCTTGGTGATCTCTTGGTCTTTTCACTTACCTAATCGATGACTTTCAGATCTAGTTAACGTGTGTGTGTGTGTGTGTGTGTGTGTGTGTGTGTGCCAGAGTGAACATGGGCTTGCCAGAGGGACAGAGAGTGAGGGAGAGGAAGAAAGCAACCTTAGTGGGGCAACGAGGTGATGCCACAAACCCTTCTTTTCTATTTCTCCATCCTGTCAGGATTTTGTGTGCACACCTACATGTTTTTCAAGCTTCTGGGGCTGGGATTTGAACTGCATGGTCAGCCATGTGGGTCCTGACTCCCTTAACCACTAGGCCCAACAATTATTTTTACTTTTAAAATATGTTTTAATATTTAAAAAAAAATTGCTATAGGGTATGCGTACTTCCTCAAGAGAGAAAGAGGGAAAGTAAGAAAACACGCTCCTCCCTGGGGGGATGACCATGCTGCAATCCTTTCTCCTCCATTCTCTTTGTTAGATTTTGGGCACACATGTACACAGAACGTTTTCAAGACCCTGGGTCCAGGACCTGAGCCATGCAGTGGGCCATGTGGTAGTGATATGACCGGATGTAATGAGATCCCTTGAGAAAGGGGCCACTGGACTCAGCCTGAAGTGGGGCAGTGGCTGGGAACGGTTCGGATGATGTACTGCTGCGGCACTGAGCCTTTATCTTCTTTTTAAAAAGATTGTAACTACTTTAACCACCGCTTTAACCACCTTAACCGCCTTAACTGCCTTAAGGTCACCTAACTGGCCTCGACAAGTCTTTATTTTAGCTTGTCTCAGTTAAAATAGCTGGTGTGATTTCAGTTCCCTGTCTGGACCCTGACTGAGAGACAGCTGTCGAGGGATTTTAAATAAGAGGAGGAACACAGTCAGGTTTACATCTTAGAAAGTTCTCTCTGGGGACAATTATGGAGAACAAGGACTAGAAATGTGTCTATTCAGGCAGTGGTTGTGGAAATGACAGCCTGAATGTCAGGTGGTAAGATGCAGATGAAAAAGAGGGGACGCCACCAAAGATATGAAGGAAATAGAATTAATTGAAGAGGGAGACCAAGTAGCGTTTGCTCAGGTTTCTGGGGGGTTTGTGATGTGTCTTGTATTGGGGCACAAAATATAGAAGAGTTAGGTGGACGTTGAGGTCAGCAGTTCTGTATTGCACACAGCATCTGAGAGACTGGGAACTACCAGGCAGAAATATCCTGGAGGCAGCTGCATATACAGATCCGTGGGCAGAAGAGTCCGACAGGTGAGTTCAGAAATCGACAAGGTATGGCTGTGGTTGAGGTCACCCATAGATCATGCAGAGGGTGGCAAGAGAAGAGGGGCTGAGGCCAGGACCCCCTGGAATCTCAATACTTGGGACATGGGCTGAGGAAGAGGAATCCATCGATAGTCTTGAAGAAAAGCCTGGGAACTATGAAAGCATTCAGATGGAGGACTGACCAGGCGGGGCATTTACGGAGAGAGGTGGAGCCTGGGCACCCCGGAGGGCAGACGTCTCCAGGGGTGTGTGTTACAGGCACATAGACACATATGCAGTTTTAAAGGAATTTCTTCCCATAGGCAGATTAAGTGGAAACCCTTTTATATTAACCTTGGTGCTACCAAGTCACCTGGCCCAACCCTTCACCATTGCCAAAGTGCGTCAGGAGAAGCCACCTGGCAGGAAGGAGCCAGGTGGAGCAGAGAGCAATCAGTCTTATAGTCAATAAGTGGTGATAAGGCCAGATGTGTGGCAATATCAAATCATCAAGAACCGGCGTCATCTCCAGACAGCATTGCTAACTGTCTTCAAGATGGAGATAAGGAAGGGGTGGAGGGTATCCCGGACACCTGGGAGGGGCACAGGAAGGAAGCTTGCATTTACGAAGAAGACCAGGCACCGTGATAGGCTTTTTTCATATAATTGCAGTTAGCCTTCTCAATTGCCCTTCTCCTTTCAAAGATAAGGAAGCCAAGGCTCAGAAAAGTGGAATAATATGTCCGAGGTAGTAACTGAGTGACCTAGGATTTGAACCCAGAAGAGCAGGGTTGTTTTGAGTGAGCCCTTGTTCAACAGCTCAATCTGAGGGGACTTTAAAAAGTAGGGCCAGCAGGTGGCACAGTGGTTAAGGTGCTGGACTTCCATACGGCCAACCGCAGTTTGAGTTCTGGATCCTTAAAACTTAAAACTCACAAAACTCATGCCGAGTGTGTATATGTACATGCCCCAAATCCCAAGAAATGAATGGAGAAGAAAGAACGGCAGAGTGGCCATCCCCGCTGAGGGGGGGATTTCTCACTTTTTCTCTCTCTGTCTCTCTCCATCTCTCCCTTTCTGTCCTGGCGAGTACACGTGCCCTATAATAAAAATCTCTCTCAAAAAAAAAAAAAAAAAAAGTTCATGGAAAAATGGAATTGCTTTGGTGCAAAAAATTGGGACATCTAGGCCAGTTGTTGGTATAGTCTGTAAGGCAGCCGAATCTCACATGGCTAACTGTGTAGTTCGAGTCCCAGACCTGGCGGCTTGAAAAACATGTCAACCACATACATTTGTGTGCCCAAAATCCTGAGAGGAGAATGGAAGAAAAGCAATTATGGTGCGGTTATACCCTATGGAGGTTATTTTCTCACTTTTCCTCTCTCTGGTGAGTGCGCATGCCCTATAGCAAAACAAAACAAAACGAATTTTTAAAAATTGGAAATCCATGCATAATTAATACACGTTTCCCACGAACTTTTTGAAGACCATGTGCATTTCCCTGATGACCTGGAAGTCCACATTCTCTCATTTTTGGGCACTGATACAAACCTTCCCGTTGAAGCTCGATCTGAGCGATGGCTCAACGCCTAATCAGCAGCCCAAGTTAGGTGTTCTCTGTGAGTGGTTAAGTGTTGGCACTCGCTTCCAAACCAGACTTCCTGTTTCATCATTCACACCTATTGTCTCGCTCCTGGGTTTCTTGCCAAATGCCTTCCTTGCCACTCCCGGAATGGGGGTGAGGGTGAATGCCCTATATAATAAGACATGTTAGACCTACTTACTTTGCAAAGACCCCAAGATCTGATAAGCAACCAGCAGTTCTGGAATCCATTTCCACCTGAGACCCTGAAAGTTCCTCTTGGAGCCTGTCTACAAGTCAAATGATAGTAACGGCTACAGGGTACTGGGTGGCTTCTGTGTGCCAAGCCTAGAGCTCCATGCCTTACATGCATGTTTCATATAATCCTTAGAATAATCCCATGAGGTGGGTATGATTATTACACCCATTTTGCACTCAAGGAAACAGGCATAGAGAAGAGAAAGGTGTCTACACCCAGTAAGTACCAGGAATGTCTGAATCAAAGGCACAGGGGAGTGCCTGCATGCCCCTTATTTCTTCCCTGTCCCTGTCCCCAAGGCCTTTGGCTTAAATTCTCTGATCCATGAGAATCCCTCCTTCTCTTTTCTGAGGCCACAGTAAAGTCTGGCCAAGGTTGCAGATGGTGGTAAAGGAAATGTGTGCCTTGGGTGGACCCAGAGTCCTATCAGGAACTTTTACTCCATTAATCTTTTCTTTCTTTCTTCTTTTTTTTTTTTTTTAATTTGTCAGAGGACATATTCATTTTCCAGAGAGACAGAGAGAGAAGGAGAAGAAGAAAGCATCCCCGGTGGGGTGTGGTCATGTCACAATCCCTTCTCTTCCATTTCTCCATACTGTTGGCATCCTGGGGGGTGTATATACATGTGCACAGCATATTTCTCAAGCTGCTGGATCCGGGACTCCCAGACTGCAGTCAGCCATGTGGGATTTGGCTTCTTTTACCACTAGGCCATGGAGCTGGCCCACCCCATAAATCTTTTTACACTGCAAAAGATTAAAAGCTTTGTTCCCTGTTACTGGTATTTTATCAGTGGCCAGTTAAGAAGTGTGAGTATGTGTGGATGCATGCATGTGTCCATACAGGAGAGTTAGGAATTAGCAAGTCTACCCCATAGACTGTTTGCTGCTTCTGGGGTCATACGTGGCCACACAGATGGCATTTCTGAACCCAAAGTCAGGACATAGGCATTGGCCAGTGGAATTGTCTTTGAGGGGACAACAAAGCAACAATGAAACTGATATCATCTATGTGATACTGACACTGTTGGTTAACAGTTAAGGATATAGGATCTGGTGTGTTTTGAGGGACATTCTCGAGTCCTCCGAGAGAGACGATATTTTGCCAAGCAAAAGTGAACATACCCATAGCCGATTAAAGATTAGTGCCATTATATGCAATTTTGAAGATGTTGCCATAGAGGATCTGATGTTCCCAGGACATTCCAGAGAAATGCGATAACCTAAAGCCCAAGGGAAGATCTGAAATGACATCTTGTTTAAAGGATTATTAAGAAATACATTAACAGAGGCCAGCAGGTGGCATAATGGTTAAGGTGCTGGACTCCCACATGGCCAACTGCAGTCTGAGTCACAGACCTGGCTGATTGAAACTCACACCAGGCATGTATGTGTGCACGCCTAAAATCCCAAGAGGAGAATGGAGGAGAAGGGATTGCAACGTGGCCATCTTCCTGGGGGGTGATTTCTCGCTTTCTGTCTCTCTCTGCCTTTCTAGCAAGCACACACACCCTATAGCAAAAATCTCTTAAAGGGACAAGCAGTTAGCGTAATGGCTATGTCACTGGATTCCCATGTCGTCGACCGCAGTTCGCGTCCCGGACCCGGTGGCTTAAAACTCATGCCGGGCACGTGTGCGTGCATGCCCAAAATCCTGAAAGGAGAACGGAGAAGGGATTCGGCGTGGCCATCCCCCCCCGCGGGGGGTGATTTCTTGTTTTCTGTCTCTCTGTCTCTCTCTGTCTGGCAAGCGCATGTGCCCTATAGCAAAAACCTCTCCAAAAAAACAAAAAAAATCTCTTAAAATACAATAATAATAATAATAATTACAGAGTCAGCCAGTGGCTTGGTGGTTAAGGTGGTTGGACCCCAAATAGCCAACTTTGTGGTTCAAATACTGGACCTGGTGACTTGACAAACATGCCAAGTACATGGGCATGTGTGTCCAAAATCAAAAGAGGAGAATGGAAGAGAAGGAATTCAGACATGGCTATCCCCTCTGGGAGATTTTTTCTTACTTTCCCTCTCTCTCTGTTTCTCTGTCTCTCCCCAGGAAGCACATGTACCCTGTATTAGACTTAAAAAAATACATCACATTAATAATTTCTTTCTTCAAAGCATTAATAATTGAATTTATATACATATGAAATGTCAAGGAGAATCAGGCAAGCACTGTATGCATAATTTGCCAGAAGGCACATGCGCTCACCAAAGAAATGGGAAGGAACAAAGCACCCTCCAATGGGGCGTGTTCACACTACGATTTTATCTGGTATGTGCTGTTTTTCTGGTCTCTGGCCCTTGGGTATGCCACGCTTCTTCCCTAGGACTCTGTACCCAGTGATCAAGATAACAAACCATCTACTATGTCCTTTTTGGAGGAAAAAATCTTCCCCCTGCCTGCTTTCCCTCAAACACAAAAAGAGCAGATGCCCTGACTGCCTCAGCCGACTGCATTTCTGCCCACCACACCTCTGAGCAATGTTCACAGCTTCCAGACAAGGTCATGGCCCTGGGGCCTGCAGAACAGTCAGCCAGACTCATTCAGCCTTGTCTCTCCTCTGGACTTCTTGGCACACTGGCTTACCTTCAGACCGTGTGTGTTCAGCTGGACTGAGATAAACACAGTAGGATTTGAGTCTTATGTGTTTTGTAAAATGAGGTTTTAAAGTGGAGGCATTTCAGTGAACCGTGACCTCACATAAGCCTGACAGAAATGGCATTGAGGCCAGTAAGAAGGGATAGTGGGGGTCCGGCTATGGTGCGGCACTAACACAACTGGACCCACATAGGAAAGGTCCTAGGTTTGTACCCCAGGGGTTCCCTGAGCACACCAAGCACACACACTTGTGCTCATGGTGGGGCCAGCTGAGACTAGGGGTGGATCATGGTATGGAGACTTTCTCAGGAATATCTCTCCCTCTCTTTCTCTCTCAGAAGATATAAATGAACAAACTTAAAAAAAAATTAAAAAGGAACTGTGAAGTAAAATAGGGACTGGGGTAGATGTTCCTCCCCAAAGCCTGGAACATCCTTCCCAAAATCCCTTACAGTAAAGCTCCTTGCCATCAGTTCCTTGGCCACTTCCTTAAAATGTTCTCCTCAGAGCAGGGCTCCACATGGTGTGCACGTACGCCATGCACACACACACACACACACACACACAACTCTGGTGACAGATTGGGTCTGAAAAATCTGGCAGCTTGCGTGGCCGATGGCAGCATGTCAAGCCTGTTCTCACTGTCTCCCTGGAGTCCCTCTGCAGACGCAGGTGCGCGTCAGTGCCTGCTCTAATTTTATCCCCAGTTGATGGAGGAGACTAACTGAGCAGCAGGGAGGCTGCTATTTTGGGGCTCTCCGTGGCTCTGGGTTATATAAAGCCTATTGCCGTGACCTGCATTGCTTTGAGGCTGTGCTCACTCTCTTGCGCGTTCTGTCACAATATGTCATCAGTTCAGACACTCACACACACGCACACACACACACACCCACTGCGGGTCTCTTGGGGAATGAGAAGGGAGGTGTATGCGGGAGTGTGTGTGTGTGTTCCTGCCAACGTACAGGGGGAGGAGGCCTGCATGTACTCCTGGGAGAGGGTGCTGTACGTGAAGGTTTGTTCTTGAAGGAAATGGCGCGAGCTTTCTGATGGAGGAACGTGAGGGTATGTGCTTTGGGCTTCAGGACAGAGTGTGTTTGTAAGCTGATGTTGTGGGTCGGCTGTTGGCATGGCAATGAGAATAACTTCTATTTCAGTAACTCTTCATTTTAAAGAAACCCAAGGGTTTCATAAATTATGTACCAATGGCTCTGCCTTTGAATGGAAGGAATTTTTCATCTAGAATTAGGAGCGGCAGCTACATGAACAAATGTCAAAATTTAAGGATAAGTCGGTGGCAGGGATGGCATTTCCTACAGCACTGGGGACAAATCTCACCTGGACATTTTTTTCCTTATAGATAAAAGACTATCGTGTGGTTGATATTATAACTATTGTATAAGCTATGGGCCTGACTGAGTTAATTGTATATGGTAACTAATTTACTTTTATATAACCCAGTATGGAGTCCTCATATTTTTAAATATACAAATTTTGATAGATAAACATGCAACAGAATCCCAACACAGTTCATTGTTCCATAAAATTGGAAGTACTAGAATTCTCAAAATACAAACCGTTCATACAAAACAAACCTAACCGAGCTCAGTGAGCTTACTACACAAGTATTTGCGTTACACCCCACCCCCCAACAGGGGAAAGGAGAGCTCCGGGCCTTGGAGAGCTACGTGTTTCCCGTATGTAACCTCCCAGGGCATATTCTGACTGACATGAGAGAGCCCACGAGGTATCACCCTGAGGAATGACGATCTGGCATGTGCTCATCCTGGCTCTCAGAGCCTGCCAGAATGCGAGGCCCAAGGCTAGTGCGCACGTTGCTGATTCGGTTTCCCGTCACTGGCAGCCTCCGCAGCAGGTGGGGTTCCCATAACTAGTGATGACCGATGCACTATTTCTTCGCTGCTCTCGGAAAGGCAGTGAAGACCCTTGTCGTCTAGTGGTCACAGCACTTGGAAGCAATTTTGGAGAGAAACACTTGGGAGCCTTCCATGAAGAACACCAACTTGGAAGTTAGCTACCGCGGGCTAAAAGGAAACGGTACCTTTCCATGAATTCTGGCAAAGGGGGTGCTAAGGGCAGAAGGAAGGGGAAATGGGTCAGTATCAAACATAGGGTTTGTAGGAGCCTGATGGGGAGATAAGCTAGGAATGGAGGAGGCATAGATGAAACACTGTGTGTAGTTTATTTATAATGGGCTTAAGCAGAATCTGAGGTAGATGCTCATCACTCTGGCTTCCAGGAGGTCTGCTTACTGCCCGCCAGCCCTCTCTCCACCTGTGTCAGAGTGGCCTTTCTTTTTTTTTTGGAGAGAGATTTTTGCACCCACCAGAAAGAGAGAGAGAGACAGTGAGAAATCACCTACCAGGGAGCATGGCCATTCCACAATCCCTTCTCCTTCACCCTCCTCTCAGGATCTTGGGCATGCACACACACACGCCCAGCATGAGTTTTTGAAGCTGCCGGGTCCAGGACTCAAACTGCGGTCAACTATGTGAGAGTCTAGCAACATAACCATTATGCCATCTACTGACCTCCCCCACCCCGCAAGTGTCCTTTCTAAAAACCACACGTGGCAATCCCCTGAGAAAACCTCTTGGCTGGATCTTCACTTCTCCCTCTGAGAAATTCCTAATTCATTAGCAGGCTGACAAGGCCTTCAGTGGTCTTAGGCTTGCTATTCTCTTTGGCTTAGCTCCCACAGTCACCTTTTCATCTCTTCCCTAAGTGGATCGTCTTCTCTCCCCACTCCACTCCTTGACCCTGCAAAGTTGAATGCATTAAACTTCCTTGTCCTCTGTGGGTTAGCATGGACCATTTCATCTGCCTGGAATGCCCTTTCCATTATCTTTTTCTCCTGTGGAAAATTCTTTTTTTTTTTTTTTTTTTGGAGAGGTTTTTGCTATAGGGCACGTGCACTCACCAGACAGACAGAGAAAGACAGAGAGACAGAAAGCGAGAAATCACCTCCCAGGGGGGATGGCCACGCCACAATCCCTTCTCCTCCATGCTCTTCTCGGGATCTTGGGCACACGTGCCTGGCATGAGTTTAAGCCACCGGGTCCAGGACTCGAACCGCAGTTGACTACATGGGAGTCCAGCAACATAGCCATTACGCTAACTGCTGGTCCTATCCCGTGGAAAATTATTAAGTTTTCTTTTTTTCAGTTGATCTCAACTCAAGCAGGTTGTGTTAACCCCTCCATGCCTGAATCAGGTGTCTCTTATGCAGCATCTTGGTTGACTTCTGCTGGAGTGCTTAAATGCTTTTCAGTCTGTCCTGCCTAGACTGTGGGCTTCTAGAAGACAAGGACTCACCATTTCTCACCTTGCCCACCGCTCAGCCTGCCCATTCAATGTTTATTGAATGAATGACTAAATCTGGGCAGAAGCCACATTATAGCAAAAAGAATAAGGCTCATGGGGAATGTCAGTGAAACTGAAGAGGAAAGGCCAGGTCCTGGGAATCTGACCACGAATAAAGCCAGAGGCCTTACAATTGTCTCTCTGCAAAGGTTAAAACAGAAGGATACAGAATAGACGTGGCCTGGCCTGCTCTACCCCTGTGTCATGCAGGTAGGACGGCTGAGTGGAATGGGACGTTAGTGTGATGCCTGCAGCATTGTGGTGATCAGCCATCTCTGATCAACATCAGCCCCATGGTCTATGGCAGAGTCTGCCTTTTCTGCACTCCACGCCATCATGCATCTGTGGCGGTAGGGGAACACGACCTGCATAGGGACCTCAGTGCCCTTCATGAAGGACCATAGGCCTTCATCTATGTCCTCCCACTGGTCTTACCAAGGAACTGTCAGGCCAGCTGTGCTTCTACCATAACCATTGGAACCTCACACTCCATCCCACTGGGCTGGCTGTCCCCTCTGTCTGGGTCACACTCTGCTGAGGCTGGCTCAGGGACTGGGCACAGGGGAGAATTCAGCCTGCTGGGCACCAGTGCTTGACCCAGTGAAACTAGATCACCTTGGGTTGAGGAATTCAGCTCAGCAATTCTGGTGGTAACTGACACTGGCATTTTTGAGGAAATAAGAGACAAGATTAGAGGTGGTCCCATATAATAAATCAAGTTCAAATACACTGAGAGCCTATTTAATTAAATTTCTGATACAGCCTTCATATGGGAAATAATTTTTTTAGAATTATTTTTAAATTTTATTTATTCATTCATTTATTAAAATTGGATGAGAGAGAGAGAGAGAGAAAGTGAGAAAGCAAGCCACCCTACCAGGTCTAGGACTCAAACCGTGGCCGGCCATGTGGGAGTGCCCAGGGCCTTAGCTACCACGCTACCTGCTGGTCCCCCATATGGGAAATAATTTTTATAAGATGGTTAATCATCACTTAATTAATTAATTATTCATTGTCAGAAAGTGTGTGTGCTCACCAGGGGAGGCAGAGACAGAAACAGAGAGAAAAGAAAGTATTCCCCGGTGGGAAGCAGTTGTGCCAGAATCCCTCCTCCTTACCTCCATCTTGTCAGGATTTGGAGCACACACAATCTCCCAGTGTTTTCAAGCCACCAGGCTGGGATTCAAATCACAGTTGGCAATACGAGATCTGGCTCCCTTAACCGCTAAGCCGCAGGGCTGGCCCCAAATTCATTTATCTTAATATTTGCATTTTCATTTAGTAGTCTTCATTAAAGTAATCTCCAGAAACCACAGTCCAAAATATTTCTATTTAATAGTGGGTCGAGGGACCAATAGGTGGTGTGGCGGTTAAGGTGTTGGACTCTCACATGAATAACTGGTTCGAGTCTGGGGACCAGGTGGCTTGCTTTCTCACAACCCCCACACCCTCTGGTGAGCATGGTGTCCTGTAGCAAATTTTAAAATAATACTAATGATAAATAAAATTAAAAAATAATCCTAAAATAAAATAAAGTTCATGCAAAACCAAACCAAACCAAACCAAATCCCACTGTGTCAAAAACAGCCTACTTATCTTCAAAGACAAATCTATGATGTGCAGGTGTTGGCCTAAGTCCTTTGTCACCTCTTCTCAGACTTGTCCTATGATAATAGATTAATAATGATATTAACCCAGGAATAAACTGGCTGTGGGGGAGGTGGGAACATAACTGGCGTTTTCTGGGGAACTTCCAGCACATTAAACAGTTCCTTTTTAGGTTCATGAATGCTTACAGACACTGAGCCCACTGCGACAGTGAGGGAACGAGAGAGTGGGATGAATGGGAGCCGGGGGAGCAAAGAGAAAAGGAAGATGGCTGTTGGCGTGCTCACAACTTTAGAACAGCTGCAGCGGTTAGAGTTGCTCCCCTGAATGAGATGACGCTGGGCCACTTAGGGGAAAGGGAGAGAAGATTCCGCAACTGATGACGAGGAGGAGAGGGGACTCAGTGCACACAGTGGAAGGGTATTAAAAGGATTATATGTATTAGGTAGTATTACCATCACCCAGAAAGGCATGCGATTCAACTGCCAAGAAACTAATAACGAATTGGAAAGCCTTCCAGGGACGAGAGCAAGTTGAGACAATACATTCTCTGCTTCACATGTACGAGATTTCAAAACCAGTTGCACATTTGGTTCTGTGGGGCACGAGAAGGTAGAAACTGTAGAGGCGCTCATACTGTCACTGAGTTTAGTCTCTTTAACATTTTTTTCTTTTTATTCACAATAGAGCGTGTGCACGAGAGAGAGAGAGGGGAGCACTCTCCACAGGGTCTGGTGTATGACCCCCCCTTCTCCAGTCCTCCAGCCCACTGGATCTTAGGCACTTGTGTGTGTGCCCAGCATGTTTCAGACTAACTGGGCCAGGGATTTAAATCACAGTCACTATGTGGGATCCAGCTTCACTTGAGCACCTCGTTATCACTGGGTCATGAAGCCAGCCCTAACTTAGTTTCTTTTTAACAATCATGGGCAGGCTCCACGGCCTGGTGGTTAAGGCAGCCAGAATCCAAATGGCCAACCTAGCAGAGTCCCAGACTCAGTGGCTTGGGAGATGTACAGGCATGTGTGTGTGCATGCCCAAATCCTGAAAGAAGGGAGAGATGGAGGAGAAGGGATAATAGTATGAGCATTCCCCATGGAGAATGCTTTCTCTTTTCACTCCCTCTTTCTTTTTTGTCTCTCTCTAATGAACACATGTACCCTCTAGCAAAAAAAAAAAAAAAAAAAAAAAAAAGGTGAAAAATGTATAGTAAAAAAAAAGTCAGAACTCTTCAAAGAAAGAATACTAGCAAATATTTATTGTGTGCTAACTGCATGCTTGCTGCTCTTGTAAATGTTCTACATCCACCATCAGTTAACCTGAAGACTTTTTGAGGCAGAAACTTTCAGAATACCCATTTTACAGATGGAAAAATAAAGCCACAGAGAGATTAAGTAACCTACTCGAGCACACAGTGAATAAAGGTTAGAGCTAGAATTGAACCTAGGCAGTTTGGCTCCATCCTCCAACCTTGTCACCTTCCTTCCGCAGTAGCCATATACCCTTTTAAACTCTCTGTTGATGGTATGCAAGATGTACGTTGTACCTCAGTGCAAAAGAATGAGAAAGCCTATGTGGAAATCCCGTATGAACGTCAGCATGACATCATTATTAATAAATACTTGTGAATCCAGGTCAGTTGTATCACCTACAGGGCTTAGCAGCAGCTCCACAGAGGGCTCAAAGTCAGTCTCATTTCTATGCCCTGCCCCAAAGTATTCAACAAGTGATCCATGTATCTATTCACTCAGTAAATGTTTACTGAGCACCTAGTCCATGCCAGGCTCTTCAGGCTCAGGCTCTGTACTAGGCTCTGGAAATAAATCTGGGACTAAGGCACCATCCCCGCCCTCAAAAAAACAAAAACAAAAACAAAACAAACATGTAATATGTGGCTGTCTTTCAACCAATGACCAGTAGATCAAAAGCTCAACTTGATCCTAAGACTGATGCTCACCTGGTCATCCATTTGTTACCTGCTTCAGGTGTGAGAATGATTACTGTTTACTAGAGGCCTTAGAGGAGGTTTGACCGCCAGCTGAATGGGCTGCCATCCCTGAGAGTCTGAGAGTCACCTGTGTCCAGAAATGTCTTCCCAGCCAAAAACTTGACAATCTTATCAGAAAAGTGACATGGAGTGATGTCAACAACGATAGTCAGTTAACACAGACAATTGTGAGCAGAATGTATAACATGAATCTATTGTGGGTTAAATATGAATATATATCGTTAAACATCTAACTGTAGGCAGTGTAACCCAGTGTCTAGGAATCTGGGCTCTGGGGTCTGACTATTTACATTTTATTAGCTTTGCAACTTTAACCTTTATGTGCTGCACATTTGTCCTCTGTAAAATGCAAATGATCATCAGAGGACATGGTACAGACTGAGAAAATCAATATAACATACTTAAAATGGTGCCCAGGACACAGTAAGCCCTCATAAACACCAGTGGTTATTATTCATATTATTAAGTTTACTCATTTGTATTTTTCATGAAAAAGAGAGAGGGGGCAGAGAGAGAGAGACAGACCCAATAGGGTCTCCATGCCACGATCCACCCAGCCTCAGCTAGCCCAGATCACTTGCACAAAAGTGCATGCCAGGCATGTTCAAGAAGACCTTGGGATGCAAAGTAGAGACCATTCCTATGTAGGTCCAGTTGTGTTGCCGCTATGCCATTGCCTGGCTCTATTTTTTTTTTTAAAGAATTATTTTATTTAACTTTATTTATTATTATTGTTACTTTCCAGTTTGATCAGACAGACAGAGAGAGAGAGGGAAAGTGAGAAAGCAAGCCACCAGATTCAGGACTTGAACCATGGTCGGCCATGTGGGAGTCCAGCGCCTTTAACCACCATGCCACTGCCGGCCCCTGCCTGGCTCTATTTTAATCTCATTTTCCTTCTCTACTTCTATTTCTCTCCTCAGGTACACACATCTTCTAGCAAATTGAAAACAGCAAACTAAACCTTTTTTTTTTTTTTTTTTTAGTTTTTACTATAGAGTGTATGTGCTCACCAGAGAGACAGAAAGTGAGAAATCATTCCCCCTGGGGGATGGCCACACTGCAATCCCTTTTCCATTCTTCTCTCAGGATTCTGGACACGCACAAACACCTGTCCTGCATGCTTTTCAAGTAGCTAGGCTTGGGATTTGAACCATGAGATCAGCCGTGAAAGATCCAGCCTCCTTAACCACTACTCTACCAGCTGGCTCAAAGTAACCATTTATTTTGGCTCTCTGGAGGCCCACATAATGGGACACCTGGGAGGTACATAAAAAGTGTACCCTGTCTGCCTTCTCTCACCCCATGCCTGTTTCCTAGGGAAAAGTTGGCTTCTGGTAAGAGACCTAGAAAGGCTCCAGACTGGCTTCTGCTGGTGGAACCGCAGCGTCCAGAGAAGTCTGTAGCAAACAAGGCTTCATCTAGGGTCTCTGAAACCCCATCTCTCTTTATCTTTCAGCAGAGCATCTCCTCCAATGCTGCCTTTTCTCAGTTTCCTCATGAAAACAAGGTGGCAGTCAGCAGCTCCAGATTGATATGGTTCCAGGTTCGAGTGTAGTGGGTAAACAGCACACCATCCTCTCTCAGCAATCTCTGCAAAGAGCTCACTGGGCTTCACTGGGGCCATGTGCTCACCTCCGGACCAATCACAATAGTAAAGTAATTGAGCCAAGCTCCCACTGGTCAGACCTTTGTTTCCCACCCAGCAACTGAAAAGTAGAATCAACTCCACTTAATGCACTAGGATGGGGCGTGGGAAGGAGTGATTCCCTGGAGTGCAATGGGATTCTGGATGTCAGAAACATAAATGAAATGTTGGGCAGCAAACAAGAGGTCCAACACATCAACTAAGGAAAACGTAAGTTGAGGGCTGATCTCACAGTGCCATAGCTCCTCAACTGGCTTGCTCTTCCCAAGCTTCCTTGTAGACACCCTGCATGCATAGACCCATGCTGGGTGGACCAACTACAACAACAAGACAAACTTACCTACGCTCAGGCTGGGCAGATCACAAACAACTGTCTACATCTGAAATAGCCAGAAGCAATGACTTGGGATCAGAAGTCTAATACAGGGAAGAGAAGGTCAAAGAGAAGACCAGACTCAAGGAGTCAGGAACTCACTCCTTTCTCCTCAGGGCTGGCAGTTTGGTGACTACCTTTTCAGATACGCAAGACAGAAGCCTGGACTCTCAAATGCCCGTGGGAGGCAGGCAGGTAAAGCAAATGAATGAACTGCTACTCCAAACCCAAGACATATGACACCCAAACCGTGACCCTCTATCACCTTTTTCATCCAGGCGAGGCTGTACAGAATCGGGTATGTACTCACGTGCATGTGTGCAATCCCTTTGCATTTAAATATGGGCAACTGAAGGAAGTTTTAAAATACATTATGTGAGCTGAAGCAACAAAATCTATCAATGGGTCAGAACTTGCCTGCAGAGAGTCTGCCTCCCTCCAGCTTGTGACATCTGATAGGGCCATATCAATGTAGAGCAGATGAGAACACCTTCTCCATGTGTGCAGTAAGTCCACATGGTATTCTATGCCCAAATCAACCAGTACCCAATGCCAGCCCACGGCCCAAAGTTCAGCCCTTTCATTTACTCTATCTAACTAAAATCTGAAAAACACCATGTGGGCCATGAAAGGTAAGGGAACATCACTGTGAGAACTGTACTTTCATTTCCTGGCGGGGGTGTGGTTAAATTCACAACTTGGGTGTGCTACTAACCGTCAGAGGGTTTTACATTCAATTTCCTGTTTCCTTTTCTTAATAAAGAAAGGAAAAGTGGGCCCCCGCAGCAACGGTACTCTGAGTTCCATAGGAAGACACCATAGGGGTTCCAACTTGACCACAAGCAAAAACAAAACGTAACCCTGAAACCTGATAAGTATAATATGCAGAAGATAGTGAGCCATAGGGTTGCTTAGGGTTGTTTTGATCATCTAATGCAAGAATGTTCCATCTCAAATTCATTAGACTAGTGGCCGTGTCCCCTATGGTTGAGTTGCTAGAACCAATTCCCACAAAAGGTTTAGAATATAATAAGGGTGATAATGAAAATTATGGTAGTTCTTGTGTGCAAGGGACTGTGAAAGGTGCCTCACGTCTCTCTAATTCTAGGATAAACTCTCCAAGAATAATTCTCATTCTACAGGTGAGGAGACGGCAACTCGAAGGAGTTAAGATAATTCACTCATAAGTGAATTATGAAGCTGTGGTTTCATTCTCTCATTCATTGAATATTGACCACCTGTTTACTGGGCTAACTACTATAAAAGAGTTGTGGCTGAGGCTGTTAAGCTTCAAATAAACCCACTTACTGAAAATGACCTCCATATAGAGGCTACCTTTGTAATATTTATCCTAAGTTTTCTTTCATTCATTTCAATTCTTATTAAGCATGTACTACTATATGCACAGTTCTAGGCTGAAAGCTAGGGGGAATACAAGAGGTAGGAGGGTCTGACCCTATAAACTTGTAGTTAAGGGAGCTGGATTCCCCATGGCTGACCAAAGCTGAATTTCCAGCCCAGCGACTTGAAAAACATGCCATGTACATATGCGTAGGTCCCGGAAATCCCAACAGGATGGAGTAAGGGAGGAGAAGGGATTGTAGTATGAGCACACCCCATTAGGGGGCGCTTTCTCCCTCTCCCCTCTCTCTCTCTCTCTCTCTCTCTTTCTCTTTTTCTGTCTGTCTCTCTGGAGATTGCATGTGCCTTCTAGCAATTAAAAAAAAAAAAAAAAGAGGTATGAGAAGCGTAAACTAACTTCTAGAGGGTTGTAATTTAGTTGGGAGACAAAGCCTATGCAATTAAATATTTGAATAATAATACCAGATAATAAAGTGCCAAAGTACATGATCTAGATGAAAGTTTAGGAGTGACTACTCTAGGCTGCAGTTGTTGGGACAGTAGAACAGGAGTTAGATCTCAGAGCGATGGATAGAGTGGAGATGACAGCTTCTGGAGACGTGCAGGAGAAAGGGGGCAAAGCACAGCACACGTGGAGAAAGAGGAGAGTGTGGCGGTGCAGCACCATTTAGCGCCCAAGCACTTGGTTTCAGCAGTCATTCGGTGCTGAGTGTGGTCCAGGCTCAGCACCTTTCTACCTGTGTGATCCTGGATGAATTATTGCACTTGCCTTTTAAGCCTCAGTTTCCTAACCTGTGAAGTAGACACGGATGAAACGATGCTGACAAAGCAGTATTTGGTACATGGTGGACCTCAGTGGCAGCTACTGTTATTATAATTATTTTTCTATATTTATAATATAGTACATGGATGCACATGAGAGAGAGGGAGGAGGAGAGACAGACAGAGAGAGAGGGACCTGGCTTCCCTTGAGCATCACATGCTGGCTCCAATTGTTGTTATTATGGTCTCTTGGTAGGGGTACCCTTGCAGCTGTTCCACCTGAATAGTGGAGAGAGATGTGTGGCCACACTGAACCATAACGTAAGAGCCCAAAGGAGGACTGGAAATTCTACAGCCATGAACTAAACGCAGCCTCTATGAGCCCCAGCATCAGATAACACAACCAAACCACAATCTGCCTGTCAGGCCTTTAAAGCGCTACGGCGGAGCAGGACCCACAGCAACTTACTTCAGGTGACGGAGTCAAACCGCAGTTTTTTTCTTCTTTTTCTCATCAGACTTCACAGGAAATACTCCTTTGTTCAGATTAGAGATAAGGCACCCCTTCACCTTGACTCTCCTTTGTGGCACTAACCTACCCATTAAACTGCTCACCTTCTATCCTTGGCCCCTATCATCATCCACTTATACTTAGTAGGCATGTGGGTTAGTATTGCTCTTATGTTAAAAGCTGAGTAGAAATGAAGTCCATAAAGACGTGTAGTGAGGCTGAGATGACGATCTAAGAAAAGGAGGTGAGACTCTCCAGGAGGATCTGGCCAAGGAGGGTAGATTTTTTCAAAGCATGTTTGTTTTGCCCTCAGCAATCCCCTACAATGCCGTTGCTCAATAATTATTTTAGGTTTCATGACTTTCAACCTAACCTCTATGCCCAACAGAGAGGAGCTATACTGAGGTGCTGACAGGATTTCTCAGCAGCTGTTACAAATTAATAGCTCTGGCTGCTTTCCCAAGCTGACCCATTAAAATCCTCAGGAACACTGGCTTTAAGGAATTTCCCAAAGAACTCTCCTCGCCTAATCTAATGGACCACTGTCCCAAGCTAAGAGTACCTATTCCTGTGTCACTTTGGAAAGAACTAATGTAACAACTCATAGTAGAGGGCTAGCAGATGACGTATAGGTTAAGACAGCTGGATCCCACATGGCCAACTACATGGTTTGAGTCCCCAGCCCCAGGAGCTTGAAAAATACACCAGGTGTGTGTGCATGTGTGCCCAAAATCCCTAGAGGAGAATAAAGGAGAGGGGATTGCTATATGGCCATCTCCCTGAGGGATGCTTTCTCACTTTCCTTCTCTCTGTCCTCTGGCAGCTCTACTGGTGGTAGCTTAAAAAAAAAAAAAAAAAAAAAAAAAAAAAGGATTAATGGTAGAAGGGCATGGAAAGAGGAGTATAAACAATAGCCCAGTAGGTTACAGCTTACAGCAGTGTTCAAAATTCTTATCTCAGTATCCTGAGAAGGGGAGCAAAGATATAATAAACTACTACTATAATACTAAGTCTAACATTTATTGAACATTTGACACACACAAACATGTACATTATCTTATTGTCCTCCCAACACATCAGGACGAAAGATAGATATCCACATTTTGCAAACAAGGAGACTGAGGCACAGAAAGATGAAATAATTTTAGGGCAGCCCTGTAGCACAGTGATTAAGCCCTGTGCACATGAGGCTAAGTTGCGCATGGCCAACAGTGGTTCAAATCTTGGTCTTGGTAACTTGAAAAGTACGGTGTGTGTGTGTGTGTGTGTGTGCATGCCTAGGGTTTTGACAGGGTGGAAAGATGGAGAAAAAAGGATTGCTGAGTGACCATTCCCCATTGGTGGGTGCTTTCTCTCTCTCTCTCTGTCCTCTCTTAAGAGATTCATAGAAATATCCATAAATAAGATAGTCACAGTTTTGTGTGTGTGTTAGTTTTTGAGTCTGTTTATTGGGCTAGTCCCATAGCCTGGTAGTTAAGGGAGTTGGATCCCATATGGCTGACCATGCCATTCAAATCCTGGCCCCAGTGGCTTGAGAAACATTCCAGGGGGCCAGCAGATAGTGTAATGGTTATGTCGCTGCACTCCTACATAGTGGACCACAGTTCGAGTCCTGGGTCCAGTGACTTAAAACTCACGCCAGGCATGTGTGTGTGTCTGTGCCCAAAATCCTGAGAGGAGAATGGAGGAGAAGGGATTGCAGCAAGGCCACTGCCCCACAGGCAGCAATTTCTCGCTTTCTGTCTCTCTGACAAGTCCACACACCCTATAGCAAAAATCTCAAAAAGAGAGAGAGAGAGAGAGAGAGAGAGAGAGAGAGATACTCCAGGCACATGTGCATGCACCCAAAATTCCAATGAGGTGAAAAAATGGAGAAGGATTGCAGTGTGACTAGACTCCACTGGGGATGCTTTTCCTCTCTTTATTTTTGTCAGTCTCTCTGGCAAGCACTCATACCCTCTGACAAATAAAAAATAATAATAATAAAAAGACTTATTTATTTCTTCCGTGAGAGACAGAGAGAGGCAGGCATTCCCAACAGGGTCTTCATGTCACAATCCGCCCCCAGTCTCAGCTGGCCTGGCTCATGGGCACACACCTGCCCAGCATGCTCAGGGAAGTTCCTTACCACTGGGACACTAACTATAGGGCTGGGACGTTTCTCATTCTCCTCTCGGATCCAGTTGCGCTACTCGAACCGCGGTCGACTGTGGGAGTCACCACCACCTGGCCCCCCGGTCACAATTTTTGTACCTATTCTCTGTCCCCATGCTTTGTTTTTGTGGGGACAGCCAGGTTCTAGGCCAGGTTTAGACTTTCAGTGCAAACCTATTTTGCCTCAGGGATTGCTGCAGTCACCTCTGGCTCATGGAGCTCCGGAGCTGGAAACTGGGTGCCAAAATCAGCACTTCTGGAGGCATGGATCCCCAAGAAACTGGCTTGGGTGCCTCAAACCCCCAGTGCAGTGTGGAATCATCTCAAGACTCTTCCCTGGCCCCATGTCTTTGCTGACTCTGAGGGAAGGGCCTTCATTTTGCTTTCAATAGTTGAGCACAGCGTAGGAAGTTTCTGGGTTCGAACCTCCTTGCATGTGCTGACTTGGGGAAGTTAACTTTTCTGTGGCTCCATTTTTTTCATCTGTCAGAGGGTATAACAATAAAATCTACCTCATAGGATTGTCTTAAGGATTAAGTAAATGTACCGACATCATCAGCCACATAAAGCACATTAAGCACTCAATAAATGTGGGCGATAGTAATTATCTACACCTTGTCTCCATTTAAGAATAATTTTAACTCTCTCAAACCCCACAATGCACATCATCACATCCAGGTAGGGAGCGGCCTCCGGAACAAAGCCTGTGACCTTGCCAGGCCCTGCAGCCATGGGCTCAGGCCTCTCTGGGAGAGGAAATGGTTTCAACACCCAGCGGTCTAGGTCAGGGCCACTTTCTTCAGGGAAGTGCTCTCTGTGGCCTTGCCTGCTGATAGGCTTGGTTACACCCAGCACCCAAGCCTGGCTCCTCTGCCAGCTCCCAGCGTGTAAAGGAGCAAAGAGAGGCATACGCCCACCTACCAGCGGAAGGATCATTCATGACAGGCCCAGAATGCCATGGTGCTAGGCCTTGTTCTTGCCTGTGGAGCACGGGAGGACCCTGGCTGGATGATTGTGACCAACACCTTCAGCTAGAAAATTCTTGCATTCAAGGAAAGGCTGCTCCAGGATCCAGGGCAAGACCAATTTTTTTTTTTTTTTTTTTTTTTTTTTTTAATTGCCAGAGAATATGTGGGCTCACCAGAGAGACAGAAAGAGAGGGCAAAACCAACTCCAATAGGGTGTGGTCACACCGTGATCTCTTCTCCTTCATTTCTCTTTTCCGTCAGGATTCTAGACACACATGTGCATGCATCCAGGATGTTTTTATTTACTTTTTCTTTTTTGGAGAGGTTTTTGCTATAGGGCGCATGCACTCGCCAGAAAGACAGAGAGAGACAGAGAGAGAGAAAGCGAGAAATTACCCCCCAGGGGGGATGGCCATGCCGCAATCCTTTCTCCTCCATTCTCCGCTCAGGATCTTGGGTGTGCACGCACACGCACCCGGCATGAGTTTAAGCCACTGTGTCCGAGACTCAAAGTGCAGTCAACTACATGGGAGTCCAGCAACATAGCCATTATGTTAACTGCTGGTCCCATTCAGCATGTTTTTCAAGTCAGTAGGGTTGAGATTCAAATTATGGTCGGCTGTGTAGGACACAGCTTATCTATTTTTTAAATTATTTTATTTCATTTACTATCATCGTTATTATTTATTTAATTTGACAAGAGAGACACAGAGAGAGAGAGAGAGAGAGAGAAAGGGAAAGTAGGAAACCAAGCCTCCAGGTCTGGGACTCGAACCATGGTCAGCCATGTGGGAACCCAGCACCTCAACCACTATACTAACTGCCAGCCCCTGGGATACAGCTTATCTAACCACTAGACTACATGGCCAGATTTTTTCAAAAATTACTTGGGAGCCTAAGTGAAGTGTCGAGATGACAGGGTGGGACCTGGGGCTCTGTGTCTCTCTCTGCTCTTTTTTTTTTTTGAGAGTTTTTTTTTTTTTTTTCTATAGGGCGCATGTGCTTGCCAGACAGAGAGCGAGAAAGCGAGAAATCACCCCCCGGGGGGGATGGCCACACCACAATCCCCTCTCCTCCATTCTCCTCTCGGGATCTTGGGCACGCACGCACATGCGCCCAGCGTGAGTTTCAAGCCACCGGGTCCAGGACGTGAACTGCGGTCGACTACATGGGAGCCCAGCAACATAGCCATTACGCTAACTGCTGGTCCCTCTCTCTGCTCTTCAAGCACCTAGTACCTGGGACAGTATGGCTCTCCAGGGACCCACTTCCACTATGGTGAAGTGCATGAGTTCTGGAGCCAGACTACCTTCTGTCACATCCTGGTGCTGTTCCTTATTAGCTGGGTGATATTTGACAATTTCCTTAACTTCTCTTCACCTCCATTTCTCAAATGTAAGAGTGAATGATAATAATAGTACACATCTGCTCACCTTTTTTTTTTTTCTTCAGTTTTTTGCTATAGGTTGCATGAGCTTGCTGGAGGGAGACAGAGAAAGAAAAAGACAGACAGACACACACACACACACAGATCACTCTTCAGAGTGATAGCCATGCCACAATCCATTCTCTTTCATTCTGTCAGGATTTAGGGCATGCACACACATATACCCAGAATGTTTTTCAAGCTGGGACTAGATCCTGTGGTCAGCCATTTGGGATCCAGCCACCCTAACCACCATGCCACAGGCTGGCCCTCTCATCTGCTTACCTCCATAGGGTGTTTATTTTTTAAAAAATTGATTGTAATTTCTGATTTATGTATGATTATTTTACATTTTGTGAGGTACAGTCTATTTTTAAAGCACACATATATAGCATGTGTATGCAATAATCAAGTCTAGTAATAAGTTTCTGTGTGTATGTGTGGTGCTTGTTTTTGTTTTTCTTTGACAGTGTTCCACTCAGTTGTAATCCCCTTGCTTGAGTCTCTGGAGTAGCTGGAACCAGAAGCATAACCCACCATGCCCGGCTCTTAGGGTGGGCCAGGAATTGAACCAGGGTCTCTCATGTGACCTCAGCCTTCAGAGCAGCAGCGTCAAATCAGCTACTGTGGCTGAGTCTTGAGTAAGTTTTATAAAAATGTTCAGCACAGTGCCTGCCGTGCAGTAGCTTGAGTGTTGGCTGTTACTTCCCACATGCCAGATTTTAGCTTTGGACAGAGGCTCATATAAGTACGGGGGCAAATCCAGTGTTGCTCTAAGTCTCTTTGACTGAATTTCAAATTAATTTTGTTCTCTTTCTTCCTTTTTTTTTTTTTTTTTTTTTTTTTTTTTTTTTTTTTTGCTAGAGGGCACATGCACTCACTAGACAGAGATAGAAAGAGAGGGAGAGGAGAAAGCATCCCCACAGGGCATGGCCACACTGCAATCCCCTCTCCTCCATCTTTCCCTCCTTCTGGGATTTTGGGCATGCAAGCACACATACCTGATGTGTTTCTCAAGCCACCGGGTCCAGGACTCAAACATCATAGTTGGTCATGTGGGATCCAACTGCCTTAACCACCAGGTCGTGGAGCTGACCCTCTGTTCTCTTTCAATGCTACTGCCTTACATGAAAAGTCCCTATTTTGTATGCTTTAGGAAAGCCCATGTTTCACCTTGGGGGATGCCACATCTCCAAGGTAGGGTACAAGTGTGGATTTTAGTTTTAGAAGCAGGAATTAAGGTGCCCACGTTTAGTAGGCACTCGGGATAATCCAGCCCAAATGGACTTCACTAACTGTCCCCTGATCCTGGATCTGGGGGTGACAAGAGTCTGGTAAGCCTGCCCTTTGACCTGAATCGCAGTGAGTAAGTAATCGGGAATAGGTGAAATGCCAGCCACACCTGGCTAGCCCGTAAAACGGAAGTGCTTCCCACACCTTGCTTTTGCACACTGAGGGCCCCAGGTAAAGGCATCCCCAGCGCAAGCCGCTGGCTTTAATGCCTGGGTGTGGCTGCAGGAACCACCCAGTACAAACCGGAGTGAACCTGCTGCCCTTTCCTTTCCCTGCTGCCAAGTCAAACAGAACACAGGGAACACAAATAGAATCATCACAATAAACCGGTTGTTGGAGCCAGACACAGGAGAACCCACTCCCTGGCACTGCCGCCCCCTTCACAGGTCCAGACACGACGAGGCGCTCCAAGGGCTGAAGAAGGTGTGGCCTGTGGGCATTCCTGCCCAGCAAGAAACCCTCTGGCTGGGCTGGGTTGTGCTCACTGCCACCCACATGTACTCCTCCAGGGGCAGCTTGCCAAAGTAGGGAGGGAGGAGGGTCTCCCCTTCCTGCGAGTCCTAGATCGCCGGGAAATGCCCCTTCCACCCACTCAACTTGACTAATGCTGCTGGCCAAAGAGGGAACTCTTCAGACACATTAAAACCCTCAAGGCATCTGAGGTTTGGAGGAATTCGTGCTGGACGTGCTTTCCAGCAGGGTCAGGCATGGGGGAGGAGGGAGACGAAGAGGAGGGGCCGGTCCTAGGTGACAGCTTCAGATAAATCTGGGCAGAGCTCTCCAGGTAGCCTGTGAACTCAGGTAGTGTCCTCCCTAGCCCGGAGCAGGTCAGAGTCTCCCAGAACCCGCCCAACCTTTCTGCTGTGTGTGCTCTGGGGCATGTCTCTCTTTGCCTCCTTGGATCTTGGGCCAATGAGGAAATATAGGTTAGTCCCAGGAAGCAGGGATGGATCCACGTTCTTACCTTGTGGTGTCAGCATGTTTTTGTGAAGTTCTGGCAGATCTCACGCAGGACCTTCAGTCTTCCCTCCTTAGGAAGTTTGGAGAAAGGGGCTCCTCATGGAAAGGAAAGCCTGTGGAATGATCCAAGTGGAGGTATTCCATGCATTCCACTGCGCTGTGGGGACGTAGAGAGAGCAGTTTTGAAAATGAACACTTGGGGTGGAGGCCTTGCTCTGTACTGCGTCCTCAGACTAGTTACTTAACCACTTGAGCCCCAGTTTCTTCAGTTACCACAGAGGGTGTAAGAAGAACTAGTTCTCAGGGATATTAACAGTGTAAAATAACATACAGAGAGTGCGCTATACAATCTGGATACATCACAAATACTATAAAAATCTTGCCTTCATTTTTTTCCTTGCCCCAAACTCTGTCAGTGGCTTGCTGGGTCCTTGATTGACTTGAAGAATTGGAAGGCAGATAGAATGGAAGACAGAATCATTTAGTCAACAAAACGGTTTTATCCTAATTTTACTGAGTTCAAGGCAGGGAAGATAAGGTGGACTGCTATTCTACTTCTGTCCTAGATGGTAAGATGGGTAATTTCTGTGCCTGGGGGTAAATCACGTCAATGCCTTCCCATCTGAAACAAAACAAAAACCACTTCATTCCCTTGCCAAAAGCTGATTCAATCTTATCTACCCACAAGTCAGGCTTTCCCATTTACTTTAACTTGAGGTTGCTATCTTTTTCATCTGCAGGAGGGAGGGGGGCAACGGACAATCTCAGAAGGGTCTAGCTTGACCATCATAAGTTCATAGAAAAACCTAGACATTGTCATTGTTTCCCTGAAAAATGTCAGAATTTGTCAATTGCTGCCTTGCCCACAGTCCCAAAGTAAGCAAAACCTACATTAGGTTGGATATGTGGCATGAAACTCAACCATCATCTGTGTGTGTGCGCACACACACGTGTGTGTTTTAATGGAGACAATGGCTTTGTCCTACTCGCTGGCCTTCCTCCTCTGTTTGGAACTAAGTGGCAATTCCAAAGGCAACTGTCTTCTATGAATGAAGGGCCAGACATGAAAAACCTTATGGTGTTTGGGTGGATGGGGCAAGGGTTTGGAGAAAGCTGGTCATCGGGATTAAAACCTGGGGAGAGGAAATAGAGTGGGAAGAGAGCTAAGGAGAACTGTTTAGAGAAGGGTGGCGGGGAAGTGAGTAACAGGCAGGTCAGAGGATGGAGCAAGGGAATGTTGGAAGGGAACAGATTCGCTCTGAGGGCCAGCAGTAGAAAACCTGAATGAGAGCCCAGGGAGGGTTACCGTGGAGTAACAGGGAAGGTACCCTGAGGTGCTGATTTGTCAGAGATGGAAAATGGGATTGAATATATACTGGTGGAGGACTGGAGAGATCCCAGAACAAACTCATTAATTTTCATGAAATCCTTCTTCTTTACACGTCCCCCATCTGAAACAGACTATGCACTCATCCCGATGGCTTATTTTTGTACTTTTCCTTAATTGCCAGAGGTTGTGTATGCTTGCTAGAGGGAAAGAGAGAAAGCACCTTCCGATAAGGCACGGTCACACTGCAGTCCCGTCCCCATTACTTTATTCCATTGGGATCTGGGGCATGAATGCACAGGCACTCAACATGTGTTTTTCAAGCCACTGGCTGGGGTTCAAACTGTACCTACCATGTGGGACCTGACTTCCTTAACCACTAGACTAAGGGGCCAGCCCCAGTGGCTTATTTATAATTCAAGCAAATAACACTCCCTCTACGATCCCCTCGCCAAACAAAAGATACAATTTAGATTCAGCTGGGACAGAAGATTTTTGGTATCTGGAGAAAATTCAAAGCCCTGAACCTCTCAGCTGTGCCTAATCAGCCAAACATTACAATAGTGTTTGCCTTCACGTGGTCATCTCAGCCCTACACTCCTGATTCTGGATCTGATTTTGTTTACGACCTGTTGCTACAATCTTCCTGTTTCCAAAGTTGTGTGAAGAAAAAGGCTGGCACACTCAGAGATTTCTCACACTCCATGGACTTGTATAGTCAAGACAGAATTAAAAAAAAAAAAAAAGATGGAATTGAGCAATGCAAAAATCAAAGCTTTGGTTCCTACTGACCTAGATGTTTGCGTTGTTTGATTATTACTGTCCTCAGGGGTTTCTAGGTTTTCTGCCCCTTTGAGAAAAACTGTACTTGAATGGAGTAATTAGGCCCCCCCTCCTTCAAGTCTATAAGGAAGTTGTAAGGAATGGACATAGCAAGTTCTGCTTTTAAAGTACAAAAGGCAAATCCAAACTTATGATCCTCTTTGAATCCGGGGTTTACTCCAACAGTGGGAAAACTTTCTAAGCGGGGTTTTGTTCCCGTCTCATGGGCAAGGCGGATTGGTCAGTGGTTGTCCTGTGGGTTGCTGTCTGCAGGAGACGGCGGTTAGGGAGGTCACCCTGACAACTGCGGCCAACGGAAGGCGGAGAGAGTGGTCTAGGTTTGGCCTTCAGTCTGGAATCACAAGCAGCGCGGAGCGATCTTGGCTCGGGACCTGAGGTTGAGGCGTGCTGGGACAGCCTAGGGGGTGTCCTAGCTTTCCAGGGGCTGGGGAACCCTCTCTGGCCCGGGGGCGGGAGACGCTGTTCCAGAATCGGTTATGGCTCCACTGCCGCCTCAGCACTTTCTAATTGCAGCTCCAAACAACAACAGCCGCAGCTGCAGTCATAGCAACGGGCCCCGCCCACCGGGCCTCCTGGCATGCAGCACGTGACGACGACGTCTGCGTCGCTCCCTCGGCTCGGGCGCGGAGGGAGGGCGGGGAGGCGGAGGGATGACGTTTACTATGTCGTCTCCATGGATATAATGCATAGACGTCAACGTCGCCAGTGTTTAGTGTGTAACGTTAGTCTGTCTCCATGGGAACGTCAGGCGGCCAAACACCGGATCCCAGCAACAGGCTTCTGATTGGTCCAAGGCAGCCAAAGGCGGAGCTTCGTCTCTGGCGCCCGCTCTACAGTGTTGCTGTTTTGGCTGTTGTCTTCCACTTGTTTATTTCTCTAAAAAATCTTGGAGGCTGAGGTCTAGCTCTGTCGCCAAGGATGCGATCCAGGAGAAAACGTGCTCACCGTGCAGCTTGCTCCTACCGATTGCTGCCCAACAGATGATGTAGTGCTACTGTGACCAAGTCATGACCCTCTTGCCCAGTGTCTGTCACACCCCAATATTTAGTGCTATAATCCCTGACCTCACCCTGCATCACATCTCAGAAATGCCATTACCCTCGCAGCCACATCCCAGAAACTGTTGTCTTCACAGTTACACTTGTTTAATATTCTTAAGAGTGGTCAGGGGTCTTCCATACCCAGTGCCAGATTCAGCGCTACTGATTTGGCTATATTCTCCCATCTGGTCCTAATTCTGTTGAATGACGTCATATATCTTTATTCCCACTCAGAGATGTCCGGCTTTCTTGTAGCTTGAGTAGATAAACAAGGAATCCCAGAGGGCCTGGGTGAGTACTCTATGAACTCATTGAATCTTAGTCTTATCTCCTCATCCATTTTAATTCAAAATGAGGAGGGCATTTATTTCCCCAAAAGATACAGAAATAAACTAAGGACAGAGATGAATTTCTTGATATGTAATACTCATATACTGAGGGAGTTAAACATTCCAAGCCACAAATAATGTCTCGAGAAACATTTTAAACCTTATCCTGGGCTCCCATCAGTGAAACCAAGTTAACATCTGGCAAGAGATAGCGATCTAGCCTCAGGGTTTTCAGTCAAGCTGGGCTTAAAAGAATGCCTTAACATCTTTAGTTTTGGTGTCAAATATAATAAATCTTCACCAGCTCATGCACATACAAGTCTGAAATGTTTCATAAAAGGTTTAGATGACCTGATAACATGTTTTCTAACCCGGAGAGACACTGATGCAAAACCTCAAGTTAAAAACAAGAAAGTAAAATTATTTTCATAGACTGGAGTTAAAGGGTATCTGTTTTCTCTGCTCTAATCTTAGCCCACTACCTCCTTTCCCTTTATCTGCTCCAGTGAACATCCTTGCTAACAACTGTCCTCCTCCCCACCCCTTGGCCAACCTTCTAGCCTATCATTTCCTTTGGAGATGTGAGTGAAATTAAATGAAATTGGGAGCCTGCTTAATGCAAACAGGACCAAAGGGCACAGCTCTTTATCTTAATGAACTTCATTCTGATTAAGTCAGGGCCTGCAAGTGCTTACTATTTACCCAGTAAATATATTAAATTGCCAAGCAAGTCTCCCTCCTGTCCTGATACTGCCAGGGCATATTTGAAAGTCTGATATAAGATAATTTTTAGACCATCAAACATCTCTTTCTAATTCTATCATCTCTCTTTACATTTCCAGGAATACAGAGTGTCTTGGTCTCTGAGAGCCAATATATCTGGGTTACACTGAAAGAGGAATAATGAGGCAGTATTTACATCGTACATTGAAGATGACCTGAAAAGCTGAAAGGGGTGATTGAGGGCATTTTCTCAGTGTGGATGAGGAAGAGGGGAAGAAGGTGGAAGATGACAGTCTGTAAAGGCCTGGATTTGACTGTAGGACATGATCCAAATTTTATGACTTCATCCGAAAGCATCACTTATAACTTGCAAGCTTTTATTTGCAAGCTTTCTCCATCTCCCGGCCTTAGTCTTTCTCTTTGTTAGACTCAGACATGGTTGGGGGCCATGGTGTGTGGCCCAGGGAGTTTTTAATCCAGAAAATACCAAATGGATTGTAGTTTTGATGTTACTGTAGGAAGTCGTTTGTTTCATGTGTCCTTGTATGTACACATGCATGCACACACTCTTCCTGTCCTGTGTTCTGGCTGTGTTGCTCTGTTTAGCTGACCAAATTCAACACAAGGACTGTGATGACCTTATTTTTTTTATTTTTAAGGTTTCTTTCCTTTCAGTTTTTGCTAGAGGGCATGTGCACTTGCCAGAGAGACAAACCGAGAAAGCAATCCCTGTAAGGGATGGTCACACCAATCCCTTCTGCTCTATTTATCCTGTAGGGAGTTTGGGCATGCACACACACACATCCGGCATGTTTTTCATGCCACTCGGTCTGAGACTTGAACAGCACAATCGGCCACGTAGGAGCCAGCTGACTTTATCACCACGCTACCAGCTGGCCCCATGTTGCCCTTGTTTGCTGTTGAGTTGCTCAAACCACAAGATGATTGATCTCCTCCACCTATTTCCTTGTATATAAACTGGCATCTGGAGAACTCACTGACCCCACATGTTGCTTTGACCCAAGAAGACTGTAATACAGTGATTATTAGCCCTGTGGAAATACAAATGCTACATAAATGCTTGATTACTATTAATGGGTAAGATTTCCCCCGACACCTCTCCATCTTAGTGCTGAGTGGAGCCTCCACCCACTAGGTTTCCATAGCAAAGAGGCATTGACCTGAGGTCAGGAATTATAGGAATAGTGACTGGCCTGTTTTGCAAGGTCCTAGTGCATGCTGTACCTCTTCCACATCCCAGCCATGATGGAATCCAGCTCTCCAACTTATGCTCCACAGTTATAAAGATGGAGACAACGCCACCTGCTCTACGTACCTCTCAGAATTGGTATGAGGGTCATGCTCGGTGATGTTCATGGAAGTACCTTTTTAAAAAAAAAAATTTATTTATGTACAGTCATTCGCTGTACATCAATACAGTATACAAAATTAGATTTTCCATCCAGAATATATTGTATATTGGCTCAGTTAAGGATATTACCATACATGTTATCATCAACAAATAATTTTCCATTTGTTTCTTATATATTTTGTTTTTTTTTTCTTCCCCTTGATTCCTTACCTCTCACTCTCTGCAAATTTCCCCCCTTCTCCCACACTGTCTCTGGTATGTTCAGTTATTTTCTATGCCTTCTTTTTTTCACATTTTATTGATTCACTAAAGATTTTAATTTAAAAACTTTCAATAGCAAGCACAGCTAATAAATACATATCTATGAACATACGTCTGACTTTAGGCGTAAATCTCATTGACTAAAGTGAGCATATTATAAAGTAGCACCTTGCTGGGGCTATATATCTTACTACAGTCATTAAATAGGTATTAATAGGTATTTTTTAATGCACTTTTTAATTTCAAGAAAACTAGTTTTAGTTTTTTTTTTTTTTTTTTTTTTTTTTTTTTTTTTTTTTTGAGAGGTTTTCGCTACAGGGCACGTGTGCTCGCCAGACAGACAGAGACAGAGAGAGAGAAAGCAAGAAATCACCCCTCAGGGGGGATGGCCACGCCGCAATCCCTTCTCCTCCATTCTCCTCTCGGGATCTTGGGCACGCACGCACACGCGCCCGGCGTGAGTTTTAAGCCACCGGGTCCGGGACTCAAACCGCGTTCGACTACGTGGGAGTCCAGCGACATAGCCATTACGCTAACTGCTGGTCCCAAACTAGTTTTAGTTTTAATAGATCAAAATAAAAGAATGTTGGGAACCAGCAGTTAGCGTAAAGGCTATGTCGCTGGACTCCCGCGTAGTCGACCGCAGTTCGTGTCTCGGACCCGGTGGCTTACAACTCACGCCGGGCGCGTGTGCGTGCGTGCCCAAGATTCCGAGAGGAGAATGGAGGAGAGGGGATTGCGGCATGACCATCCCCCCTGGGGGGTGATTTCTCGCTTTCTGTCTCTATGTCTCTCTCTGTCTGTCTGGTGAGCGCACGCGCCCTATAGCGAAAAACCTCTCCTACATAAATAAATAAATAAATAAATAAATAAATAAATAAATAAAAGAATGTTAAGAGAAATTTGCTTAAAACTTAAAGCCAAGGAAAAGGTTAGGATTCAGCTTAAATAATAGGTAGATGAACCTATTAACAGTTCAAAAAGACAAAAATCCTTAAATATGGAAATCAAATAATCAAAGGAAATTAGTAATGTTTTAATCAAGTCAAAAAATTCTATTTCACTAGTTCAGACTCATGTAATTAATTTCTCTTCTATTGAATTTGCAGTGTTACTGTGGTCTGATCTTTCCATTTAAACTCTGGAAATTAACATTCAACTTCAGACTTGTCCCTACCATTAGGCTGGTCATTCTCGGTTGTTTTTGTACTTTTATTTCTGTGTATCCGACTTTAGTTTTCCTGCTATAGCACTCCCTTCAGCACTTCTTGGAGAGTTGGTCTGGTGTTGGTAAATTCTTTCAGTTTTTGTTTATCTGAGAGTTTTTGTCTTTTTTTCCCATATGAAAGACAATCTTGCTGGGTAAAGTATTCTTGGTTGAAATTGTTTTTCACTTAATACTTTGAATGTATTTTCTCCTTCTTTCCTTGTTTACATTGCTTCCAATGAGAGGTCGACATTAGCCTTATGGGATATCCTTTGAAAGTAACTTGATGTTTCTCTCTTGCCAAATTTAGTATCTTGTTTCTGTCTGTGGTTTTGGTCAATCTGGGTATGATGTGCCTTGGGGAAGATCTTCTTAGATTGATTCTATGTAGGGTCCTTTGTATTTCTTGGGTCTGGGTATTTGAGTGACTCTCTAGGTTTGGAAAGTTTTCTTCCAGGATTTCATGGACTAGGTTATCAATGCCCTTAGTAGTTTCTTCACCTTCTGGGATACCGATGACCTGGATGTTTGGGCATTTAATGGTATCTAGTATTATTTGTATGTTATTATCATTTTGGGGAGTTATTTTGTCAGTCTTTTTAGTGATTTTTTCTAGGTCAGAGGCTCTATCTTCTGCATCTGAGATTTGATCTTCTTCATGATCTAATCAGCTTTTGATATTTTCAAGGGAAGTTTTGATTTCCTGTATTACAGCCTTCATCTCTAACAATTGCATTTCATTCTTTTTTATGATATATATCTCCTCTTTCAGATCGTGCAAGCACTTCCTCATCTCCTGGAACTTGGTGTCTCTTTTTTCCTGCATCTTCTGGAGTCCATTGTCTCTCTTCTCTTGTCTCTCTGTTAGCTTTGTCGCTATGAATATTTTAAATTCTTTATCTGACATTTCCATGAGTTCCCTTGTATTCTCTGTGGAGGAAAAGAAGCTATTCTTCTTCCTTAGAGGAGAGATATTTTCTTGGTTACTCATATTTCTTGTGTTTCTGCAGTGGTTTCTGGTCATTTGATAGGTTATACGTTTTTTCCTAGTTTTGGGAGTTAAATCTGAGCATTCAGAGGGATGCAGAAGGAGGTGACCTGCAGTCTGTAGACAGTATCATTTTTTTTCCCTTTGCACAGCTGATTCAATGAAAATTGAGGATTAATCTGACCCTAAAAGTACTCAGATATTGGGCTCCTGAGCCTCTAGACCTGTCTAGAAAATCAGTGTGTGGAGGTTGAGCAGAACATTGAGAAAGGTAGAAAGAAAAGGAAAAGGAATAGGAAAAAAAAAAGTGAAAAAAAAAGACAAAAACAATTAAAAAAAGAAAAAAAAATTGTCAAAAACGGAAACTGTGTGGTGCAAATGGGGCCACTCAGAACTCAAAAATAGATGGCTGTTGATCGGCTTGTCTATGAGGGCAGGGGGAAAGGTAAGAATGAACAAGAGTGGCAGAGAGCTAAGAAGTTTAAAAATTAAAAAAAAGAGAGAGAGAGAGATGGAGAGAGACAGAGAGAATAAGTTGGGTGTTCTAACCTGGCTCCTGGCTAGATCTGGGGGGCAGGAGGGTGAAGTCTGGGCACAGGGTCTTCAGTGGCCATAATCCCTGAATGGGGCTGCTCGGAATTCCTCATGGAAGTGCTTCGAAGACCATAAAGAAGAAGGTATTTTTCAGTGTTTTGTAAGATGAGGTGACCTGTACAGGTGGGCTGGGAGTAGGTAACCCATAAGCAGTCTGGATGAACACCTATCTATGTGATTTGATATGCCCTGTGTCAAAGGAAGGTCCCTCATTGTCCTGAATATCCCATTATTAGCAATATATTCCTGGAGATTAAGTATTTGCCACTCCTTCCAGGTCTTAGTTTTAAAAAAATAAATTCTCTGTGAGTAGTAAACTCTGAAGTTTAATGTGAATTAGGTTATACACATAGTCCTCCCTGATAGGTGAGATGGCACCACATCAGAGTATTGGGTTCTTGACTTAATCTGAAAAACAGCGGGCTGGGAGCTTAGAGAAGATTCTTTATTTTAATCAACGTTGTGCTAACAGAGGATCCTTGGAGCCTACCTGCAGACCTGTAGCTCTGCATGTATGTGAGAAGAGGAGACTTTACTCTCTGTCCTCATTCAAAGCCCCCAAAGATGACACTGCACCATAAGCCAGAGGTTCTCATACTGTTGGGTTACGGGAGCGAGCAAAAGCTTTTCTTTTCTTTTTTTGAATTATTTATTTTATTTATTTATTATTATTATCATTTTTTTTTCTTTTTTTGGAGAGGTTTTTGCTATAGGGCGCGTGCGCTCGCCAGACAGACAGAGAGAGACAGAGAGATAGAAAGCGAGAAATCACCCCCCAGGGGGGATGGCCACGCCGCAATCCCTTCTCCTCCATTCTCCTCTTGGGATCTTGGGCACGCACGCACATGCGCCCGGCGTGAGTTTAAGCCGCCGGGTCCGGGACTCGAACCGCGGTCGACTACGTGGGAGTCCAGTGACATAGCCATTACGCTAACTGCTGGTCCCTATTATTATCATTTTTAATTGGCTATAGGGCATGTGCACTCACCAGAGAGACAGAGAGGAAGAGAGAGAGAGAGAGAGAGAGAGAGATAAAGAAACAGAGAGAAAGTGAGGAAGCAAGCTGCCAGGTCTGAGATTCAAATTGTAGTTGGCCATGTGGTAGTCCAATGCCTTAACCACCATGCTGCCTGCTAGCCCTGCAATGACTTTTTAAAGTTGGGGAATTGACATAGGTTGCCAAATTTTATTTTCTCTTTTCTTTTCTTATCCCATTTTTTTTTAGAAATTTTTGCTATGGGAACCAGCAGTTAGCGTAATGGCTATGTCACTGGACTCCCACGTATTCGACCACGGTTCGCGTCCCGGATCCGGTGGCTTAAAACTCACGCCGGGCGCGTGTGCATGCGTGCCCAAGATCCCGAGAGGAGAACGGAGGAGAAGGGATTGTGGCGTGACCATCCCCCCTGGGGGGTGATTTCTCGCTTTCTGTCTCTATGTCTCTCTCTGTCTGTCTGGCGAGCGCACGCGCCCTATAGCGAAAAACCTCAAAAAAAAAAACAAAAAAAAAGAAAAAGAAATTTTTGCCATAGGACAAATGCACTTGCCAGAGAGACAAAAAGTGAGAAATCGCCACCCTGGGGGCATAGTCACACAGCCAATTCCTTCTCCTCCATTCTCCTCTCAGGATTTTGGCCTTGTACAAGTGCCCGGCATGAGTTTCAAGCCATTTGGTCTGGGACTCAAACCACAGTTGACTACGTGGGAGTCCAGCAACATAACCATTATACCATCCGCTGGTCCCGCTAACTTTTGATTTTATCCAATAACAATTACCACTTATGTGTGGTATATGAGTTTTATGAAAGTCCCTGCTTTGTTTTTATTTCTCTCTCTCTCTTTGATAGTTGTATTTCTTTGGTATTCACAGGGTGGTACTGACAGTTGAAGAAGAGCAGAGCAGTCAAGGAGAGCTAAAATTTTAATTCAAGAATTGTTTACTTTTCCTAATCAAACTGGCCATTTTTCACACTATTCATCTTTGGGTCACTAATTTCTTTGGTAAAGGAAAGTAACATAATCTTCCTGGGATGGGTGCCTGGTCTTAGGAATATAATACTTGGACTGATTCTCTTGGAACTACATGTACTCCAAGGCAGATAGGTTTGCTTTCAGTTGGTCTGACTCTTGCTTGGTCAACCTAAACACTTCCGGTTTTACCTGGGGAAGAGGGAGTGTTGACTGTCCCATGCCTGTTTCTGCCACATTCAATCTGACTGAATGATAAGGACTGGCATGGTTCCCAGAGGAGGGAACAAGCCTGCCTTCCAACTGGTGTCCCAGGCAGGTGCAGGAGACACCGGAGGAGCCAGTTTAACAACATCTTGGGCAAGATCTGGCCCATGCTTTTTTCTTGTTTCCAGAGTCTTCTGGCAGAAGTGGAAGCATTTTCCATGTTCTGTGGTTGCGTATAAACCGAGTGCAACCAGCAGGCACACTTATATTTATTTATTTTCTGATAAAGCTCAGTGTTTCTAGAAACTGAGGCTATAACTTCCTTCCGAGCAACATAAGCATAATTAAGACCCATGTGACTGAGTTTCCCTTACCAGTCACTCTCTGGTAGGTACCTAGGGAAATCAGTTCACTTATTCAGGTCACTAGAGTACTATCCACTACACTGGGGAGAGTATTTAGTCCAATTACCTTCTGGGAATTACAAAATCATACAATCATTATTTTTAAAAAATTATTGAGGGGACCAGCAGTTGGCGTAATGGCCATGTCGCTGAACTCCCATGTAGTCAACCGCAGTTCGAGTTCCAGACCGGTGGCTTAAACTCAACACTGGGCATGTGTGCATGCATGCCCAAAATCCTGAGAGGAGAATGGAGGAGAAGGGATTGCAGCATGGCCATCCCCCCTGGGAGGGGATTTCTCGCTTTCTGTCTGTCTGTCTCTCTCTGTCTTTCTGGAGAGTGCACGTGCCTTATAGCCAAAACCTCTTCAAAAAATAAAAAAAAAATTATTGAGGAGCCAGTAGGTAGTGTGGTGGTTATGGCGCTGGACTCTCACATGGCTAGTCATGGTTCAAGTCCTGGACCTGGCAGCCTGAAAATCATGCCAGATGTGTGTGCGTGTTTGCCCAAAAATCCCAGAAAGAGAAAGGAGAAGGGATTGTGGTGTGGCCACCCCCACTTTCCCTCTCACTATCTCTCTCTGTGTCTCTCTCCAATAAGCGCACATGCCTTATGGCAAAAACCTTAAAAAAAAAATTATTAAACCTGTTCAGTAAAATGGCATAAATAATATACCTCCATTATTGAACTGTGGTGAATATTAAATATATAGCGATATGTGTGAGTTAACATAATTCTCAAGCAAGCCCTCAATAAATTTTAGCTGAATAAATTTTAGCTATTATTATTTCTATTGATTCAAGAAGCATTTTTTGAGCAGATGTCCTGTTCCAGATGCTGCGTTAGGGGCTGCAGAGTCAACAATTATAAAAGAGGCAAGGTGCCTGTTTTCCTAGAGTCAAGAGATAGAGACGAACAATCCATTCAGCAATTAATAGTTACCGGTTGCAGGTGTTCTCTAGGTGCTTGTTGTTTATCAGTGAACAAAACAAATCCCTCCTTTTCTGCTTATCTTTTAGGTACTAGCTCAATTGGTTTCTAGATAAATATGTATTACAAAGCAGGGTGGGAGGGGTGGGATGAGGGCTTCTAAAGGGTTTCTCATCAGGCGGGATGCTCCAGAGGAATACTTTGCAAGGAAATGACTTTTTTTTTTTTTTTTTTGAGAGAGAGATTTTTGCTATAGTGTGTGTGGGCTTGCCAGAGAGACAAAGATTGAGAGACAGAAAGCGAGAAATCACCCCATAGGGGAGACAGCCACATCACAACTCCTTCTCCTCCACTCTCCTCTTGGGATTTTGGGCATGCATACACACACATCTGGCGTGATTTTTAAGCCCCTGGGTTTGGGACTCAAATCATGATTGACTATGTGTGAGTCCGATGACATAATCATTATTCCGTTTGCTGGTCCCAAGGATGTGATATTTTAAGTTTGAGATCTGGATAAAGAGTGGGCTGGAATAAGGAGGAAAGTAGAAAGTGGGGGCAGAAAATATAGGCATAACAATAAAGGAACTTCAAAAAGTTCACGGAAGATGGAATGAAAGTACAAGTTTATTTCGGTGCAAAAAGACTTTGAAATTCATGCATAGTTTTTCATAATACACATTTTCCACGAATCCTTTGAAGACCTCCTGATATCATATCTCAATAACTCATATTTAATTCCATGTTACAGTGCCTATGCACAAATATTCTAGAGGCTGGGACTGCCAAAATGAGAGACGACCTCTCATCAGAAGTTTGCAGTGAGATTGAATTTAGTCCTCAGCTACAGAGTGAATGAATGAATGCAGCTGTCTGTAGTTTTCTCCTTCCCAGGAGTTATTGACAGTTGAAACAGTCACTTCCTCAGCTTTCCTTGGTCCCCACTGCCTGGAACAATCAACTATGATAGAAATGACCTCTCTGGGAGCTGAACTTGGCTTCTTTTACTTGCTGTAATGAAAATCACCCGAGTGCCCCAGGAATATGTCAGCATACATTTGCTGCTGGATTTAAATCATCAAACGTGGGCTGAATAATCCATCTCTGAGGGCTAAGCTACCCTCTTCCTCAACACAAACATGATCTTTCAGCCCACTTTCCCCTTTGCTACTGAATTTTCTTTTAGTTAAGTTTTTGTACTCTTCTTGTGTCATTCCCATTAAGTTTTCACAGCCTGGTTCATATTCCAGCTATGAAATAGTTCACATAGTTCTGTGTAGACATAATATTTATGGGAACTGAAGATGGGTGGATTGTGATAGTGGCTTGTGGAATAATCTCTCCAATGCAGTCAAAATAACAAAGAATTTGAGAAACGAATGCTTTGAGAGTTGAGTCTGCCATGAACTTCCCAAATGCACTTGCCTGAACCCCGTGTAAGAATCAGTAGAATCCGGGGGAGTGGTGCCCTGGGTGAGAAAGCGTGGTTTGTTCAGTGTTCTGCTATTTTACAGCACACATTCTAAGCTGAACTCTGTTTATTGTCAACAGCTCTCTAACAAAGGACAAAATGGAATGTGCCTGTTTTCAAATTCCTGTTTTTAAAAAAATGGCCCTGGAAGCCCTCAAAGTCTGCTTTAGATTAATTGACTTCACAGTTTTTCAATGCTTTTGTTTCAGACTCTCTAAGCTATTGAGAGATCTTACCAACCATCACTGTTAGTATGGAGGATCCAGATGGGTTGTGATGACTTGAGAATGAAACACAACTGTCCATATCCTGTTTGAAGTGTAGGGATAGTTAGGGAGAAAATGGCAGTAGGTAGCTGGGAAATTTCCAGATCTGGAAGCACTGATCCCAAAGTTGGTGTTTAAGGTCTAGGGAAGGAGGTGGTTTGTGGTTACTCAGACAGTAGAGTTTGAGGTGTACCTTATAAGGACAGCCAGATTGAGAAGTGTGTGGGGGGGACCAGGACTTAGTTTCTTATAAGTTACTAAACCTCTCATTGGGTACCATTTCCTCCGCCCAGAATGATTGGGACCCTGTTCTTCCATAGCTAGTTCTTTCTTGTCATTGACTTCTTCTTTTTTAAATGATTTATTTTTAATTTTATTTATTCATTCATTTTATTTTAATTTGGTGGGAGAGAGAGAGAGAGAGAGAGAGAGAAAGAGAGAAAAAAAAAAAAGTAAGAAAGCAAGCCAGCAGGTCCGGGACTTGAACCATGGCCGACCAGAGTGTCCAGAGGCTTAACCACCATGCCACCTGCTGGTCTCCCTCTTGTCATTGACTTCTCATGGAAAATGTCATTTCCTTCCACCCAATCCAAAGGAGCAACACAGTTGCTTACAACTTATCTTCCCATTTTACTTTAAACTTCTTTTCTTTATTCATGATAGAGCAAGTGTGTGTGTGCATATGTGTGAGATAAAGAAAGAGAGAAGAGCACCCTCCACCATATCTGTTCATGCTGCAATCCCCTTCAGTCCTCCAGCCTGTCAGATTTCGGGCTCTTGCATGTGTGCTCAGCATGTTTCAGACTGACTAGGCTGGGAATTCAAAGAGCAGTCATCATGTGAGTTCTGGCTTCTCTCGAGGAGTGTACTGCCACTGCCATGGAGCCAGCCACTATTTCTCCATTTTTATTACTGGCCCAGCACTTACTTTGAGCTGACATTTTTGTTTATTTTCCTGTTTACTATGAAACTGTAAGCTTTGTGTTAGTAGGAAGCTTGTCCGTTCACTATGGATTCCAGTGTCTGGCACATAGTAGGTGCTCAGTAAAGGCATTGGATGAATAAGGAACAGGATCGTTGACTCCGTACAATTTGAATTAAGAAAGGATTAACTTTGTAGAAGCCACACACCAGTACCTGTAGGTAATTGTTTTTTCTGGCACTTACACAGGGTAATACTCTTTTGAGGTATGTGAAACCCCTTTCTTCCCTGGAGGGAATTCTGAGCCAATGGAAAAATAGAAAGCAGAATAGAGATATCTGATAAGAACACAACTAAATTAATCTCAAACTAGATGTGTGATATAAACACCTCAAGGCTGCTCTTATCTAAACATAAGATCTAAAACTATTTAATCTGAAACCTTCCCACTCTCTCCATTATTCTCTGGGCCTTTTACCATAGGGCCAGAAATGGGTAAGAAAGGCGGAAATTCTACACTGTGGCTTGGAGCTGTCGTTCAGTGAGCTGGTTGACTTGGGGGGCCAATGAGCAATGAGCTGAGGGACATCAGGGTTTTCCCCATTTCCTCAGTCTATTTCACAACCCTTTGTTTCCCTCTTTTCCAAATTCTAAGCTCAGACAGACATCAGCTGAATAAAACCCTGGGTTCAAATGAACTTGACTTGGAAGTCAAAGCACTAACAGCAAATGAACTCCAAAACCCCACGGGCCACAAAGTTTCCCACTTACAGCAAGCAGAGTCCATGTGAAAGCAAAGAGACTTCAGCCACAGACACTCTTGAGTAACCCATGACTTATTCCAGGACACCTGACGAATGTGGATAAAGGACTAGAATGGTTCTGCCAGACAGCTGGACGAAGGATCCTGTGGGCCCAGCCCATCCCGTCTGCCGGAACGATCTGAAACAGCCCGGAGCACACGCAGCACTGGGAGATCAGCTCCAACCCTGTTGGGACCAACAGAGGCAGGCGCTCCATCCAGGCCTCGGGTGATCCCGTGGTACGTGACACTCCAGCCCCTCTGTTGCCCGCGATTCAGTCGACACGTACTGCCCCAGCCAGGTACTCACTTAGGGTTGAATTGCCCAAGAAGCCAAGTAAGCACGTGCTGGGTGGGGTGAGGGGTGTTCGAAAAAGAGAGAGAAGACCTGTGTCCACTCTCTATTCACCGAGTGCTCACTGTTACGGCAGGACTGTTCCTAGCACTGGGGAATTGGCAATTTTTTTCTCCTTCAAGGAACTTACATCCTGGTATTATTTGACCATATCCATAAAAATTTTTTTAATAAAAAATTGTTAAATTAATTTTTTTTTTTTTTTTTTTTTTTTTTTGCATGAGGGAGACAGAGACAGCACCCCCAACAGGGTCTTGAGAGAGAGAGGAAAAGTGAGAAAGTGCCTCTCAGGGGAATGGCCGCATTGCGGTCCCTTTCTCCACGCTCCTCTCAGGATTTTGCACATGGATATGCACACACACATGCCTGGCCTATTTTTCAAGCTGCCAGGCCCAGAACTTGAACCATACAGTAGGTTACTTGGAATCCAGCAGCCTTAACCACCATGCCACCTGAATGACTCATCAGTGGCAGAGTCTTCTCTTCTTCTCCTCCTCCTTCTCCTCCTCCTCCTCCTTCTTCTTCTTTTGGAGAGATTTTTTTTTTCTGTAGGGTGAGTGTGCTCACCAGAGAGACAGAGAGAGACAGAAAGCAAGAAATCACCCCCAAGAGGGAATGGCCACGTCACAGTCCCTTCTCCTTCATTCTCCTCTTGGGATTTTGGGCGCACACACACACACACATGCTCAGTGTTGAGTTTCAAGCCTCCGGGTCCAAGACTCGAATCACTGTCAGCCATGTGGGAGTCCAACAACGTAACCATTAAACCATGCTGGTCCCCACGGCAGGGTCTTTTTAAGTTTATTTATTTCTCCAGGGAGAGGTACCTCCGGCCGGGTTTTCACACTGTAGTACCCTCCCCTGGCCCCAGCCAGTACCAGCCCGGGTAACAGGCACACCCACACGTGCCTAGCATGCATAGGGAAACTGAAATGTGAACTCAGAACTTACAAGAGGGTCAGTTTTGCAAAGTGTCACATTTTACCACTGCAGCAACGTTCAATCTCTATTTTACAATTCAATATTGTTTTTTGGGAGAGGTTTTTTTTTTTTTTTTTTTTTTTTTTTTTTTCCTATAGGGTGTGTGTGCTCACCAGAAAGACAGAGACAGAAAGCGAGAAATCATTCCCCGGGGATGGCCATACTGTAATCCCTTCTCCTCTACTCTTCTCTCAGGATCTTGGGCATGCACACACACATGCCCGGTGTGGGTTTAAGCCACTGGGTCTGAGACTCGAACCATGGTCAACTACATGGGAGTTCAGTGATATAGCCATTACACCAACTGCTGGTCCCCAATTCAATATTGTTTTTTATTTTGAGTTGTTTGGTGGGGGGGATACCAAAATCATTTTAGTACTGGGGGCATAAGTGTTTTATTATGGCTTGATGGTCAATGCTTTTCAACTAAAGAATTGATCTGGGTTTCTTTGCTTGCTTGTTTTTTGTTGTTGTCTTACCTTTATGCCAACAATTTTCTAAGAAGTTGCTTGTGGTATTAGGCTGGATATATGGAAAAGAAAGGATTTTTGACTGTAACCTATTCCAGGTGAAATTTGCCATTGTGCTTATCACTATTTCTGGGAGGGATGATTATCAATTTAAAAGCAAAGCAGGTGGCATGGTAGTTAAGGTGCTGGACACTCCCACATGGCAAACCACAGTTTAAGTCCTGGACCTAGTGACTTGCTTTCCCACTTTCCCTCTCTCTCTCTCTATGTGTGTGTGTCTTTCTCTGATCAAATTAAAAGGAATGAATTAATAAATAGAATTAAATAAATGATTCTTTAAAAAAAAAAAAAGCACCCATATCTTTTGGTGTGGCAGGTGGTGGAGACATTTAGGCAGCAGGTATGATGGGTCCATGCAGTTCTCAGGATGGGCTATCCCTCAGGTTTATAAGCATCTGAGTCATTGTGCCTGATAAGGAAAGTGTGGCCTATGATTTTTGGCTTTCATCACCTTAGAAAGGAACAGGTAAAATGTCCAAAAGGGGCATTCACGCTGCCTTCTCAGCCACAGGGAAGATAGCTGATGAGCCTTCTCTTTAATATTCACTCATTCATTCATTCATTCAGTCTACACACATTTATTGAATGCCTACTAGTGTCAGGAAGCTAGGCATGGAAACCTAGTGAATAAGACAAATAAGTTCCCTTCTCTTGTGGAGCTTATGGCTTCGGAGAGGAAGACAGACAATGAAGAAGTGCTGAAGTACACAGACAGGGTAAAGTGGTGATAAGTGCTAGATAGAAAAGAAAAACAGGACCAGCTGGTGGCATGGAGGTTAGTGTGGCTGGATCTCACGTGGCTGACTGTGTGGTTAGAGTCCCAGACCCGACGGCTTGAACAACACACTGAGCTTGGGTGTGTGTGTGTCCAAAGTCCTGAGAGAAGAATGGAGGAGAAGGGATCACGATGTTGCCATTGCCCCTAGGGGGGTGAAGTCTCACTTTCTCTCTCTCAGTGTCTGTCTCTGTCTCTCTTTGGCAAAAGCATGCTCCCTACAGCAAAGAAAAAAAAGAAAAACAGATAATGTGATGGAAAGTGACTGCAGGGCAAGGAAGAGGAGTGTGATACTGGACAGGGCAGGGCAGGCCTCCTGGAGGTGGTATTTGAGCAGATGAGCAGATGTTGGTCATAAGGAAGAGTCAGTGTGTCAAAGTCTGGGGAGAAAAGAGAACAGCGAGCATAAAAATTCTGCAGCATTAATACTTGAGGAAGAGGAAGAAGGCCAATATGACCAAAATGGAGTAAGGGAAAGTGATTCAAGACGAGGTTAGGGGGTTAGGCAGGGCCTGGACCTCACAGATGTGGAGGACTTAGTAAGGACTGGAGATTTTTTTCTAAATGTGTCTATAAATGGCCTCTAAGCAGGTTTGGGGGGAATAACAGGTCTGATCAGTGTTATACTTTAATTCAGAGTCCCCCCGCCCAAGTGGGGGAGTGGCCCCTATCAGTGTGTGATCTGTCTTTGTCCTAACTGATTACCTCACTATCTGGGGTGGGCCAGGGTCTAAAGGTGAAATTCTTCAAGTAGAGCCATTTTTGGAATTTCACCGCTGATCTCTAACTCATTAATAATCCAGGTAAAACCACAGGGGAGAAAATTGGAGCTCAGCTGAGAGTCACGGCTGGACATTTTTTGGTAGAACACAACCAAATACCAAATGAAGACAAAAAGGCAACCCTGAGGATGAAACTGTGATCTACAGATGAGAAGGCAGTCTAACTCTGAATTTTCTAAATACACTAATCAGGATTTTTCTGGTTTAGAAAAAGGAAATATATATATATATATATATATATATATATATATATATATATTTTGCATTACAATGATCAGTCTCTTTTAAAGATCTGTCTTGCTAACTAAGGTGGTAAAATGATGTAAATTATGCTCAAGATGTCTTAACACCTCTGAGCACAGCCTGGGCCAGCCCATTCTGAGTACTCTAGGTCCTATCCACGTCAGCTGTGAGATCTTCTCATTGGATGGGAGCCCGGCAGCTGAGGTTTCTTAGGGTGTGGGTACGTTGTCCTATAGGTCTAGTGACATAGGTGGGACGCCTTTGCAATCCCAGCACCTAAATCCACCAGAGCCACAAAAGTTCAGCTCAGGACGTATAGGAGAAGGCAGCCTGAAGAAGACTCGCTTGTTTCTGCAGCAAGCCTCAGACAGACCGACAGAGTCCAGTGCTGCTGCCGGTAGTGAAAGACGCCACAAGCCTGGGCTGGAATGTGTCTGTCTTCAGCACCATGGCTGTTCCCATTTCCTCAAGTCCAGATGGAGTGTGTCCCGGGGACCACACAGAGCTTTGTTTAAATGCTCACATTAGCAGAAGGACGGGGATCCCATTGAATCATCATCTTCTGTCAAAAAGCCAAGTGTTGTTCAGAATGAAAACAGAGCTTTTCCCAGAGAGGCTAAATCCCTAGTACTGATTAGCCGTGGTGGTGCGTGTGAGGGGTGGTGGTGTTGGGAGTCGTGTGCCTCCACTGTTCTAAAGACGGGCACTCTTTGTCCTCCTCGCTGAGGCACAGGCTGAGTAACCTTGACCCCAAGACCCTCCACTGGGCTCACATGTGTGTGAGTCCAGCAGGAATTGTGGAATGTGTCTCTCCCTTGTCTGAGCCAGACATTAGAAATGAATACATTAAAGGATGGTGGTAACATGGACATTGTCAATGCAGACAAAGTGCTATTTATGTATGGTCACTGGCTGTCTTTCTCATGGGCTCAGGAAAAAGGGTAAGTTTGATCTTTCATCATGAATGACCGGGGTGTTCTTTAAACGCAAAGTCTGCATTAGCTGAAAATAGCCCAAACATTTTATTTTCTCTTTCCCAATTTTTGCCTATTCATACTCAGGAATAAAAGACTCAGCCAGTTCAGCTTCTCCAAAGATATGAAGAACATTATCTGTTTGCTTTCTAAGTACTCAATAAAGGACAATCCTCTCTGTTCACCTTGCCCGGATGAGGGTACGAATTCATTCACCCACTGGGTAGAAACTTAGCGAACACCTACCGTGGACTGTGCACTAGGTTAGGTGCTAAGTGAACATTAATACTTGAAAAAGGCAAAGGCCAAAAGTTGCCAAACAAGTCTAAGAAGCGACTTCCCCAAGTCCCAGAAGGAGATGATTTTGGTATACGCATCTTCCTGACTTCTGGTCCCGTGCTCTGACCACAACCCTTTACCACTAGACCACACTTCCCCAAATAAATAACTACTTCTGCATGCTGGCGACGGGTGTGAGGCAGCAGTTACGTAGGTGGCACCGACAGCAGCCTTTCACTTAATGTTGTAATAACTTCAGGGGTTATCGAACAGCTTCGTGTGGGTCAGCTCTATGTGAGAGCCACAGAAAGTCCAAAGTAGGAAATGTCTATATATGATAAGGACACGCTGCAGAGAAAAATGAATTCTTTTCCGTTTGGGCTAAAATCAGGTATGGGATTCTACCCTCCTGTTCACTTTTGGAACTCCCAGCTAGGAGGAGGAACTCAGCACACAGATAATCACAAACTACGTAAGTCTGGGTTTTATGTGCTCAGACTTGTCCAGAATGTGGAATCCCTGCCCTGCTGGAAGCCAGCACCCTGTTCACAGATACACACACACACCTGTCTCAGAGTCACCCTGACCTTTCCAAGTGGCCAAGACAATTTCACGAGTTGCTTCTGACTTGCTTTTATTTTTAGGCTACATGGTGTGTGCCCCACGTATTAAAATGTGACTTTTGCAGCCCTGAAATGGATACAATGGATTTACCAAAATGCAGGAATGTGTTAGCATGATCACTGGGATGCTGGTGGGGCAGGGGAGGGAGTCTGGGAGCCTATCACCTATACTTCTGCTTCTGTTGAATGCTGGCGTCCCTAGATGATGTTTTGGCCTATTTCCATCTTTATCCTTTCTTACCCAGAGGATAGAGGATCCAGGTCCTATGTCTGCATAGCAGTCACTTCCTCTGGGACCTGCCTCTTCTGTGTTCCATAGCACTCTGTTCTTGAGCCCTGTCAGATCACTTACTACTGCCCTGCAATCCTCTGTTGACTTGTTTGTTGGTCATCCCCATGAGGACGGATTCTCTCTGAGGACAGGGACAAGTCCATTCTGCTCATTACAGTAAGCATCGGCCCCCTGTCAGGGTTGGACCATAGAAAGCTCTCAATAATTCTTTGTTAAATAAAAAAAAATTAAAAAAAAAAAGGCCAGCAGGTGTCTTGGAGGTTAAGGTGGCTGGATCCCATACGGCCAACAATGTGGCTTGAGTCCTGGACCTGGTTGGCATCTTGAAAGTCAGCAGGGTACCTGGGATTGCGGTGTGGCCATACCCCCCGGGGGTGATTTCTCACCCCCATCCATCTCTTATGGTAAACCTATGCACCCAATATCAAAAACTAGAAAAACAAATACATAAATAAAATAAAGAATGAATATGTGCCTGTCCTTTTCAGAGTATGGATGTATTCCATCTCCAACTCTCTGGTCATAATGGTGCCAGGAAGGACAGAGTTAAGCTATCTGGAGGAGACAGGCTCGTCCAAAGACTCTTTTCCTTTTTTATTGGCAGAGGCAGGATAAGTGATATATGAGATAAATCCTGGATATAAAATCTTGACACATCTTTCAGGTGTTGGCCTGAGCTGCTTCAGACCTGAAGGGGAAGTATTAATAAATTAAGTCGTTCTAGGTTTTCTCTTAAGTGGCCCTGAGATTCATTCAGTTGTGAGTAGAAGGCAAGACCCGACCTAGGAATTCAGAGCTTGACCTACTTTGTCTAAAGCTAATAATAATAAGAGGAAAAGATAGATTCCTTCTTTCTTCTTTGTTTTTCTTAAAAAAAAAAAAAAAGTAGCCAAGGACAGTAAAGTAAGTTGTCAGATGATAGAGTTAGGAGAAACAAAGGCTACAGAACAGCTTTCGGATTCAGGGCAGCTCCAAGAAGTCTGTTTATGTATTATGTGTGCTTTTTTCTTTTTTCTCTCTTTTTTTTTCTTTGTGTGTGTGTGTGTGAAAAAAAAAAAGCGCCTAAATTCCCACCAACATAAACCAGTGACATACAATGATGAAATTCTGTTTTCACCTCTGCCTGTGACAGGGAATGCAAAAATAGCAAGCGGCCCAGTTCCACGAATCCCCGCCTCCCAGCCCTGGCCGCTCCCGCCGGGTTCAGATCTCTAAGAATGGAGGTTAGCGCACAGCCCCGCGCGAGCGCGCTCAGCCCCCGAACCCGGCGGATGATGTCAGGCGGCAGGAGCGGCCGCAGCCGGCCCGGGAAGGCCGCGGCCCCCGGGGAGCGGTGAGGGAGGGCGCCCTAGCCTGGCCGACGGCGCGCCCGGCTGCGCCGCGTCGCCTGGAGACGGCCCTGGCGGCGCTGTGTTGCTGTAAACAGCCGCTTCCCTGTTACTATCTATAGCAGGATCGCCTGGCCTGGTGCGGCGCCGGGAGGCAGGTCCGCGGTCCGGCTCCCAGCGCGCCCGGAACGATCGCCTGCTGCCCTAATCCTGCTTTACCCCTCTCTAGGTGCCCAGCGCTGGCCCTAGCCCGTGGGCAGAGAGTGGGAAAGGGGACATAGGAACTCTTCGGAGACCTGCGGCTTCGCGCCCGCGAGCTGACCGGCGGGCTGGGGCCTAGCTGGGGCAGGGTGACCCCAGCTGTCCTTTGCAGAGGGGCTGGAGACTGGGGAAGGTCTGGGGACGTAGAGCACTGTGGAGCACCTTGCCACCCGAAGCCTCGTTTTCCAGTATGCAGACCGCGCCTGGGGTCCTAGCAGCAGCGGTCTCCCAGCCTGGGCACTGCTGGGCACCGCCTTTCAGCTCTCCCCCTGTCCTGTCCCCCCCGCCCCGCCCCAATCCGCGCTGGAAAATCACCGGGCTCCCTGTAAGTCCAGCTTCCTGGCGGAACTGAACCAGCACCTCCATCCCGAACCTCTCCAGCGTGGACTTGTGTTCCCCACCCCCCAGAAGCTCACCCCCTCGTGTTATTCCAAATGATTAACCTGTCACGCAATACACCTTGGTCCTACCCCACCGCCAGACACATCTCAAAACGTAGCAAACGACCCACCAGACATCCTTGCACAGAGGTTTTGCATAATGTTTATCGGCTAATGTTTTAGGGATTTGACAGGAACACTAATATTCGCCCCCCCCCCCCCCAAGTGACCAACAAAAATAATGCGCCGTCTTCCTTAAAAACAAAACATAAAAGAAAACAAATGAAAGTACCCAACATCATATGCAGATGGAGTAGGTTATTGTATTCCCTATTGTTCTTATTTTGGATCCTTTACTTTCTACTCCCAAACGCAGTTAACAATCCCAGTATTGCTCGAGCCGCGGGCAGCCCCTTCTGCTTCCATATGTCGCCCAGAATGGGGGGTAGAATTGGGAATGCGGGTAGGGGCGCATTCCTTCAGAAGCCGAGACTCCAGCCCTTGGGGCTGTGAACCTGTGTCTCCTTTACCCGAGAACTCTCCCCAGTTCTGTAGTTTGGTCAAGGAGCGTCCCCGCCCCATCCCCCCGACTCCGGGAACAAGGGTCCGCATTGAACCAGGTGCGAATGTTCGCTCGTGTTCTCCGCCTTTCCCGCCTCCCCTCCCCGGGCCGCGGCCCCCGCCTCCCCCCGCGCTGCACCCTCAGTGTTGGCTGCAGCCCGGGAGCAGTTCCCGTCAATTCCTCCCCCCTTTTCACAGGATGTCCATATTAGGACATCTGCGTCAGCAGGTTTCCACGGCCGTTCCCTGTAGTCGTGGGGAGAACCACCCCAAAGCTCTCTACCTTGCGGGGCCCAAGAGACCCCTAATGCGGGTAATACGAATCACTCGTATGATCCAAGCACGCAGCAAGACCAGGAAAGGGGGCTGCGAGCTCGGTGGAGGCGACCCGGCGGCCGCGAAGGCGCCCCAGCTAGAGCGCCTCCCCTTCGGCGTCACGATGGTTACGCCCAGTGACGTGTAGGGCCCATTCTTCAGCTACTGGATAAAAGCAGAGGCTGCGGCTCCTCGTACTCTAACCGCATCTGCAGCGAGCAGCCGAGCAGCAGAGACTGAGCCCGCGGCGGCGGCGCAGCGAGCGAGCAGTGACCGCGCTCCTACCCGGCTCTGCTCCGCAGCTCCCACCTGTCTCCGCCCCTCGGCCCCTCTCCCGACTTTGCCTAACCACCACCATGATGTTCTCCGGCTTCAACGCCGACTACGAGGCGTCCTCCTCCCGCTGCAGCAGCGCTTCCCCTGCCGGGGACAGTCTCTCCTACTACCATTCACCCGCTGACTCCTTCTCCAGCATGGGTTCTCCCGTCAATGCGCAGGTAAGGCTGGCTTCGTGCCTCCGCGGGGCCGGGGCTCGCGGGGTCGCGGGGGAGAAGCTGCGTTGCGGGACGCGCAGGTGTTCGAGTAAGGGGGGTGGCTGCCGCCCTTACCAGGGAGCCCAGGACTTGTCGTAGTAAGAGTTGGTTCCTTCTTCGGCGCCAGGTTCACTCCAAACAGCCCCTGGCCCGCAGTCTATGGCTGGTCTCTGGCAGTAGCTGGGACAAACGTGTCCCGAGCAGAGACTCACTTTACTAGACTCAGACTCCTCAAGAAGGCGGCAAAAAGTGGCAGCCCTCCCTCCCCGGGCAGCCTGGAGCAGGGAGGTGGGGCGAAGGAGGAGGGTGCAGCAGGCGGGTGTGTAAAGCAGTTTCATTGATAAAAACCGAGTTCATTCAGGAGACTCCGGAGCGGCGCCTGCGTCAGCGCAGACGTCAGGGATATTTATAACAACCCCCCTTTCAAGCGAGTGATGCTGAAGGGATAACGGAACGCAGCAGCAGGATGGAGAAGGGCACTGCGCTGCGGAATTCTCGGGAGGACAGGGGGAGACCTTTCATCCAGGATGAGGAACATATAAGCGAACAGGAGCAGTCCATGGCAGGGCTATTTTCTCCCTGTCTCCCTGCTGCATGCGGCGCTGGGAACTGGGCTGCCCTACCCGTGTCTGCAACCCGCGCGCTCATGACAGCGTTCCCCTTCTGTTTTGCCCTAGGACTTCTGCACAGATCTGGCTGTCTCCAGTGCCAATTTCATCCCCACCGTGACGGCCATCTCGACTAGCCCGGACCTGCAGTGGCTGGTGCAGCCCACCCTGGTCTCCTCCGTGGCCCCATCACAGGCCAGAGCTCCCCACCCCTACGGAGTTCCCACCCCCTCGGCTGGGGCTTACTCGAGAGCTGGCGTCGTGAAGACCATGACGGGAGGCAGAGCACAGAGCATTGGCAGGAGGGGCAAGGTGGAACAGGTGAGGAGCTTACTGTACCTTCTTTGGGGGAGGCAGCGGTGGAGACGGGAGGACAGGATAGAGAGGGTGAAGCCGCTGATGCCTGACTGCACCTTCCGAACCTTGGCTTCAAGCCTTTCCGTGCCAAGTCAGGCTGATAGTCCCACCCTGAGGAGTACCTTTACAAGGTCTCTTAATAGTTCATCTCATGCTTTCAGATGGGGCTGTTCTTTGTTCTCTTGCTGAGAATCTTATTTTAAATGCAAGTCACACCCAGCCTGCAACTGCAGGTTAGAAATGGCTCCACTGAAGAGATGCCAGGGAGCTGGGAAGCTGTAGGAGCGGGTTTCACTGGGACGGATGAGTGGAGGAGATGGCAGACACTGTTACTGACTGTCGGTCTTTTTATTATTCCAGTTATCTCCAGAAGAAGAAGAGAAAAGGAGAATTCGAAGGGAAAGGAATAAGATGGCTGCAGCCAAATGCCGTAACCGCAGGCGGGAGCTGACCGACACGCTCCAAGCGGTAGGTAGACCCTGGGGATCACTCCTTTTAAAAACTTCCAGAGAAAGTTGGAGATGGGGCTTCAGGGAGCAGGGCCTGGAGTAAGACTGTGTCTTATGCTTTCCTTTGTCCCTCTGACTATAGGAGACAGACCAACTAGAAGATGAGAAGTCTGCCTTGCAGACCGAGATTGCCAACCTGCTGAAGGAGAAGGAAAAGCTGGAGTTCATCCTGGCAGCCCACCGACCTGCCTGCAAGATCCCTGACGACCTGGGCTTCCCAGAAGAGATGTCTGTGGCTTCCCTTGACTTGAGTGGAGGCCTGCCGGAGGCTGCCACTCCAGAGTCGGAGGAGGCCTTCGCCCTGCCGCTCCTCAGCGACCCTGAGCCCAAGCCCTCCGTGGAACCTGTCAAGAGCATCAGCAGCATGGAGCTGAAGGCAGAGCCCTTTGATGACTTCCTGTTCCCGGCATCATCCAGGCCCAGTGGCTCTGAGACCGCCCGCTCCGTGCCCGACGTGGACCTGTCTGGTTCCTTCTATGCAGCAGACTGGGAGCCCCTGCACAGTGGCTCTCTGGGAATGGGGCCCATGGCCACAGAGCTGGAGCCCCTGTGCACCCCGGTGGTCACCTGTACTCCCAGCTGCACTACGTATACGTCTTCCTTCGTCTTCACCTACCCTGAGGCTGACTCCTTCCCCAGCTGTGCGGCTGCCCACCGCAAGGGCAGCAGCAGCAACGAGCCTTCTTCTGACTCGCTCAGCTCACCCACGCTGTTGGCCCTGTGAGCTGGCAGGAAAGGGGGGGCGGCCGGCGCGCACAAGTGCCACTGCCTGAGTTGGTGCATTACAGAGTGGAGAAACACGTCTTCCCTTGAGGGTTCCCGTAGACCTAGGGAGGACCTTATCTGTGCGTGAAACACACCAGGCTGTGGGCCTTAAGGACTTGAAAGTATCCACCTGTGGACTCAAGTCCTTACCTCTTCCGGAGATGTAGCAAAACGCATGGAGTGTGTATTGTTCCCAGTGACACATCTGAAAGCTGGTAGTTAGTAGCATGTCGAGCCAGGCCTGGGTCTGTGTCTCTTTTCTCTATCTCCTTAGTCTTCTCATAGCATTAACTAATCTATTGGGTTCATTATTGGAATTAATCTGGTGCTGGATATTTTCAAATTGTATCTAGTGCAGCTGATTTTAACAATAACTACTGTGTTCCTGGCAATAGTGTGTTCTGATTAGAAATGACCAGTATCGAACTAAGAAAAGATATGACTTTATTTTCTAGTAGATAGAAATCAATAGCTATATCCATGTACTGTAGTTTTTCTTCAACATCAATGTCCATTGTAATGTTACTGATCATGCATTGTTGAGGTGGTCTGAATGTTCTGACATTAACAGTTTTCCATGAAAACGTTTTATTGTGTTTTTAATTTATTTATTAAGATGGATTCGCAGATATTTATATTTTTATTTTATTTTTTTCTACCTTGAAGTCTTTTGACATGTGGAAAGTGATTTTGAATGAAAAATTTAAGCATTGTTTGCTTATTGTTCCAAGACATTGTCAATAAAAGCATTTAAGTTGAATGCAACCAACCTTGTGCTCTTTTCTTTGCATTCTGGAAGTTTCGTAAGAGTCTCAAAGATATCATCTTTGTGCCCCGTTTGTCATGAAAGGTAGCTCTTGAGAGGAGACATGCCCCTCTCAGAATGAAACTCAAAACTGATTTTTGGAATATTTTACAAATCCATGTCTATCTTCACATCATGGTGGTAAAATTCTGTGCACACTGATCCTGGGGTAGGAATCTGCCGTGCAATAACTTTTGTGGGAACATGTTTTCCTGCCAATTCTTCTGTTTTGGTAATCAAATGAGGGGGTATTTAAATCTGGTTATGCTAATATTAGAGATCAAGATGTCTTGATCTTAAAGGAATCCTTTTGGCAAAAAGACTAAACTTTACACAAACTATTTTAATTTTTCATTGCTACGAAATCATGTGAAAGGTTACTCCTACCTTAAAGGTGAGCAATTGAAGAATGACTAGAATGAATGACTTTCTCAGGATTCCACTTTGGGATTACAATCTTACCTTTCCACTCTATCCTATCCCTTACACTGATCTGCCTTTTAACATTTGGTTAAAAATAGTTTTTGCCCAGGGCTAGCCAGGTGGTGTGGTGGTTAAGGCAGTTGGATCCCACATAGCCAATTGCAGTGGCTTGAAAAAAACATGCCAGAAATGTGCACATTCATGGCTAAAATCCCAAGAGGAGAACAGAGGAAAAGGGATGGAAGCATGGCCAGCACCCCGGAGGGGAGGGGGGCATGATTTCTCACTTTCCCTCTCTATGTGATCTCTCTGACAAGTGCATGCACCCTATAGCCAACTACAATGGAGATAAGAACAAAAGGTTAAAACAGCGAAAATGTTTCAGTCTGTGACTCCAACGTGTGATCATTTAGATGGGCGGTCTTGTTCTTGAAGAAGAGGGTTTTTGTTCTATCCCATCGTCATGAATGCCTTGTGATTTCTGAAGTTTCTTTTAGTACCATATGCTGTTCTTTTAGCTTACACTGGAGGAAGAAAAAGTTGGCTCTGAGAATTCGAGAGGGATTTCAAACAGTATAAATCATGGTTGATCATATTGTAAATAAAAAGTTACATAATAGTTCAGTAAGGAAAAGTCAGCGTGACTCTGAATAAGCCTTCGCTTAGAAACTTTATCACCTTAAAGAACATGACCTTTGGCTGGGATACCCCAGATAAGAGAGCACTTACACGCACATTTCCAAACCACAGAGAAAGGAGACTGTGCCCTTCTGAAGGCACCATGCATGGAAGCCAGAGGCTCTGTTTCCAGGCATGCCAAGTGGAACAGGAGCTTCAAGGCCAGTCTTCTAATGCTTTGGTGATAATGAAAATCACTGGGTGGTTACGGGTGTCACAGTCAAGTTAAAAGTTTTCATTTAAAACGATTGTTCCGTGAAGGTCGATGGTCTCACCCATGATCTCTCTGCGTCTCCCATCATAACTGTCATTTGAAAGCAACTGACTTGGGTTCTTTAGAGCACTATTTTTTTAAAAACAACATTTTTTTTTTAATTTTAGAGAGATTTTTGATATAGGATGCGTGCGCTCAACAGAGAGACGGCCAGTGAGAAATCATCCCTTGGGGAGATGGCCATGCTGCAATCCTTTCTCCATTCTCCTCTTGGGATCTTGGGCACACATGCCCACGTGCCCAGCATGAGTTTTAAGCTGCTGGGTCTGGGACTTGAACCGTGGTCGACTACTTGGGAATCCAGCAATGTAACCATTACGCCATCTGCTGGTCCCTTTAGAGCACTTCTATATCACGTGCCACCTGGGTATTCTTTCTGCCACCCTGGCAGTAAGGAAACCAGCCTTAAGCTTGCTCTTTCCTGTCCAAGGGTACATATTCTGCAGCGTGTAAACATGCCCTAAACTGAATCTGAAATGAATATCAGTAGCACCCAGGTCTGAAATGACAAAGTGATACCTTGTAAGGAGCCCGCTGGATCGCCTAAGTCCATGGTAATAACAACCTGGGGAAGGAGATTTTCCAGATGGAGAAGGGCAGCTGGACCTTCAGCCATGGGAGTGGCCTGCTCCTGGGGACCTCACTGATGGCCCCTCTCAGTCCCGTGCTGACTATAGAGGAGAACATTGACAGGCTTGGCTGAGGCCTAGACATAGGCCTTTCCTCTATTTCACAATAGCCCAGTTGGGACCAGGCTGCTCCATCTACAAGACTGAATGAAAGGTTCAGGGAAAGGGAATCTCTTCAATGGGTTTCTCAGGGGCCACAGGGTCTCCATTAGTATTGACACTTCACTAAGTTCCCTGCCCATCACTTTCATGGAACTGACCAAAAAAAAAAAAAAAAAGAAAAAAACCCCAGGAATTCCCTTTTTCCAGCTAATGGGCTCCTCCCAAGCCCTCCTTTCCTGATTAGGATTCAACAACTCCCATGGATGACTGAAACTGAGCATGTCAACTTTCTTTCAGAGAAGATGGTGATCTCTACCCACAAGATATGGCTTTCCGCTAGTCTCAATAAAACAACTACCTCTGGGACCACCACTTAACAACAATATAAGACATACACATGTAATAGAAGGGGACGGAGGCGGGGGTCATTTCCTCATAGGGGCCATGTCCAGTGTAGCTCACCAGTAAAGCCCCAGGATCTAGTGCATTTATTCACCCCATTCCCAGGGTGAATAAATTCTGCTCTATTTCCACAAGCGGAAATATATTCCATAGATACTCTCCAACTACTCTTATTTTGGGCCCTATTTGGATGCGAAACAATGGGGATTTTACTTACATCTTTTTCGTCTGGCTGCAAACATATATCCCACTTCTATTCTTACCTCCTGGGGTTCCTCTACTGTCTCCCCGGAATACCTTTGCCAGTGAAACTTCAGAGCGAATGTGCCCCCCTGTGCTTCTGGCTCCATGTTAATTTTAGATGGAAAAAAGGCAGAGAAAGGAGAAAATATTTATCTTCATAAAACAGTGAATTGTTGATTCTGTATCATCTTTACAAATCACTGTGTCTTGTGTAATTATAAAAATTAAAGGGTAGGATTTAACAGGTTTTTTCTAATAACAGTAATTTTGTATCAGCAGCAATTCTCATCTGTGAATGAAAGTAAATCAATTACGATATCTCTAATTAATGGACAAAGAGACGGAGGCACAGCAAAAGTTCTCAGATGATTGAGGAAATCATCTAAAGTGTCAATGTCTTTTGAGTAAAAAAAATTGCAAACAAAACTTAATCTTTAAACTGTGTGAAACTCCTTCAAATTCCTCAAAAAGTAAATGGAATAAGAGCATCACGTGAATGAGGAACAGCAGAGTGTTTTTACATTGTGCCGTTTCGCTATTAATTGAAGAGTTCAGAGCCAGCAGGTGGTATAGTGGTCAAGGCATTGGGCTTTTGCATGGCTGACTGCAGTTTGAGTCCTGGACCAGGTAGCTTGAAACTCATGCTGGGCACATGTGTGTGCGTTCCCAAAATCCTGAGAGGAGAATGGAGGAGACAGGATTATGGTGTAGCCATCCCCCATGGGGGTTGATTTTTCACTTTCCGTCTTTCTGCCTCTCTGTGTCTCTGGCGTGTGCATGCACCTTATAGCAAAAATCTCTCTTAAAAACAAACAAACACATTGAGGAGTTCACTCTGATTCCTCCTCGACTTCATCTCCTGGTCTTTTCTCCTACAAGCACTCTGCTCTCAGGACTGCCTCCATTCTTTTTTTTTTTTTCCTGGAGAGGTTTTTGTTATAGGGCGCATGTGCTCACCAGAAAGACAGAGAGAGAGACATAGAGATAGAAAGTGAGAAATCACCCTCCAGGGGGGATGGTCACGCCGCAATCCCTTCTCCATTCTCCTCTCAGGATCTTGGGCACGCACGCACACGCGCCCAGCATGAGTTTTAAGCCACCGGGTCCGGGACACGAACCACGGTCGACTACATGGGAGTCCAGCTACATAGCCATTATGCTAACTGCTGGTCCCTTGGACTGCCTCCATTCTTGACACAGACAATGCTCGGGCATACGGCAGGGCATTTGCACTTGCTGTCAGGCTGGTTGAGCCTCTTTCTCCAAGCTGGCACCTTCAGGTTATTCAGCACTCTGAGATCAAAGACCATCTTCTCCAAGAAGGTTTCCCTGATCTTTCTATATAGGGTAACCTCTGCACACACTCTCTCCTGAGGACTCTCTCATTACCCCGTGTTGATTTTTCACAGCATGTACCACCAACTGCAACATCTAATTTTTTTTTCCTTTCCCTTTTTAAACACCTTTTGCTTCTTATCGCTGGACTGTAGATTCCACATGAGCAGAAACCTTTTCTGTCCTAATCATAGCTGTACTGCCAGTGTCTATTACACAGTTGAATGCTTGTTGAATAAATAAAGATGGATGAATGAATGAATGCAGATGAAAATTACAAAAATTTCTAAAGGGAAATAGAACTTAAAAGTGAAGAAAAACTTTGGACCTTGTAGATTTCTTCCAAACTAAAAGAGCACGGTCCCCTAAAAAATTCCCATCAAGGGCTGGCCCAGCTATAGTGGCATGCACTGGTAAGACACGCCCTATTGCTCCACAGGCTCAGGTCACATGGGAGACCTAGGTAGTTCCCAGCCCACCCCAGCTATATCAGAAGAGGAGGCAGGAGGATTGAGACAGAGTGAGACCCTGTCTAAAACAAAACAAAATGAAATAAAATAAAATTCCTGTCAAGGGTTCTATAATATATTTTTTAAATAATTATTTTATGTAAATTTCTTTCTTTCTTTCTTTCTTCTTTCTTTCTTTCTTTCTTTCTTTCTTTCTTTCTTTCTTTCTTTCTTTCTTTCTTTTTTTTTGGAGAAGTTTTTGCTATAGGGTGCATGTGCTTACCAGAAAGACAGAGAGAGACAGAGAGACAGAAAGCGAGAAATCACTCCCCCAGGGGGGATGGCCACGCTGCAATCCCTTCTCCTCCATTCTCCTCTCAGGATTTTGGGCACGCACGCACATGCACCTGGCATGAGTTTAAGCCACTGGGTCCGGAATGGGAGTCCAGTGACATAGCCATTACACCAACTGCTGGTCCCTAACTTTATTTAGTTTGACCAGAGAGGGACAGAGAGAGAGAGAGAGAGAGAGAGAGAGAGAGAGAGAGAGAGAGAGAGGGAAAGTAAGAAAGCAAGTTGCCAGATGCAGAACTGAAACCATGATCCACCATGCGGAAGTCCAGCGCTCTTAACCACCCCACCACCTGGTGCCCCAAAGGTTCTATAACATTAGAACAAGGAACTAGGTAGCTTGAGAAGAAGTTTGAAGGGTAAACTGAAGGAGAGTGATGCTTCTAGACGAATTACATATTGAAGAATTGTTTTAGCATCAAATACAAAAGAACAGGGGTCAGCAGGTGGTGTGGTGGTTAAGGTACTGGACTATGGTTTGAGTCCTGGACCTGGCAGCTCGCTTTCTCACCTTCCTTCTCTCTCTCTGTGTGTGTCTCTCTGGTGAATGCATGTGTCCTATAGCACACTTAAAAAAATATTAATAAATAAAATTTTTTAAAAATGCAGAACAGATGTATCTATAAACTAGGCATAGCCACCTTCAAAGGAACAAAAAGTTATGGTTTTAACTTTTATCAATATAAAAATTTCAGAAAATCACACGAATCCTTTTGAGTTCATTGGTTCCTCGCAGTGTGCTAAAAGTACAACCTCTCACCTAGTTTGATTTAGTCCAGGTTAGAATAGAAGAATCAGGATTGACGACTACCATTATCATGATCAAAATCAATGCCATTTTCATAACCCTCACTTGTCGGGGATATATGCCCAGACCTGAGGAAAAGCAGGTGACAACAGGTGCACCTGAAACCTAGTAAATGAGTTCAAAGTCTCTGAAGGGGGCGGGCTAGACGGATTTCCGTTTTCGTTGCACACATGAGAAAGCAACAGGAACATAAACCAGTTTAGTTGCCACATAATTCAGTTCAGTGGTTCCACACACCCATTTATGGACTAAACCCAGCTGCCCTTCCTTCGCCCAAGGAGCATTGTTTAGTTGCTTAAGAGGACACAGAACAAAAAGGGCTCTGGCCATTGTCCCAAGGAAGCTTCCTGGCTGAATGGTCATTGGTTCTTCCTTATTAGAAGCTGTTTTTCTTTCAGTTCATGGTGCTTGGGTTAGGTTCAATCAGGTGATTAGGATGTCGAAGAACCCACAGGGGTCTGATTGTAGGTTACATTAGAAGCAGACCTGGACTGGCCCTATGACCTGGTGATTAAGGGAGTCAGATCCCATCTGGAGGACCTCGCAGTCTGAATCCTAGTTCTGATGGCTTGAAAAGTATGTGTGTGTGCGTGCATGCTCAAATCCTGACAGGGTGAAGAAATGGAGGAGAAGGGTTGCAGTGTGACCCCTTGGGGGTGCTCCCCACAACCTCACTCAGTACATCTCGCCAGCAAGCACACGTAAACTGTGGGAAAAAAAAAAAAAAGAAAAAGAAAAGAGAAGAAAAAGAAAGACAGCGACTCATATGAAGGTGACCCTGCCAAAGGATCTGGAATAAAAGACAACACCTTCATCCCAAGGACTCTAATTGCTGCCATGTTTATTTTGGGAAGCAATTTGTTGTCAGATTTATGAAAAACAATAATCTGTTTTCAGGCTTTTTGAAGTCAATCATGGGACTATCATCACAGCTTACTTTATCAAAACAATACAATAAATTAATCTGAGGCATTACTGTGGGTCCATCACGGTAGAGGGTTCAGAGCATAGACTCAGCTTGACCTTGGGAAGGTTACCTCTTTGAATCTTAGTTTCCTCATCTGTAAAATGGGAGTAATAATTTACCATTTGGATTTGTTGTGAATATCAGGTGCATTATTATACATCTAGTGCTTATTTCAGAGCCTGGCACACGGAAGTTTGATAGAAAGGTTAACTGTTATTATCTTCATAATTTAGGAACATGGAGGTCAAGAGGAGCAAGCATGGGCTTCATTTCACTCAGTAAAAAGTTTCTGGGTGTCTACTATGTGTCAGCTGTTGGATTCAGATGTGAGCCAGACACAGTCCTGTCTTCAAAGAGTTACTGGTCTAGTATGAGAGTACGAGAGACACAAAAAGACATACATTGTCATACACCATAACAGTGGAAATGAGGACCAGGTGCAGGGGCACGCTGAAGAGAGAGTGAGGAATTCTACCTGGGGAGTCTCTGAGGTGGCGATCTCCTAGTTGGGCTTTGAAGGTCTATGGAATTTGCCAGACGAGTAAGTGGCAGGGCGGAGAGAATCCAGGCAGACGCATAGCAATGTCAGGCACAGACTCATGAAACAATGAATTTGGTTTTGTTGGGCTATAAAGTATGCACGCAGAGGGGGGAGAGGAGGAAAGGGTGGAGATGTAATTACAGAACATCACATAAGTACATTTAATTTCAATTACATCAATATTGCAGCTTCAAAGTGGAGGGGGCTGGAGATAGGTCAAGAAGAGGTAACTGTGGCCAGATCATGAAGAGACTAGTATTTACTTAGTTCAGCTGTGTGTAGGCTGAACCAAGGCAATGGTGGTGGGAATGGAGAGGCAATGAGAGGTAATTAGGGGGTAGGACTGTCGGGACTTGGTGATTGAGTGGATGTGGGAGGCCAAGGAGAGGGAGGAATCTGAGCTCACTGCCAGGTTTACCAGGTTGACACACAAGGAGGCCTGTGGGTCCATTAAAGACCTTGTGACTATAGGAAGGAGAGCAGGTTTGGGGAATGAAAAGGTAACCTCCATATCGAACATGATGAGTTTGCAATGCCTGTGGAATCTCCAGGAGAGATGTGGGCAGCTGGAATTGCACAACAGAGGTTCTATAAGATGCATTTATAGAGCTTGTCTGGATAGAAGCTGGAGCCCTGGGGAAAAATATTGATAATGGCTAACATTTTTGCATGCGCTTGCTACATGCTAGTCTGGGCTATGCACTTCACAGGCAAAGCTAAATCAGAGGCCGTATTTGCTTTGCTCATCAATGCACCTCTAGCAATTGGCACATAAAAGGCATTACATCAGTAATGTGATTTAGTAGTTGCACTCCTAATGCTAGGTAAGCTTCTCCTGTGCTGCTTAGGAATAAAAACAAACAGCTCACAGTAATGTGGGCTTACAGTGTGCTAGACACTTATGAACATGTACATGTATATACATATATTCGATTTTAAAAATTAATTATTTTAATCTGACCAGAGAGGGACAGAGTGAGAAAGAGAGAGCAAGAGCGATAGAGTGAGAAAGCAAGCCACCACGTCAGGGCCTCGAACCATGGTCTGCCACATGGAGTCCAGTGTCCTTAACCACCATGCCACCTGCCGGCCCCTATATATTCAATTTTTTAAAAAATCCTAGAGTAGGTCCTACTATTATTCCCATTTCACAGATTAAAATCTGGTCGCGGTGTAGAAGATAGTAATCTCCTCAAGATCATCCAACTGCAGTGGCAGAGCTAGAATTTGAGCCCAGGTAGTGGCTCCTGGGCTCAGCCACTAGGAAGAAAAACAAAGCAAAACCAATATCCCCAACAATCCTGCAGGCCGATGGAGATGGAAGCGCTCCCGTCCTTTGGAGAGCCTCCCTCCACTCAGGAGGGCTTCTTTCCATTCCTGACCCGCCCCTCCTGGCTCCTGGGCGGAGGGAGGGCTGGCTTCTTAGGGACCTCCCAGAGAGACGTGGGGAGATGCTCTCTCAGCGCCCCTTCTCCGCGCCCTCTGCATCCTCACGGTGTCCCTGTCCTAGTCTGCCAGGCCAAGGTTTCTCCTGGCCCTTCCCAGCTTCCGGCCCTTTGCTCCTGGCCAGGTCTCAGGGGCAGGCGGTGCCAGGACCTCGCGAGCCCTCTATTTACTGTTTGGTTTCCACGGTGACACGTAGGCGCCGTCAGCGCCTCCAGTCACCCGCCCCGCAGCGCTGCCCCCGCCCGGCGCCGTGACGTCTGCCCGCCGCTTCCGTTCTGCCCATATTTGGCGCAGGCACGGCGCCGCGGGAAGCCGCGAGCGGGACTCCCGGCGCGCCCCGCCCCTGCCCGGCCACGCCCCCGTGGAATGCTGGCCGCGGCTCGGTTCCGCGCCCCTGCCCCTCGCGCGGGACCCGCGTGGAGGCGGGCGCGGGGGCTCTGCGGACCCGGGAGAGGACGCGGGGCGTTGAGAGATGAGCTCAGGTCTCTGCCGTCCCGTGTCTCTGCGCGTTGAAGCTGCAGTCGAGACGTGGGGCTGTCTCGTCTGTTTTGGGTGGGGGATCTGGGATCACGATGTTCTCGCTCAGTGCCCGGAAGTCGTGGAAACAGCCACCCCTCGCCTAACTCGCTTTTATAGGCGCAAACTTAAAACCCCTGCCCTGGGCGCGGTAGAACGCTTTGAAGACGGAGTTCTGGGGTCAGTCTTGCCCCTAGGGAGAGAGGTGACCTTGGGAAGGCCACTTCCTTTTCCCTGGCGAAAGGAAACGGGGGCGGTTGCGGCATAATCAATGGCTATGGGGCAGGCGTTCCAGCACCTTCCAACCACCCCCTCCCCAAGACGTAATTGGAATGTCAGTGAAGGTCTTTGAGGATCCCTGCAGTAATTGGATCTTTGCCTCTTTGCGCCTTGCTCGTATTAGACGCTTTATTAACTTCAGTTAACCGATTATTGATAAGGATGGGTTGCCTTCGGATTTCACCTTCGTGAGTCCAGACCCCCGCAATTCCTCTTCCAGGCGGAGATGTTGCAGTGATTAATACTTGCGCGGCGGGGTTGCTGATGTAAAGCGATTTGCAGATGTAAAGGGCAATAAACATTCCTGGGAGGAATCCAGCGAGATTCCAGAAGTCTCTGAGGGAACCAGCCGTGGGCGGGTACTGCCGGGCCAGGAGGCGGGGGTGGGGCGGGCATTGCCGCAGTGGCTACTGCTCGGAGCCGATCGACCGCCATGGCAAAGACAGGAGTGGGGTTAATTCTTTATTGTCACCGTATCCCTCACCCCTGTCCTCCGGATTCCTCAATTCCTCTGCCCAAAGAGTGTGCGTTTTAAAATTTCAGGACTTCAAGACGTCAGAGATTAGTATCGAACTTATTTCACAAATGGGGGAACCGAGGCTCAGAGAAGTTGGTTCATTCATCCCATCTTGTAAGATAGAAAAGCCAGGCTTTCTGCCTTCTCATACTGCCCCTGTCTCCCTGCCTGGGTACTTCTACCGTGTTCCTGTGACTCCGGGATCCTGTGGGCTGGCTCAGCCGGTGGGGTGGACTGTTAGGCTAAATACTGACTACTTCTGGCCTCTGAACGAATGCCACTGACACGTGCTGCCATTCACAGCCCGCAGCGTGACGCCAGCCCTGGGGTGACAGCCAGCAGTGTGTACTCCCTTAAGTCACAAGCATTCCTCCTTAGGCTACCCTTGCCTGCAGAACTGGACTTGGCTGTTCTGAAACCAGTCTCAGACTAGCACTTGGTCACTTTTCTTGGTTACCCGATCCCTGCATTACAGTTTTCTCAGCCAAGACCAGGCAGAAGGCCTGAGTAGCCAGAGGCCCTGGAAACCTCTTTTGTGCTCTTTGGATGGGCTTTCCATGACACGTGAATTGCTGTGGAGGGGCAGAGCCCCTTGAATTTTCACCTCGCTTTTTCCCTTTCCGTCTCAACCAGCTTCCTCTCACACACCATTTCTTCCTTAACTCCGAGGCTGAACGTGAAGACAACACATACTGAGAACCTGGGCCCTGCCTTCGCTCCAAGCCTCCTGGGTTTGAGGGTGGGCTTAGAGCCCCCTCACCTTTCTCTCGCAAAAAACTCGGAACTACCCGGCAGAACAGCAGCTCTGCCACCTGGTGGATGCGTGAGGTACACGCCCTTCTTCAATTCCAGAAGCATCTTGGTGCCGGCTGGGGGCAAGTGTTTCTTTGCTTTCTATCACAGCAGGTGTTGTGGATAAGGACGCTGGATTCCCACATGGCCAACCATGGCTCAAGTCCCGGACCTGGTGGCTTGCTTTCTCACTTTTCCCTTTCTCTCTCTCTCTCTCTCTCTCTCTCTCTCTCGTTAAATATAGAAAAAAAAATAACAATAACAAATGGAAATAAATAAATAAATAAATAATTCTTTAAAAAAAAAAAGAAATAACAAAACTTGGCAGAAACAAAACAAGACCAACAACCTCTCCCTTCAAGAAACCTTTCCAGTTTTTTCCCCTTCCTGGTTTGTATCTGAGGATCTGGTTGATTTGGATGCCAAAAACAGTTTTGTTGTTTCTTTGGCCAGGTCTGCTTTTTACTTTTCTGCTCTTCACACTCTACTGGGGTGGTCTTCGAATGTTCATAGAAAACATGTATTATGAAAAAAAAGTAAAGGTTTTGAAAATTTTTGGACCCAAATAAACCCATCCTTTAATTCTACTTTCCATGAACTTTTCAAAGAACCTTGCCATTTATTTTTTATTTTATTTTATTTTATTTTATTTTATTATTTTTTGGAGAGGTTTTCGCTATAGGGCACGTGCGCTCGCCAGACAGAGAGAGACATAGAGACAGAAAGCGAGAAATCACCCCCAGGGGGGATGGTCACACCGCAATCCCTTCTCCTCCATTCTCCTCTTCAGATCTTGGGCACACACGCACAAGCGCCCAGCGTGAGTTTTAAGCCACCGGGTCCAGGACGCGAACCGCAGTTGACTATGTGGGAGTCCAGCGACATAGCCATTACGCTAGCTGCTGGTTCCCGAACCTTGCCATTTAATTCCCACCTCCTCCATGACAGCCTTTGAAGTCTCCTCTGCTGTGATCTGTAATACACCTGCACCCTACCGCACCACGCATGGTCCACTTCCAGGCTGTCTTCCTCACTGTCTTTTCTTTGAGGGGGGCGGCCAGATCTTGTGTGTCTTTGTGTTTATAGACTTCTTGGTGTTTAGCACAGGGCTGGAGACAAACCTGCTCTTATTAGAACCTTAATTATCAATTGATTAATTTATTTCTACAGACACAGCCCTAAGCCTTTGCTTCCATAAATCTTTCAGAGCTCTTGGTTCTTTGAGGGAACCTAGATAGTGATCTAATCAAAGGCGGCCTTGCACAATAAGTAGTTTCACAAAGCAGTTTCACAAGAGAACACGGACACCACCCAGAGTGGGATGAGGAAGTTTGAAAGTGGACTCTCAGAAAGATCCGGAGGAGGTCGGCAAGGAAAGGTCAAAGGACAAAGACTTAGAAGGGGTGAGGGTCTCTGATTCTGGGATTGGAGAGGTGTCACAGCCAGCTTTATATCCAGACTCCCACCACTTGCTGTGTGGCCTTGGGCAAGTTTACTCTCTTCTCTGAGTTTTCTCATCTGTAAAAACAAACACCTGTCTCACACCGAGACAATGAGGATGAATGGAGGTGATGTTTGTAAAGTGCTGGAATAGCACTTGGCAGATGGTAAGTGCCGCAGGTGGGTTCTCCGGCGTGGCTGTCCCTTACACGGCATGGCGAAGACGATGTGATCTCTTGGTTCTCATCTACACTGGCATTTGGGGCAATGCATCAGCTTTGGGGTCCGGCAGGTGTGAGTTGATTTGCATCTCTGTTGGTGCTGTCTGACCTGGGGCAGGTCACTCCTAGTTCCTGGAGCCTCAGTTTTCTTATCTGTGAAGTGGGGATAATTGTACTCCAAAAGACTAGTGAGTTCTGCATTGGTAAACTGCCTGGCACGCAGCTTAAAAACCAGAAGCCATAGTTACTATTATGGACAAGAAGGGCCTTTTATAAAGGAAAATAGAATCCTCCAAATCTTTGGAGTTTCAAGAAACATATTAAACAGCAGTGAGACCAGTCTGCCTTCTAGAGCTCGAGGGTGAGGTGGGCCATGGGATGGGGCCAGGAGGCGATATCGCAACATCTGAAACCAGGAATGGTCTGAATTGCACAGTGGCTCTGTGAACATTTTCTGCTCGAGGCTGTGCCGAGGGTGTGGACCTAGTAGGGCCAGATGCCAGTGGGCCCCTCCTGCTCTCCACACACCTGAGGGGGGGTTTGTAGGAGAGGGTGTGGCTGGGTGGGCCCTGGAGACCTGTGTTGTTGAGGGCGTGTGCGTGGGGGGCGGGGAGTGTGGGAATGGCCTAGAGAGGTCCCGCCCTGGGAGTTGGACTCCCAGGCCTGGCGTGGCCTCCCGCGTGGCAGAACCTGCCTGTGCAGCTCCTCAAAGCTGCCATTCCAAGTCCTGACCCAGGACACCCAGATTGATGGCTAGCAATTATCTGCAGGGGTGGTGGTGGGGAGGGTTAGGGTAGTCTTCGAGCCAAATTGATCTCAAGTCCCTTCCATGCCTGTGTGGAAAAGCACTGAATGGGATATGCGGACACTGTGTGTATTTGCACACAGCTCTTTCTGAAGGAGGAAGCGTGGCCAACCACACAGTGCCAGGGTGCTGCAGCCCCTGGGGTTGCTGGGAGTCTACTCTCTACACTTGACAGTCTGTGTACCCTGGGACATGCGAGGAGTTCTGTACTCCCAAAAGGCCAGGGCAGGCATCTACCACTGAGTAAACTGTTTGGGGATCCCCAACACAGTCAGATCTGGATAGATTCACCTGAGGGGGCTTCTGGGCTTCACAGAGGAGACTGTAAGCCTCCTTCCAAACTCATATCCAGTAGTGGCAACAGAGTGGGCCCTAGTGAGTAACCTCTAGGCCAGAATTCTATTTTTAAAGGTAGAGATGAAAGGGAACCAGTAGGTGGTGTAGTGGTTAAGACGCTGGACTCCCACATGACCAGTTAGTGGATCTAGTGGCTTGAAAATTATGCCAGGCATGTGTGCATGTGTGCCCAAAAGCCCATGAGGAGAATGGAGAAAAGATTATGGAGTGGCCATCCCCTCTGGGGGGTGATTTCTCACTTTCCCTTTCACTGTCTATGTCTGTCTCTCTCAGGCAAGTGAATAAGCCGTATGGCAAAAACCTTTTATTTATTTATTTATTTTTTAATTTTTAAAAAGGTAGAGACTACTTTTTTAAAAATACAACTTATCAGATTGGCCCCATGGCTTGAGGGTGGAGAGCGGGACCTTACATGGCAGACTATGCAGTTGAACCCTGGACCTGGTGGCTTGTAAAAGAAGCTGGGCACATGTGCAGGGGTGCTCCAAATTCTGGCTGGATGGAGAAGTGAAAGAGAAGGGATTGTGTTGTGACAATGCCTCATTGGGAGGGGAGGCGCTCTCTCTCTCTCTCTCTCTCTCTCAGGCACGTGAGTGTGCACACCCGTTGGTAAAGTAAAACAAATATAGCTTTCAAAGAGTCACGAAGGTGCTAATATCGCTTGTCCCTGGGGAAGAGGGAATGCGTGTTTGTTTTCTTCTTTTTGTCATTTGTACTTTCTGATTTTTTGCTTTTGGCAAGCACATACTGTTTTTGTAATAAGAAAAAAATATTTAAGAAATGTTCTCAGTAGAGCAGTATGTTTGTTTTTAAATAGATAACAGAGCATAATAAACGGGAAGGCTCAGACACCCTCTTCTTTCTTTCCTTTTTTGCTTTGCCATCCTCTTTTGAAAAGAAACAGATGCTCCTGGTAAAATCTTTGAAAATTCAGATAATCAAAAAAATAGAAAAAATAAGTAATTGACTGCAATCCCATCATGGGGATAAATACTGTCTTTTTTTCGGGAGAGGTTTTTGCTATAGGACACGTGCGCTCACCAGACAGAGACAGAGAGACAGAAAGCGAGAAATCACCCCCCAGGGGGGTGGTCACACTGCAATCCCTTCTCCTCCATTCTCCTCTCGGGATCTTGGGCACACACGCACATGTGCCCGGCGTGAGTTTAAGCCACTGGGTTTCGGGACTTGAACCTCAGTCGACTACATGGGAGTCCAGTGACATAGCCATTATACCAACTGCTGGTCCCACCACTGTCATTTTTTATTCTACCTTTCTAATGCATATTTTAGGTATTTTTTTTTGAGGTTTTCGCTATAGGGCACATGCGCTCGCCAGACAGACAGACAGAGAGAGACAGAGAGACAGAAAGCGAGAAATCACCCCCCAGGGGGGGATGGTCACGCCGCAATCCCTTCTCCTCCATTCTCCTCTCGGGATCTTGGGCACGCATGCACACGCGCCCGGCGTGAGTTTTAAGCCACCGGGTCTGGGACGCGAACCACGGTCGACTACGTGGGAGTCCAGCGACATAGCCATTACGCTAACTGCTGGTTCCCAGGTTTTTTTCTTTTTTAAAAAAGTTTTTGCCTTAGGGCACACACTCTCACCGGAGAGAGAGAGACAGAGTGAGAGGCGAAGTGAGAATACTCCCCACCACCACCAGGATATGGCCAGGCCATAATCCCTTCTTCTCCTGGGATCTTGGGCACATGTGCACATGTGTCCAGCATGAATTTCAAGCCAGTAGGTCCAGGACTCGAACCACCGTCAGCCATGTGGAAGTCCAGCGAGATAACCACTATGTCATCTGCTGACCTCATTTTCTTTTTCTTTTCTATTTTTTTTTTTTTTTGAGAATTTTTTGCTATAGGGCACATGCGCTCGCCAGACAGACAGAGACAGAGAGACAGAAAGCGAGAAATCACCCCCTGAGGGGATGGCCACGCCGCAATCCCTTCTCCTCCATTCTCCTCTTGGGATCGTGGGCACACACGCACACGTGCCTGGTGTGAGTTTTAAGCCACCGGGTCCGGGACTCAAACCGCGGTTGATTACGTGGGAGTCCAGTGACATAGCCATTATGCTAACTGCTGGTCCCTCTATTTTTTTTTTTTTTTTCAGAGATTTCTGCCTTAGGGCATGTGCACTCGCAGGAGAGAGAGACCGTGAGAGGGAAAGTGAGAAATCCACCCCTCACCCCTGGGGGATGACCACACTGCAATCCCTTCTCCATTTTCCTCCTGAAAACTTGGATACTTACACGCATGTGCCTGGTGTGTGTTTCAAGCCACTGGGCCTGGGACTCAAACCATGGTGGGAGGCCAGTGAAGTAAACCACTACATCATCTGCTGGCCCTCTTTTTTTCTAAGACAGGTCTTGCTCTGTCACAATCCTCCTGCCTCAGACTCCTGAGTAGTTGGTACTACAGACAGGCATGTACCATTGTGCCTGGCTTTAGGTGGGCCAGAAATCGAACCTGAACCTCGCATGTGACCTGAGCCTGCAGAGCAGCAGTGTCTTACCAGCTTCTGCCACTGAGGCAGGGCGATCACTTGAGCTTTCTTTTTCTTTTTCTTTTTTTTTTTTTCTTTTAGAGGCTTTTGCTATAGGGCGTGTGCGCTCGCCAGACAGACAGAGAGAGACAGAGAGACAGAAAGCGAGAAATCACCCCCCAGAGGGGATGGTCACACCGCAATCCCTTCTCCTCCATTCTCCTCTTGGGATCTTGGGCACGCACGCACACGCGCCCGGTGTGAGTTTTAAGTCACTGGGTCCGGGACTCAAACCGCGGTCGACTACGTGGGAGTCCAGTGACATAGCCATTACGCTAACTGCTGGTCCCATCTTTTTCTTTTTTCTTAATTGCCAGAGTGTATGTATGTGCACACATGTGTGCATGCATGTGTCGGGGGAGAGAACACCTAATGGGGTCATGCCGTAATCCTTTTCCTCCATTTCTTCCTCTCATCAGCATTCTGGGCATGCGCGCACATAAGCCCAGTGTGTTTTTCAAGGTTTCAGGGCCGTGATTCAAACCATTGTGGGTCGTGTAGAATCCAGCTCCCTATGCTCTGGGCCTAACTGCTGAGCTGTGGGGTAGGACCTATACTTTAGGTTTTTGTTTGTTTGTTTGTTTATCGTAGGGCATGTGTGCTCGCCAGGGAGAGACAGAAAGACAGAGAGAGAGAAAGGGAGAAATCACCCCCTTTGGCGGATGGACATACTGCAATCCCTTTTCCTTCATTCTCCTCGTGAGGTTTTTGAGCACACACACATAAACCAGGTGTGAGTTTCAAGCCTCTGGATCTGAGACTTGAACCGATGTCAACCATGTGGGATTCCAGTGCCCTAACCACTATGCACCTGCTAGCCCCACTGTACTTTAGTTTCATACTTTATATACTATAGTTTTTGCAAAAATAAGACCATGCCATAGAACTGTTTTGTAATCTAATTTTTCTACATGGTACATCATGGCCACATCAAATATTTTTCTACATGATCACTTTAATAGTCAAATAGATTTCTAGTTATGAGCACACACAATTCAACCAGTTCTGTGTCATCAGGCCTTGGGTTGTTTCTTTGCCACTAGACAGGCTGAAAAGATCTTGTCTAGATTGTGCACATCCAAGGTTATTTGTCTAGATGTAGGCTGAAGGAACTGCTCATTTTTGAGGCTTTTTTTTTTTTTTTTTTTGGTGCAGAGAGTAGGTTGCATAGTCCCCGTGGCTGAGTAGGAAGGTGGTGTTGGCGCCACCAGTTTCTAGCTGCGTGATCTTGAGATTACCTACCTTTTCTACATTTCAGTTTCCTCTAACTGTAAAACCAGAGTGATAGCAGTTATCCAGTAAGACTGCTGTGAGGGTTGGCTCTGTTTATTTTTTATTTTGCTAGAGGGTGCAGGCGCTCATCAGGGAGAGATAGAAAGAGAGAGAGAGAGAAGTGAGAAAGCACCCCATATGAGGCATGGGCACACCACAATCCATTCTCCTCCACGTCTCCCTTTTTTCAGGACTGTGGGCATACATGCACACATGCCTAGTGTGTTTTTCAAGCCTCTGGGATTCAAACCATGCAGTAGGCCATATGGGATCCAGCTACCTTCACCACCATGTCATGGGCTGACCTTAAGATTGGATTTATTTATTTTTTTAGTTTTAGTTTTCCTATAGAGTGCATGCACTCACCAGACAGACATACAGAGAGAGAGAGAGCGGTAGGAGAAAGTGAGAATCACCTCCCAGGGGGGATGGCCATGCCACAATCCTCCTCCAGTTTTCTCTTGGGATTTGGGGCACACATCCATGCACACCTAGCATGATTTTCTAGGACTCGAACTGTGCAGTTGGTCATGTGAGATCCAGTGCCTTAACCTTTATGCCACCTGCTGGCCCAGAATTGGATTTTACAAAGGTGTAAAATGCGGTGTGGTGCAGCCTTCGGGGAACTCTCAGTAGATGGTGGCTGTTTCTGGTTTATATATTGTCTTTTCTTCAGGGGAAGGTGTATGGGAGATTGGGGTCCCGTGTCCTGGGAGAGTTGGGAGCAGGTCTGAATGGTGAGTGGGGAAGATGCTGGCGGGTGGAGGTAGAAGTGGACAAGCAGTAGAGAAGGAGCTGGGGTGACAGGGCGAGGAAGGGCTGAGTGGAGGACAGAGCAGGCGTGGGGACTCAGTGGACAGAGGGGAGATGTCCTCATGGGCCAGCCTCAAAAGAAATTCCTGGAAATATTAGGGGTGGGAGGAACCCGACAGTCATCTACTGAGCAGTTCCTGAGACCATGGGAACAGAACCGGGGACAGTCATGCTGGGCCTTGGGGCCACCTCTCTTGGGTCTGAGCTGGAGCTGTGTCCTCCGGCCCTGACCCCTCCAGGCTGTGCTCCCCGCCTCCCTCTCAGCCTCGGCTGGCCCCACTCCATGCGGGCCTTCTTTCGTTCCTTGATAGCGCCATGTCGCTCCCTGTCACGTGACCTTTGTATGTTCTCCCCCCAGGAACTCCTTACTCTTTTCCCAGTTCACTCCCATGCACCCTCGAGATCTGCAGCTTAAAGCTCACGTCCTCAAAGAGGCCTTTCCTGACCATTCGGTGTAAGCCTCCTCACCCTTTATGACTGTCTCCAGTTCCTGCCTAGCAAGGTCCAGGCTCGGTTGCGTGTGTGCGTGTGCGTGTGCGTGTGTGTGTGATTCCATGTCCTTGGCGGCCCCACTAGGCTGAACTCTCCACGAGTGTAGGAACAGGGGCTGTTTTCTGCTCACTGTGGCATCCCCGCTGCCCAGCACAGACTAAGCACTAACATGCATTTATGGAAACGGAGGAAGTGAGTTCCTTTGCAATCTGCTAATCAGACACCACCTTCTCGCGTGGCTTCAAGTCCATCTTGATTGATGAGGACATCTCGGCTAAAGGAACAGATAACAGGGGCTGTGAGGAATGCCTGAGCCCCCTCTTCTCCTATCCATCTTTCCCTTAAGGAAGTAACTAACTTCTCTTCGTAAGATTAGACGATTTAAACGGTGCCTCTCACACTTGAACGTGCATTTACATTGCTGGGGATCTTCTCACCATGCAAATTTCTATGCAGAGGTCCGAGGTAGGACTCGAGATTCTGCGTCTCTCACAAGCTCCCAGGTGACATCTAGGCTGTGGGTCCCAGGACTACGTTCTGAACAGCAAGCCTTACAGACCACAACCTCTGAAACTCGCCACCGGGTTCCCTCGCCTCCGGTTGAGTTGCTGCGCCCTCTGTTGGCCGCAATAGGGTATGACGCTCTGACGGAGGTGATAAAAGAGCTGGCTGAATTTTAAAGCACAGAAAATTCTTGCGGAATAAGATCTTCTGTTATAAGCAAATAGGCACATAGATTCGGATAGCGTTAGGAAATTTACTCTTAGGAAATACGCTATAAAAGATACCTGCCATCCTGTAAAAAATTCTGGGAAATGTTAAGGGTGGGAGGAACCCTATACTCGAGTGAGCACTTTTTCATTTGCCATGGTTGTTTGCTTTTCCTACTTTTTTTTTTTTTTTCATGTGTGTGTGCACTATATGGTGCATATGCTCACCGGAGAGAGACAGACAGAGAGAGGGAAAGTGGGAAATCACGTCCCCCCACCCCCCCACTCCCCCAGGGTTGAGTGTGACCACACTGCAATTCCTTCTTCCTTTTCCTCTGGGGATTTTGGGCATGCATGTGCACATGCCCGGTGTGATTTTCAAGGCACCAGGTCTGGACTGAAATCGCAGAGGGGCTACGTGGGATCCAGCTTCCTTAATCTCCACCCCACCTATTGGCCTCTGTGTTTAATGGCCAGAGGGCACATGAGCTCCCAGTGAGAGACAGAGAGAGGGGGAGCACCCCCAATGGGGCATGGTCACTTTGCAATCCTCCTTTTCTTCCTTTTCTCCACTATGAGAGGTACAATAATGAGCAGCAAGTGGTCATTCCCTTCTCTCTCTCCTTTCCATCCTTGCAGGATTTGGGGCACAACATGCACATGTGCCCAGTGTTTTTGAAGCCGCTGGGGCTGGGGTTAGATCCTTGATCAGGCACGTGGGATCTGGATCCCTTAACCAGCAGGCTACAGGCGGGCCCCCCTCCCTTTTCGGTTTTTAAATGGCAGAGCCTTTCTTCATCAGGGCTGCACTATGACCTTCATGGGCTTTAGGCACTTTGGCCTTTGCGAGCCCCTTCCTTTATAAAAATCAATTAAAATTATACATACATACACACAAGGGTACTTCAACCCATTTGTGGAAAAATGAAATCAAAATATATCTTTATTTCGGTGCAACACAGTTTTGAAATTCATGCATAGTTTTTTCTTAGTAAGCATTTTTCATGAACTTTTCAAGACCCCCTCCCTGCATATATCTTCATACATACACATATACACAGATGTATTTATATTTAATTGGCTTTATTCAAATTTCCTACATTTTCTCCTAATTTAAAAAATCATGGTAAGGGGTCAGTAGATGGCACAATGGTTGTGTTGCTGGACTCCCATGTAGTCCTCCCTGGTTCGAGTCCCGGACCTGGTGGTTTAAAACTCACATCAGGTGCATGTGTGCGCATGCCCAAAATCTCGAGAGGAGAATGGGAGAAGAGGGATGACAGCATGGCCATCCCTTCTGGGGGGGATTTCTCACTTTCTGTCTTTCTGTCTCTCTGTCTCTCTGTCTCTCCGGTGAGTGCACATGCCCAGTAGCGAAAAACTCTCTTTAAAAAATGGTAAGATACACATAGCATACAATTTAGCATCCTAACTCTGTTAAAGTGTGCAGCTCAGTGGTATCAAACACATTCATGGTGTTGCATGGCCATCATCACCATCTATCTTTAGAAATCTTTTCATCCTGTAAAACTGAAACTCCACACCCATTAAACCAACTTCCCATTTCCCTTTCCCCCAGCCCCTGGCAACCACCATTCCACTTTCTGTCTCTATGATTTTCACTGCTCTAGGGAACTCATATAAAGTAGAGTCCTACAGTGTGTTTCTTTTTCTGACTGGCTTATTTCACTTACCATAACAGCCTCAAGGTCATCCATGCTGTAGCATGTATCAGAATTTTCTTTCTTTTTAAGTCCGAGCCACAGTTTGCTTATTCATTCATCTATCAATGGGCATTGCTTGCTTCCATGCTTTAGCTGTTTGTGAATAATGCTGCTATGATCACAGGCATACAAATATCTCTTTGAAATTTGCTTTCAATCCTTTGGGACATATACCCAGAGGCAGAATTGCTGGGTCATATGGTTATTCTATTTTGATTTTTTTTTGTGTGTGTGCTCACCAGAGGTGGGGAGGAGGGAAAAGAATACAACTGCCCCCCCACCCCCCCATAGGGAATGGTTAGGACACAATCCTATCTCCTCCCTCTCTTCTTTTCAGGATTTTGGGCATGTATGTGCACATACCTGATGTAGTTCTTTTTTTGAAGAGAGGATTTTGCTATAGGGCACGTGTGCTCGCTGGAAAGAGAGAGAGAGACAGTCAGAAAGCAAGAAATCACCACCTGGGAGGATAGCCACACTGCAATCCCTTCTCTATTTTCCTCTCGGAATCTTGGGTGCACATGCACATGTGCCAGGTGTGAGTTTAAGTCACTGGGTCTGGGATTCGAACCATGGTTGACTACATGGGAGTCCCATAATGTAACCATTTAACCATGTGCTAGACCCTGTAACTGATGTAGTTCTTAAGCCACTGTGTCTGGAACTTGAACTGCAGGTCAGCTCTGTGGGATCCGGCTGCTTTAATCACCAGGTTACGAGCCAGCTCTTATTTTGAAAATTTTAAAGGAAGCATCATACTGTTTTCCATAGTGACTCTACTATTCTACGTTTCCACCAAACAGTGTACAACAGTCCAGTTGCTCCATATCGTTGCTAATACTTATTTTCTTTCTTTCTTTCTTTCTTTCTTTCTTTCTTTCTTTCTTTCTTTCTTTCTTTCTTTCTTTCTTTCTTCTTCTTTCCTTCCTCCCTTTCTTCTTTCTTTCTTTCTTTCTTTCTTTCTTTCTTTCTTTCTTTCTTTCTTTCTTTCTTTCTTTCCTTCCTTCCTTCCTTCCTTCCTTCTTTCTTTCTTCTTTCTTTCTTCTTTTCTTTCTTATAGTAGTCATCTTAATGGGTGTGAGGTGGTGTCCTTTGATTTGCATTTCCTTAATGATTAGTGATTTTAGTATATTTTCATGTGCATATTGTCTATTTGTTTATCTTCTTTGGAGACGTGTCTATTCAAGTTCTTTGCTCATTTTGAATTGGGTTGTTTGCTTTTTTGTTATTGAGTTTTAGGAGTTCTTTACATTTTCTAAATAATAACCCTTTATCAGATATATTATTTGCAATTATTTTCTCCCATTCTATGGGTTGCCTTTTTATCCTATCAATAGTGTCTTTTGCTGTACAGAATTTAAAAATCCTTATGAATTCCAACTTTCTATTCTTTTCTTTATTGCCTGTGTCTTTGGTATCATGTTCAAGAAATCATTGCCAAATGCAATGTTGTGAAGATTTTGCCCTATTTATTCTTCTAAGAGTTTTATAGTTTTACATTTAGGTTTTTGAGATACATTTTGAGTTAATTTTTTGAGTTAAATATGATGGTTAAGGGTCTAACTTTATTTTTTTGCACATAGGTATCCAGTTTCCCCAACACCATTTGTTAAAAAGACTGCCCTTTCCCCATATATAGTCTTGGCACCTTAGCCAAAAATCATCTGACAATTACAAATTGTATTTTATGACTGAGCTGGTAGAAAGATGTATATATTATTAATACTATATATTAAAACTATTTTTTACCTGAAAGTTTTTTTTTCATTCTGATTTTTTTTTTTTTTTTGGAGAGGTTTTCGCTATAGGGTGCGTGCGCTCGCCAGACAGACAGAGAGAGACATAGAGACAGAAAGCGAGAAATCACCCCCCAGGGGGGATGGTCACGCCACAATCCCTTCTCCTCCATTCTCCTCTCGGGATCTTGGACACGTACGCACACATGCCCGGCGTGAGTTTTAAGCCACCGGGTCTGGGACTTGAACCGCGGTCAACTACGTGGGAGTCCAGCGACATAGCCATTACGCTAACTGCTGGTTCCCTTCATTCTGATTTTTAAAAGAGAGTTGGTCCCATAGCACAGCAGTTATGTTCTGTGTAGATGAAATTGATCTCACATGACTGACCAGGGCTCAAGTCTCATCCTTGTAGGCTTCATGCTGGGCATGTGTGTGTGTGTGTACCAGAACCTTGATGGTATGGAGACTTGCAGGAAAAGGATTACGGTGTGCCCAGGCCTCATTGAAAGGTGATCTCTCTCTCATATGTGTGCATGTGCCTTCCTAAATATCATGAACTTCAGGCACTATACTATGCCTTCCTGTGTGAGCTCTGTTGATCACACAGTGGCAGAGTTATATCTCTCTACGATGTGCCCAAGACTGCTAGATGCTCAGAGGGTCATGCTACTTTTAAGCAGGTGACCATGATGACAGTGTTAGACAACTTAGACACAGAATGTGCTGAGTTCTTACTATGTGCCAAGTGCTTCAAACATCATGTATGTTTCAGAGCAGCCTTGTTAGGTAGGAACTATCTGCATTGTAACCATGAGAGAACTAGATTTCAGGAGGCGAGACCTCTTTCCTCACATCATGCTGAATAGAACTGTAACCCCTGGCCTGTCTGATCCCCTCCAAATGCTGTGCCCTCAATGTGGCAGCATAGACAATGACGTGCCTTCTTGGATAGATGTTCCCAAGTATATGTGAGAGCTCACAGGATTAGTGCTGCAAGCTATCAGGGAGGCCTGGAGGGTCTTAGGGGAGGGGGACACTGGAGGTGGGCTTTGGAGAAAGAGTCATTGTGAAGTTGAAGTGGTAGGAAAGATATTTGGGGCCACGTAGGTGCAGAGGTGGGAATAAGGGGATTATAAGAAAACTTCGCAAACTTGAGTGGACTCAAATGTAGGACACGAGGGCCACAAGGCAGGGCATATTTCTGAAGAGTGAGGAATTCGAGTCCAATCTAACGTTAATGGGAGGTTCTTTGTCCCTAGAATCTAGTCCTAAATCATCAGTAAGACAGCAAAGTTTGAATTGGCTTGCGGCCTGTGGTTAAGGCAACTGGATCCCACAGGCCAACCACATGATTCAAGTCTAAGACCTGGTGGCCTAAAAAACACAGTGGGCATGTGTGTGTCCAAAACCCCCAAAGGAGAGAGAGATGGACAAGAAGGTATTGTGGCATGACCATTCCCTATGGGGGTGCTTTCTCATTTTCTCTCTCTTTCTCTGTCTCTCTCTGATGAGCGCATGTGCCCTCCGGCACATTAAATAAAAAACGCCTTATCCGCCTTTCTGTCTCAGTTCCTCATCTATCAAATGGGAGTTACAAAGCTTACCCACAATCTCAGAGATGTCATGATGTTCAAATGACTGTCAGCCACACAAGAGTAAGGGACCTGTGTCTGATTCAGGTCCCGTCCTATAGTTTAAGTGCTCAGGACAGACTTGCTAAAGACATAGTCACTATGCAGGTCTTCCATTTGTGGAAAACGTACATTATGAAAAAGCTATGCAGAGATTCAAAAACGTTTTTACCCTACATTAAACTCCTACCTTAATTCCACTTTCCACCAACTTTTTGAAGTCTTCCCACCTACAAATCCTTTTAAAAGCTGCAGCTATAGGAGACAACACGGCTGCAGAAAGGACCTGGCAGCAGCAGAGGGCGCTCTTCAGTGAAACAAGGTTTGCTGGAAGGACACAGCCAGGCTGTTTCCGCAGGATGGCAAATGAGAATTGACATTTTGAGGATTTAGGATTTAGGGGGTTCAGTTATTCCATTCTTATACGTAACCTTGCGTTAACTCTAGTTTCCTAGCTAGGAAAGGGGGCTAAAATGTAGTCTGTTTTATGTTCTCTTAATGCTTTAGAGACTTAGAGCAGATGTGATTGTTCTTGGGGGGGTGGTGGTGGTAGGGCTTAAAACAGCAACCAATTTATTGTGTTTTATAATTTTGTGGATCAGGGATTAAGGCAGTACTTGGGTGGGAACTTGCTCTCTATTCTATTGAGGTGGTATCAGTCAGGATACCGGCTAATCTGGAGGGTCCAACTGCGAGGGAGACAGGGAGAGAGAGAGAGAGAGAGAGAGAGAGAGAGAGAGAGAGAGAGAGAGAGAGAGAGATAGATTACCCCCTGGGGGAATGGCCATGCCACAGTCCGTTGGCCTCCATTCTCCTCTGGGAATTTTGGGCACATACCCGCACATGCCTGGCATGGTTCGGGACTCCAGCTGCACGGCTGGCCATGTGGGATCCAGCTTTCCTAACCCCTGTTTATGTTTACTGTCTACACAGCTGGCCTGCTCTGACAGTATGCTGTATCGATTCTTCAGTATTCTTGAACAACTGGCGGGCCGTAGTCGTGAGCGTGGCATCCTTGAAGCCAACATGGTTAGTTAGAGCAGGGCTCTGGATCGAAGCTGGCGTGAGGATGAGAGCATTTGGGGGTTACCAGATGCCCCGTCTCTTTGTGGGTTGTGCTCTATCTGAAGGGAAGACTGTGTTCATCAAACTGGACTTCAGATCCTGTTACTGTAGTGAGGAAATACTTCCTGGTGCCAGGAAATCCCTGCCCAGGGAGGGAGCTGACTTCTTGGTGTTCCAGGGATTCTGATCTCAGTCCCCTAGAGCCAACTAGTGAAGGAGCTGCTTCAAGCTGACAAGCGAAACAAAGTCCAAACAAAAGTAGCTGGAACCTAGACAGACAGACTTGGGTGAGGCTGGGAGGAGAATCAGGCCTGACGTCATCGGGCTCCAGGCCAAGCTGTTGTCATGGTGACAATCAATCCGTTTACCAGTGGGCAGCAGAGCCAGTTCTCTGAGGGGGAAGCCCATGGGGGAGGGGGTGCCCAAGGAGCCTGCTTGTCTCTGAGAGGTAGCAACCCACAGCAAGAACTTGGCCACTTGCAGAGAGCAGGCCTGCAGGAGCAGGGCTGGCAGCTGGCTGGGAGACGCCTTCTGCAGGAGCTGGGCTGGCGGCTGGGAGACAGTGGGCTGGGAGAAGCCACTCCAGAGGGAGGAAAGGGGCCACCGACTTAGAGAAGAGGCCCCTGGAAAGGCTGGAAAGCTTTCCTGCAGAAAGAATTTGCAGCTGTGCAGGCTTTCTGGGCAAAATATGAAGTGGATTGCAGAAGTTTTTCAAAACACAACAGAGGGGCCAGCAGATGGCATAGCAGCTATATCACTGGACACCCACGTGGCAGGCTGCAGTTCGAGTCTCAGACCCAGTGACTTGAAACTCACACCCCTCACACCAGATGTGTGTGTGTGCGTGCCCTAGATCCTGGGAGGAAAGGGATTGAGGTGTGGTCATCTCCACTGGGGAATGATTTCTCACTTTCCCTTTCACTATCTCTGTCTCTCTCTCTCTCTCTCCAGCAACTGCACATGCCCTAAGGCAAAAAAAAAAAATCCAAAAAACTCTAAAAAAAGTTAAAAAAAATAAATGAAAATAAAAGCACAACACAAAACGCCAAACACACACACACACACACACACACACACACACACACACACACGGGCCAATGGAGAAGAGAGAACCTCTGAGGTGGAATGTGAAAATGTCTATGTCCTTTCTAGGAGTTTTTTTCCCCCCCGAGGACCACAACTTGGGTTATTACCTGGAGACAAGATGAATGAACAATGTTCAGGTAAAACAAATTAGAAAATGTCTGAACATGCATGAATTATGTTTGCATCCACCGGAGTGAGTTACTTTAGGATGCACTTTCCTTTTTCCTTTTTTTTTTTCCCCTTCAAGTTTACTTCTGGTGTGAGAGTGAGAGAGAAAGATGAGTCACCCATGATGCAATTCTCCCCAGCCCTCCTAACCAACCAGGATCCTGGGCACATGTGTATCCAGCTGTGCAGGTCCACCAGGGAAACGAACCTGCAGTCTCCGATATGGATCCAGCATGGCTGGAGCAGCACTCTACCTCTGCACCCCCAAGCCTGCCCCAGGATGTGTTTTCTGGCTGATATGCAACTTTTCACCAAAACAAATGCACTGGAGGAAAGACTTGCTGCAAAAATGTCTGTCATGCAGGAGGACAAGTATAGCGTGGTTCCACTACATGTGGTTCCCGGAGCCGTCGGGGTCATAGAGACAGAGAGCAGAATGGCTGTTGTCAAGGGTGGGGGAGTGGGGAAAAGAGCGAGTTATCATGGCTATTGTTTAATGAGTATGGAATTGGGAAGATGAGAAAGTTCCGGAGATGGATGGTGGCGACAGTTCACAACAATGGAATATATAACACTTAATGCCACTGAACCGTACACTTAGAAAAGGTCCAAATGGTGAACTCTGTGTTATGCGTGTTGGGCCACAATAAAAAGGAAAGTGTGTGCCTTAGGAAAGACTGTCTTCTGGGTCAGTTGGTAGCATGGTGGTTAAGGTGGCTGGATCCGACATGCCGACTGTGTGGTTTGAGTCCCAGACCCAGCACACCAGGGGGACCAGCAGATGGTAAAATGGTTGTTTCTGGACTCTCATGTAGTTGACCACAGTTTGGATCCTGCAGCTTAAAACACATTGCGTGCATGTGTGTGTGACCAAAATCCTGAGAGGAGAATTGGAGGAGAAGGGATTGCATGTGGCCATCTTTCCAGAAAGAGGGGGGGTTTCTCTCTTTCTGTCTCTCTGGCGAGTGCACATGCCCTATAGCAAAAATCTCTAAAAAAACAAAACAGAAAAACCACACCAGGTACGTGCACATGTATGCCCAAAATCCTGAGAGGAGAATGGAGAAGGGATTGTGGCATGGTCATCCCACCTGGGAGGGGTGTTTTCTCACATTCTCTTTCTCTCTCTCTCTTTCTTCAGCAAGCACATGTTCCCTGTAGGAAAAAATTAAAAAATATATATATATACACATACACACACACACACACACACACACATATATATATATATATATATATATATATATATATATATACAGTCATATATATATATGAAAATTTAAATATATATAGACAGTCTATATATATATATGAAAAAATTTAAATATATATATATATTTAAATTTGATATATATATATATATATGTATATGACTGTCTTGTTGCACCTGGAGGCTGTGGAATCTGCTCAAAGGCCAACACCAAAGCATGTCTGCTCACCACTCGGCCTCAGCTGTGTGGTCCCTTAAGTGGGTCTTGCAGTATCTTCCTCAGGGCAAATTGTGAAGAATGGATATGAGAGCACCAGTGAACAGTGAACAGAAAGACACAATGAAATAGGAAATGTAATTAAGGTATTATTTCATTGTTTCAATTTATTGTTAAGGTACCCAAACACCAATGGCAAATTGACCAGCTTTGCAGGAAGGATTGTATAGGGCACTAAGAGATACTGGAAAATAACCAAATACCTTGGAAGAATAAGAAGAGAATTTTGAGCTCACTCTCAGGGGCCAGAAGGTAAAACTGACTTAGACTATCACTGGATTTAAGATACTTCTCCCTTTTGCTCTGCTTAAATTGAGAAACAGGTTAAGCCCACCCATCAGGAGGAAATGAAATGAAATGAAATGATGTCAAAACACAACCTCTCAAATTTCATGAAGGGAAATGGTACAGTTACAACACAAAGCTAGGTCGAAGTTTATGGGATCTGGAACCCAAGACACCATAAGAGTCCCATTAACTGTCAACAGTTTATCTAAGGCAACTTTCTTTTTTCTATTTAACACAATAAGCCACTAGTCAACTACTACCACTTCCTCAATACATGTTACATTAGCATGTATTCGTATGTGCCAAGCACTCACTGAAATGCGGTATGTTTTTATCTTTCCATTCCTTATCCAAACCACATTAAGGTGAATCTTTATAGATAATAACACGAGACTCATGTTTACCAGTTTGGACTTCCTGGGTCTTAGTTTCCTAATCCATAAAATAAGACTAATGTTACAGAAGTCAGCAGGTGGTATGGTGGTTAAGGTGCTGGATTCTCACATGACTTACTGCGGTTCAAATCCTGGACCTGGTGGCTTGCTTTCTCACTTCTCTCTCTCTCTCTCTCTCTCTCTCTCTCTCTCTCTCTCTCTCTCTCTTGTTAAAAAATTGTTTATTTAATTTTATTTATTATCACTATTATTATTATTATTATTATTATTTAATTTGACTAGAGAGAGAGAGGGAGTGAGAAAGCAACCAGTCAGGTCCAGGACTCAAACTGTGGTAGGCCATGTGGGTGTCCAGCATCCTAACCACCACACCACCTGCCAGCCCCCATTTTTCCTCTCTCTGTCTCTCTTTGTTGGGTGAGTACATGTGCTCTATAGCAAATAAAAAATAATAAACTAAATAAAAATTTTAAAAATTAAATAAAAAGAGAAGACTACTGCTCCAGTTAGAGAAGTTTAGCAGCTTGCCCTCGATCACACAGCTGGGAAGTAGCAATGTCAGGGTTTAAGCCCACGTCCCTCTGACCCCAGAGCTCTGTCCTTGAACACCAGAGTATGTTGCAGTAGACACTATTGCTAAGACACTTATGGAACAAAATTGGTAATGAATGCTCTGCTCCAAGAGCAATTAGAATGAGCCATTGGTAAACTGCTTTATCATGACGTTGCATGAAATCTCACTGACGTCACTGGGGAAGAACAGTGAGCATCACACGTGTGTGTGGGCAGGGGTGTGGCTTTCAAGTTGGATGAGGCCACACAGTACACACAGTGCAGAGCATGAAACAATGCTTGGCTGCGTTATGCATGTTGTGCACATTTTCTTGCATGCGTGCTGTATGACGCATGTGTTGTGGATGTTTGTTGTGTGCCTCATTGTGTATGTGTATGTTGCATGTGCAAGTGGGTTGCGTAAGTGAAGGAGACTTGCACGATGACCCGTTTCTTCAAAACTGAAGACCACATATTCCTAGGCCAACACTTACTCAGTGCTCACCAAGAACCAGGAATCCTCTCATTGTTTTACGTGTAGTAACTCACTCACGTTCACAACAACCCTCTTGGCTGGTAATAGTATCTTTATTTTAAGGATGAGGGAATGGGGACATGGAAAGCTCAAGCAATTTGCTCTAGAATAGTAAGAGGTAGAGCTGGAATTTGAACCCTGGCAGAGTGGCTTTCAGTCTGTGGTCTTTTATTCTTTTCTTCACTTGTGCCCCAGATCACCTTGTGAGAAATGATGGAATTATTCTCCTTATGGTTGGAGAACCAGTGCACAACATGAACATTGGGCTAAGATAATCAGCACCCTTTAATTCCACATTAGCCTGGGCGAGCCAGCCATCGCAGGCCTTGCAGAGCATGTGCAATTTTTATAAACTTACTGATTATTAAGAATGGAAAAGGATTGGGGCCAGCAGATGGAATAGTGGTTACATCACTGGACTCCCACATAGCTGAGTGTGGTTCAAGTCCTGGACCTGGTGGCTTCATGTGTGTGTGCGTGCCCAAGATCCCAGGAGACTGGAGGAGAAGGGATTGCCGTGTGGCCATCCCCCTGGGGGGAGATTTCTCACTTTCCCTCTCACTGTTTGTCTCTCTCTCCAGTGAGCACATGTGACCTAAAGCAAAAATGTCTCTCAAAAAAAAAAAAAAAAAAAAAAAAAAAACAGAAAAGGAAAGAAAAGGAAAGGAAAGAAAAGAAAAGAAAAGAAAAGAAAAGAAAAGAAAAGAAAAAGATAGGATGAGCAGTTGGTGTAATGGCTATGTCACTAGACTCCCATGTAGCCGACTGCGATTTGAGTCCTGGACCCAGTGGCTTAAACTCATGCTGGGTGCGTGTGTGTGTGCGTGCCCAAGATTCTGAGAGGAGAGAAGGGATTGCGTCATGGCCATCCGATTGCCAGTGATTTCTCGCTTTCTGTCTCTCTGTCTCTATCTTTCCGGTGAGTGCACACACCCTATAGCAAAAACCTCTCAAAAAAAAAAAAAAAAAACCAAAAAAAGAATAAAAGAATTGCCATCAACATCTTACATTTCATATTTGTGAAATGCACATAGACAAAGTGGTTTCCTCTGAAACTGGACCACCTGGAGATGTCCGGTGTGTTTGTTTCCGATGTTCTCTAGGGTATGAGGACAGACTCATTTCTTTGAGGTAGGATGGTGTTTCTCCTCCCCAACTGCCTTCCTGGGCTTGTCATGTTGAGGCTGAGGATGACAGAGGTGGTCTTTGGTAATGTCACCTGAAGTGGAGGGGCAGACTGAGCCCGTCACTACAGCAACACAAAGGAGTTGGTCACCTGTCTCTTCACCCATCACTCAACAGATGGTTTTTGAGCACTTGGTATTTTTGTTAGGCTCTATCTTAGGTGTCAAAACCCTAGTGATGATCCCAGCTTCTGTGGTGCAGTAGGTACATACTGGACTGCGAAGCTGGAAGCCACATACTGACTGTGGGTGGAGACCCTGGCCCAGTCTTCCTGAAAACATACCAAATATACATGTATACAGGATCCCTTCAGGCTGCAGGACTAGAGGAAGGGGACTATGGAGTCATTAAGCCCTGAGGACGGTGTCTCTCTCTTTTGTACAAATGTTTTATTATGAATTAACCAAAAAAGAAAAAAGAGTACTCAGTAATGAGTGAGATAAAGTAGTTGCTCTTGTGGAGCATCTTTTCTAGTATAGAAAATATACAGCAGGTGACAGCAGGTAGCATAGTGGTTAAGGTGCTGGATTCCCACATGGCCTGCTGCGGTTTGAATCCTGTACTAAGGAGGCTTGAAATTTAAGCCATGTGCATGTGCATGCATGTGTGCCCAAAATCCTGAGAGGAGAATGGAGGAGAAAGGATTGTGGCGTGGCTATATCCCTGGTGAGTGATTTCTTGCTTTCTGTCTCCCTGGTGAGTACATACACCCTATAGCAAAAATCTCTCAAAGGAAAAAAAAAAGGTACATCAAGTAATTAAATGAACACAAAATAATATAAATCTAGATAGAGATAAAGGCTCTAAAGAAAATAAAGCAGAGGAATGAGGGTGAGCATGACTGGGCAGTGTGGCCATCAGAGGCTTACCAGGAGCCATGCAAAAAGGTTAATCTAATTGCATAAAGATTATGCTTATCTTTTGCATAGTCCATCTCAAACCCATTCACTCTCAGTCAGGCTGCCTTCTTCTTATTCTCCTTCTCCTCTCACAGAATCTGTGCAACGCACTTCGCCAAGCCCTCGGCTGCAGAACGGAGGTCCATTACCGGCTTTCAGGCAGAGGAGGAAGAGAAGATGAAGCCAATGGGGAGGAGAGCAAGAGAGTTCAAGGGCTTGGAGACTCAAGGATGAAGAGTGTGGTGGATTTTCATTGTTTACCTACTCATGACCCATTCTGTTTCTTCTCACTTCCTAACAGCACCCAGATTCTCCTTTTGAATGTGACATCAAGGAGTTACAGTTCCTGACTGTCCTTAACCAATCAGCATAATATCACTATGCCTCGGTGATTGGTTTAGCCTGAGCCTTCCAAGGGATATAGAGGTGATGTTCTCTCCCCTCCTGATGTAGACAGATGCATGTAACCACAGGTCCATCCATGACCTTGGTGGAAGCCGTCCTGAGGACAAAGTCAAACCCATGGAAGTGGGCAGAGAGCAGAGGGGTCGAGTGAGAGTCCTAGTCGAACTGCTCCTGAAACCCATCTCACTAGCTTTCCCACGTGTGAACCAGTTCATTCATTCAAAACATTTTTGAACATAATGCTCTAGACACATTCTTGGGGGAAATCCCAGGCCAGCCTTGGGTTTTCTTTTACTAACATGCAAGAAGTGATGGGTAGATGATTTAAACCCAGTCAGACTGCCTGGGTTCTGTTTCTGGTAGTGTCGATCTTCAGACCAGTTCTTTACCTTCTCTGTGCATCAGTCTGCACACGTGAAAAGAAGATAACTCTAGCGCCCGCCTCATGGGGTTGTCATGAGAATTTAGTGGAGCAACATGAAGGGTGTGACGAGGCCTGGTGGCATGTAGCAATGCTTGTGGATGCTGAGATGTGCCACCCAGAACACCTTTCAAGAACAGAGGACTCGTTGCCCCAGCTACTGGGAAAGCTCAGTTGCCAGCCTTTGCAGGGCTGCCTTAGCTGAAGAGAACCACGTTGTCCAAGGTCACAGTCTCCTTTTGGAAGCGGTCTGTATCCAATGGCTGATCTATGAGGAATTATAACAGCCTGCACTTCTCATCTCAACTCAAGACAGCTCTGAAGTGCCATGCCAGTTCTGGGGCTCCTCACGGAGTTGATGGAAGCCTTTGGTGGGCTTCCCTTTTATTTCCACGTCTCCCTCTGCTTAATCTTGAATCTTTTCTCTCCCTTTCAATAGTATTGATCCCAATAGCACAACCTGCATGCTGGTTCCGAGTCTGCTTCCAGAAAACCCAGCTGACAGTACCTGTTAGCTGTTCTCATCAGCATCAGCATAGCCTCACTAACATCATCATCCAAAACCATTCTCACAGATAGTAAAAATAAGAGAAAGGGAGGGCCGGCTCCGTGGCCTAATGGTTAAAGTAACTGGATCCCACATGTCTCATCAGCTGGTATGAGTTCCTGACCCGGTGGCTTGAGAAATGTGCAGAGCATGTGTACGAGCATGCCCCAGATCCCTACATGATGGAGAAATGGAGGGGAACGAATTGTGGCATGACGACACCCCACTGGGGAATGCTTTCTCCCTCTCCTCTCTGTCTCCCCTTCTCTGCCTGGTGAGTGGATGTGCCCTCTGGCAAAACAGCACTAAGTAAATAAGCCAAGAAAGAGTGCAAAGAGGAGAGCTTTCCCTACTGGGGGAGAGTAACTACGTGGGGAATGCAGAAAATCTAGAACAATGACCTTGTGTTTTTTGAGGAGCTGGAGGAGTTATTAGGTAAAGCAGGACATCCTTTTCCAATCTGTCTTTATGTGGGTTGGAATTGACGGCTGGAACCTAAAGTAAACCTATGTATATGAGCTTGGCCGACCAATGGTAAGATTTTAATTTCTCAATGGACTGTATCTCTTCCTCCCCTCGACTATTAATGGTGTAGTACAAGGTTACATTTTACCTTTCTGTTCAATTTCCTGCTGTGGCTATTCTGGGAATTTGGCAAGCCGTTTTCACACACAAGCATAAATGCTCAGTGTTGTGTTGGGTGGACCAGATTGAAAGGGACAGAGGCTCCTGTCTTTGTAATCGCTTGGGGGCAGGATTTAGCTTTCTCAAATCTGGAGAGAAGTCAGAACTGTGATATTTGCAATCTGAATCTGGGCCCTGACAGATACAAGCCAGGATTTAGCAAAAGCCTGGTTCAGAGCTTTATGCTAGAAGAGGATGCCTATTCCTGTCCTTGGGCTTTTTTTTTTTTTTTTAAGAGGTTTTTGCTGTAGGGTGCGTGCACTCGTCAGGAAGACAGAGAAAGACAGAGAGATAGAAAGTGAGAAATCCACAATCCTTTCTCCTCCATTCTCCTCTTGGGCTCTTGGGCACGCATGCATGCACAAAAGCCGAACGTGATTTTAAGCCTCCGAGTCCAGGACTTGAACCGCGGTCGACTACTTGGGAGTTCAGCGACATAGCCATTACGCCAACTGCTGGTCCCTGTGCTTGGGCTTTTAAAGCCAAGTGATGGTGACACAGGAAAGCAACTGACAGTGTGCTTTCTTCAGTGCTAATGGATCAAGTGAACACCTAAAACAAAGAGCCACCATGACCCTGTGTATGAAAGAGAGAGAGAGAAAGAGAGAGAGAGAGAGAGAGAGAGGAGAGAGAGGTGGATTTCCACCCCAGAGGAGATAAACTATGTTTCCAAACAATGCATTGCAAGGCACGTGCATCTGAGCCATACAGACCAGTGCTCAGATCCTGAGTTGAATCCTAGTTCTACTACTGAAGAATGTGGTTTTATATTAGGTGTGAAGCACAGAGTTATGGGAATATCTGGGTAGAAGATGGTAATTCTGGGAAACAGAACTGTCTTGTGTTTGCTGTGATTTAAGAGTATTTGATTATGCTGTAAAAAATGAGAAAAATTAAGTACAGAAACAAGTAGTTTATGAGATAAACACAGGATAAGTGCTCTTTATCTATTGAGTGTAGATAAAATGATGAAAGAAATGAGAATGTTACTTATAGAGAAATGAAAAAGTCAACCCAACCTTTAATATTTATATGGCATAGACCGTGTGTTCGCTGGACTGAAGCAATGTCATTCCTAAATTGGCCACCCAGGGGCAATAGTCACTATGTCTAAGAAACAGAGATAAAACCCATAGCTGGGACTAGGCTGTGGTGCAGTGGCAGCACAACTGGATCCATTTGGGAAAGGTTCTGGGTTCACATCTGGAGACTTCCCTGACAGACACGTGGATGTCTATGATCCGGGCCAGCAGAGACTGAGGGTGGAGTTTGGTGTGAGGACCCTGTTGGAAGTTTCCGATTGTCTTTTTCTCCCTCTGTTTCTCTCTCATGAAAGGAATAAATAAACTTAAAAAGCAAACCATGGCTGCTCAGCAGATTAACTGGGTACTGTAGTGTGACCAGGTGTGCCTGTCCTGAATCTTGCCAATAGAGCTCGCTTGTGCATGGACTCTAGGCACTTCCCAGCTGTTCCCTTTGCCTTGTCCCCCTCTGACCTTTGTAGCCACACCAGCAGGAGGGAAGGTATGTGGCAGAGAAGACAAGCTATGGGAATGGCATGTAACCAAGGATTCAGGTGGGTGAACCTCCCACCTGCTCATACCTATCGTAAGTGTGTTCACCTGCCCCATTCATCACCCTTGCTCTCGCTGCGCTTTAAGTTGAATAAATAAACGATGCGAGTCAAGCACCTTATTTCGGTCTGTGAGCCTTTCTGTTCTGTGACTTTTGGGGGTAGCCTGGAGTATAGTTGGAGGACATTCCTCAAGGTAACTTCCCAACTTCCTGGAAGCAAAGCCAGAGACAGGGATTCTTGTGCAAGTGATTGATGAAGGAGTTCCCTCTGGAGGGAAAATCTGTGAGGAGGTGGGAAAACCAGGAGAGGACAGAGAAGAAGCCTAGCACAGATGAGCTTGGGCTGCAGGATAACCTCGGCCTCATTTGACAGGGGAGCTCTAGGGTATGAAGGGCACCACAGATTTGGACTCCCCTGAGGCAAGAGGGTCAGACCTTGCACTTGCTGGGATGGGAAAGGGGCCTGGGGAGGGGAGGGTACCAGTAGCATCTGTTACAGGGGATTAGCCTGAACCCCCCTCCCAGATGAGTGACAGGAGCAAGGCAGAGAAGAGAGCCTAGTAGGTGGGAAAGTAGTGACACAGAGGATTAGAAAGCAATATGCAATATAACTTGGAGGCATCTAAAAGCCAGAGGAAGAAGTTGAGATCTGATTCCATGGGCAGGAAGCCATAGGGAGCCACTCACTATGTGTTCGTGAGCACACGTGTGATTTGGAGTGGTGCTTAGGGAGAGTCATATGGTGGTGGCATGTGTCGGGAGGAAGCTGCTGGCAAGGAGAGCAGCTGGGGCTGGTCCTTGCAATAATGCAAGTAGCTTAATGCATCCTCTTCCTCTGAGGCCTTTGCATAGCTTTATGTTCTCAGAAGGTTACTTTCTAGGGTCTGGTTTTACAGCTGTCTTCCTGGACTGAATCTTACGGAGTCTGTTCTCTTAAGCATCAGCCTTGGCCCAGCCGCTGTTCAATACTGGAGCCATATGAGAGGCTCAAGTTTAGATTGTGGGTTGAACACACTGGATGCCTATGAACAACCTTGATTCTGGCTGCCTGGAAGGTGAGGGGAGGATCATGGCATGGGGGGATCCTTTGAGGGTACACCCACCACCCCTTCAATGAACAAATGAATGAATGAACTGCATTGTCCCAAAGGAAAAGGACCAATTTCACATTCCCAGGAGGTGAGCCTCACCGAGCCGGGTTGGGAGTGGACAAGGATAGGAAGGCCCTCGCTTAGAGAACATCTTGTAACAAGTTCAGCAGTTAGCCAAGGCTGGTGGGCTGCAGAGGGCTGATTAATGCTGAAGTTGTAGAACTGAGCTGGCTTCATGTGAGGTTACCTGATCTCTAAGTAATGTCAAGTCCTTAAGCTTCAGGCTTTTATCTGAGGAGTTATGGCCACCTGGTCTGCTTCAGGCCAAAGACTCTTGGCCAGACAAAGCATCTGACGAGGCCAGCTTCCATGTGATGATCCATCCTCAGTGTGGAGGCTTGATTGTCAATTGAAACCTTAAGGGCAGTGATTCTTTAAATTCAACGCAGGCAAAACTACCTGGGGTTCTTTCTAACAGTACAGATTTCTGGTCTCCACGTGCAGGGGTTCTGCTTCAGTAGGCCTGAGGCAGGTGGGAGGGCTTTGCATTTTATATAAGCACTTAGGGAACTGGGAACAGGTGGCCCAAGGATCATAACAGGGGATAGGGCAGGTTTAACATTTATTTATTCAGGAAACATAATGGCCCTGTAAAATAGGTAATAGACAGATAAAACTAGACTTGAAGGGATTAACTAAACTGCCCAAGGTCACAGAGCCAGTAAAAGGCAGAACTGGTATTCCAATCCCCTTAACTACAGCTGGTGCTGCTATTTAAGATCCAGAGAAAGAATAGTAGATGAACTAGCTGACTGCACACATACGCAGGCTTATCACCTCACATTCCCCAGTACAAGTCCCTGTTTCAGCCAAGCCGATGGTATCAGTTAGGAACAGGCTAGGTTATGCTGCAGTAACAAGTAAACCACCACTTTCATTCCTTGCTCACGGTGTATGTCCACTGCAGGGACCTTGGTTTACTATAGCCAATCAGGGATCCAGATTGATGGAGATTTTATCTTGACATGTATTTCTACCACTGTAAAAGTAAGGAAAGGTGGACACTAGACCTTGAATCATGCATTTCTGCCTGGAAATGACATGGGGGTCACAATGTGTCACACTTCATTGGCTGACTAAATTCCATGGCCATGGCTGAGTTTATTGGGGTGTAGAAATGTAACCAAAATTATAGTTCACCATGTCAACTCACTAGTAAGACCCTGAGTGTGCCTTCTCTGCTGTCTTTGCTCATGCTGTTCCATATACCCAAAATATCCTGTCCCTGCTTCTCAGCCACACTACCTCAACCTCATATCTAATTCAGCATCACCTGCCATCAGCTCCGGACAGCCTTTCTCAGCCCACTCAGGCTGGATTAGTTGTCCCAGGTTCCAAGACTATGGAGGATCCTGGGCTTCTTTATTTCTTTCTTTTTTAGTTTTACTATAGAGCACATGTGCTCATTGGAGAGACAGGGAAAGTGAGAAATCAGCGCTGATGGCCATGCTGCAATCCCTTCTCTTCCATTCTCTCAGAATTTTGTATGCAAGCACACCCCGCATGTTTTTCAAGCTGTTAGGTCTGGGCCTTGAACCACATAGTTGGCCACGTGGGATGGCCACCAGCTACCAGCTGGCCCAATGCTGGGCTTATTTCTATCACAACATATGTCATGTTGCATTGCTATGGTCAGTTTCCTTGTCCATGACCCCAGCCCACTGCACTTGGGCTCCCAGGCTAGCCCCTACAAGGCAGGAGATTTGCTGAAGCCCAGGGGTGGAACAGTAGGACTGAGAGCTGGATTTGGAGTTTTGTAGAACTGTCTTCCTTTTTCCCATAGGAACAGAATGTCTAGGGCGTTAGAAAATGAGGAAGAGGAAGGTGAGCATTTTGTGACTTCAGGATGAGCCACTGCAGCTGGGGTAGGACCCCCCCACCCCCCGGCAAAAGGAGCGGGCTTTTCCCAAGTCCTCATTGCCCCATCATGGAAAGACTCACCTCAGACTCGGGTTAGTCACTGCCAGGAGCTAGCTGTGTCACTGTGGGTGAACACCAAAGGTCCCAGGCGATGACATTCTGTGGCTGGGGAAAAGACTTGCTGTCCTAGCCCCTGATGCCCATGAAAGGGCCTTGTTAGGAAAGGGGCAAGTGTGTATGGCTGGAGTCCTGTCATGCCACAGCCTGGGTCCTTGTCAAGGACAGGGAATTGAGGACTGTCCGGCAGGGGCATTAATCTGACTCAGATGTGGGGGGTCTCCTGTTGGGTGTGTGGACCTGGGGTAACCACGGAGGAGAGGATCAGGGGCCCAGAACTGTGCATAGGACTGAAGTACAGGGGCCTTGGTCTGCATAAGGCAACTCCATCACTACCATCCGCTGTGGAGGCTCGGTCTTTCTACCTCACTTCCTACCTCAACTAGGGCTGCGGGGTCGGAACCTTCTTCAGTTCTCAGGGGTCTCACGCTCTCTCAGTGCTGGGCCCTTGGGTGCATTAGCCCCAGCACAACCCTTGGCCCCTTTCCTGCATTTTTTGTAAGAAATTAAAAAAACTTTGTATGGCTTGTTTCTCTGTAGAGCAGTTTTTACTGAACTATGGAGAGGGCTGTTCTGGGGCAAGATTCCATTACACAGTGCCCAGCATGAGCTCTGCCTTCCTTCCCCTCTTCTTACCACCCCCTCCCATTCCCAGGAGCCCAGCTTCCCTTCCCCCAGTAATGAAGGTCATGGTATGCATAGTAACTTCCCCTTCTGTAAATCCTCAGGGCTACAAGATACCCTCCATCCAGAGGTTCCATTTTTGCCTCAATTTAAGACATTGTATTGGAAAAAAACAAAGAAACAAAAAAACTAGGGCCAGTCCCATGGCCTAGTGGTTAAGGGAGCTGGATCCCACATGGCCAACTGTGCTATTTGAGTCCTGGCCCGGTGGCTCAGAAACAGTCCAGGAGCCTGTGTGTGGATGCCCCAAAGCCTGACAGGGCGGAGAAATGGAGGAGAAGGAATTGGGGTGAGACCATGCCCATGGCAGGAGGGGTGCTTTCTCCCTCTCCATCTCTCAGTCTCTCAGTCTCTGGTGAGCACACACCCTGACAAAGAAACAGAAAAAGAAAGATAAAAATATAAAACAAACAAAAAAACACAAAACAGAAAAGAAAAGACAAAGGAAAAGGAAAAGAAACTTCTTTCTCCGAGTCATCTGAGTATCTCAAACTGTGGAGACAACATATTCTCCCCCTCATTACATGCTGTTTCCTTTGCCTGGACATCTGGTCCCATGTGGTCTAGCTAAGTGTGACTCCTTCTGTCTCAGCTGGCCTGACTCCTTAAGGTTTAGGTTAGCTCCTCACCACTGTTTCTGGTATTCTCACCTGTGTGTCTCTCAAGAGAGGATTGCTGAATTTTCAGGAATGTTGTAAGTTGGTTGTTAAATTCTGCCATTATTAAAAATTCAGCTATGGTAATAAATACTCAAAACTCATCACTTCCTAATTACTTCACTACCTTTTGCTATGACCTATGCTCTTGAGGTAACTTAGGTCTCTTTTATCCACATGGTGGGAATACTACATGATTTATAGACTACTGTGCATTTCCTCCCAAGTCCGTCATCACTGGTACTACGTTGATAGCTTGCGGGAGTATTTACACCATGACAATGGAAATGCTATAAATCAGGGATTGATTTATTGTTGTACTGGTTACCTAAGCTTAAGGAGGTGATGGAGAAATGTTAATAATGCAGATTAAACTTAAAAGTTTGTTGCGATGGGCCAGAATGGAGATTAAGATGCTAGATCTTGTGCAGCCTCCATTGTAGATGCTACCACCAGGCCTGTAGCTCTCTGTGTGGAGGTCAGCTCCCTCTCATCTCACTCACCTATTGACCCCCCAGCACTGTGTAGGACCACGTGCTCAGGAGTTACTCAATAAATACCTGTGCCGTAGTCACACTCTAAATCCTGCCCTCTGGGTCAACTTGTGAAGTGAGGGCAGCCATTTTACCATAGATTCCCGTGTGACTACCCTAGGATGGGCAGCTGGCCCAAGCTTTCCCTTGTGCCTTCCCCACTGTTCAGAAGCAACAAGTTGTCCAGTGGGGCTCTCTGGCTGCACTGGGGCCCAAGGAGGACCCAGGATTCTGAGTACACATGGATAGCTGGGGGTAGGATATGGGGTCAGTCTGTGAGCCCCTTCAGAAAGGGGGCCGGTCTCATTATGAGCTCATCCCCAAGAACCTATCTTGACCACCTCTTACCTGGCCTTTAGTGACCGGGCTCCTCCCTGATCTGCTCACCTCTGCTTGCCTCTTGTGACCTCATCTCCCACTGCCACTCCTCCTTGCTCCAGTCACCCTGGCTCCTGGCTGTCCCTGCAGTGTGCCATGGGTCCTCCCACTGAAGGGCCTCGGCACCTACGTCCCTGTGCCCAGACTGCTTTCACTGTGTCTGCTGTCAGGCCCCTGTCCAAATTGCACCTTTTTGGGGAGGCCTTTGCTGACCCTGTGCCCCTCATCCAGTGTGCCCTATCTAACCTCACGCGCACGTGAGAGAGAGGAGCACTCTCAGCAGGGTCTGGTCACGCTGTGATCCCTTCTCCCTGCCTGGGGAAATGCACATTTATGCACCCAGCATGGTTCAGGCCACCTGGCTCGGGATCCGAGTCCCTGGTTGGCCACGTGGCCTCCATCTCTGCAGTTCAGCACACTACTGACTTCACTAGAGGCTGGGCTGCCTGGTCGACCTTTCTTATAGCACTTACTCCATCAGGGGCCATGCACTTGTTTCTTTTCTGTCTCCCCCACTAAGCTGCAAATGCCACAAGAGCAGGGGCTCCTGTTTTGTTCCTGCTCTATTTCCAGGATCTAGGGCAATATGAGTGGATGCATAGCCATCACTTAAAAATGTCTGCCGACTGACTGACAGCCTGAAAGAATAAGCGGTATATTGTCAGAAACCTTGTTCTCCAGTACACCTCTCTCCTCTCCAAAGTCTGATTTGGTCCCAGCGCAATTTCTTCTCAGGCTGGTAATCTGAAATGCTGTATATCTTTTATCTGTATATCTTTTCTATTTCTCTGGGCTTAGCTCCTTGATCCAATGGGAAGTGTCACCTCTTCTCCAGGGAAACCTGAAGCTCCATGCCCATTGCCAGGCAGCCTAGTGACACCACTGGGCCAGCCAGGTGGCCAGACTGCTCCAGCCTGGGCAACCCCTGAGGCCAAGGGTGCAACCCTTAGTCTGTACAGGTGTTCTGTCTGACCTCCAGGCACCTTTCTTTCATTTTGTTTTAAAATTTAAGGCGACACTCAAAAACTGAGACATTTTATAGAAAAGTCCAGAAGGGTCGGCAACATTGGGCCTGCAACTTTGCTAGCATGATGAGATACCAGAGCTGAAAACCTGGCCCCATTATAGGCTGGGGCATTTACTTTGGTGCCATCCTGAAAGAAAACACACACCTGGAATCTTTTCTCCTCACTCTTGAGCAGGCTCTTAGATTGTCTGTACCTCTTCATCTGCAAGATAGAGTTACCAATGCCTCCCTGAGCAAAGGTGGAGGATTGGATGAGAAGATGCTTGGGAAGCAGAAGGAACTGCTCACTCCCTCATGTAGTGATTCTCCACTTCCTCCTCCCTCGTTTCCCTTCCCAGACCCGGCTGCTTCCATCTGGGGAGGCTGCTTTTTAAACACTCTGTCTTCTGCTAACCAGCCCAGGTGGGTCCGTGCTGAGCAGCCAGCTCTGTCCTCCCAGGTGGAGAGAGCTGTGGGCAGCCACCTGCTGCGGCTGCACCTGCTTTGGTCTAACATCTCCATCAGGTAAGGTATATGTGTCACAGTGAGGAGGGGCTGGGATGCAGGAGGCTCTGCATTCTACCTGGGTGTGGTCTCAGAACACCTATAAATGAGATTGGAGCAACGACTACTCACCTGTCTCGGGTGACCATCAGAGGGAGAGTTGCCACTAAAAATTCTTTGCTTTGCAACCCTAAGGTCCTTGTTCTAGAACCAGGTGTCATAGCAACTGCTGCTGAAGTCAGCTGGGTTTGCTCAGCTTTGCTAGGAAATAGCTACTTTCTCCCTTCTGGGGCTATTAAACTAATATACCTTCTAAAGAGTTTTAAACTTTTATTGCTTCCTTGAAATAAAGCATTCCTCCCATTCCAAAATGAATTGGACTTCCAGTGGATTTCCTAGGATTTTCTTTGTTTTGATGATAAAACTTATCTATCCATGTTCATCAGAGAAAAATTTGAGAACTATATTAAGACACAGAAGGAAATAAAAACCTCCACCATCACAGTTAATGTGTGGTTTATGTCATTTCAGTCTTTATTCTGTATGGCCCCAATCACCACCACCACAATCCATCTCACCCATCCATTTCTGCATCCATACATGTGTTTTCCACATACACGTGGTATGGCCACAGTATGAACACTGTTTATAGCATACAGGATAAGACCTAGCACATGGTAGGCAATGAATAAATATTGTCACTGCCGAGCAGTGTCACTTACTGAGTGCTTACAGCATGCCAGGCACGATGTTCAGTGTTTTGCATGCACTATCTCATTTAATCCGAAGAACACTTCTATAATACAGGGACTGCCTCATTGGTCCTGTTTTACAGATGAGAAATTCGCAGCTCAGGTCATTTGTCAAAAGTGACACAGGTAGTAAATGAGATGGACAAAGACCTGTTTTTGAATTTTGCTATGAACAAAAGGCCCATTTACTAGTTTAAAACTTTTCAAAGATTGCTTCACCTGGTTACTCCAGGTGCAAATTTTCACTGAGAAAGATATAAAAACACATTTTGATATTGGAGGCAGAAGTCCATAACAGACCAGTCATAGACCAGTTAGGAGCGAGTAACCTAACCTCTGTGACCCTCAGTTTCCTCTTCTCTAAAATGGGATTTGCATGGGAAGAAGAAAGGTTAGTACTCTACCTGGCATATAGGAGTGTTTGTTGTGCATTGACATATATTGATGCCAACTGAAAAACATTAAGAAACTACAAAAGCACTTAACATGAAGCTTGCCTCCAAAGGTTCATCTAGGATATCTCATGGAAATAGCAACCGATATGGGCTTTTGGGGATTATGACTTTGGTCAGTAGAGCTGCAGCAAGATTGCTTATCAATTTGTCTTTGAGGAACAGGCAATCTCTAGAAGTCCCCAACTCCTGAAATCTCATATTTGTACCTCTATAATCTCTTTGGTTCAAATCAAAATCAGTGTCAGGAGGGGCCGGCAGGTGCCCTAGTGGTTAAGGTGCTGGACTCCCACGTGGTCAACCACTGTTTGAGTCTCAGACCCAGAGGCTTGATACTCACGTCTGGCACATGTCCGTGTGTGTGCATGCCCCAAATCCCAAGAGGAGAATGGAGGAGAAGGGATTGCAGCATGGTCATCCCCCCAGGGGGCAATTTCTCACATTTTCTCTCTCTTTTTCTCTCTGTCTCTCTGGCAAGCACACAAGCCTATAGCAAAAATCTCTTTTAAAAAAATAAAACAGTGACAGGAGAAAGTGAAAATGTACAGGATATCTGAATTCGAATAAAATTGTATTGTAATTAGAGATTTCCTGATTTCCCTTCTTCCCTGTTGGCATATTAATTTCTCTGAGCATCCGTTTTTCTAAATAGCAAATGGGAGTAGTAAAACCGCCTTCCTAGGGATAGTACGGGGGCTAAAAATGACATGTACGATGGACAGGATCATGAAAGGCTATATGATCTGCAGGGATGACGCACACAGGAAAGTTCCAATTTTTTTTTTTTTTGGAGAGGTTTTTTTTGCTATAGGGCGCGTGCGCTCGCCAGACAGACAGAGACAGACATAGAGACAGAAAGCGAGAAATCACCCCCCAGGGGGGATGGTCACGCTGCAATCCCTTCTCCTCCATTCTCCTCTCAGGATCTTGGGCACGCACGCACACGCGCCCAGCGTGAGTTGTAAGCCACCGGGTCCAAGACGCGAACCGCGGTCGACTACGTGGGAGTCCAGCGACATAGCCATTACGCTACCTGCTGGTTCCCAGGAAAGTTCCAATTTTGCATCTGGAGACCTCCCTGAGTAAGCCAGGCGTGTGCATATCCATGATCTGGGGCTGGCTGAAGCTGGGGTGGGTCTCAGCATCAAGACCTGTGGGAGGTGCTGTCTCTCTCTCTCTGTGTGTTTCTCACTCATGAAATAATTAAGTAAATAAAACTTAAAAAAATAAATTATGACCTAGGGTCCAGCAGGTGGTGAGGTGGTTAAGGTACTGGGCTCCCACATGGTTGACTGTGGTTTGAGTTCTGGATCCGGCAGCTTGAAAATCACACTGCACATGTGCATGCATATCCCAAATCCAGAGAGGATGATAGGGGACAAGGGACTGCAGTGTGGCCATCAACCCCAGAGCAGGTAATTTCTTACTTTCCCTCTCTCTGTCTCTCTCCAGCAAGTGCATGCATCCCATAGCAAAAATCTAAAAATAATTAATTAATTAAGAAAATGATCTGGGTGATATTTTTAGCTCAGGACCTCAATCATAATAAATAATGCCTATCATGGGGTGAATTCGAACACAGTTTTGAGGTTAGATCTGGACGAAAATTTTGGCTCTCTCATTCATCAGCTTTGTCACCTTGGGCAAGTTATTCAGCCTCTCAGGGGATTTGTAAGAGTAAAGTAGTAATAGGAATATACATAGTACCTGGCACACAGCAGGCCTCTAACACGAATAGAATGAGGTCCTCCTTGCCTTTTCCTGATCACGTCGCTCTTGCCTTTTTGACCTCTTATAAAGCCTGATCTGCGTAAGGTAGCACTGGATTATACACAGCTTCGTATTGTCCTCTCGTTTCCTTGTGTGCTTAACTTGCTTTTTTCCCGAGGTTCAGACCCTTGAAGGTGCCATCTGGGACATAAGCTTCGTTGGTATTCCTTCCAGGGACTCGTGTATGTGCATACTCAATACATCTTCGCTGCCTTGAATTAGCTCTGATTGATGGCTCTTTACCCATTGATTTCTCAAGGTTTCACCCAGATTGAGCTGAAACCCTTGGGGAAAATTACAGCAGCCTGCCCAGGTCCCCAGAGCCGTGAGCTCTTGGCTCTGCTACAAATGACAAATGGAGAAGCTGAAAGACCTGAGTGCCCTCTGAGCATCTGACGGCTAAGAAGGCCCTGTAGCTCCCCTCTACCCCTCTCCCAGCCACCTGACTCAGCAGCAGTGTCTGTGGCTTTGCGGGACAGCTGTGGCTTTAAATGGCTTTCGAGCTTAAGATGCTTGCCTTATTTACTTAGCTGCTGTTTTAGTGCCGGGAGCAGGTCCTTCCCAATAGGTAGCTGGGAGGAAAAGTTCAACAAGCATGAAAAAAGTGAGGCAGGCAGTGGAGAAGGACTTGGCTGTGGAATTCAACTTTTCTATTTAGTTTTCGCAGCTCAATAGAAGTCTTTAAAATGGGGAACTTTCCACTCCCCCAATCCCTCAATTATTATTTTTTTACTGCCAGAGGGCATGTATGCTGGCCAGAGGGAGACAGAGGGAGAGAAAGCAACCCCCAATGAGGCATGGTCAGGACTCAAGCTCCTTTCCTCCATTTCTCCACCCCATTGGGATTTTGCTCATGCATGCACAAATGCCCAGTGTGTTTTCCCAGTCACCGGGGCCAGGATTTGAACCATAGTCAGCCATGTGAGGTATGGCTCCCTGAACTACTGCATTATGGAGCTGGTCCAATTCCTTATTTCTAGTAGTTTACTACTGAAAGAGGGACTGAAGACTCAGTAAAGTAGTTGGCCTAAGGCGTAAGGCAGGACTGAGGAGTAGGCATACTAATTTGCATACCTCCAATGGCCTGTGAGCAGATAACATAATTCAAGGCTGTTAGGCTTACTGGACTACTTTCTAGAACTTCCCCCCTCCCCCTTTTTTTTTTCTATTTGATTTTAGGAGTTTGGAAGTCATTCATTCATTCATTCATTTAGCAAATATTTATTGAGCTAGTGGCTAGGTCCTACCAAGACAAAGTTTACTCATTCTTTGGACAAAGGTTTGTTGAATCCCCTGCATGCAGGCTCTGGGTCATCTTCTACCAGCTGCAGTGAGAAAGGCATTGACTCTACCTTCTCAAATCCCAGTGGGGAACAAAGGAAAATGAATGACCAGTTATAATAGGGTGCAATGTGCTAAGAGAAATTTTATAAGAAGTTAAAGAAGTTCTTAATAAGAACCACAGACCTAACCTTGGGGGTTTATAAGAAAGCTACAATTAAGCTATGTCGCCACTCATCCAGGTGAGGAGGGAGGTGGGAGAGAGGCAGGAGAGAAATTGTAACAGGCAGAGGGGAGAGCACACACCGGAGGAGCCAAGCTAGATTACGCTACAGCAAAAGAAAAACCCTAAAACTCTCTGTGGCTTAACATGAGACAAGATTATTTCTCATTCATGCTGTCTGGAGTCACTGTCGAAGTCACTGTCCTCCATGGGGTGACTCAGTGATCCAGGATGGTTTCATCTCAAGACCCTAGTATCTCAATATGTGAATAGAGAAGAAGAGGAAGGGAAGAGAGGGAGAAAGGGAGGGGAGTAAGAGAGTCAGAAATGTGGGGAGGGGGAGCATTAGCGACTAAATGCTTTAGCCTTGGAGTGACCAAACAGCTGCTGCTCACAGCCCACTTTCCAGGACTAGTCACGTAACACCACGTAATTACTGCAGGGCTAGGAACGTAGGGAACACAGGTAATCTTGGTGAGAGACACTGTCACACAGTGAGTTGTGCATGTTGGGATACAGCGAGGATTCAGATGTCTGGAGCTTATTGTGGGTGTATCGGCCCCCTCCAGGCTTTCAGGAGATGGGGGTCCTTGAACTCACTCTATGGGAGGGAGAGGCTGGGCATGTATGCAGTATGCATGACTGCATGCACCCACGTCTGTGCAAGGAAAGAGGGCAGGGCTCCTCCTCTGCCTATGTGGCTAGAGAAGAAGAGGAAGGGGAGAGGTGACAGCCACCTCTGCCAGGGGGTTAGCAAAGCCCAGAAGGAAACTCCGGGAAAGAATCTGTGGAAGCAAGGGTGAGGGGAGGCCGTAGAAATGAAGGGGCTGGCCGTCGGGGCGGAGAGGTGCTGCGAGGCGGCAGCATCCTCAGTCTGGGTCTGCCCCGGGTTGGGAAGCAGGTGTGCCCACAGCGCCCTCCTGTTGGCAGAAAGTGGGCCTCTATTTTGGCCTTTCCAGAGCAGCTCAGGTTATGGGCAGGATGATTTGGGGAGGAAGAGAGGTGAGGTACGAGGGTGTCCAAGTATCAGTAGTTCTGCAGGGAGAACTTCCCAGGGCTCCTGGGATGGAGGCAGGAGGCTGCCAGTCATTTCTGACTCCCTCCCAGCTGGAAACTCTGTGGGCGACATCACCGACACAAGTTGAGTTTCAGGGCTGGAGAGTGCCTTTCTTGAGGCCTTTCGGGTAAAGTGTGATGAGGGTTGCAAGAGTCTCAGCTTTCTAGTTCCCATCCTAGTCTCCCACCATGCCCTCTTGGGCCTTCCCCTTCCTTCTCAGACAAAGCTCACCTTCCAACCTGAGCGGCAGTGCCCCAAGGTGAACGAGGTTGCCCTGGGGTGGAGATGCGGTTCCCCTCCAGACTCTGGTAGTTCCTTAACCTTCAGTCCACCCGTCTGACTGAAAGCTTATTTACAAAGGGCTTTCTTCCCTACTGCATGATGTGGATGCAAGAGGCCCCCGGTGCAGTGAGGACCTGTCCGGGTGGGATGGGGAAACTCCTTCTGCTGTTCTGTTCTGTTCTGTTCTGTTCTGTTTTGTTTTTAGAGAGATTTTTGCTATAGGGCATGTGTGCTTGCCAGAGAGATAGAGAGACAGAAAGTGAGAAATCACCCCCCCCCCCCAAGAGGATGGCCACGCCACAGTCCCTTCTCTTCTATTCTCCTCTGGGGGTCTTGGGTACCCACACACATATGCCTGGCGTGAGTTTTTTAAGCTGCCGGGTTGGGAACTTGAATGAGGGTCGACTACGTGGGAGTCCAGGGACATTACCATTACTCTATCTGCTGGTCCCCTGCTGGTTCTCACTAGAAGAGGCACAGGATGGGGTCAGCCATGTTGATTAGGATGGTCACAGTATCTGGTGGCCACATGAGACCCAGGGGATGAGTTCTCAGTGATGAGATCTCCCAGATAGGGAGCTAGTGTTGGTCAGCAAGCAGCAAAAGGGGTCGATAGATCTGAGACTTCTCTGCACACGGTAATAGCAGTTAACGCTCTGAGCCCTTCTGACATGCTGTAGCAGTCCAAACACGGTTCTAGTGCATCCAGTGCATGTTACAAACCTGCCTTGTCGAATTAGATGGCTTTTCTTCTGATTTTACAGATGGAGGGTTGCAGTCACTAAGTGATGACATCACTTGGCCAAGGTCACACAGCTTCTGGGGCTAGTACTCTCTGTTGCTTTTGTGAAGAGGAGGAAACATACATTGCACTTTTCTGAAGGGAAAAAGCAGCTGATGTCAGGGATTCTTTAAAGAAAGCACATTTCAAGGCCATTGCTGAGATCACTACCCATTTAGCAAAATGTCCCAAACGCTGAATGCACTTCTGTGTCTCTGGTTTCACTTTTTCAGCACACAGCATGATGGATGCTCGCAATAATGATCTTTGCAGGGAAGTTTTAATTGTATTGCTTTTTCTTGTTAAGGTTTGATCATCTTTAGTGTACGAAATTAAACTAATAACCAGATGAACAGGAAAAAAATTAATTTCCCATGTGCACATATGTACAAGGAACCACAGGAAACCTGAGACTTGTAGGAGGGCCAGGTGACTGCAGGTTTTACACTGCATGGGAGAGGTCACATTCAGAGTTAGCTAAGAAAGGGTGAGGGGAGAAATGCAAAGGTTGTCTTTTTTTTATTTTTAAGGATTTTGCTATTGGGTGCTTGTGTTTGCTGAAGAGACAGAAAGAGAGACAAAAAGCAAAAAAAAAAAAAAAAAAATCACCCCTCAAAGGATGGCCATATTGCAATCCCTTCTCCCCCTTCTTCTCTGTTCTCCTCCCGGAATTCTGGGCACACACGCATGCACATCCAGCATGAGTTTCGTCTCCAGGATTGGAACTATAGTAGGCCACGTGAGAATCCAGCACCTTAAACCACTATGGTGCCTCCTGGCCCCAGTCGTTTCTCCCAGCCAGATGTTAGACCTCTAATCTCCTTCTTGGCAGTCCGAACAAGGTCTCCAGGCTGAGATCCACCTCCAGCCTTAACACCAGCCAGCCTGGATCATGGGTGTATGCACACACTTGGTGCACACAGGTAGGTCTTGGGACAAGAACAGAGGACCCTCCCACCTCGGCCCATTTGTGCCACTGCTGTGCCACTATCTAGACCGACTTTTTTTTTTTTTTTTTTTTTTAAGTGAATTCCATGTCTGCAACCTCTCTGAATAATCAGCCCCTCTGAATAATCGTCCTTTTTAAAAAAAATTTGCCAGAGGGTACATGTGCTCACTGGAGAGACATGGAGAAAGAGAGAGAGAGAGAGAGAGAGAGAGAGAGAGAGAGAACATGAGGAATATTCACATAACAATTCCTTCTCTTCCATAGCTCCCTCTTTTTGAGATTTTGGGCATGCACATATGCCCAGGGTGTTTTTTCAAGCCACCAGGCCCAGGACTTGAGCTGTGAAGTCTGCTGTGTGGGATCCACCTGCTTTACTCACTACTCCACAGGCTGGCCCAATCATCTCAAAATACGTCAAAGAAATATTTTGGAGGCAACAGATTTTGGCTCCCCACATCTTCAACCACCAAGGAAAGGCTAATTTATATTTTGCAAGCTCTGCTTAATAGGTGAGACCTATCTAGTTTTCAAAAGATTTTGATCAAAAGCAAACTACTTAAATAAGGGAGTGAATACTGTCTCTGAAAAGCTTGGCTACCTTGGTAACTCATTCCAGGGGACACTTAGCTGTACAAACTCTCCTCTCTGGAGGGGCCTTACTCTGATGCCACAGTGTCGCTCTTGCATCAGCAAAACAGGAAGGAAGAGTCTCTCCATCATTTCCCTGGCAAGTACCCCCAGAAGATGGCGGAGGTCACGTGGAGAAGTTCTCTTTCTTCCACTGGCCTAAGTCCACAATTCCCCAAATGCTCGGGGCCTTACAGGCTGGGCAGTTGGCAGTTTCCCCAGCATTTGCCCTGGCATCTTGCCCCCTTTGCACAAAGCAATCACTGTTGCAGAAAATGAGGGTCCTGTGGCCATTTGGCACCACCCCTGCCCGGCATTTGCGTGGGAGAAGGAACTCTCTTTCTCCTTGACAATAGATTCTGATCACAAACCAGACTCTTGTCAGTGAAACAGCTTCCCAGGGGATGGCTATGCTCAGAGGTGAGAAATGAGTAGTACAACAGAAGTGATTTCCTGGGGGAAGTCTCGTTGTCACTGAGAAGCCATGAGAAGGCCTTGAAGGCCTCATACAGCCTCTCACCCCACACCTTCATGCCACCAGCTCTCACCCGGCCCTCTCTCCATTCATCCAGGTTCTTTCCTTGAATTTCTTTCCATCAGTGTCAAATCTGGTCCTTGACTGCTGTGACAAGCACCCCGTAGTTAGTGGTCTAGAATTTCATCCTTACCTCTAAATGTAGATATCATGGTTCTTCCTTACAGATAACATTTCCCTGGGTTACTCTACTAAAAAATTAACATTGTTACAATACTGTTAACTGTTACTACAGACTATCTGAATTTCTCTAAATTTTCCACTAATGCCTTTTTATGTTCCAGGATCCAACCCAGGATTCCATATATTGCATTTAGTTGTCATGTCTCCTTTGATTTGTAAAAGTTTCTTACTCATTCCTTATTTTTCATGAGTGAGAAAGCAGGTCACCAGGTCCAGGACTTGAACTGCGGTTTGCCATGTGAGAGTCCAGCACCTCAACCACCATGCCACCTGCTGGCCCCTCACTCCATAAACTTTAAAGTGAGGGTCCTTAAATCTCTCACACGCAGGGAAAACTAACCAGCCAAAGTGAGACCTTTATAGCAATTAGATACCATCTTGATGCCTAGTGTCCTTTGAAACCCAAGGATGCCTTGAGTGTGAGGATGTTCCCATTCTTCCCTGTCTGTCTGGAAGTGTGTCAAGGTCTCTGCACCTTGCTCGGGAGACATGTGTATTGATCTCCACCTGCTGTCACTCATAGATAGAATTACAGAAATGTGTCACGGTGGAGCACCAGCATGGCGACCCCCGCCCCTTTTTTCCCTTCAGTTGTTTCTCCTTTGTCATAGCAACATGGGCTTCCAGAACCCTCTCTCAGGATTGGTCTTTATCCACTGTCCAGGCAGTTCCTAAAAAGGCTGAGCTAAGTAAATGATTACTTCAGGACTTGAAATAGCTTTTTTCCTGTCCCAGATATGACACAGTTACTTCCTCAATAGAGCCATCACTCCAAGAGGAACAGGATGTCCTTGTAACAGAGCCAGGACAGTCACATGATCAGACAACCAGGGGCCTTCTGAGACCTTGTTCCCCTTAAGCTGTTGGCAGGGACTTGTCCACAAAAGCTTGTCTATGATAGGCCCTGGCAGGCCATCCTGAGCCTAAACTCGTTGGGGGTTTCTGTTAAGAGCAATTTCTGCAGGGAGCAAACGTTTGATGAACAAATGACGAGAGGAGTGGCTGGGGAGGATTTCTGTGTAGTATCTTTGGTGACCACATGGAAATAACCCTGGCACACGTGTGCTTCCACATTAGAGGACCAGGGAATCCCCACAACCATGTTATCTCTGTCCACAGCGGCACCCCTTGAGGAGGCCATAGCATTTGGACAAGCAGCTCGATTTGTGGATTGGGGAATTCCTTGGCCTAGTGTGGAGCCAGCTGGAGCGGAGAGTGAGAAGCAGAGGGAAGAAGGGGTTACCTTAGAATTCAGGGTCAGTCAAAAGAGAAAATATATTTGTAAAGGATGAATCCCATCTGTAACACCAGCTCCAGATCCCCCAGACCTCACAGACACATGGTCAAGGTTTATTGGGAAGTGACCAGGCATTCAGGGGAAAATATGATTTAGGCATCCATGCGGGAGTTAGGGTGCAGAGCTGAGAAAGGTCTTCAAGAGGCCCAAAGAAGGGGAAAATTGGCTGAGTCAGAAGCCAACAAGAGGAACCTGAAGGAGAGGAACTTGGTCTGCAGAGTCAGAGGCAGCCTCACACTTGGGTAATTTTTTTTTTTAATATCTTAAATTTCTGGTGCTATAAAAATCTTTAGGAGACACAAAGTTAACTTCTATGATTATCTAGTGAAACCTGCCAAATGATGAAAAGTCACTGTTTGGGAAAATAGGTGAATCCACAATCAGACTAGGAAGACCAGGATACCATGCACCCAGGAGGACTTTCTAGGGCTACTGGCCTCAATCCCTTCTCTTCTCTTCAAGAATGCAATGTCAGATCAACCCAAAGGTGCCAGGGCTTTTGGCCTATGGACTAACTGAAGTTGCTGTCAGCAAGTGAGGTGGCATAACTCTGCTTCATGCCTAGAATGTGGAGAAAGCTCGTTGGCCGGCAGTGGACTTCAGTGTTGCATTGGTTTGAGTGCACAGTTTCAGACAAGAGTTAACTCTGGCTAGTTTAAGCAGAAAGGGGTTTATTTGGGATATTGGGGAGACTGCAGGATTGTCAGAGGACTCGAGAAACAGGCTGTAGGCTGAATTCTGTGAACTACTCCCAGAGGCACACTGCGGAACTGGGTTGACAAGGAGCTGCTGCCACTGTCAACCATGAACCATGCTCACCTCTGCTGCATGCAGGGAATGCCATTGTCACCTCCAACCCCAGAAGCCTGCTATACCTGCCACCACCTGTGCCCATAGGATGTGTGCTTGTACCCCTCCTGTCGCTTCATTTTGCTCACTTCCAAATCAGTCTCAGGGGCCAGGTGCAGTGCAGTGGTAATGTAACAGGACCCACATGGGATAGTCCGGGTAAGACAAGGGTGAGTCACGACACGAAGATCCTTTTGGGGCTGCCTGCCTGCCTGTCTGCCTGTCTGTCTCTATTACTTTTAAAAAGTCTCATGTGGATACTTCTTTTTTAAAAAAAACATGTATTCATTTATTGTGATTTTTGGGCTGCTGGGTCTAGGACTTGACTTGTGGTCGACCTTGTGGGAATCCAGTTCCTCAACCACCACACCACCTGCCAGCCCCTCATGTGGTTACTTCTAAGTGATAAAACCTATGCCACATGTCCGTTCCCAGCAAAAAGGCAAATTGAGAAATGTATACACACACACACACGCACACACACCCAAATTCAGTACGAATATTCTTAAAATGTGGAGTGATTCTATAAACGCTTTAAAATGAAAAATAATAGCTATCCTCTACCAGTGGGTCTGTGAGCTGTGCCTGGGTACTCCCTCAGTAGCATTGAGCTCAGTTAGTTTTAGGTAAATGGAGAAGTAAGAAATGCATGTGTTCTAGGTTCTTCACCCAACCCATCAAAATGTCCTCACCATTTATTTATTTTTAAGATAACTTCAAAGAGATCTGAGTCAACCAGGGTGTTGTTTTGCATGCTGCAGTATTAGTCCGTACTGGGCATTGTGAAAGACACAGTTACACACTCCTGTCTTAATGGGGAGTCAAGAAAAACATACTCACATGAATACTGTAAACATAACCACGTGTGGGACAAGCACCAAATGAACGGTGTACGCAAGCGATGGAGGACCTTCAAGGGGAGCTGTGGTTTGGGTTAGTCAGGATGGCTCTGGAGAGGAAGCAGGCCCAGAGCTGGGTTTTAAACAATGGGTAGTATTTGGATAGGCAGTGAAGAAGTAGTCACGGAGGTGGAAATGAGGTGAGAGGCGCTGGCAGTGGGTGCGGGTATACACAAAAAGGAAACCCACTGTGGGGACAGTCAGTTCTAAGTCTGGAAGCAGTGCAGGATTTGAGTAGCAGAATTGTAGATGAGCACAGTAGAAACTTGAATGGACCCTTATGAGGAGACTTCAAAAAACTCATGGAAAAATGAAATTAAACTATGAATTTATTTTGGTGTAAAAAATTTTGAAATTCATGCATCATTTATTTCATAATACACATGTTTTTGGATTTTTTTTTTTTTTTTTTTTGCTATCGGGTGCATGCACTCACGAGAAAGACAGAGAGAGACAGAGAGACAGAAAGTGAGAAATCATCCCTGGGGGGATGGCCATGCTGCAATCCCTGCTCCTCCATCCTCCTCTTGGGATCTTGGGCACGCACACACACGTGCCCAGCGTGAGTTTAACCATGGTCAACTACATGGGAGTCCTGCGACATAGCCATTATGCCAATTGCTGGCCCCAATAATACATATTTTTAAAATAAATTTCTTGAAGACTTTTCTCATAACTTGGAGAATCTTGATTGCCCCATGTATGAGTCAGAACTGTTTCAGTTTCAAGTGATGTAAATCCTGTCAAAACTTACTTAAGATAAAAAGGAATTTATCATTTCATCTGGTTAAAAAGTCCAAGAGATTCTAAAAAAAAAAAGGCCCAGGAGGGTCCTGGCAGTGGCACAGGCAAATGGCACCACTGTGGGATGCTGGAGCCAGATGGGAAGGCTCTGGGTTTGGCATGTCCCTGGCTGTGGGAGGATGGGAGGAGGATCGTAGAATGAGAGGACCCATCAAGGCTGTCTCTTGCCTTTTCTCTCTAATGAAAGGCATAAACTTAAAAAAAACTAAAACCTGAAACAAAAAACTGAGGGCATGAGTTTGAGACATGACCAGGTCCACGTGCTCAAAAGATATCGTCAGGACTCAGCCTCTGTTATCTCTCAGAGCTAGGTTTATCATGCGGATTTCATTTTACGTCTAGATTTCTCCATGTGGTGGTTCCTGGCAAGTCAAGCTTACATCATCTCAGCTCAGCAATCTCTTGATAGTTCTGCAGAATTTCAGGGCTGAGGCTTGTTAATTGCCTCAGCTTGGGTCATGAGCAACTATCCTAGGGCCTCATCAGAACTACAGCCAGGCCTGGGGGAATGTGGGGTTCCTCACTGACCTTATCTGGGACACAGCTCAATAGGGCAAGTTCAGCTCCACCCAGCCACAAAGAGGGACGGTCACTGATGGCCAGTAGAAGATTCTGTTGGTGAACTATTCTTAACCCCTCGGCTTTTTTCATTTCAGTGGATGCTGGCTCAATTTCCAACTATTAACACCTGCATGCGTCTCTTTGAGAGTTTCCTTTGACAACCACAGCTCACTTTGAACACATTTAAAACAGGCAAGAAGTGCCAGGGAGTTAATATCTCCTATGAGCAATCCTCAACCAATGGCTGACAGATTTGGTGTATATTTTAAAATTTAGTTTCTTCTTTGCTTGTTTCTTCTTTTTAAAAATTTGCTATAGGGTTCGTGTGCTTGAAGGAGAGAAAAAAAGAGAGGGAAAGGAAGAAAGCACCTCAAGGGATGGCCACACCACAATCCCTTCTCCATTCTCCTCTTGGGATTTTGTGTGTGCCTGCATATATACCCGGCATGTTTTTCAAGCTTCCGGGTTCAGAACTTGAATCATAGTCAGCTATGTGGGATTCAGCCTCCTTAACTACCATGCCACAGGTTGGCCCCAGATTTGGTGTATAAATACCTCAGCTCTCAAATCTTGTGGGTGGCTTTTAGAGTTCCCCAGTGGGACTAAGTTCTGGATGATCGGAGTGGTCACTTGAATGATAACATACTCTTTATTGACTTCCTTCCTTTCCCCTCTTACTTTCCTACTTCCTTGATGGTGTTCCTTGAAATTACTTGCTAAATAAACTATTTGCACTTGAATTTATGTCTCAGGGTTTGCTTTTAGCGAAACTTAAGATATTCCCCAATGGAAAACCAGGTGCTATACCCAGAATCAAGGGAAATAGATACTGGGTAGACAGAAACAATGAATATAAACTTCAGTTTGTTAAAAGATTGGGGGGTCCAGCCTCATTTTTGCAGGGATGGTGCAAAACTCTACAATACTGGAGGCCACGTGGAAGATTGGGGTTTGATTCGTGGGTCAACCTTTACACACAAGGCACACTTGTGTTCCTGTGGTCCTGACTGGCTGGGAAGGCTGAGGGTAGGATTATGGCATGAAATACACTTTCTCTGTCTGTCTCTCTTTCTTTCATTCTCTCATTAAGTAGATAGATAGATAGATAGATAGATAGATAGATAGATAGATAGATTTGGGCTCTGTGGTTTTCTTGCCTAGTACTTGTCTATCTCTCCCTAGGGATAGGCAACAAGTCCCTTGGGGGGAAAGACACAACTTGTTCACTGTGGTGGTCCCAGAACCTGGTGCACAGCAGATGCTAAAACAGAATTTGTTATATTGAATTGAAATTCATAGCAATGAAGAACCATTAAAAACCTTCTGTGAACCCAGGACTGGCAGAATGTAAGTGTTTTGTTTTTTCACTAGGGTGAAATAAACTGGTGGCACTGTGCAGGCTCCACTGGGGGACAGAAAGGTTGGAGAGATTCATTCGTTCATTCATTCATTCAATTGTAGTAGTTAGGACTTGAGAAGGTAAGGTTAGGAACCAGGGAGTGGACATGGGAGTGTGGAGGAAACATTAGAGGGGTGAGCCTGGGCAGGAGAAGAGGCCTGCCCATATTGCAGATGGCTTCCAAGTCTTCGGCCATGATTAGGAGGGTGTTACTTTCCTCAGTAGTTTGTCAGAGCTTATCTGGCCAGAAGATAGCACAGTTGCTCAGTTTCCTGTTATCAGGGGATTTATGAAATTTCTACTGCACTTCATCTGAAGAAGAGAAAGAGGGAGAGAGGTTACTAAAAACAGAGTTATCCGAAGACAAAGATTTACTGAGGTCTACAATGGTTAATTTTACCTATTAATTTGATTGGGCCTTGGGGTGTCCAGATAATTGGTCAATACCATTTTGAGTGCTCTTATGAGAGTGTTTCTGAATGAGTTTAACATTTACATGGGTAGACTGGGTAGATTGCCTTCGCTAATGTGAAGGGGCCTTATCTGATCTGTTGAAGGTCTGCATAGACCTGGAGGCTAACCCTCTTCTAAATAAGAGGAAATGTTTCCTGCTTGACTGCCTTTGAGCTAGGACATGGGTTTTTTGGTGTTTTTCTTGCCTTTGAACTCATATTGAAACTTTAGGTCTTTCTGGGTCTTGAGCCTCCTGGTCTTTGAATTGGAACCACCCTATCAGTTCTCCTGGGCCTCTGTCTTGCTGACTGCAGATTCTTGGACTTGTTAGTCTCCATAATTGAATGAGCCAGTTTCTAATAAATCTCCCTTACATAGTATAATATTTATTATAATATATAATAAATTCTTTCCATTTTTAATAAACTTCATTCTCTAAACACATATACACACACAGACACATACCCTATTGGTTCTATTTCTCTGGAGAACTCTAACACAGGGTCCATACCTCAGAGAGTGAGATTAGATAGTGGTTGATTTTAGCCATTGTTGTGGTTTGAATAACTCCTCCAAAAGTCATGTTGAAATTTAATTGCCAGTAATGGTATTAGGAGGTGGGCCCTTTTTTAAAAAAAAAGTTTCTTTATTTCCTGAGAGACACAGAGAGAGAGTCATCTTTTCAAGGTCTCTATGCTGCAATCCTTCCCCCAACCCTGTATCAAGCCATGATCATGGATGCACCTGGTATTCTCAAGCAGATCTGGAGCTTTCCACATGGCCTTCAACATCACACAGCAACACCCCACCATCTGCCACTGTGGCCGGGGAAGGAGAGGTGGGACTCTAAAGAGATGATAAAGTCATGAGGGGCTTTGCCCTCATGAATGGATTAATACTGTTTTTGAAGGAGTGGGAGTTATTGTGGGAGTAGGCTCCTAACAAAAGGATGAGTTCAGCTCAATTTCTTCTCTGTCTCATGAGTTCACCTGCTCTTTCACCATGGATGAGCCTTGCCAGATGTTGGTGCCATATTCTTGAACTTCTCAGTCTCCAGAACCATGAGTCAAATAAACTTCTATTCATTATATATTATCCAGTTTGTGGTATTCTGTTGTAGCACCAGAAAATGAACCAACACAGCCACCAACTGGAAAGACTTGGGGGAGAGTTGCACAGATGGATGGGATAATCGGTGTTGGGGGGAACAAGATCCCAAGTCAGGTAGGTATTTGGAGGAGAAAGAGAGAGGAAAGACTGATTGTACAGTTTATAACCTGGACTCCATAACGGTGTCAGGTTGCATCAGGTTGCAATGAAGGATCCAAGATAGGTCTCTGTACGTTCTTTGGGAACTACAGAAGGGAGTTTTAAAATTACCCTCAAGTAGGCCCTAGCACTTAAGAAGCCCTCCTAGAAGGTTGGGACTGGGCTTAACCAGGAGAGTTTCAGCTTTGCTGTTTTTTTTTTTTTTTTTTTTTTTTTTTTTTTTCTTTTTCTTTCTTTTTTTGAAGAGAGAGATTTTTGCTATAGGGCACATGTACTCACCAGAGAGACAGAGAGACATAGTGAGATTATCACCCCCACACATATCCCGGGAGAATGGCCATGCTGCAATCCCTTCTCCTCCATTCTTGGGATTTGGGGTATACATGCATGCACACACACACACACACACACACACACACACAGAGAGTTTGAGTTTTAAGCTGCCAGGTTTGGGACTTGAACCACAGTCTACTACATGTAAATGTAGTAGTCAAGCAATGTAATGATTGTCCCATCTGCTGGTCCCCAGCTTTCCTGTTTTTGAAGAGCCTATCAAATCCTCTGAAATTCTGCCTGGATCTTGTTGAGATTAGTTGGAGACTTTAGGCAAAAGTAGCCTCAACTCCTTTCCTGGAGTTGGCCCTGACAGCCACCAACAGCAGCCGGCCTCTTGTCAGCTCGAGTGATTGACGGACAAGTGCGGTTGGATGAGAGGTGGATGAATTTGCTTAGAGATTTTTTAGGTCCCTCTGTGGGCTCACCCTATGTAGCCTGAGGCAGTTTAGCATCATATCATCAGGAATCTTAGGCTATAAAACAAATTTTTAGGCAAGAAGGGAAACTATAGGAAGACCATTGAGGGCTCATGATTGATGGAGAGCTAGAGACACAGGTTTGGAAAATAGCCAGGAGTGAGGTACAAAGCTCACACAAGCCCATACTGGATCATCCTGATCCCAGACTGCTACCATGGTGCAGGTCTCCAAACCATTCTTGGTCACCAGACCACCTACAGAAGTGTTCTCAAATGCCCCTGAAATGACCAGTGCCTAGGTGACTCATTGAAGACTCAAAATCCCTGGTAAGAATGTCTGACTGGCTGAGTGTTGACCTAGGCCCATGTGCTTAGGCCCAGTCAGCATGGAAGAAAGAAAAAGGAAAATCTACTTCTGGTGGAGGTCAGCCAGTGGGGAGTGACTGCATCCCTCCAAAACCACATAATGGGAGATCGTTCCCAAAGTGATGAGGGGAGTTAAATACTGGACAATCAAGACCTCTGGTGCATTTCCACTCTGGAGAGCATCTGGGGCATGTCTGATGCTGTATAGAGACAGCAGGCCCTACCCACTGCTTCATTCATGTTGCCTGATTAGAGATGGAAGAAGCCAGGATGAGATCACCATTTTAAATTCCAGACCTTATCATTGAACACCTGGGCCATGCTAGTGACAAAGAGGCACCTGCTGCCTGGGCTTCTTGGTAGCTGACCCTGGGGCTTGCATGTGGTGCTGGAGCAGATATACAGGCAGATTCTCTACCAGGCAATCAGAGTCGAGGTTAAAAACATGAAGATGTCAGATATCATAAAGTTTTCCTGGTAGGACGGTGGCAAAAGCACAATTCTAGGAGTGAACTGGTAAAAGAAGATGAATGGCCATTTGTGTTTGGGAGCATAGACCATGCCCTAAGTGTGACAGTCCCTGTTCCACAATAACACATGCTTGATGCATATATGAGGTTCTTATTTATTTATTTACTTTGGCACCTTCCTATACATTTGACAAATGGAAAGGGATTTAAAAAACTGAAATAATAATATACCAAATGTTTTCCTAAGGTTAGAATGAAGCCATACAAGATGGGATCTCCTTGAGGGCAGGGAGCCTTTTTCAAATTTGTCTTTGTATCTCTAGTGTACAGTACAGTAACTGGCACATGCTAAGTGCTCAGTGAGTGAGTATTGAATGAATGCAGGCTAATAATTGTGTGGGGTCAGTGTCATCAAGCTGATATTCAAGGACCTTATAACAGGGACTTGTAGTTAGGCTTCCTGGTAGAGAGAAGGCTGCAACTCTTCAGAGTATGGGACTTAATGAGGAGTTAGGCTGCAGATTGAGTACCCTAAACTGACAGCCCTTAGTCTCAGGTTACTGCTATGTGTTCACCATCTCCTACTTTCTCTTCTTCCAGGGCACATAGCTAGAGTACATTTTCTAGCTTCTCTTTGTTAAATGGACACATGTGACTCAATTTTAGCTAATGGACTGTGGGTCCATTGTCATACATGGGGACCAGCAGGTGGCATGGTGGTTAAGGCGCTGGACACTCCCACATGGCCAAACACAATTTGAGTCCTGGACCTGGTGGCTTGCTTTCTCGCTTTCCCTCTCTCTCTCTATGTCTCTCTCTGGTCAAATTAAAATATGTGAATGAATGAATGAATGAATGAATAAACAGATAAAGAATTCTTTTAAAAAAATGTAAAACATGGGACCAGCAGTTAGCGTAATGGCTATGTCGCTGGACTCCCACGTAGTCGACCGCGGTTCGAGTCCCGGACCCGGCGGCTTAAACTCACGCCGGGCGCGTGTGCGTGTGTGCCCAAGATCCCGAGAGGAGAATGGAGGAGAAGGGATTGCGGCATGGCCATCCCCCCTGGGGGGTGATTTCCTGCTTTCTATCTCTCTGTCTCTCTCTGTCTGTCTGGCGAGCGCACGCGCCCTATAGCAAAAACCTCTCCAAAAAAAAAAAAAAATGTAAAACACTATCTCTATTCCTGGCACTTACAATGTCCCCTATAATCTGTTATATTCTCTCTTTTCTTACATCTACTGTTTGGACATTGAGGATGCAGTGGGGGATTCCAAACTGTAGGAGATGACAGAACCATAGTGTGAAGGGGCTCAGGTCCCTGAATGACTGTGTGGAGCAGAGGTCCTCACCCTTATTGGTCTGTGACAGGAATGAGGAAAAAAACTATATAGTATTTTGGTAGGTCAGTGTGATTTTAGGTTGCCATAGAGTAGTTGTTCTAGTCCTTTCTGTTCCTAATAACAGAAAATACCTGAAACTGGATGACTTATGAAAATAGAGATTTGGGGGCCAGCAGGTGGCATGGTGATTATGGTGCTGGATTCCCACATGGTTGATCACGGGTTGGGTAGCAGACCTGATGGCTTGAAAATCATGCCTGGTGTGTGTGCATATATATATACACCCAAAATCCTGAGAGGAGAATGAAGAAGGGATTGAGGTGTGACCACCCTCTTGGGTGATTTCTCACTTTCCCTCTCTCTGTCTCTTTCTGGCAAGCGCACACACTCAATAGCAAAAACCTAAAAAAATAAATAAATAAAATAAAAAAATTTAAAAAGAGAGAGAGAGATTTATTCAGCTCATGGCTTAGAGGTAGGTCTTGTTACTAATCACATTGGAGAGGAGAAAACTGAGGATCACAGAAGTTGGAGAATGTTCCCTCTCAAGGGCACACAGCAGTGAGTGCCAAATCAAGAAGTTGATCTGAATGGGTTTGTTTTCAGATCTCTAAGACTGACCCCTTGTCCCCTGTGCAGGGGAAACTGAGACAACACCTGGGAGACACTGGCTGTTGGGAGAAAAGCCCTTCAATAACCCATCACTCTGGGGATTGCCGTGTTGGGTTAAGGCAGCTGGAGATGATCTTTAGTAGCCGCCCCTCAGGACAACCAACAATTTATTTGCAGGTCATGTGAGGGAAGGGTTTCTGGAAACTTTGCTCAAACCATACCGAACTGTCTTTAAGGTAGAGGGATGACCAATGCTAGCTACCTTCCCCTCCCCACACCATCACCTCCTGCTCTGTTAAGACATAGCCAAACTTCCTGGGGAGCTTCCTCCTCTAAACTGAGCTCTCTAATCCTGCATGTGCTGGTACTATTGCTCTGTGGTCTCTTTCAGGGAGGCCTTCCCTGGCACTCCAGCCCAGATGGTTGCCTTTCATCCCCTCATTCTCTTTATTAGTTTTCCATAGCACCTGTTACATACTGTTTCTGTATTATCTGCCTCCATTGGTAGAATGAAAGCTCCAGAACAGGATTCTGTTTTGTTCTGAGTTGTATTCCTAGCGGGACTTGGCACATAGAAAATGCTAATAAATATCTGTTGAATGCTTGTTTCCTAGGCACTGTGCTAAGTTTGGTCCATGTCTCATGGAATTCTCAAAAGCCTATGGTTTGCCCACATTGAGTCTAGAACCAATTTCAGTCAGTAGGAAAATGGGTAGAATGGGGGCCAGAGCTCCCTCCCCACTCCCACCTTCCCAGCAGGGTGTGAGAAGCCCTGAGGACAGACCCATGGAGCTAATAGGCTGTGAAATTCACAAGGCCAGGCTGGGGGGGGGGGGGGAGCATTGCTCTGTTAACTGGCACCCTCTGATCCCAGCAGCTTCACACTTCCCTTGGTGTGAAAGTCCTTGGAGATTCATTTGAGACAATCACAGCTCTGGAACCTTCTTTTCAGAAAATAGCAGCAAGTCATAGAGGAGAAATGCTGCAGCAGGTAGGGAGAGAGGGCTTGGAGGGGATGAAGGGAAGACTGTTTAGCCTTCCTCTCCCCTCTTCTTTCCTCCCCTCCCCTCCCCTCTCCTCTGTGACTCAGGTTCAGAGAGAGTAAGGACTTTGGGCTGGTAAGGAATTATTTCTAGGAGACCTGGGATAGAAGGCCCAGTTCTTAACCAATGAGCATCTCCTTTCCTAGGCTGGGTCTTTTTAGACAAACAGAGGAAATCTCATCGTGTCACTCCCCAGAGCTCATAAATGATGTACCTAAACTTTAGGGGCAAATAGTCACCTAGATTAGCTAATTAGATTTCTTTTTAAGTCTTACTTATTTTTATTCATATTAGAGCATGCGAGAGACAGAGAAAGAAAGGAAGAGAGAATGATACGGAGACAGAGGAACCCTCAGCAGGGTTCGTAGCACCATCATGCCCTTCTCCTAGCTCTCTAGGATCTTGGATTTGCACACACCTTGCGTGTTTGCAGAGCCACTTGGGATCCAAAGTCAGAGTTGGCCTCCAGCGCTGAGTTCAGGCACTACCTACCACTGGTGAGTGGCCAGTAAGATTTCTGGGGTGAATGCTTATGGTTCAGGAAAGGCTACAGCAGCAATGTGGTCCTTTTTCCCATTTCCTCTTCAATTTTGACAGCAGCTTCCTTTCCCTGGCCTGATCCTCCATGTACTAGTTATTTAAAGTAAACTTCCTTTCACTTTTTGCTTTTGGGTTAATTAACAAGCATATGACAAATATGTATTGAAGATCTCCTGGATGCAAAGCCATGCCCACAACAGTGGTCAAAACAGACAAAGCCCCTACTCTCTTGGGATTTATCAGCCAGTGGCAGAATAATTTAATATTCAGCCTATGCTGCAGGGCCAGTTCTGTGTTCTCAGTGTACCCCTCTAGCTGTATGTGGCAGAAACACATTCGTAACTTGTTAGCATTCTAAAGACGGAGCCCCAACCATCCAGACGACCTCCTCCATATGCAGACCATCCCTTCCTATTTGATCTGGGAGGCTGCGTGTCTGTCCTGTGCACACTAGGACTTAGGGGGGGCTTCTTCTGACTGTTGTGTGGCCAAGCCTGCAGCCGGCAATGGTTCTTAGGGCTGCCCAGAGCGAGCTGCTCCAAGAGGGTGGACACTGGAGGAAACATCCATCCTCACCCTCGCTCCAAGCTTGCTGTCCAGGCCTCCAGGGGCATGGAGTTGGCAGATGGGAAAAGGGAAAAATGATCGGCCTTGGTAAATACTGCTGGCTCTTCCTGTAGGCAGGGAACATTGCTCCGTGAAGTTGCCGTGTGGTTTGGACATGCTTTCCGAGCTTTCTGCCTTTTGTTATGATCCCATCAGCTGCTTCCTCATAGTTTCAGGTCCGAACATCACTGTTTATACACAGCAGCATGAAGCTTGTGAGCTTGTGTATACGGGAGGCCACCAAATGCTTGGTGAAAGAGGAGGGAGGTGAGAATGTGCAGACATTTGCCTGCATGGGAACTGGATTCACTTCTCGCCTACAAAATGGATCTGAGGTTCCCACCCTTGGCACCGGTACCCCTGGGCCTTTGTGGCTGCAGTAACAGTGGAAGTGACTCAGAGCTGGTCAAGGGGAAAAATTCTGGACATTCAACTTGGAAAGATTCTTCAGTACAAATCTGATATAACCCTTCCCTTTCACCAAGGAATGTTAGAGGCTCAGAGAGGTGAGGTAACTTATCCTTGGTCACATAGTCAGTAGATAAGCCGGTCTGTGTTTGAGGATGCCTGTCTCTTAATTCACTACATTTCCATCATTATCTTTTTAGTCCACCAATAATAATTTAATTTTATACAGATACGTGTCTATGTTTTTGCAATTAAAAGTATAAGCAATATGTATCTGATAATATTTTTGGAAAGGTTTTTGCTATAGGGCGCATGCACTTGCCAGAAAGACAGAGACAGAGAGACAGAAAGCGAGAAATCACCCCCCGGGGAGGATGGCCACGCTGCAATCCCTTCTCCTCCATTCTCCTCTCGGGATCCTGGGCACGCACGCACATGTGCCTGGTGTGAGTTTAAGCCACTGGGTCCGGGACTCGAACTGCAGTAGACTACATGGGAGTCCAGTGACATAGCCATTATGCCAAATGCTGGTCCCCTATCTGATACTATTTTAAAGAATTTCCAGGAACCTAAAAATGAAAGAATACAAACTTCCTCAATGCTTGTATTACTTCATTGGAGGAAACTATCAAACCCATGCTCCTAAGTACAAATCCCAATATAACAAAGCCTGAACCCTTTGCACCAAATGGAGCCTTAACACCCAATCTAACTCTCACCCCTGAGAACTCTTTGTGGGATATGTATGTATACCTGTGTTGGCGAACAAACGGGTGCACATGCTATGACCAGATTTCATTGAATAGTAATTGTTACCTCAATATTTCTTTTCTTTATTTTTTTTTTTACCATGAACCAAATTTCCCCAAAAGGGGAATTTTATCGATTACTTTATTCCCTCACAAGTAGACCAACTGTAATCAAATGAGGTGAACATCCACCTCAAGATTTTGTCATCTTCATAATAGAAAAGATGAGGCTTAGAACTGGATCACTTGACCCTTTCTCTTCTTATCTCCTCCCAGTTCAAAATGCTGACATCTCTTAATAGCCAGCATCCTCTTAGATCTGCAGTTGGGCTCAACACATTCAAGCCTCAGCACAGCCTTCTTTGTAGTTTTTGCCTTTTTCCGGGAAATAGGCTTAGTCTGTCCACCACAGCCACTCTGCTTCCTGTCCACCACAGCCACTCTGCTTCCTGTCATAACGCCGCTTTCCCTGAGCACACAGAGGATCCTTGCCCTTTTTGTACGGTGTCACTTTATGAGGTTGGTGCTTGCCACACTTCTTACAGAAGGTCCGGTGGGTTTTAGGGATGCTTATCATTCTTTAGGGCCTGCTATCTGCACAGAAAGCAGTTACTTCAATATTTCTAATGAATACAGAAGTGAACATTTCTGGGAGTCTGCTCTTCCTTAGATGCTCAGGCATTATTCAAGGCCAGCAGTGGTTGGCGCTCCTAATTCTTACTTTTTGTGTGTACAAGTGATACTGGATAGAAAGTCTCATTTCTCTTCTTCTTTTTTTAAAAAAAAATTTGCCAGAGAGAGACAGAGAGAGGGAAAGGAAGAAAGTACCCCCCATGGGATACAGTCATGCCACAATTCCTTCTTCATTTCTCCCTCCTTTTGGGGTTTTGAGCATACATACCCAACATGTTTCTCAAGTCACCAGGTCTGAGACTGAAAGAGCCTCATTGGCCGTGTGAGTTCCAGCCACCTTGACCATCAAGCCATGGGTTGGTGGAAGTCCCAATTTTCTATACCAGAAGCTCTATATTAAAGTGACCATGAGAAGTGGGAATACATTTTTTATAGAAACGATGTTATATTCAGGGGCTATGTGGCTTCATTAATCCTTGAAACTTGTTTAACTCCATGTATAGTTGAAATACTGCCATTTGGAACTACTAAATATATGAAACACTACCTTTTTTCATCGTCAGTGCTTAAACAGAAAAGCTATAAAAATCAAATAAGAAGCTATTTTTAGTTATGATGAATGTAAATGGTAGGAGTGATCAACTTTCATTAAAAGTAGAGGTAGGCGAAGGTGTTGTAAAGATTGTAGATGGGACTGTCAGCTATCCTAAGGGCTTTGGTGTGGCTTTGGTGTTGATGGTCTTGGTCTTGAGCATGGTTAATTTGGCTCTTACAGATTCTCTTCCTTCTGTAAGCATCGTGAGACCTGCTGCATAAATTAATCAGATATGAGCAGGGCTTGGAGTTTCGTTTACAAATGGAATAAAGTGAGGGAAGAGAGAAGGAAACATTTTTCCTTTGAAAACACCAGATATAACTTGGAATACAATGGATCCAGAAATTGTCTACATGGGTCAGCAGGTGATATGGTGGTTGGGGCACACTGAATGACTCCTAGGTTTGAGTCCTGGACCCGGCAGCTTGAAAAGCATTTTGTGTGGTGTGTGTGTGTGTGTGTGCCTCAAATCCCAGAGAACATGAAGGAGAGGGGATTGCAGTGTAGCCATCCATCCAGAGGGTGATTTCTCACTTTCCCTCTCTCTCTGGCCAGAGCACATGCCCTATGGCAAAAATCTAAAATAAACAAACAAAAGACTATTAACAAAAGGAAGAAGAAGAAATAGTCTACATAGGTGAGCAGGGATGCCCTGGGGTGTGGGGTCCTCTGACATTTAGTTTTTGGTGGGGGTGGAGGAGGGAGCAGGAGGGAGCTGACCTGCAGGCTCACTGATGTAGCTCAAGTCCAGTGGGTCTGCTAGTGCAGAGCCCTCATCTCTGCCAGCACCATCCCAGCAGCCCAATTCATGCTGTCCCATGAAAGAAATATCTATGTGCCAGGTAGAGTGATCACTTGCCCTGGTGGTCTCTTCGAACCTGGATCCTGCTCCCAGAACAACTCCTTAGCTATTGATCCTGGAACCCTTCAGGGCATCTGGTCAACACCACATGTTTAAGAAGAGGAAAGATGATGGGAGAGTGGGTGGAGAGTGGATTTGGAGACCACTACAAAGGAGAGACAAGGGGTCTGGGCAACAGAGGGGGAACTTGGAAAATTTCAAGTGGGAGGCCGGCCATGTAACCTAGTGGATAAAGGAGCCAGAGCTCACAGCGCTGATTGTGATTCAGATTCTGGCCCTGAGTCCTGAAAAACATATGTGTGCATGCCTCAACTCCTGACAGGGTGGAGAAATGGAGGAGAAGGGAGGGCGACATGACCACACCCCAATGGAGGATACTTTTTCCCTCTCCTCTCTCTTTCTCTCTCTGATGAGTGCACATGCCTTTTGGTAATAGAAAAGAAAAGAAGAAGAAAGAAGAAATAAAGAAAGGAAAGAAAGGTCAGCTGGTGATGTGGTGGTTAAGGTGGGATCCCACATGGTTCATTGCATGGTTTGAGTCCCAGACCTGGTTGCTTGAAAAACACATTGAGTAAGTGTGCATGCATGCCCCAACTGCTGACAGGATTGAGAAATGGAGAAGGGATTGTGGAGTGGCCATCCCTTCTGGGGTGTGGTTTCTCAATTTCTCTCTCTCTCTGGTGAGTGCATGCTCCCTATACAAAATAGAAAGCAAAAGGAAGGAAGAAAGAAAAGAAAGAAAAAAAAGAGCAAATAGAGTTCAGTTAAGATATGTGTTCTACTTATAAGCTCTCTTGAGATGGGCCCAACTACACCAACTAGGTAAAGTGGGAAAAAGAAAGAACTTGACATTAGAGTCTTCTTGGTTAGAGAAGAAAGGGGATGGTGGGAATGAGGGGTGGGCATGTCCCTGTACTGCCCTGCAGGGACATTGGCCCTGCCTTGGCTTGGCTGACCTTAAAGCAAGTGGAGTGGAGTTTGACTGACATCACAAGTGCTGGTAGGGGAGAAAGCAACCACACGCTTATTGTGCCCCCAATGCTTACAAATACTTGGTTTAGAGAAAAAGAGATTGATGGGGTTGCTTGAAGGTTATGCAGTCTATTCATTCCTTTAATACTTAAATGTATCCTTTCTTCACATCAGCTGGGGGTCTGAAGCACATAGTTTTGGTTTCCTATGGAAATGCTTTTCACAAACTAATACTTTTTAAGAAAGTCATCAGCCTACACTGAGGAATGTTTTAAGAGATAGAAGTGGGTCAGCCACATGGCTGGTTAAGAGAGTCAGGTCCCACACGGCCAACCATGTGGTTTGCTTACATGTCCCAAATCCCAACAGGATGGAGAAATGGAGGAGAAGGGATTGTGGCATAATCACACCCACCAGGGATTGCTTTCTCTCTCTTTTTTCTCTGTCTCTCTCTGGTGAGTACATGTACCTCTAGAAATTAAAAAAAAAAAAGATGAAATTATGGAACTTGTATCTATGGTAAGAGTGTTGTTTTCTTTTCTTTTTTTCTTTTTTTTTTTAATTGGGAGAGGTTTTTTGCTATAGGGCGCGTGCGCTCGCCAGACAGACAGAGACAGACATAGAGACAGAAAGCGAGAAATCACCCCCTGGGGGGATGGTCACGCAGCAATCCCTTCTCCTCTGTTCTCCTCTCGGGACCTTGGGCACGCACGCACACGCACCTGGCGTGAGTTTTAAGCCATTGGGTCCGGGACGCGAACCGCGGTCGACTACGTGGGAGTCCAGCGACATAGCCATTACGCTAACTGCTGGTTCCCAAGTGTTTTCTTTATAAAGATCAGTGGAAGAAATTTCTCCATTCCAGAAATGGTTGTGTTTCTCTTGTATTCCAGTAATAGCTGTGCTTGTCTTAAACACCTGGCTTTTATTTTATGGGTACTATCCACCGTATAACTGACCATGTCTCCCTTTTGTTGTTGTTGTTGTACCCAATGGGAAACTTGTATTCAAAGCTGAAATCACATCTTGAGCAACCTGCAACCTGCCACGCTGACATTTCACCCTTAATAGCTTCATTTTCTTTTATTCTTTCTTGTTTTCTCTTTTTTTAAAAAGAAGAATTCTGCATTTACTTATTGTTTTGCTTTCGTTATATAGCATGTATTTTTTTTCAAGTCATCACAAATTATTTGGGAAACAAAGTGGTAAAATAAATAAATACGAAGGTGGCAATGGGGCACCGACTCCCCGAGTCCAGTTGCTGCGAGTGGTTGGGTGGCTTTGAACAACAGGCTATTCATAAGTACAGGAAATTTGCAGGACCGATGTTAGAAACTCTGGAAGTACCTGCGCTATTTATAGTTGCATTTTTAAACAAATTCTTGAATCTGGGCAGTGAATATGTGCCATTCTAACTGGAAAGGTAATTACCAAATTCCTTAGTAGTCCATTTGGCCATGGTATAGAAGTACCTCTACACTCAGGGGAGCAGGCGGCTGGTGATTTCTTTCATCCAAGCAGAGCTGTTTTCTTTTTAAGGTTAATTCCATGTATGTACCCATTCAAAGATCAAAGTCCAAATACTTAATCAAAACCACTGATTTTGCAAATCCTCAGCCAATCTTGGACTACATTTGTAACCACCAAGTACTGAAGAAAGCAGAGCGAAATAGAACCAGACCTTACGAAACACATAGTGGATCGAACATATTTTTTTTCCTAGTTAGCACTCCATACTGAACCTGACTGCTCTTCAAATGATCCCTTACCCTTCAACTGGGAAAGGATACAAAGAAGTGGCATGAAGGGGACAAACAAGGATGTTTATTTTCCAGATATCCCTCTTAAAAAAAAAAAAAAGAACTAATAATTTATTATTATTTTTTTAATTTGCTATAGGGCACATGTGCTCACTAGAGACAAAGAGGAAGATAGAGAGAAGGAGAGAAAGTGTGAAAGCAAGCCACCAGGTCCAAGACTCGAGCCGCAGTCGGTAACGTGGGAGTCCAGTGCCTTAACTACTACACTACACCATCTGCTGACCCCCAGATATCTCTCTTAATCTAGGCGTTCTTTCCATGTTTCTGTATGTCATCAGGTCTTGAGAGGGAATGGCTGCACGTGATGAGAGTACCTGTTCCCACGTGGCACAAGTGTTGGGAACAACTCAGCACCCCCTGGTCAACTTATGAAGAGGGAAAAGACTGGTCCTTGTCCTTTTGGCCACCTTTTCCAATGAATCCTGATTCCTACCTACTTAAAATCAAGGATGTCAAGTACATCTTTGGGCACAAATATTAACAGTGCAGAAAATTGAACCAGAGTATGGAGGAGAGTGTGAAAAGCCCATTGTATTTGTTAAAAAAGTACTTTGGGGCCAGCCCATAGCATGGTGGTTAAGGTAGTTGGATCCCACATGGCCAATTGCCCAGTTCAAGTCCCAGACACAGTGGCTTGAAAAAAAAAACAGCAGGGGCATAGGCAGGTGTATCCAACATCTTTAAAAGAGGAAGAAATGGAGGAGAAGGGATTGTGGCATGACCATTCTCGGTCTCCGTTTCTCTCTGGTGAGTGCACATACCCTCTGGCAAAGTTAAAAAAAATAATAAGGGAAGGGCTTTGATAAAAACAAAACAATTTGTAAATTTCAAAAGGACATCTTTTTTCCAGTTTCCTTTTATGAAATAATGATATAAGAAATACACATTTGTATACATTTGCCTTAAAAAATACAGCCCCTCAGAAATGTACAGTGATTATCTCTGAATGGTGGACTTCCAGGGCCTTGTTTTCCTTTTGCTTGGCTCTGTGGTTCCGTTTTCCCACAATGGTTGCAAAGAACAATATGGTTGGATGCTAAGTGAGAGTCAGTTTCTAAAATCAGTATGTAAAGAAGAATATCCTGCCTGGTAAAATTATGCTTGAAGACTTTCCTACTAAAATAGGATATAGACTTCGTTGCAGTGGCACGTACTGTTCAGATACGATCCTCTACAAACTTGGACCATGTAGGGGAGGCCCAGCTTCAATTCCCAGTCCAGTTTACAGGCTGCTGAAGGGTGTGCACTATAATCCCAGCAGTCTGTGAAGCCGAGGCAGGAGAGTTGCGACACAGTGAGATCCTATATAATAAATAGGGACTGGGCAGTGGCGCAGTGGTAACACAACATTCTGGGAGGCTGAACCACATGGGATGGTTCTGGGTTCACATCTGGAGACCTCCCTGAACCTGCCAGGCATGTGTGTACCCATGCCCCGTGGTTGGCTAAAGTTAGGGGTGGAATGTGGCATGGTAACTGTTTGGGGTGCTAGCCCTCTGTCTCTCTCACTCATGGAAGAAAGAAACGAACCATAAAAACACAAATAAATTATGAAATAAAATAGAATATATGAGGCTTTGTGTATCACAAAGCAGTTGCCTTGCATTTAGGGCCCAAGATAAATTAAAAAATATGCATCACATACATCAGAATCCACTTAATGATGCCATAAGGTGCCAAGCTTTGTGGGAACTGAGACCAGCTGTGGCAACATCTGCCGTCTTTCCCCTCATTCTTACTGTGGAACCTTTACTCACGGAGCAGAAGAGCTGGAGGAAACATCTTCCCTCTTCACATTGCTTTCTTGCTCTCTTCCAGGGGGTGGAGTGGCTTGCTTCAAAGTAGAGTTGCAAAGCGAGGCATTGTTTTAACTTGGATTGCATGTTACAATTGAATACAATTAGCCATGTTTTCTTAGGATGAATCCATTCCTACTTCATATAAGATTAAGAAAGCCTTATAGTAAGGGATAGTAGTGATGGGGTCGGTCTGGGTATAAAAGCAAGGAGGCTAAGAGAGTCCCCGCTCACATTTGCTGGGCCATGTGGCCTGAAGTTTTGGGCTGCTAAAGTAAGGGTCATCTGTGGGGACCAGCAGTTGGCGTAATGGCTATGTCGCTGGACTCCCATGTAGTCGACCGCGGTTCAAGTCCCATACCTGGTGGCTTAAACTCACACCAGGCGCGTGCATGTGTGTGCCCTAGATCCTAAGAGGAGAATGGAGAAGGGATTGAGGCTGGCAATCCCCCCTGGGGGGTGATTTCTCACTTCCTGTCTCTCTGTCTCTCTCCGTCTTTCTGGTGAGCGTGCATGCCCTATAGCAAAAACTTCTCCAAAAAGAAAAAAAAAAAAGGGTCATCTGTGAGGAGGAAGTTGTCACTTAACTCTGAGTCATTTTCCAATGGGGGGTTCTACTCTGTTTAGCTTAGGGTGAGAGGCAGGTGGAGAGATTAGCAGAGGAAAAGGATTGGGATCATTTGTAGTATTCCTCACTATCTCATCCCCAACAGACACAGATTGACATAAGACTCGTGTGCCCCTGTGAGACAGCTGGGTTCCCAAGCAGAGGGAGCATTCGTCGAACACCCAGAAGATACTTAGTGAGCACCGTGTGTGTGCAAGGAACAGGGATGAGTATTAAGTAATGGTCTATGACCAAGGACCTGACAGAGTGTGGAAAAGACCCATGTTCCTATTTGTAAGAATAAACGGTGGTAAATTCTCCAAAGGAGAAGAGCAGGAGTCTGTGAGACTCTGTAACCAAGACCCGAACATGGGCCATTTGGGGAGGGAACTGTAAGAGAAGGACTCTCTGAAGAGCTGGCAGTTCGAACGGTGGGCTGCGAAGGCGTTAGCCCGGAGGAGTATGGGAGAGAGCATTCCAGCAGAGGGCGAAGCATTTGTCTCTCTTCTACTTGGGCTCCATGAGATCCCCCTCAAGGAAAAAAAAAAAAAAAAAAAAAAGCAGAGGAAGCCTTTCTTAGCTAAAAATAAGCTTGCTGGGCCTCGGGGGAAATCCTGTCCCTGCGCAGAGAGCCCCCCACCAGAGAGATGTTTTTGTGGTTCTCAACCTCGGTGCTCCACCACAGGCTGTGTGGGGCCAGTGGTCCCCAAAAGGCGCTTCTCACCTTCCCAGCTAGTTTTTCCTCCAGGGAGGGTGTCTGCAGAGTGGCTAGGCTCCCACACTGGGCGCCCGCCAGTCAGTCTGGCCAGGGAAGGAACTATTTTTGGAATTTTTATGGTGGAACAATATTTTTTTGGTAAACAAACGGGAAGCTGTTAAACAGGGACGCTCACCCCTACCTCCTGGTTCACCTTTCTCCACGCGGGCTGTCACAGAGGTAGCACTGTCCAGTGAGGAGAATGAAGGTGCTACCCAACTTCACATGCACACCCCGCCATTCCTCCCAGGACAAACACCTATGGAAATCGGGGAGGCTGCCTCGTACTCATGTCTTGCCTTGGATTCCTTGAAAACAAAATACTTGATACAGTCTGGGGTAGAGTGGGCCTAGGCCCAGCTTGATTAACCCCATAGGGCCTGAGGATGAACTGGACTCAGAATCTCAGCATTGGTGCCCTGCCTGGGGGCACAGAATACTGAACTGCGGTGCTGGGAGCTGCATGTCTGACTGCAGGTTTGAAGTCCCGGCCAGGCCAACTTGAAACATGGCAGGCACATGAGTGTTCAAGATCCTGATAAACTGGAGGGCCAGGGGAAGAGGATCATAGTGTAACAAGACCCTGTTGACAGTATCTCTCTCTTTCTTTCTGTTGTGCACGTGTGCATGTAAGTATTATATATCATGAATAAAATACACAAAACTTCACAAACAGTTAATATTAGAAGGGACCTTAGATAACATCTGCCACTTCTCATCTCCCTTCACAGGAGAGGGGACCAAGGCCCAGAGAGGGGAGACTTGTTTCCCAAGGTCACACAGCTCATCAATAGTAAATGAGGTTGGGGGAACCAGCAGTTAGCGTAATGGCTATGTCGCTGGACTCCCACGTAGTCGACCGCGGTTCGCGTCCCAGACCCGGTGGCTTAAAACTCACGCCGGGCGCATGTGCATGCATGCCCAAGATCCCGAGAGGAGAATGGAGAAGGGATTGTGGCGTAACCATCCCCCCTGGGGGGTGATTTCTCACTTTCTGTCTCTATGTCTCTCTCTGTCTGGCGAGCGCACGCACCCTATAGCGAAAACCTTTCCAAAAAAAAAAAAAAAAATAGTAAATGAGGTTGGAACCTCAGACACCAGACTGCTGGGCCTGTTCTTGTTCTTCAGGAACAATAAGCCAGGCTGGAGGTTAGGAAAGGGATAGTACAATAGATTCCAAGTTCCATGTTTTGTAGAGAGCCAATCAACTCTACATTCACAATAAATCACAAATGTACCAAGTCCCTAATCAGAGACCCCCACCTCAACCTCACCTGAGAGAAGACTCTCCTCCTGAGGACCCGTCGTTTTTCCTAGACCCGATGTGACCCAGTGACCTGGCCTCTCCTTGGATGGATAGCCTAACTACCAGTGGTACTCATCGCTGATTGGCTGCTGTGGAGACTGCAACTTTGTTACTGAGGGCACTTCTCCTTGGTGCTGGGACCACCCCTACCCAAGCCGCATTCCTCCAGCAGTTCCATCCTTGTTCTTCCCGGTGGCCTCCAAGCATCCATAGCTTCCTGGGCCTAGCTTTCTCAGGCTGGGACATGGTCATGATTTTATGTTTGAACTTACAGAAAGAAAAATAAGGCTCCCAGACAAAACCTGAAGTGAACCATCACCTTCCTCCTAATGGCAGAGCAAGTGGCCACCAGGCTGCTTAGACATCCTCTCACTTCAGACTCACAACAGCCCTACACGATAGGGGTTGCTTGTCTCACTTTACAGATGAAGATGCTGAGGGCCAGTGAAGGGCCAGGTCACATGACCAATGAGTAAGTCATAACATTGGGACTCACTCCAGCTCTGTCAGCTTTGAATCCCATAGCTCTCCCCATATTAGACAAAAGTATTAGACAAAGAATCTGGCCAGGAAAGTGGCAGGAACATGTAGCAGAAGAGGCAGATAAGAAGTCCACAGGCTAAATACTGGAGTTGAGGGAAAGGGTCAAATAGAACATATTTGAGATGGTATTATTCAGGAGTCTTTGGTTTATGAGAGACAAGCCCAACTCAGCCTAGCTTAAGTAGAAGAGAGGCTGTCTTCATTTGCGTACCTGGGGAGTCTGGGGTTGCAGCTGGGTAGTCCTCTCTTTCTCCTCCTTTTGCCTCTGCTTTGGCTTCCTGCTTTAGACAGGCTTTCTCCACATCATGGGAACAGTGGTGGTTGGCAGCCCAGACCCTCCTGGTAGAAGGAGGACATTTTGTTTCAAAACTTTGATTTAAAAAAAAATCCCAGAAAGAACTTGGTTTGGTCAGCTCAGGTCATGTGCACATCTCTGAACCAATCACTGAGGCCAAGGGGATGGAAGACTGGCTGGGGGGGAAGGCGGGGCACACGCCACATAAAATGCGCTCCCCACAGGGAACATGAGCTTTGGTATCTGATGAAGGGGGAAAGGGTTCTGGAAAGACAGAAACAACAGCTATCTTTTAGGCTTGGGGACTGGGAGAATGTTGTGATCAGATGATAAATTAGGAGGAAGGGTTACCTAAGAATGACCATACCATCGATAATAGTAACAGGCGACGGCTATTACTTTATAGCTTATGAAGTACTTTCGCTTACATATTTTACATGTAACGCTCATCTAACCTTGAAAGGTAGGCAGAACAGGGGCTGTGTCCTCATTTTGCAGGTGAGGGGACAGGTCTGGAGAGGATGAATGATGTGCTTATGCTGCCAGGTGGCAGGCCTGGACTCAGAGAGTGAACTTAGCTGAGTCTGTTCTCTGAATCCAGGTGCAGGAGAGGAGACATACATACTGAGTGTGACATGCCCAGCATCCTGCAGGCATGGCCACACTGATGGGCTGAATCACTTACCTCTGGGCTCTTACCACAGCAGCTTCATCTGCACCAAAAATCTGTATGGTAGCGGGAACTCCTTCTAGAGATGACCAGTTCTTTGTTCTGAAATCTTAGACGAGGCACCTCCTCTTTGCAGGCGTTAGTTGTCACATCTGTCAGTTGGAAGTACAAATGCCTCTTTTCCTAGCTCCAGCGTCCTAGAACTGTGAGTGTGATGAAGATTTGCAAAGCACAGGCAGCAAGGTAAAGGCATATGGGAGCATTTCCAGGGCGAGTTAGTGATAATCTCCCATCGTGGTTTATCGCTCAGTCATTTCCTCTTCAGGAGCTTTTGAGTGGCTCAGTAAGCTGCTGGCCCAGCTAACCAGAGTCAAAGTGGGCCTTGTGGCTGTTCACCATCTGCCCCAACACAATTCTCCCCAACTTTTCAAGTGCTCAGAAAGCACAAAGTTTGTCTTGGCTGGAATGGGCCAGACCTAAGGAAGTGATCCGGGTTGAAAAGCCTTCACACAATCGTAAGTAAGAGAACGCGCTGAACCCAGTTGGACCTCATTAAAATGCCATGGCGAGTTGAGTGTTTGTGTTTCACGTTCATGTTGTTCAAATGTTTCAATTCACATGAAGAACGTAAGCAGTGAGATGTGATAACCAGCAGGGACTAGGCCACCGTTTCAGGATGAAGGGTATGCCGTGGTGGCAGTGGTACAGACACATCAACTCTGAAGTTCTTGGGGACCTCAGAGTGTGGCCTGGGGATGCTTCCTCCTCTGCTAATCCATCAGTAACATGATTTGGCTTTTCTCCTATAACCCAGAGCTATGCACAACACAAACCTGGCTATTTATGATACATGGAAGATAGAGGCATTGTGATTTGGGAGAGGCAGGAAAAGAGGAGAGTGACATGATCTTGGGAAAAAATGGGATGAAGATGGGAAAAAGGGAAGAATGTGCAGGAAAGAAATGAGACCATCTGTCTGAAAAATTGGGAAATAATTCCTTAGATAGTTAGGGGCCAGATGGTGGCACAGCAGTAAAACGTAATGCTCTGTAAGGCTGGCCTACATGGGAAGGTTCTGGAATCATGTCTGTGGACCTCCCTGGGTACACTGAGCATGGATGTACCCAGGATCCAGGGTTGGCTGAAGCTACGGGTGGAGCGTGGTGTCAAGACCCTGTTGGGATGCTGTCTTTCTCTCTCACTCATGGAAGAAATAAACTCTAAAAAACATGTGTCATAATAGGAGAATAGTAAAACAAATTATGGCCCAATCACTCATTCTATTCATTAAAGCAAAACAAAACAAAACTGTGGCCCAGTCACTGAGGTGCAAGTGGAAGGGCACTGCCGCCCAGTAGCTAAGGCCATGTGGGAAGTCTGAGTTTGCTTTCTGGCCCAGTCTAAAGCAGGCTGGGCATGATGGTATGCACCCACATTCCTAACTAACTGGGAGCCTGGGGCAGGAGGAATCATGACACGGTGAGACCTTGTCAGAACTTCCTTCCTCTTTTTCTCTCCCTCCTGTGTTCTCTCATGAATTAAAAAAAAAAAAAAAAAGTATTGTGGGACCAGCAGGTAGTATAGTAGTTAAGGCACTGGACTCCCACATGGCCAATTGCAATTCAAGTCTTGGACCTGGTGGCTTGAAAATCACACTGGGTGGGACCAGCAGATGGTATAATGGTTACACCGCTGGACTCCCATGTAGTCAACCCTAGTTCCAGTCCCAGACCTGGCAGCTTAAATTCATGCTGGGCACATGTGTGTTTGTGTGCCCAAAATCCAGAGAGGAGAATGGAGGAGAAGGGATTGCAGCATGGCCATCCCCCCTGGGGGGGTAATTTCTCACTTTCTGTCTCTCTGTCTCTGTCTGTCTCTCCAGCGAGCACACGTGTCCTATAGCAAAAAACTCTTAAAAAATAAATAAATAAAAAGAATGAAAATTGCACTGGAAATGTGTGCATGCATGCCCAGAATTCCAGAAAAAATGGAAGAGAAGGGATTGCAGTGTGGCCATCGTCCTGGGGAGTGAGAATTTCTCACTTTCCCTCTCACTAATCTCTCTCTGTTCTCTCCTGGTGAGTGCACATGCCCTATGGTAAACACCTTAAAAAGTGTTGTTTACTGTACACTAGCATCCTGTGTTCCTAGGTTCTGGAACAAACCTCTGATCTCATATTATATAGCTCCCTGCATTTTTTTTTTTTTTTTTTCAGTTTTTGTACTGCTGGAGAGACAGAGAAAAAGTGAGAGGGAAAGTGAGAAATCACCCCGGGGGGATGGCCATGCAACAATCCCTTCTCCTCCATTCTCCTCCTGGAATTATGGGCACACACACACACATGCCCAGCATATTTCATGCTGCCAAGTCCAGGACTCAAATCATGGTTGACCATGTGGGTGTCCAGTATCTTAACCATCATGCCACCTGCTGGCCCTTTTCTTTCCTTTTTTAATGAGAGGGAGAGAAGGAGAAAGAGGTACTTTTAACAGGATCTCACTATGTCTTGATCCTCTAGCCACAGCCTCCCTATTAGCTGGGACCACAGATATGCACAACCACACCTAATGTGTTCAGGTTGACCCTGGGAATCAAACTCAGGTGCCCATGTGGCTTCCAGCTTCCATAGTAGTGGTATAACCTGTGTCCTACCTCAGTTGAGCCACAGTTGCCTGTATTTTAAACAATAATTATGAAGCCTACACGAAATATGGAAATACTTATAGTGTGAATTTAGCAGAAGATGCAAGGGCCAAAATTTGTGTACAATGTAATTTTAAATTGTAGATTTAAAAGACAGATGCAGAGGAGAATGAAATGAGAAAATAGGACAAGAAAGTAATGATTGATTGCGTTAGGGTGGTGGGATTATGGGCAACTTGTCTTTATTCTCCAAACTTTGAGTATTCTAGTTATATTCTATTATAAATTAGGGGCCAGCAGATGGTGTAGCAGTTATATTTCTGGACTTCCACATGGCAGACCACGGTTTGATTCTGGACCTGGTGGCTTGAAACTCATATTGAGTGTGTATGCGTGTGTGCCTAAGATCCCAGGAACAGAATGGAGAAGGGATTGAGGCATGGCCATCACCCCAGGGATGATTTCGCATTTTCCCTCTCACTGTCTCTGTTTTTCTGTCCCTCTCCAGCAAGTGTATGTGCCCAAATGCAAAAACCTCTGAAAAAAATTAAAAAAACAACACCACCACCATAGTGTGGTGGTTAAGGGAGCCAGATCTGACATGGCCAATTGTGTGGTTCAAATCCTGGACCCAGAGTGTTGAAAAATGTCCCAGGCACATGTACATATGTGCCCCAAATCCCAACAGGATGGAGAAATGGAGAAGGGATTATGGTATGACCATGTCTTATTGGGAGGGAAGGAGGGTACTTTCTCCTTCTCATTCTGTCTGTCTCTCTGTCAACTCTGTCAAACACGTGCCTTTGGGCAAACTAAAAAAAGAAAAAGAAAGGACATAGTCTAATCAACTTTCCACAGTAAGCCCTGTCTTCTGTGCCAACTTGACTGTGGATATTCTCCAGGTGTTAGAGCCCTGCTGCTCAGAGTCTGAATCACAGATGTTAAAGTTTGGGAGGTGCCCAGATATTCAAAAAGGCATTTCTATTCTCACGATGGCAAATTCTACAGTTCCCTGGTGGAAATAAAGAGGCCTCCAATCCAACAGCGTTTGGGGACTGGTATTTCCCCCGACCCTCAGGGCCTGGGCGCCTATCCATTTGGGACACGGGATAAAGGACTTGGTCAGTTTCCCACCTAGGGGATGTGTGGGCGGAGCATGATTGCCAAGCCGAGGCTCGGGCACTCACAGCTGTGCCTGCCTCCAGACGCCCACTCTAGGTAGGCTTGTGCCTTGCCTGGCCAGCCTGCCTAGGGCATGACTCTGGGATGCAGCTCTGGAATCAGACAGATCTGAATTTTTTAAAACTTTATAAATATTTAATCAAAGAACTACATGCATATGGTTAGAAAAACAAATAGAACTGAAGGACTCACAGTTAATGATAGGCCTCTGTCCCACTTCTCCTTGGGTTCAGTCTTGCCTCCTAGAAGTAGTGGCTTTTAACTCAGTTTCCAGTCTCCTACTCTACTTTCATCTCTCTCTCTCTTTCTTTTCTTTTTAATTTGCCAGAGGTTGCATATGCTTACCAGAGATGAGAGAGAGAGAGAGAAAGCAAGAAAGAATCTCTGGGGCATGGTCACCCCTCAAGAACAAACTTGCTGCCCCACTGCAAGGAGTGGTCAGCAGACCTCTAGTTGCCTGCTCCTTCAGGGTCTGCCCTGTTGTTTCTGGTGCAGGCTGCATGCAGTGACTGAGCAAGGCCAGGGCATGAAGGCCAGGCTATGGCCAGGCTGGTCCGACTTGGAACACTTTAATGGTCAATACTCACTCCAGTGCTCTGGGCTGGGTTGTTGGAGATTTTCTTGGGTCTTCACCGTAGTTCTACCTCTTTCTCCCTTTGCCCTCTCTGCGTTTGTCTTCTTTTCACAGATGTTGATCTTAACAAACATCATGTGCCCCATATTGTCTCAGCAACTATTTCCAGTGAACCCAATCTGCCAAAGTTACCCTTGTTTCTCTCCCAAATTGAAAGTGTATATTAATTTATATTATGTCATATTATCTAAACAAGGACTACATTTCCCAGATTTCCCTCCCCTGTGTGGTTCCAACTTAGAGTCAGCCATGAGGGAAGTTCTGTGCAAATCTGGGAGGGAGAGTGAAGCAACGATCATTTTTACCCTCTCCAGGTTGGTACAGTAGGGTCAGGTGCTGTTGCAGCTTGCACAAGTGACACTGACATGCCATTAACCTTGCTGGTGTGCTTCCCATGATTCCTGCAGCTCCTCCTGGTGTTCCTCCTTCAGCTCGCTGTGTCTGGTGTCAGACGCCTATGCAGCTCCACGGTGGGGGACCAGTGTATCTGGAAGAACATCCACATCATGGAGAGTTAGGGGAGAGGGAGAGAGATGCAGATTTCAAATGTCCTTGTGAGTTCCAGGTTGTCTTCCCTCATTTCCATCTTTTCTTTTCAACTGTCCATTTTACTGACCTCAGGTCCCAAATCCAAGGCAATAGTCTTACATAGACTGCTTAACAATAGCTGTGTAAAGTCTAATCCCTAGGATAGTTCTCCTTTTCCTGAGACTTGATACAGTCATTGTTTCTAGTTCTTCTGTCAATAACTATCAGCTCTCAACGGTATTTGCCTCCTTTCTCAGTAAGGTAGGCTGTTACATTGCCACCCTGGCCATCCCCTCTCTTCCTCCCTTCTCACCTCTTTTATCAGCTATTTATTTTTACATTGTCAAGTGTGGTGGTAATACATCCTGTCCTAAAATCATAATGAACTTTTTTCTTCCTTGTCTATGGTCCATTCTAAAAGGTGAAAACTATCAAGCAGCATTTAGAGTAGTGTATTGTGTGTGGGTAAATGGGCACAAGGCCCAGTGATGGGCTATGAATATATTTCCTTCCCTGCATGTCAAGGGCAGACACCTGTGTCACTCAAGGGACAACATTTTTAGCCCCAGGGTCAAATACATTTTCTTGTTTTATGGGCCACCATTTGCTCAAATGCATCTTATCTCTTACATTGCTTCATTTCTGGACCATGGCTTCTTGTTTAATGGCTTGTTTTTCCCAGAGTTTTTTATTGCTTTCTTTTTTTCTACTTGGGCAAGAAAACTAGGCCTTTGCTATCATGTCCCAGTTATCATTTATCTTCTTAGTCATTTTATATATTGCTTAGAATACATTCTAGGGACTAGCAATTGGTGTAATGGCTATATCACTGGACTCCCATGCAGTCAGCTATGGTTTGAGTCCTGGACCTGGTGGCTTAAACTCATGCCGGGTGCATGTGGGCGAGTGCCCAAGATCCTGAGAGGAGAATGGAGGAGAAGGGATTGCAGTATGTATGACCATTCCCCCTGGGGGGTGTGTGTGATTTCTCGCTTTCTGTCTCTTTCTCTCTCTATCTTTCTGGTGAGCGCACGCGCCCTACAGTAAAAACCTCTAAAAAAAAAAAAAAGAATACATTCTATTCTTTTAAGAGGCATTCTCAGGGCCAGCAGATGACACAGTAGTTAGGGGCGCTGGACTCTCACATGGCCAACAGCAGTTCGAGTCCTGGACCTGGCCGCTTGCTTTCTTACTTTTCATCTCTTTCTCTCTCTGCCCTTCTCTGGCCAAATGAAAATAAAGAAAGAAAGAAATAAAGTTAAATAAAAAAATTCTTTTTTTTTTTTTTTTTAAAAAAAAAAAAGAAGACATTCTCCTTGAGACTCAGTGACATTTTTTTTCAGACACCAATTTTTTTCTAAGGCTTGCTAAACAGCTGTCATCCTGGGATTTTTTTTTCTCCTTTGGATCTGTGGGTTAATTTTACCTTATCTTGTATTCTTACATAACTTTTGTTCCCTTAATGTTCACTCCAGCTTTGCTGGAGTACATTGCCATTACCCACAAGACATGCACAAGAGGTAAATACCAAGTACTTATGTGAGGACTTACTAGCTGTGTGATTCGGGCACATTCCTAACTTCTTTGCACTTCAACTTTTCAACTGCGAAACGGGAATTATGCCACATACCTCATGGAGTCACTCCGAAGATTATATTTGATAACATTTGTAGAGTGCTGAACAAATTTTGGCTTATTTTCCCCTAATTAATCCACTTTTTTTGCTAAGAGATCTTAAAACACTCACATTGTATATGGACTCAAGCTCAGATTCTTTAACAAGGTCCAAAGCCTCCATAATTGGATCCCACTGGACTGTTCATCAGATTTATTCCCCACTACTCCTTTCAGGTAACTTGTGCCCTGCTAGACTCTTCACCCCGCACGCCCGTGTCTTCCTGTCGTCAGGACTTGATGCTCTCTGCTGCCCCTGTCTGGAAAATCTTTCTCGGAATGTCTGGGTATCCAAACTACATTTCCCTTCTCAAGTGCTTTCTTTAACAGGCAAACTTCTCTGATCTCCATCTCCATCCAGTCTGGTCTCTCCTCTGGCTTTTATCCCTTCCACTGAGTATCACACTTGGCAGGCTGCCTGGAGGCGGACCAGACTCTTTCATTGCTTCTCTTCAGATAGGGCGGCCATGGTATTGAATGAGTTTCGGGATCCAGGATGCCTCTGGGCAGTGTTTTCAGAGGGTCAAAATACTGCTGCTTCCTTTCTCTCTTCTACTAATGTAGTTTTACTGCCCCGTAAGCAGCAGCACCCCCCCCCCCCATTCCAGCAAGAGTCCACTTTATTTATTTATTTATTTATTTATTTATTTATTTATTTATTTATTTATTTACGTAAGAGAGGTTCTTGCTATAGGGTACGTGTACTCACTGGAAAGACAGAGAGAGAGAGAGAGAGAGCGCGCCAAAGTGAGAAATCAACCCCCGGGGGGATGGCCACATCGCAATCCCTTCTCCTCCATTCTCCTCTCGGGATCTTGGGTACGCACGCACACTCACAGGGTGTACTTAAGCTGCCCAGTCTGGGTCTCGAACTGCAGTCGACTAGGTGGGAATTCAGTGACCTAGCCATTACACTATCTGTTGGTCCCAGGTCCACTCTATTTTAAGGAAATAAAAATACCTCCTTGGTGGGACGTCGTGGCCCCTGGGAAAATGCTCTGCCATCAAATTTCCTTTGTGCTGGGGTTTAATTAAAGGAGTAACGTGCACATACCCCATATCACGTTAAGTATAACTTACTATTAAAACTGGTATTCACCCACTCACTTATTCGCTCTCTCATATGTTTATTCACTCACTCCTCAATGATTCTCCAAATACACTAGACAGCTCTGGTGTGCCAGGCACTGTGAAGGGCTTGGGGACACAGGGAGGAAAGACATAAGCCCTGACCCTGGGGAAATTACAACCAACTTAGAGTGGTTTACAGATCGCTTTCCAACCATGAGGTCAGCTGACAGCAGGACGCTGGAGCACATTTGAGGGCAGGAGGGGTGAGAGGCTGGCTATGTGACTGTGGTCATGCTGGAGGAGACAGTGAAGAACTCGGCAGCCTGGGGGAAAGGATCCACAGAGATGCCTGGGACAGAATTCTCTCTGCCTCACGGTTTATCCCTGAGGCGGGATGGAGCCTCTTTGGCCAAGCCTTGGCAGAAAGCTGAGGAGGAGTGGAAGGGGAGCTGATGCAAACAAGGTCCTTCCCCATCCCATTCATGTGCCATACTCTCTCCTGACCCAGGCGAGACCCTGGGCAGCCTCTTAGACTGTTACCTGAGAGTGAGCCACAGAGAAAGGAAAATCTCTTAGTCGTTGAGTTGTATTTCCAGCAATTTCTTCTCCTTTTCAGGGTGGGCATGGGAGACGTGGAAGACAAAGAGCGTCCTGAGCTGGTGCTCATCCCAGGCCCTGCTCTTCAGAGCCAGGTCCGCCCCAGTATCCCTGACCTGGACGGAAGCACAGGGCGTCTAGCACTGGGGGTGCAGCTCTTGGGGTTGTGTGTTTCTGAGCAGACGTTGCAGCCTATTAAAGGCTGAATTCCGTCTAGTGGTCACATCCTGGACTGGCTGCCCCATGGCAGACAAAGCTCTTTTTGTAATCAGAGGGACCAAGGGAAGGGGGAAGCTGAGTGCTTAATGTGGCCAACCAGCTTCCAGCCTATATCAATAACTTTCTCCCTGGACCTTTTCAAAACAAAGCTTTGCTAATGTGGAGCTGTGGGGGCTGTGGGGCTATGGGACTGCGGGTGCTGGCTGAGGCCTGGATCTGCCCACAGATTCAGGTTCTCTGCCCTTGACCAGGGCCAGTGCCGAGGTAAACAAGGGCTCAGGCTGTGGGGTCTTGGGACCCGAATCTTCTAACTGGGCCTTGTTGCTATCAGCCCTATCCCGGAGGAAGCAGTCTAGGGGGCCTACCCCCACTCAAATCAAAGACCACAGATTCTTGCAACTGGAAGAGTTTTTGGAGATAGCCAGTCCAACATTTTTATTTCACTGGGGGGGGGGGGAGGGGGAGTGAGGGAGGAAGATTTGGGGCCTCTGTGATTTATAGAGATAGTGACTGGGCTGGGGCTAGACTCCAGACCTTCCCACTCCCCCTGCAGAGATCCTTTTACTTATACCAGGCATAACTTTTCTCCAGAAGTGTGTAGGCAAAAGGAGAGGATGAGTAGTTTCACAGAGTCTACGGATGATGGAGGATGGTAAAGCAGAATGAACAGCCTACAAGCCAGGGGCCATCTTCATCTCTCCATGTTGCACCTGAAGAGGACCAACAGCACATCTAGAAACCCTGCATAGTCGTAGCATATAAGCTCTCTCTAGAGTTACTTCATGTGAGCCTCAGAACAACTTTAAGAAACGTCGTCCCACTTTGTGGGTGAGGGAAATGGATACAGAGAAATAAACGCGGTGTTTGCAAAAGTACACAACCAGGTAGTGGTGGAGTTGTGTCTCAAACTCATGTCTTCCGGTTCCAAATCCTGTTCTCTTTCCTTTTTTTGCCATGAGAAAACATGTGAAATGCTTTGAAAACTGTAAAGCCATATGATATATAAAATACTAGTTACTACCAGCACTGTTGGCACCTCCAACTCTGCCATTGCCACAAATATCATCACAACCACCACCACTACTACCACTACCACCACCACCATCACTGCCATTGTCACCGTGACCACTACCTCCGTCACTGCCATCAACACCTCCACCATCATTAGCATCACCACTGTCACACTGGCATCACCACTACCACCATCGTCACTACCACACTATCCCCACCACCACCACCACCACCATCAGTGCCGTAACCACTATCTCCACCACCATGTGCATCACCAATATCACCATACCATCACCACTGTCGCTGGTGCCATTTCCCCCATTGCTACCATTGCTACTAATACCTTCAGAGCTAAACCTTAAGGCTGTTTGTATAACTGCAGCCTTGATACTCATTTTTTCTTTTTTTGAGAGATTTTTGCTATAGGATGCATGAGCTCACCAGAAAGACAGAGAGAGACAGAGGCAAAAAGCGAGAATCACCCCCCCAGGGGGGATGGCCATGCCATAATCCCATTTCCTCTCGGGATTTTGGGCATCCACACACATGCGCCTGGCATGAGTTTTAAGTCGCTGGTTCTGAGACTTGAACTGCAGTCAACTACAGTGAAGTAACTGTTATACCATCTTCTGGTCCCCTCAATACTCTTAAAAGAGCTAAATGGCTGGAAGATTCAACTAATCCAGGTCCTTGATCCTCAAAGTGTGATTCATGAACCAACAGCATTAGCATTCTGTGGGAGCTGGTTAGAAAGGCGGAATCTCGATCTTCCCCATAGGCCTACTGAACCGTCATTCCCATTTTGACAAGATACCCAAGTAGTTCGTATGCATGTTAAAGTGTGCAAGGCAACTGCTAGAGAGGGCTCTGAGAACCTACAGAACCCCTGAGGAGATGGCTTTATGCCAGAAGCTCTGCTAGTGTGGCTTATTGACCCCCCGCTCTCCCAGCCCCATAGGAGAGGTCAAAGAGCAGCTCCCAGGCTCTGTGTTTCTGGTGTGTTCCAGAGAGCGGCTTACAGGCCACTGGGATAGCACAGGACTCAGCCAGCCACAGGAGGAGAAACAGTCAAATGGCTTATCTCTTGACAGCTGGAAAATGAAGAAAGAACTAGTCCCAGTCAGAGGTCAGGATGATGCCCGTGCTTGTTACCAGTGTCATGTTTGCATTCCCTCCCCTCCACCCCATCTTGAATTCGGAAAGGACTCAGCTGAAGCTCCTCATCCTCTGACACCTTCTGTACACACCTGAGGCTTCCCAGGGGCACAAGGACTATTCGGGAAGGGGTGGGGTATGGAGCTCATTTGAGTTGCAATTGTAGGTACAGACAAAAATCTGTCAGAGGGACCAGCAGTTAGCGTAATGGCTATGTTGCTGGACTCCCACGTAGTCGACCTCGGTTTGCGTCTCGGACCTGGTGGCTTGAAACTCACGCCAGGCACATGTGCGTGCGTGCCCAAGATCCTGAGAGGAGAATGGAGGAGAAGGGATTGCAGCGTGGCCATCCCCACGGGGGGTGATTTCTCGCTTTCTGTCTGTCTCTCTGTCCCTCTCTGTCTGTCTGGCGAGTGCATGTGCCCTATAGCAAAAACCTCTCCAAAAAAAAAGAAAAGAAAAGAAAAATCTGTCAGAAAGTGAAAACTGTCTTAGACCCAGTCAGCTGTTCTTCGTTCTGTCACTATGACAGCAAAGAAGCGCTTTGGAGAGACTAAAATGATACATCATTTCCGGGTCTTCTATGCATTAGGGGAGGCATAATACACCTAAATGATTTCAAAGTTAGTCAATGAAGTCAGCTCTGCCATGATTTATGGGTTCTGTGGCCTGAGGAAAGTTACCTAACCGACTTGTGAACCAGTGTTCCCACCTCCTGTAAATGGGGATAATATAGGGTTGCTGGGCGGTTAAATGAATTAATACAAGTAAAGTCTTTACTATGTGCTTGGCACATAGTAAGTGCTCAGCGTGTGTTATTCATTATTATTACTAGAGGAATAAGTTAAAATAATAAGCATTTATGGAACACGTTCAGGCAAGCCATTGTGGATGCCAGGAGCTTTAGGAGATACAAGAGTTTAAAGGAACGAGATGCGGATCCTGTTCATAAGATGCTTCTTTTTTTTTTTTTTTGGAGAGGTTTTCGCTATAGGGCGCGTGCACTCGCCAGACAGACAGAGAGAGACATAGAGACAGAAAGCAAGAAATCATCCCCCAGGGGGGATGATCACGCCACAATCCCTTCTCCTCCATTCTCCTCTCGGGATCTCGGGCACGCACGCACACGCGCCCGGCGTGAGTTTTAAGCCACCGGGTCCGGGATGCGAACCACGGTCAACTACGTGGGAGTCCAGTGACATAGCCATTACGCTAACTGCTGGTTCCCTCATAAGATGCTTTTAGTATAGAAGAAGAGAAGAAACTGACGTGTCAAAAGTGAGGGATACCGGGACTAGCAGTTAGCGTACTGGCTATGTCACTGGACTCCCACGTAGTCCACCGCGGTTCGCATCCCAGACCCGGTGGCTTAAAACTCACGCCGGGCGCATGTGCGTGCGTGCCCGAGATCCCGAGAGGAGAATGGAGGAGAAGGGATTGCGGCATGGCCATCCCCCTGGGGGGTGATTTCTCACTTTCTGTCTCTCTGTCTCAATCTGTCTGCTGAGCGCACGCGCCCTATAGCAAAAACCTCTCAAAAAAAAAAAGTGAGGGATACCAAAGTGAGACCAATAAAATCCTGAGTTTTAAGGAAGGGGATTAGATCCCAGAAGGGGAAGAGCAGAAATCAGGCCAGAAGCTGAACATTCTGAGATCTCAGAGATAGGAAAATTACCTTAAGTAATTTGGGGCAGTTGGAAAGTGAAAGTTTTTCAGGTTAGAGGCCTGGTGTGTGTATGTGTGTGTGTGCACACCCACTCATAAAAAGAAAGGCCAACTTTTTTAAGAAAAGAGAGAAAGAAATTTTTCCACCACCTCCCTATAACCCCATTCCACTCGGCAGTTTCATGAATTCATTAGCACATCAGGTATGGCACCTTCGTTTCAGTAACCACAACTCGCAAGATAACTTGGGGAACTCTAGAGCCCGGCTTTTTCTGTCACAGAGAGAAAGAGCCAAGCAGAGATTTCCAGGTCAGAGCAGAGCTGGTACCTTCCCCTTCAGGAGTGAAAGGGGGACCCAACCCCCTGAAACCAGAAGGAATTCGGTTCAGGGACAATTTCATGGAGGCTGACTTATGCATAAGTTATTAAAGTATAGCTGTTTTTGTTTTTTTAATTAATTAATTAATTAATTAATTTTATTCATTCATTTTTTAGATTGACCAGAGAGACACACAGAGAGAAAGAGAGGGGGAGAGAGAGGGAGAGGGGGAAAGTGAGAAAGCAAGCCACCAGGTCTGGGACTCGAACCGTGGCCAGCCATGTGGGAGTGTCCAGCGCCTTAATCACCACACCACCTGCTGATGCCAGTATAGCTGTTTTTTTTTTTTTTTTTTTTTTTTTAAAGAATTATTTTATTTAACTTTATTTTTTCATTTATTTATTTTAATTTGACCAGAGAAGGACAGAGAGAGAGAGAATGAAAGTGAGAAAGCAAGCCGCCAGGTCCGGGACTCGAACCGCAGTCAGCCATGTGGGAGTCCAGCACCCTTAACCACCATGCCACCTGCCGGCCCCTGTATAGCTGTTTTTTTTAAATCATGACTAAGAGGGGCCAGCAGACAGCATAGCAGTTGCGTTACTGGACTCCCACATGGCTGACCGTGGTTTGAGTTCCAGACCCAGTGGCTTGAAAATCATCCTGGGCATGTGTGTATGTGTGCCTGAGATCTGGGAAGAGAAGGGATTGCTGTGTGGCCATTACCTCCCCTCCTGGGGGTGATTTCTCACTTACTGTCTCTCTGGCAAGCACAAGCACCCTATAGCAAAAATCTCTTTAAAAACAAACAAACGCACATATACTCTATGGAATACTACTCAGCCATAAAAACCAACAGAGCCCTGGCTTTTGACAGAAAGTGGAAGAATATGGAAGATGTACTGCTGAGTGAGGCAAGCCAGGCTATGAAGGAGAGACATTGTATGTCCCCACTTAACATATACCGTTTGTCTGCATTCTATGTCTGAAACTGATTGACCAACAGTTGAACAAACACAAGAGATGGGTGTGAATGTCAGATGAGGTGTATGTGGAGGAGTGGGGCCCAACGAAAGACATTTGGAGAAGGGATACAGAGGTAGAGCATTGACGGGATGGGGAGGTGTGGTGTTATCTGTTGAAGATATTTCGATCAACGGGTCTGGGGAGAAATGTTCACATATCGAAATGGTCTCATTGTAAGCCAAACAATATGATTGAAAGTATATACAAAAATAAATAAAGTAATTAATAAAAAAAAAAAAAAAAAAAAAAAAAAAAAACGAAAAACTAAAATAAAATCATGACTAAGGAAAAAAAAGGGGGAGGGAACTTTAGCCTGATTTAGAATAAACTATTTTGTGCCTGCATGGTTAAATCTCAGTTACCTAGCACCCCAAAAGGATTTCCAAAGAGTTCAAAGGTCTAATCACTTGGAGGCCAAAGTTAAAGTTATCTTTATGAGTTTTTCGAAGGTTCACGAATTTGCTTTTACTTTGCTTAGGAGACTATTTGGAGCATGATTTGGTAATTTCTTGATGACTTAGTGGCTTATCATATGATCTTATATAGAGGAGGACTTGACTTCACCTTAAGTAGTTGTAGACTGCTATGTATTTTGAATTTTATTGAAATATAATTTTGTTGAAATATAATTTAACATAACTTTATCGAAAAAAGTAGAGTTCTGGATTTGTCACTCCTGTCTTTATAAGAAAAAGCTGAACAAACTGAAAATTAATGACTTTCCTTGGACCATCAGAGAAGATAGGTTGCAAGGCAAAGCACCACCCTGAAATCTCGAGAGACAGGTGAATGCAGAGACATACAGCTGACATCAACTCACCTGGAGCAGAAGCTGCTGGAGGCACACACTGGCAGGAACACGTAAGTGATCATTTGGAAAATGGATGGAGGTGGGTTGTAGACTACTGTGAATCCTGGGGACTGCAGTCTTTGGAGTTCTCACACTCTTAAGGGTTTTACCTCCAAGAACTCCACCAGATTCTCAAAATGAAGAGCCAAGAGAGAGCACCTTGTGGCTCCGGCAGTGGGAGGGGAAATTTCTGTGTTGAGATGTACGCAGGGCAGTCCCCATAACAAAGGCCAGCCTCTCCAAGGGAAAAGACTACCAGAATTTTAGCCTACTTGGGAGAAGGACATTTACTCAACTCCAGATTCCTTTAAACTTATTGCCTAACTTAAAGGGAGAGCAAGCTAAGAAACTTAAAAAAAAAAAAAAAAAAAAAAAAAAAAAAAAACCTTTTGAATTTTTGCTATAAGGTGCATGTGCTTGCCAGAGAGACAGAGAGAGGGAAAGTGAGAAAGCACCTTCCAGGGAGACGGCCACACTGCAATCCCTTCTCAAACTCTCTGGATTTTGGACATGCAGCACATGTGCCTGGCAGGATTTTTCAAGTCACTGGGTATAGGACTTGAACCTTGCTGTTAGCCATGTGGGATCCAGCACCTTAACCACCACTGCCTGCTGGTCTGACTAAAATAACTTTTTTGAAATCATAGCCCAGGCACATATACCCACTAAAAAACTGATATTAAACTGTAAAATTACGCAACACTTTCCTTTCTCACAACTTCCCACAATGTAGGTCTCTAGTATAATAACAGTGGATTATAGATAAAAGAGCTGCAAGGTGCAGATTCTAAGGAAGAGTTTTTAGGGAAGCCCAAAGGCAATAAAGGAGACAAAAGCAAGGACACTAGAGCAATTTGAAGTCTTGGGCACCAACAGTTACAGCAAAACATTAAATACAGTACAGCTCCTAGCCAGACCGACATAAAACCTGATACTGAGACTTTTGATGTCAGTTTCTATTACCCTATACATCATGTAGAATTTTCAACAATATCAAATCATATTACTAAGAGGCAATAAAAAATGCAATTTAAAAAGATAAAGTATCAGAACCAAAGTCAGATATGTTGCAGATTTTGAATTTATCTGAGAATTTTAAACAATTAATGGTAAAGTCTTTAATGGAAAAAGTAACCAATAGAAAGAACATATGAACCTGAAGGACTTCAAAACGTTTGTAGAGGGCCAGGCCTGTAGTGCAGCAGTTGGGCATAGCGTGCAGGGAGTCAGATGCCATGCAGTGGACTGTGCTTTTGAGTCCTGGCTTTGGCAGCTTGAAAAATGTACTGGACTGGGACCAGCACATGGTGTAATGGTTACGTCGCTGGACTCCCACATGACTGACCATGGTTTGAGTCCTGGACCCGGTGGCTTGAAACTCACCCTGGGTGCATGTGTGTGCATGCCCAAAATCCTGAGAGGACAATGAAGGAGAAGGGATAGTGGCATGGTCGCCCCCCACTACTGCCCCAGGGGGATGGTTTCTTGCTTTCTGTCTCTCTCTGTCTTTCCGGTGAGTGCATGTGCCCTATAGCAAAGATCTCTCTCTAAAAAATAAATTAAAAAGAGAAAAAAATGCACTGGCATGTGTGCATGCATAATGCACGCCCTGAATCCTGACAGGAAGAGGAAAAAAGTATTGCAATGTGACTATGACCAGTAGGAAGGTGCTTTCTCTCCCTCTCTCTCTGGCAAGTATATGTGCTCTCCAGCAAGAAAGAAAAGAAAAGAAAGAGAAAATTGGACGGGGCCAGCGGATGGCATGGTGGTTAAGGCACTGGCCAACTACTGTTCGAGCTCAAGACCTAGAGGCTTGAAAATCACACTGGTATGTGTGAGTACATACTCACAATCTCAGGAGGATGGTGGAGAAGGGATTGCATATGGCCACCCCCGCCCTGGGGATGATTTCTCACTTTGCCTCTCACTGTCTCTCTGTCTGTCTCTGGCAAGCACATGCACCCTATGGCAAGAATTAAAAAAAAAAATTAGAGGATAAAATTTTTGAAATACATGCATAATCTTTCCATAGTACACATTTTCGATAAACTTTTTGAAGACTCCCTCATATCAGCAGAGAGTTGGAAACTCTAAAAGAATCACAAGGAAATGTAAGAAGTCAAAAACATTGTAATAGAAAGGAAGAATGCCTTTGCCAGGCTCATCAGCAGACTGGATTGGCTGATGAAAGAGTCTGTGAGCTCAAAATATGTTAGCAGAAATTTCCCAGACTGAAATATGAGAGAAAGATTAAGAGGAAAAAAAAAAAGAATTAAAGAAACTCCCAAAACAACAAAAAATCCCCAGGCCCCAGGTTGCAGGTTACAAGGTTACTATACAAGAGTCGATTGCTTTCCTATACACTAACAATGAAAAATGGAAGTTTAAAAATGAGAACAGCAGTGAGATACTGCTACATACTCATTAGAATGGAAAATAAAAAGAAAGAAAAAAACCTGACAGTACTAAATGCTGGTGAGAATGTGGAGTATCAGAAACTCTCATTCATTGTTAGTGGAAGTGGGAAGTGGGCAGCCACTTTGAAAGAAAGTTTGGCACTTACTTACAAAGCTAAACATGTTTTACATATAATCCAACAACTGTTTCTAGCTATTTACCAAATAAATTGAAAACTTATGTCTGCACCACAGCCCATATGTGAATATTTACGGCAACTTTATTCATAATCACCCCAGATTGGAAGCAACCAAGATACCCTTCAACAGGAGAATAAATAAACAAACTGTAGTACATCGATACAATGGAATATTACCCAACAATAAAAAGAAATGAGCTATCAAGTCATGGAAAGATAGGATGGAATTTTTTTTGTTTGTTTTAGAGGTTTTTGCTATAGGGCGTGTGTGCTCACCAGACAGACAGAGAGAGACAGAGAGACAGAAAGCGAGAAATCACCCCCCAGAGGGGATGGCCACACCACAATCCCTCCATTCTCCTCTCGGGATCTTGGGCACGCACGCACACACGCCCGGCATGAGTTTAAACCACTGGGTCCAGGACTCGAACCGTGGTCGCCTATGTGGGAGTCCAGCGACATAGCCATTACGCTAACTGCTGGTCCCAAGATAGGATGGAATCTTAAATGTACATTGTTAAGTGAAAGACGTCAGTGTGAAGAGTCTACTTACTGTATAACTTCAATGATAGGACATTCTGGAAAAGCCCAAACTACAAAGATAATAAAAAAATCAGTGGTTGCCAGGGATCTTGGGGAAAGGGAAGAGAGCCATATAGGTGAAACATGGTGGGTTTTTAGGTGGCAAGACTATTCTGTATGCTACTGTAATGGACACGTGACATTACACATGTGCCGAAAACAACAGAACTTTACAGGACAAAGGGTGAATGTACACACATTTTAAAAATGTTATACAGTTAAACATCTCCGGATGGAATACAGACCATGACAAAGGAATCTAACTGTTTTACAAACTCACAACCTCACTGAAGAGAACGGGAGTAACAGGTGCTGACCTACGTAAGGGTACGAGTAGTCTGAGAGACTAACGGTAAGGAAGCTGCGCGTAAGAACTCTACTGTGGTTGGTCAAGTTGTCTTCCAAGGAGGTGTCAGTTATCAATTCTGACTCTGCTAGACATAGGAGGGAGTCTTGAACATGCTCAGGGAAATTGGTATTATGAAAAACCCATGAATTTCAACCAAAATAAACTCACATTTCATTCCATTTCTCCGCGAACTTTTTGAAGTCCCCTCACATATACAAGAATTAAAGAATTAAGCAATTTGTTGGCAGTTGATGGGAACAGATTTCTCACTTTTGGGGTGAGAGTTCTCAGGTAAGCAAGGGAAGAAGCTAGAATGATCCATATGGTAGTAGATGAGTTGGAGACAAATGTGTAAACTCCTGTTTAGGTTAATACGGATCCATATTATTACGCATAGAAGTATTTTTATATATCTGTCTATATACAGGTCAATATTCACAAATATATTCTCTTGCTTTGTCAGCTGTGAGGCCCTTGAAGCAACAACACCCCAGCAGCAATGAGCACACTTCCCACCCAGATCTTGGCTTTTAATATCTTTCTACAATAAAAGAAACTGGAGCCCCTTGGAGAAATGGCTGATTCTAGGACGGTAAAAGGTGAGCCTGGAGACTCTTGCAGTGCTAGAAAATAAGAAGGGCTTTTTTAAAATCCACATTGATGCGGGACCAGCAGTTGGCGTAATGGTATGTCGCTGGACTCCCATGTAGCCGATCGAGGTTCAAGTCCCGGACCTGGTGGCTTAAACTCACGCCAGGCGCGTGTGCGTGAGTGCCCAAGATCCCAAGAGGAGAATGGAGGAGAAGGGATTGCAGCGTGGCCGTCCCCCCTGGGGGGTGATTTCTCGCTTTCTGTCTCTCTGTCTCTTTCTGTCTTTCTGGCGAGCGCACGCGACCTATAGCTAAAACCTCTCCAAAAAAAAAAAAAAAAAAAAAAATCCACATTGATGGGAGTCTGACAAAAAACAAACAAATGAAGAACAAACTGAAAGAACTCTCATGACCCAAACTGGAACCATCTGAACAACAAAATTAAATAGCATTTAATTATAACTCAAAGTATGAAATAAAGATCCATGAGTCCATACTGATACAAGCAAATGAGTATGTACAAAGAGTAAGGAAGAAGAGAGAAATCTCCTATGCAGAAAAATTCCAAATAATTTACAAAGACACTCCACCTTCAAGGAATGGAACAAATTTCCCCATCCCATAAATGTGGGTTGTGCATGATAAATTCCTTTAAAGATATAATATGGAGGACCAGCAGGTGGTGTGGTGGTTAAGGCGCTGGACTCCCACATTGCCAACCTTGGTTTGAGTCCCAGACCTGGTGGCTTGCTCTCTCACTCTCTCTCTCTCTCTCATGAGACACATGCCCTATAGCAAAATTAAATAATAATGATAATAAATAACATTAAATAATTCCTTTTTTTTTTTTTTTTTTTTTTTTTTTTTTTTTTTTTTTGCTATAGGGCTTGTGTGCTCACTGGAGAGACAGAGAGAGACAGAGGAACAGAAAGCGAGAAATCACTCCCTGGGAGAAATGGCCATGCTGCAATCCCATTTCCATTCTTCTCTTGGGATTTTGAGCATGCATGTGCACACTCCCAGGGGGTAAATAAATAATTTTAAAAAATAAATATAATACCAGGGCTGGCAGATGGTGTGGTAGTTAAGGGTGCTATGTGCTATAGTGTGGTAGTTAAGGGTGCTGGACTCCCACATGGCCACCATGGTTTGAGTCTCGGACCTGGTGATTGGTTTTCTCACTTTCTTTCTCTCTCGCTCTCTCTTTCTGTCTCTCTCTGGTCAAACTAAAATAAATAAATAAAGTTAAATACAATCATTCTTTAAAAAAATAAAAATGATTACAACACAGAAAGAGGGAGTCTAAGGGGACATGCAATTAAATGTAATGTGACCTATTGGATGGGATCCTGGAATTGAATGAGGACATGAGGTAACATAGGTAAAAGCTAAGGGAATCTGAACAGAGTAAAATTTTAGTTACTTTCACACACACACACACACACACACACACACACACACAGGTATTGGGTAATTTTTGCTTCATATTGCTATCTGGGTGCCTTAAGATAGTTCTTTCCCTTTGTAATCAACCTGCCTACTTAGAAATCAAATTTGTTCAAATTGTATATAAAGCAAGAATGAATAACCCCAACATGAGGGCCAGAAGGGATTTCCTATAAATTATATGCATTAATGCATGGCATTTATGACACCCATTTGACTTTTTGTGGAACTTTAAAGGGGGTTAAGTCTTCATTCTCAGTTATGTAAAAGTATAAAACAATCATAATTTACATTTTTATGAAGCAATTTTTGATTTGAAAAGTGCTTCTTGTTCATTAATTCATTTTAACCTCTCAGCAATTCTGTCTAGTAGGCAGAGCAGGGATTTTTATCTTCATTTTATAGAGGAAGAAAGGATATTCAGAGAGGTTAATTGGCCAGCTCCAGTCAGAGTCTTGTGAATTTACCAGATGGCTGAATTCCACACAGGTGAGGTGTGTCCACTTGCTTGAAAAACAAAAACAAAGAGTTTGAAACAAAGTCAGATACTTTTGAATATCTGCTTGTGGGTTTTGGGCTTAGGGTTTGTTTTGTTTGGGGCCTTAGAAATTGGAGATTGGTGTGCTACTTAGGACAGTGAGGAAGAGTTTGATTCCTTTCTGCTCTGTGAGATGTTGGCAGCCCCAGGCTCTTGCTGGAGCAGAGCAAAGACCTTGTCCAGCCCTGTCTTAGGCCTATAGCACTGGTTTTCTCCTGATGCCTGGTCTGCCACAGCCTCTTGCCCTTTTCTGGAAGCCTGAAACTCTGGTAGGGTAGGGGGTCCGAGCCAGTGAGTTGACCTTGAAGCCTCTGGTGGAGAGGTGGGAGAAGGATAGCCCTTCCTTCTCGGCTCACTCGCCTGGAACCTGATGCTCACATTAGGGTCCCTATATGGGAGCGGACCCCTTCAATAGGAGACTAGGACTCTCAATAGCCCTGGTGAACCCCTCTGACAGCACACCTCCAGGGGCCCCTGCTCTGTTCCAGCAAAGAGTCTGTACAGAGGAGACTGCATGAGCCCTGGGTCACTTGGAGCACAGCCAATGGACCAAGAACTATTTGAGATGTTCACTGTTTAGCATCCTCCAGAGAAGCAGTAGATGTTGTCGTCGGAGAGAAAGGTTTTGTGGCGTTGGCCCACTAATGAAACACCTCCCCTTGGTGACACAAACACAAGGTCAGCAAAGGGACCCTAAGGCTGTATTGGCCTACTCATGGGTATTGTTTGCCCTGCTATGGATTTAAGAAAGCTTTAAAAATTAGTTCCCAATTAAAAAAACAAACAAACAAAAAAAAACTCAGTTCACACGAAAGGAGGGATAGATCAAGTCTGAGTTATCTGCTTACCTTAAAGTTAGTGTCTGATAACAGGGCAGGACCATCGCAAGTCCCTGTCCTCCCACTTGGTCCGGTTCTGTTGTCCACCTCCTTGCACAGCACCTGGGTTTGCGATCCCTACATTCAAGGGCTAATAGTCTGGCAAGAGCTGCAGGTGAGAGCTGAGAGGCAGTCAACGATGTGGCCCACACTCAGGGGCTCTCTGCTCCAATCTCTAGCTGCCCCAGGAGAGTGTTCAAAGTGTGGGAGAACCTCAGATGCCAACGTTCCATGGCTCGGCGGTAAGCAAATCCTCCCCACCCCACTCTTCCCTCCGCTGTGCTGTGAGAACTAGATGCTATTGGCAGAATCAAAGGCGCTGCAGATCACTGAGCCTTTATATGGCTGGGACACCTGTTTGCTTATTTGATTTCCTGATACCTCTTGCCTGTTTTTTTACTGAGTTCTACTTGAGGGAGTCTCAGATGCTCGTTTTTCACTATCCCTCGGCAAGGCAGGTTAGTATTACTACTTTGATTCATTACAGTGACTTAGACACCTGAGTGTCTAGACTAATCCCCAGCCATTTGGGCCACTGAGCTAGGCACAAGATGGTAAAAATGAAAAGTGTCTGTTATGCTAGGGTTCAAATTTCAACTCTGCTACTGTCTTAGTATGTTATTATGTTGCTAACAGAAGTATCTGAGACTGGGTGATTTTATAAAGAAATACAGATTTATGCAGCTCATGGTGTAGAAGTCCAGGGTCCAGGGCCTAGGTTCTGATGAGGACACTACATGGTGGAGGGCAGGGTCTTCAGCAGAACAGAGCAAGTTCTGTATCTGTGTGGCTGTTGTCTGCTGCATTTCTTCCCCTTATATACACACCAGAGCTCAATCATAGAGGCCTAAAGGCCCTACCTTTCACACCACAACCAGATTAAGTTTTCACCTCTTTAATCCCATTACAATGGTTGAACCCATGAATTTTGGGAGGACATATTCAAACTATAGCAACTACCTACCAGCTGTGTGACCCTGGGTAAATTAGTTACCATCTCTGCATCCACCAAGATGCAAAATGGGGCGATATGGAAAGAGGTTGCCATGAAGCTTGGAATGTGGGAATTGCTTTACATGAGTGAGTTAGTATGGTTTACTCTTATTGTTTATTATTTAGGAAATTATTTTAGGGGCAGCCCCATAGCCTAGTGGTTAAGGGAGCTGGATCACACATGGCTGAGTGAGGGTTGTGTCTCAACCCCGACGGCTTGAAAAACATGTCAGGTGTGTGTGTACGTGTGCCCAGCTCCTGACAGGATGGAGAAATGGAGGAGAAGGGCTGTGGCATGACTGTGCCTCATTGGCAGTTGCTTTTTCCTTCTCTCTCTCTCTCTCCCGCTCTCTCTTTGGTGAGCCCAGGTGCCCTCTGGCAATTAAAGAGAAAGAAAGGAAGAAAGGGAAGAGGAAAGAAGAAGTGAAAGAGGGAGGGAGAAAGAAAGGAGAGAAAAAAGGAAGGAAAAGAGAAAGATGAAAGAAAAAGAAAGACAGAAAGAAGAAAAAAGAAAAAAGGAAAGAAGAAAGAAATGAAAGAAAGAGAGGAAGGAAGAAAGAAGAAAAGAAGAGAAGAGAAGAGAAAAGAAAAGAAAAGAAAAGAAAAGAAAATAGAAAAGAAAAGAAAAGAAAAGAAAAGAAAAGAAACGAAAAGAAAAAGAAAATTATTTTGGGGCCCTAAAAGGCAACTTCAGTTCCTAAAAGATTTAGTCAGAGCTGTGGGAGGCTATATAGCCCCAGCGAGGTGCTACTTTTTTTTTTTTTGGAGAGGTTTTTCGCTACAGGGTGTGTGCGCTCACCAGACAGACAGAAAGAGACAAAGAGACAGAAAGCGAGAAATCACCCCCCAGGGGGGATGGTCACACCGCAATCCCTTCTCCTCCATTCTCCTCTCGGGATCTTGGGCACACACGCACACGTGCCCGGCGTGAGTTTTAAGCCACCGGGTCCAGGACGTGAACCGCGGTCGACTACATGGGAGCCCAGTGACATAGCCATTACGCTAACTGCTGGTTCCCGCAAGGTGCTATTTTATGATATGTTCACTTTACTCACTGAGGTTTATGCCTAAAGTCAGACATGTGTTCATGGATATGTACATATCAGCTGTGCTTGCTACTGAAAGTTTTAAAATTAATTAAGATCTTTAGTGAATCAATAAAATGTGGAAAAAAAGGCATGAAAAACAACTGTAGATATCAGAGACAGTGTGGGAGAAGGGGGGGAAATGGCAGAGGGTGAGAGTAGGGAATCAAGGGGGGGAGGCAAAATATATAAGAAACAAGAAATAGAAAATTATTTCTCGACAATAATATATACGGTAATATCTTGATTGAGCCAATCAAGATATTATGTATTCTGGGTGGAACATCTCAATTTGTATACTGTATTGATGTACAGTGAATGACTAAATAAGTAATAAAAAAAAGATTGGGACCAGCAGTTAGCGTAATGGCTATGTCACTGGACTCCCATGTAGTCAACCACAGTTCGAGTCCTGGACCTGGTGGCTTCAACTCACGCCGGGCACATGTGCGTGCATGCCCAAGATCCCGAGAGGAGAATGGAGGAGAAGGGATTGTGGTGTGGCCATCCCCCCTGGGGGGTGATTTCTCGCTTTCTGTCTCTCTGTCTCTCTTTGTCTGTCTGGCGAGCACACGCACCCTATAGCAAAAAAAAAAAAGATTTAAACATTTTAAAAAAGAGAGAGAGAATAGGAAAAAGCAACTGCTAATGGGGCATGGCCATGCCACAATCCCTTCTCCCAGGGTCCTCACCCAGAGCTCCCACTGTCGTTGCTATTATTGCACACTTCTGTGCTCCCTTTACTTCCAGAATGGTTTTCTGGACCTTTTCCTTTTCATTAATTCATTCAACCAATATGAAATGGGTTCCCTCCCACTTAGAAGCTAGATAAAGCAGGAAAGCAGCCAGACTTGGGCTCTGCTCTCCGGGGGCTGACGGTCTGGGTAGGAGACGGACATGGAATAGACAACGTACCCGGGGTGTCTGATCACAAGGGGTGAGAGGTCTGGGTAGGAGACAGACACGGAATAGACAACGTACCCGGGGTGTCCGATCACAAGGGGTGAGAGGTAGTCCAAAGGAAGCAAAGGGCAAGTGGTGACATCACAAAGTGGGGGCCTGGCTGGAGCCAAGTGTCACTGAGACCTCTGCAAGGCTGTGATATTTAAGTGGAGACCTGAAGGAGCCCATCAGAAGGAGTGGGAGAAAGGGGCCTGGGAAGAGGGAATAGTGTGAGGGAAGGAACCCTGGAGAACAGACAGAAGAAAACAGAGTGAGGGCTGAGTGAGGCAGAGAGTGGTGGGGGGAGGATGGGGGGCAGGACAGGGAGAAGACCCAGAGCCTGCAGGACCTTGCTGGCTATACACATGGATCTGGACTTGGCATTCAGGTAGTGAGAGGCTAGGAGAATTTACAAATAGAGAGAGACATGATTGGGCTTGTCTATAGACTACCCGCTCTAGTTTCTGGGAAGGGACAAGAGTGGCTGATTGGCTAGTGTGACCCCAATATAGTCTGTTAGTGCAATTTCTCCCCCATTCCAGAAAACCCAGAAAATAGAATGGGCGTGACACTGGATAGCATCTAGCCCAGTGACAGGAAGTGCAAAGATCCATGCTGCTGCTTGGAGACCTCTCTAAGCTGCTCATCCAAACTGGTGCTGGTGCCAGAGGTTGGAGGCTCAGCGGCTTTACCCATGCTCCTCCTTGGCTGGTCACCCATATCTGATTCTTCCTCCAGACAGCTGGAGGGAAGACCATGGAGATGCCAACTCACTCACCACCACCACCAACAGAAGCAACTGGGAACCACCTCATATCTCTGCAGTTAAGGGATTTGGATCCATGCGGTCAATTGTGGTTTGAATCGTGGCCCTGGAAATGTGAAAAACACACTGGGAACATGTGTGTGTGTGTCCAAAATCCTGATGGGAAGGAGGAATGGAGGAAAAACGTTTGCAGCATGACCATGCTCCACTGTGATGTTCTCTCTCTCTCTCCTTTCTTCTTTCTCTCCTTGGCCCCCAGCAAGTTCACATATTCTCTGAAAATTAAAGGAAAAACAAGCAAACAAAAAACAGGAGACCCTCCACAATGACAGAGACTCGTTTGGCCTCAGAGAGAAACTGAGCTCATCCCATAGAATAGGAAGGTGATGCCCACCCTCCATGGGCCTCTCAAGGGAGAGCAGAGCACACAGGCATTTCCAGAGAGTAGAATCCAATGGTTAAGAGCTCAGACTCTAGAGGCAGATCTCCTGGGGCTGGCTCCTAGCTCCACCCTGAGCTATGTGGCTTTGTGTATGGGATTCCTCAGTTCCAACATCTGCGAAACAGGGACAAGAACAGTTTTACAGCTGTGAAATAGGGCCATAGGTGCTGAGTGCTGGAAGCATATCTGACACAGGGCGAGTGTTGTGATGGGGGAGGGTGCAGTGCCATGGGTGTCAGCACAGGGCACACTGAGTGCTCCCAGGCTGTGATAGACTTCACCAATGCTGCCAAACCCAGCTCACGGAGACTCCTTGTCCTGGGGAAGTCACCTGAAGAGACAAGTCTCTGCAAAGTCTGTGACCTTGCTGCCTGGTTCCTGCAGACCAGAAATGGACACTTGCCCAAGGTCTGGCCAATCAGATTCTCAGGAGTTTGGAGCCTGAAAAACAGCTCGTTGGTTTGACTTGGACCCCTGAATGAAGGCAGTATACACGAGAAAGGTGAGTGTGTGTGTGTGTGTGTGTGTGTGTGTTGGGATGGGGGTGGAGAAGCAGAGCAGGTGGGGTGCAGACACAGGAGAATGAAGCAGAAATGCAAGAGAGCTCCTGACTGGGTTCCCAGTGGCTTTCCAGCTCTTGGGCTTCTGTTCCCTAAGAAGCTCCATTGCCTGTGGCTTCCGTGGTACCCCAGGATTCTTCCAGAAAGTTTTCTTTTTTATTGCAAGTATTAAGACGTGGGCTAATATGGTATTACCTGAAAATGAGGTAGACTTGTTCCTCCAGAGCTAGAAATGCCCCTTTCTTGCCTCCTGGACATGCAGATTGTCGCATTTCTCCTGAAGGTCCAAATACAAAATCCCTCTCTGAGGTCTTCTGAGGAGGCTTGGCATGACTGAGACTTGGATCTGTGTGCCATGATCATATATGTGTGGATGGTGTGGTGCCTTAGCTAGGTACCATAGCCTAGATCCCAGAGACGTGCCTTTCAAATTTCCTGGTCACCTCCTGTACTCTCTCTTCATGCCCATTGGGCTTAACCATGTTCTGTGCCAAATTTTATACCTATTCTGGTGGCAGATAAGGTAGTTTAGCAAATGGGGTGAGGGATTCCAGTGAGCCGAAGACAGACAGACAGCTAGAGACAGAGCCAGGTGTGAGTTCGAGCCTTGGGCCTCGGTAGGTGAGTGTGGACCCAGTTTCTGATCATCTGCCAGCTCTACATGGTTCAGTAATCTGATCTTATCAGTTCAGAGCTGGCGAGGCCCACGGAAGTACTAGCCAATAGAAATATGACGTGAGCCATAAACGTAACTTAACATCTTCTAATAGTAATATTTTTAAAAGTAAAAGGAGGACCAGTTGGTAGCATGGTGGTTAAGGTGGCTGGATCCCACATGGTTTACTACACGGTTTGAATTATGGACCTGGTCATTTGAGAAACCTTCCAGGTGCATGTGCGTGCATGCCCAAAATCCTGAGAGGAGGGAGAAATGGAAGAGACGGGGTTGTGACCTGACCATTCTTCAAGGGAGGGAGCTTTCTCTCTCTCTCATATCTCTCTCTCTCTCTCAAGCACACACTCTGGCAAACTAAAGAAAAAAAAGTGAAAGGAGCCAGTTAACCCAATATATCTAAACTGTTATCATTTCAACATTTAAAATATAGAAACTTACTGATAATTTTATTATTTTCCATATATATAGTAAATCAAAAGCAGGTGTGGACTTGGTACTTCCAGCAAATTTCATTTGTACTAGCTACACTTCAAGTGCCCAGCAGCCATGAGTTCAGGATCGTACAGATCCAGGGGATTGTATTAGGCCAGAAATAGGTTAGGCTACTAGTGTCAGAAGAGGCTTAAACAAGACAGAAATGCATTTCTCTTAATGCAACTCTTTAGGTAGCCCTTGAAGGCCACCTAATATAGCAACGTGTGGCAATATTGAATTAACTGAGGCTCTTTCTATCTTGTTCCACCACACGTCAACTTCATATCCAAATTCCGCAATAGTCTAAGATGACTGCTCCAGTTCCAGCCAGGGCATTCCCATTCCAGCCAGCTAAAAGGAAAAGGGACAGAGATAGAAACACTACTCCCTTTTCGTGGAACTTCCAAGAAATCACATGTGTATTACTTTTATTTACATTCATCGGCCAGGATTTAGTCCCATGGCCCTACCAAGCTGCAAGGGAGATGGAGGAGTGTAGACTATATTCTAGGTGACCCTGCGACCAGCTAAAATTCAGGAGTTCTTTGACTAATGAAGGAGAGAACAGACATGGGTGATCAATTGGTAGTGTTGGTCTCAGAGACCAATGCTGGCTACAGAAAAGCAGACTAGAATGGTAAACCAGAAAGGTTATTAAGAGGGAATGAAACTGTAATTACCAGTCAGGTGCGGGTAGCCAGTCAAAGTGACCACTCGCTCTCTTTCCAGTAGAATAGTTTAAACCTCTGGAAGATGAATAGATGAGGCTGTGATGGCCTGATGGATTTCTTTCCATTTCAGGATTAATGCTACTTTCAAGGGAACTGAAACATTCCTGCCACCTAGGAGGGAACCTTCTTTCTGGGATAATGTTGGAGATGCTTGGACAAACTTATGCTCTTAACACTCCTTTACCTGAATTTAACAGGGCTTTACACTTTACACCTTTGTTTATATTTATTACATTTTAGAGAGAGAGAGATTTTTAAGACACTAGTTCCTTGTTGTATTTCCAAATGAAGACAATACTATGTAGGGCAGACAGTTCAACACCCAGAAATAAGCAGGGGTTTGGGCCATATGGTTAAGCCATTGAATCAAAGCCTACATCAAAACCCACTACACTCCGAGCTTTTAGGCATCGTGAACAGTGTTTGTTCACTTGGCAAGCATTTACTGAGCACCTACTATGTGCCAGGTATTGCATTATGCTGGGAGTGAATAAGAACCTGGTTTCTGTTCTTAAGGTAATCAGAATAGCTAAAGAACTGGGAAGGCTATAATTGTCAAGGGCTTGGAAAATGAGTAGGCAATCACTGAGCAAGAAGAATGAAAAGGCTTTCCAGGTGAATGGACAGTGTGTGCGAAGATTAAAGACCTGTCATGTTTGGGAGTGGGAAGTAGCTGGGTGGGGCTTGTGGGGAGAGGCTAAAGGGGTGCTGGGAGCCTCCTCAACATCCACTCTCTCTTGGTAACTACCCCATTTCCCTTTGGGTACCCACCTGCCCCATACTTCCCATATACTTCAGAGGAAGTTGACTAGCCCGGGGGGTGGGAGAATGGCTGCAGTATAGACTAATCAGATCTCTTCTTTCCTGAGGATGGGCAAGTGATCCAGTTTGACTTGAGAGACTGGAGAAGACTTCACTAGCAGCTTCATGGAAGGACGCTCTCTTTCTCACGCTGTATAACATGAGATACAGTTGTGAGGCCAGGCATTGGTGCAGTCATTTTATCACCATGAGAAAAGCCCGACTGAGCATGAAGATGATGCTAAGTAGGGCAGACAGAAAGAATCAGAGGCTTTGGCAACATTTTTGAGCCATTGAATCAAGCCTGTACTGAAACTGCCCGTGCTCTTAGGTCTTAGGTAGCTTTGGGCCACAGCACGAGGGACCTTGGGGCTGAGCCTTTATTCCAAGGCAGTGAGAAACTGTGGAAAACTTTCAAGGAGAGGAGAGGGCTGATTGGATCTGATAGGAAGTTGCCTCCAGGTGCTGAGTGCAAACAGCTTGGACCAAGGCCAGAAAGAACCTGAGACAAGACAGAAGAAGGAAGGGGGGAGAGTGTGAGGGCCACTGAGTGACAGAGCCAGACTAATTGGAAGAGGGTATGAGGAAGATGGTGTGCTTTAAGAGTTGTCTACACAAGTGGAGAAGCTCTTTCCCTTCTTTTGCCTTTCATCCTCCTGTGAATTCATTTCTATAGCCAAGTTCTTTATTCCCCTCTTTTGCGGATTCATGCCCCTGCTTATAACTCTTTATGGGCATGCCTGGTCCTCGGGAGCAGGGACCACGCCTTGTCATCCTCAGATCCCCGGGGACTAGCCTGGCACATGGCTGGCACTTGGTCAGCACTGACTTGGACTGACTTCTTGCTGAGCCAGGCGTTCACAGCACCCTCCTCCTGCCCCCCGGGCTTAGTCATCTGTTTCATAAGCAGCTTCCAAGGGCTGCGGCCCCAGTACCCAGCTTCCTTGTTGTTGGCAGGTGCTGGCAGCTCGACTGCCAGAATGCCAGGGAGCCAGCCACTGGGAACACGCAGGGTGGAGAGCATGGGCCAAGGAATCAGGGCTCATATACATTTATGAGAGGCGTGTGTGTGCTCCCCAGGAGCGCCGCAACGGCACCTCCTTTCCAGGAAACACAAGGCAGGCTCCTTCCTTTCTTTTTTCTCACCTGCCCTGTCTTGTGGCCAGAGTACATTCATCAGTTTCCCTGCTCCTAAAATCCATCAGTTTGGGGGGGGGGGGCACACCCTTCTAAGCTCCCTCAGGTTTGTACCTGGGAATGTTAGCCCCTTACCATCCATCCCGACCTGAAACACTTAGGTTCCACTTCATGAAAGTATGAACCTTTTAGCTCCTTTCCGAAGAGAGACCTCCGTTTTCCTGGTCCGTTCTCCAGCCCCAGGACTTTTCCCTGTGCATCATTCATCCCATAGGGTGTCAACTGCGTCTTGGGATGGCCAGTGGCTGTTGTGGTATTGGGGAGAATGATCATGAACTTTTACCCATTGCACAGAGCACCCCTCCTTACTCTTTTCCTATCAGCCTCCTCTGGGGTTTTGGAATGGTCCTTCTTCTTCTTGGGATGGCCAGTGGCTGCTGTGATATTGGGGAGAATGATCATGAACTTCTACCCACTGCACAGAGCGCCCCTCCTTATTCTTTTCCTATCAGCCTCCTCTGGGGTTTTGGAATGGTCCTTCTTCTTCCAACCCCAAGGTTTTCCTCATCACTGCTCCAAGATGTCAATGTTTTCCTCTGGTCTATTTCGTTATGGAAATTCCTGGTCCCCTGCTAGCCTGTGCTTCTCAGAAGGGCTCTGAAATTCGCTCTCATCTGCCCCACTGTTATGTTGTTTTCCCTGTCGCTATGGCAGGGATTAAGCCTCAAGCCAGGGAAGGAGGGCGGAGGGAAGAAAGTGAGGAGGGAAACACAGAGCCAAGGGTCAGGGAGAGCCTGATTGGAGGGTCCCAGGGCAGTAGGAAGAGGAGAGTGAAACAGGTTAAGTGTACAAGGGAAGGAAGAGTGATGTCTGTTTTCCTTTGTTCTACTTCATTTGGGGACTTTCATTCTGCGCTTGTTTTCTGAGGTGAAGACAAATGCATTTAGTGTTGAATCCTCCCCCACTGCACAGTCACAGCTGAAGAAATCCTCCTCCTATAATCACTAATCCAGAGGCAACCTTCATATCCCAGATCTAAAGAAAAAACTCTCAAAATAGCTTTTCAATCCATGCTGTAGTCAAGCCAGTCCACTCAAAGTGACAGTGGGACTCAGTGATATCTAAGACCAGCAGGCAAGAGGGCCCTGCCCTTTGGAGTTCCTGCCTGGCCTCCCTTTGTCCTTGGGATATTCCCAGGACCAAGGGAGATGCCCAAGCAGAGTCCCCGTCCATACTACACCTTCTAGCCCATGCTCCCAACACTCAGCACCCAGAATCTCTGCCCAAGTGGTCCAAGCCCTTGATCAGGGCCCATAGTGGCCTGTTCTCATAGTCTACCCTCTCAAGGTGGCTAAGAGATGGCTGCTTGGGACTGGAAGGACAGAGCATGGAGGTGCAGGCTGGCTTCAGGTGTTTGCCTGTGGGAAAGTCCCCTGGCTATGGGAGGAACGCAATGGGGATGGGCCCTTGGCCTTTGGCCCTGAGCTGGGGCTGCCTCTTCCTGTGCTGCCGCATCCTGGCTGGAGGAGTGTGAGAATTCCCAGTTCCCAATTGGCCTTCCAGAGTGTTATGAAGCTATAGTGAAGGGAGGAGGGCAGACTTATCTAACAATGTGTTAGCTTGACTTCCAGCTTTTAGATATTTGAATACATGGGATGTGGGTCTTTGAATTTTTGTCTTGACCTCACAAACCTGGGATGAAACAATGATTTGCATGGCATGGATTCCTCTGTTTCCAGTGATCCTCCAAGCCTTTTTTTCTCTCTGTCCCAGTCTTCCTCCACCAAATGCCTTCGTTCAAATGCTCCAATACTATGTGAGTCAGTTAATAAGCATGTCATGGTTGGAGTAAGGGCAGAAGAAATGGTACGGTGGCTATTTCGTATTCTCTCTTTATTTGTTTTGCTTGTCTGGTTTCCAAATGCCCTTCCTGTGGTTGGGTAATATCTCACCTCTCAATACACATGCTTTCCTGGGCCATGGTAGGAAACAGAGCCATTTCCCAGTACCAAAGACAAAAATACCTTACAACTTGCTGTGGCAGACCCCACTGGTGGCTTTCCTTGATAGCTATTCTTCCCTTCTTTAGTAAGAGAACCCCAGTTTTTAGCTGAGTGCATGAATACCTGGAAAAGACTACATTTCTTAGACTCTTTTTTGCTAGATGTAGCTGAGTGGCCATATTTCAACCATTGAGATGTAAATAATATGTATAATTTCCAGGAAGTGATGGCAAAAGGAGGAATCATCCTTCTTGTCCCTTTGTATTTCTGATGGGTGGAATGTAGACTCAATGGCAGACACTCAAGCAGCCATGTTGGTCCATAAGGCAGCATACAAAGGCAGAGGTGAAGGAACTTTAGAGTAGCCTTGCACTGTTTGTCTTCAAACATTTTTATATAAAGTAAATTTGTATTTTGTTTAAACCACAATAATTTTGACTTTTCTATCACCCAAGCCTATACAATACATTTGTCTTTCAGACTCTATTGCAGCTAGGGCTCAGTATGTGACCAGTCTCTACCCATGGCGGGCTCTCAAGTCAAGGCAGCCTCAGCAGGAAGCCTGAGTTCCTGGGACAGCAGTGGGGCCTCATTGGGTCGGTTCTTCCTGTTCTGTGATTTGGGGTACTATTCCTGGCTGTATCTCCTCAACCCTGCTGCTCCAGCCTGCCTAATGATTCAGTTATCCAATAGCCTGTTCATAAATTGCTTTTCTGCTTACATCTTCCAGAGTTACTCAGTAACTTATAGTCTTAGTCCCTATCAATAACAGTAGAATTTCACCAAGATGGTTGGCTTTGCCATCAATTTTAGTCTACTGCACATTTGTTAATTCAAACTCAATGTGAGACACGAATTCCATTTAAAAGTCAGAATTTTCTAACACCCTTGTTTCTAAAGATGCTTCTAGTGGGGGCAGAATTGGGTTCTTTGGAATATTTGGTGTCTCTTGTCATAGGAATATGTGCCATCTGCTAGTTGAAACCATGACATTTTGGGAGGATACCAGTAACCAAAATTAAATACACATTTAATTAAATTAATACAAAATTAAATTGGAAGTATATTCCAAGAGTGGCAGCACTTCACTTATCCAGAAGTGAGTTATACAGCAACCTCAGCTATTTGGAACACTATCAGGCATCAAAAAAGGAGCAATAGTCATCAAAAAGAAAGAAAGAATAAAAAAAAAATAGACAAACAACAGTCCTTGATGGAAAACAAAAGACTGTGCATAGCCCAAATCAATGTCACAGAATACAACCCCGAGTTTATGTATTTACTTACAGTAAGCCATTGTCATCATCTGTTGTAGTTTGGATTGTGGTTTGCTACCCAGCGTTTCATGTTTTGGAATTTGATGTTGAGCAGTGATGAGACTTAGTGGACAATGGTTGGTTCATGGTGATTGCATCATGGAGGCCACACTCTTGTGACTAGATTAACAAGTCTCAGGAGAATGAGTTTTAGATCTGATGAGAGCTAGCTGCTGTAAAAGAGATGAAGAGCGAGCTTCTCTCTCTCTCTCTCTCTCTCTCTCTCTCTCTCTCTCTCTCTCTCGGCACATATCTACCATATTCTGTTCTCCAGTCAGCCATATTGTAGGCCTTTGGACTTTCTAGCCATTAGAACTGCGAGTTTGTAAATAAACTATCTTCTTTATAAAATCACCCAGGCTCAGGTATTTCCATTAACATTGCAAAAACAAACTAAAATACTTTCCTTCAGAGCCCATTTATTCTTTGTGTAGACATAGAGATTTTGAATGAGGAACTTCTCCTTCCATAGAGGATTTGCAGAGAACTTTATGGGGCTGGGTGATGATGCGATGGTAAAATGAGATGCTCTGTTAGCATGTTCTGTGAGGATGACCCACATGGGAAGGTTCCAGGTTCATGTCCCAGTCTTCCCTCAGTATGCATAGTATGCCTGTGCCTATAGTCTGGGGCTGACTGAGGCTGGGAATGGACCGCCGTATCAAAACCCTGTTGAGCGTACTGTCTCTCTCTCTGTCTCTCTTGCTTATGGAAGAAATAAGTAACTTTTAAAATAAATAAATAAAAGAGAACCTTAAGAGGCAAGAAGGAGAAGACAGTTGCAGACCAAAATCTCCCAGGCATGAGAAGGTGGTTGTGAGTTTGTGTTGAAGACAGAGACAAAACTAGAATGGCAAGCAGACAGGAAATCCCAGCATCTGAGTCCACTTAGTTACAACTCCACGTCATAGTTCAGAATAAGAATGGGAGAGGGGGTGTCATGAAATCTCTGGACTTCATGAAAAATGAGAAAAAGTTTAAACACTTGGACAGTATCCAGTGTTGGTGACCACGTGGGAATCCCCTTATTGCTGGAGGGAGAAACCGCTTAGGCAGCTTCTTTGACAGCACCATGCAGAGCTGTGCATGTGTAGAATTTCTGACCCGCAGTTCCACTCCCAAGCGTGTGCCGAGAGAACCTCTGGCAGTGGTCATGGCGAACACCCACCAGAAAATTCATGCAGCACTGTTCATAAGAGCACACAAAATCCCCCAAATACCCACAAAACAGCAGAATGAATAAAGGCATTGTGGTATCATCGATAATGGAATATTACAGAGTAAAGATCAATGTATTAAAGCCACATATGACAATAAGGGTGAATGTACAGAACAATGTTCAGTAAAAGAAACTAACCTCAAGAAAGTACATAAACAGGATTCAACTGATATAAAGTTCAAGAGTAGGCAAAACAAAGTACATTGTTTGGAACTAATTTATATGTGATTAAAAAAAAGAAAGAAAGAAAAGCAAGCACCTGATTAATGTATACTTTGTTGACTGTGGTTACTGCTGATGGGGAAGGAGGAGGCTCCTAAGGCACTATTGGAACAGTCTTTTTTTTTTTTTTTTTTTTTAATGGGTGGTGGCTCCATTGGTGCTCATTTTATTTCTACTCTTTAAACGGTACATCTATATTTTATTTATGTCTGTGATATATCTCACCAATAATTATTTTAAAAGAAAGATGGGGAGAAAAGGTAAGTCAGTCTTTGTTCAATGTACTCAGCTTAAGAAAGCAAGATAGTAGGTGTAATGCACTGTTCAAGAGAAACTGGGTCCCACATGGCGGCTGCAGTTTGAATCCCCAGCCAGGTCAGCCTGAAACATGCCACGCACAAATGGGAACATCTAAGATCCAACGGGCTGCAGGATGGGAAGAAGGGAATCAGCATGACCAGACCTTGTGTGTGTGTGTGTGTGTGTGGGGGGGGGGTGTTTCTTCCTCTCTTGTGCACACACATGTGCTCTAAAATAAAAAAAGGGAAAAAATAAAAATAAAAAAAAGAAGGTAAGAAAGCCTTTAGTGACATTGGAAACATTTCTACCAAAAGCAACTGTAAGAAAACAGTTTTGGCACTTGGCGGGCTAAGTTTCAGTGATCTGGAAAGTTCAATTATACGTGACAGCTTCTTGGCATCTTTCCCATGCAACAGAGATGCTACAGTAGTGACTTGGCATCCCATCTCTTTTCAGATGAATGTCTGAATTTTGAAAGGAAAGAGAAACCCTAGTAGGAACTTCTGGGGATGACACTGAGGATCTTCTCTAACCAGCTCCTAGTCTGCATGTTGGCCTCCCTCCCTCTGGCTGTTTCCTCCTAGGCATCCCCTGGGAGCTTGTTAGAAATGCACCATCTCAGGCCTCCCCCCCAGACCTACTGAGCCAGAATCTACACATTAACAAGATCCCCAGGGCCTCGGAATACATACTGAAGTGTGAAAAGTATTGCTAAGTTTAGAATACAACCAGGGATCAGATAGTCAATTCTTTATCATTTCAGGAAAACCTGCCCTTTAGAACAGGCCCAAAGTCGATACTTATTGTACTGAACTCCATGCCATAGTGAACAATGCTCAGGAAAAATCTCATTTACTCATTCATTCTGTTAATGTTTGGATGAACTATTGAAATTGCCCTGTTAGCTGTGTAGGTCAGACATGGTTGGATATTGGCGTCAAATGGTAGTGCAGCAATAATGTGACTGGATCCATCCATAGCGGAAGGTTCTGAGTTAACGTCCAGAGGCCTCCCTGTACACATTGGCTGTGTGCCTGTCCTCCATGCTGGCGATGACAGGGTGGAGACCCTGTTGGGGTGTCTGTCTCTGATGGAAGAAATATAAACTGTAAACTTTTTTCTCCTTTATGTAATTGATAGAGGGTGCACGAACTCACCAGAGAAACAGAGAGGGAGAGGGAGAAATAACCATCACTGGGGTGTGGCCATGTTATAATCCCTTCTCATCCATTTCTCCACCCTGTCAGGCTTTTGGGCACATATGCACACATGCTTGGTGTGTTTTTCAAGCCACTGGTCTGGTACCTGAATTGCTTAGTCAGCCATGTGGGATCCAGCTTCTCCAATCACCAGGCCATATGGCTAGCTCAGATAGATAAACTTTTATTTATTTATTTATTTAGTCTATTATTTTTTTAGAGGTTTTTGCCTTAGGGCATATGTACTTGCTGGGGGGGGGGCAGAGGAGAGATAGAGACAGTAAGAAGGAAAGTGAGAAATCACACCCCCCCCACCCCCAGGAAGGATGGCCACACCACAATCTCTTCTCCTCCATTCTCCTCCCAGGATCTTGGGGCATGCACACACAAACACCCTGTGTGATTTTGAAGCCACCAGATCTCGAACCCCAGTTGATCATGAGGGAGTCCAGCGACATAACCACTACACAATCTGTTGTCCCTAGATAGATAAACTTTAAAAGAAATGATTGAACAATGTCAGTTTGAGCTCTAGCTCTTAGCCTTGATTTGGTTCCTATTATGTGCCAGGCACAAAGATGGATACTGGGGATACAGCAATGGGCAAAATCAGCTTTGACCCCTGCCCTCTTAGAGACAATAGTTTACCAGGAAAGACAGTCATAAATGTTATAAAAACCTACACAATCAGTTGTAAAATCACAGCTATGATAACAGCTACTGGTGTATGGAGCATCCATGAGTTGACGAACATCAGGGGTCGGTCAGAAAAGATGTCTCTGAGGAAGTGTTGCTGGAACTGAAATCTGAAGGGTAAGGGGTCAGCCAGAATGAAAGGGATGAATGGGGAGCAAGAATTCAGGGGGAGGTATTCTAGGTAGCGGGTGCCCAGGCTTTCCATAAACAGTTAGAGAAGCGGGCCAGATGATGGTGCAGCAGTAGAACTACTAGACCCACGTGGGAAGGTCCTGGCTTTAAGTTCCAGGGCTTGCCTGTCCATGCTGGTGCAGGTGTGTGTTCAGCGCCCATGACCCCAGCTGGCTGGGGGTTAATTACAGTGGGAAGACTGTTGGGGTTGCCTGCTCTCTCTCTCTTTCTCTCTCTCTCTTTCTCATGGATAAAATAAATAAACTTGAGCCAGCCAGTGGCATGGTGGCTAAGGTGACCAGATCCCACATGGCCAGTCACATGATGTGAGTCCTGGACCAGGCAGCTTGGGAAGCACAGCGTGTGCATGCATCCCCAAACTCCTGACTGGAGGGAGCAATGGAGGAGAAAGGATTGTATGTGGCCAATCCCCTTGGGTGGTGGAGATGTGTGTGTGTGTGGGGGGAGTGATTTCTCACTTTTCTCCTCTCTCTGTCTCTCTTCAGCAAGCATGTGTAACCTCTGACAAATTAAGAGAGATGGAGAGAGAGAGAGCACTTAAAAATAAATGATAGAAGTCAGAGACCCTCCTCAACCCCCTCAGCTACAGGACCCCTGCCAGGTCTGGGCTTCTCTCCTCTGCCTGATGACCATGCTGGGAGAGTAGCTGAGTTTGTCCACAGCAGTGATCCTGGAGCCCCCTGCCCTTCCTGCTACCCCTGCAACTTCTGTGTTTAAAGAGGCTGCTGGTTGGGCCTGCAGGTGATGTGGTAGTTGAGGTGCTGGACTCCCACATGGCCGACTATGGTTTGAGCCCTGGACTTGGCATCTTGCTTTTTCACTTTCTTTTTCTCTCTCTCTGGTGAGTGCATGTGCTCTTTAGCAAATTTAAAATAATAATAATAAGTAATTTAAAAATTCCTTTTTTAAAGAAAGAAAGTCTGCTGGTGCTGTGTGTCCCCTGTTGGCGAGCCTGGAGACCATGGTTGAATGGTCTTGTGATTCTCATTTACTCACTTCACATCTGCGTGTCCTGCTTTTGATGTTTTCTGGTTTGAGTAGATTTTGGTGGCCTCAGAGAACTTCTTTAAGTTCCCTGAATACCTGTGATGCTCTTTCTTGCTGCTAGGTCTTTGCACAGTCTGCTCCCTCCACTTGGCATGGGCTGTCTGTCCACCTCCCTCCACCCTAAATACCTGGTCATTGTTAGTGCCTATCTAGGAAGTTGTCTCTCCCTGCTGTCCCCCAAATCTGGTACTGCTCCCACAACCCCTACATGAAGACATGGCACGTATGTATCACCCAGGCCTCCCTGTTCATGCTAAAATCATAGTCTGATTTTACTCATCAATGATCCCCAGCACACAGTAGGTGCTCGATACTTCCTTATTACATGAATACAAGAAACATTTCACTTAATCTGATGCACAGCTGTGGCTGACCCTGTGGCATGGCTTATTCAACCACTCTTTCCAGCTTTTTCTCCTTGCCTGTCTCTCCTACACAGCCTGGAAAATGTCAGTGTTTGTTTTCCCAGCCTCCTTTGCAGCTAGAAATGACCATGAGACACAGTCATGTCAACAAGACATCTGTTGGGGCTTCTGGGGAACAATTTTTACTTTTTATCAAAGGGATTGAAAGTTTTTTCTTTTGTATGAAATACGTTTCCCCTTCTCTTCTCCTTCCTGCCTTGAACTGAGTTGTGATGCTTGGAGCTGCAGTAGCCATCTCTGAGCCGTGACGGAAAGGCCAGAAGGATCAGGGAGCTAGCAGTCCTGAGGCTGAAGCAGCAGACCAGCAGCTACTTGTCACTGGGCTTGTCCTTATGTGAGGAGAACGACCACCTGTTTAGGCCAGTGCTGGGTGGATTTTCTGCTCTTTGCAACTGAGAGCATGCCTGAGAAAACCTCTCTAGCTGATAGCATGCCTGAGAAAATCTCTCTAGCTGCCAGCAGAGTATAAGAGGGGCAAAAACACTGGGGAGAATCTATTTGTCGGCCTGTCAAAAAAGAAAGTTAACATATGTCGAGTGCCTATACGTCCTCTGTTATTGGGCTTACTGTTTCGTATACAGGACACACTCAGCCTCGCAATCCATCCAGGTGGAATTACCCTGTCATCACACTAAGGCTCAGGCCTGAGGGAATCTCCACAGACGGGGCCAGGCTCTCTGCTCCACCCCACTGCTGCCCTGAAGAGGAGGTAGGGGGCCACTTTGCAAGGTCAGTCTCAGGTATGATTTGGGGAAGAGGGATTGTTGGGGAGACACTAGGGAGCAGATCTGAAACTTAGATCTTCCCTAGAGACTAGATTTTCAACAGTGATTATTCTCTCACCTTCTGTGAGTGGCAGCTACGCTAGCTTTAAAGAAGTCAACCCAGTTTAGTTCAAGCAGCGGTTAACACATCATTAATATTAACACTGGCCGTTGTACGCCTAGAGACATTTAGCCAAGAAGTCCTTTGTCTTCCGCCTTTCCTTCCCCTAACCTGTTTTACTAAGCAGGGCTTGTGTCTTGGGAGTCCCCAGGTCAGGCAGTGACTGGGCAGCTGCAGGGACAGCTTCCCTGTCTCTGTCCTCTTTAGTGCCTTCACTTTTCCTTCCCTACTGGAAGTGCCCAGTGTTTTCAGATTTTCTTCTCGGGCTGTCAGGCAAATCCTGGGGGTAGGCAACAGTCTTCTTGGCTAGTTCTGCTTTGAGGCCTGGAGACTTCGTGGTAACAGCTGTGTGAGTTGAGCACTCTGTCCCCATTGAACAGACCTAGAAACAGGCTCCTAGCCACGGTCACAGGGGTGACCCACACCTAGACCTGCTGGACTTTCAACATGAACTCTATCTTGGTAGGATGTTTCCTGCCACCTCCCAGAATCATCTCCCTCTTGCTACCACCCCCACTCCCTCACCTCCCTCCATTGCTACTCTCAGGGAGTTTGAAGTTTCCCCATTAAGATATTTTATTCCTTAAGACTGAAAGTATTTCTAGAGCTCCCATTGCAATGCAGATTCCCCTAGAGGTAGAGTCCCCTAAACCTTAATCTTAGAACCTGAGTGAGGAGAGTCCTGTGGGAGACCACCCTAAGGGAGGGCCTGGGGGCAGGGGCTGAGAGGCAGAATGAAAGTGTTTCATTTGCTGAGGGCCCCCTTTCCCTGGTGCTTTGATGAGTCCAAGGTTAGCACCTTACTTGACTCCAGGAACCCTGAGGCCGATCATTTCCAGACAGCTATTTTGGGAGGGCAATTATCCTAAGAGCGCCTACATCTCTCCCAAGCACATGCTAATAAGGCTTCCTGGGATTCATGAACTTATCATTCAGTCTGGAGAGGCAGTATGGGCAGGGCCATGTGTCTCTCCTATTTATGACACCCCAACTCCTGCTGCTCAGAGCTAGGGCCTCCTTACAAGTTAGGTCTAAACATGGTGTATGTGTGTGTGTGTGCGCGCTTGCGTGTGTGCAGTGGGAGGAGGGGTTCAAATTCTACCAGCCAAACTGGCCCCTGGTTGTCATGGCAACCTCTCCTTAAGTCAATCTCTTGTTGATCTTGGTGTTTCCCAAGACAGGCTGACAACTTCCTGGCTGACAGCATTGATTTAGGCTGAGTGAGAGACCCTTTAGATTAAGGGACCACCCCATTGCTGGCTCTGGCATTTCAGGCCTCTAGGATTCAACCACAAGAATCAATATCTTTATTCCTGGCTCAGCACAGAAGCCTCTTTGCTGACCTGCAGGAATAAACCTGCCCCTCGACATTCCCTGAACGTCAATGATGCCTGAGTCCGACAGAGCCTGAAGGCAGGGGACAAAGGTAAAAATAATCCATGGATTTCCCCTCACTGTCATCTTTCCATCTCCCTGGTGCTGGATCCTCAGGCCTGCTCTCTTTTCCTGCACATTTTCCAGAGAATAGAAGGCAGGAATCGTGATAAGCGGAAGGAGTAGTTCATCAACACCGTGATAAGCTCTTTACATGCCTCATTTACCCTCACTACAACCACAGGAGGCGTGGAAAAGGACTCATTTTACACACAAGGGCACTGACGTTTGGGAAAGGTAAGTAGCTTGCCCAGGGTCTCTGAGCTGGGCTATGGCAGACTGGTTCTCTGATTGTCAAGCCCACACTGGAACAGTTAGCACGCTGCCTCTCGGTCTGACTCCTGTGAGCAGAGGCACCCCAGTATGGTGACGTGTATCAACTCAGCCATAGGAAATATAAATGAGACCCGAGATAGAGCGGCCCTCCCCTTCACTGCCATTTCTACAGTGAATACCCTGGGGGAGGGGGCGACCAATTTGTCTAAATGTAAAGGCATCTATGCCAAGATTTAATTATCTGGAATAAATATCAACCTGTTGTCTAAAAAATGTACATTTTATTTAAAATAGCATCATCGTGATCTCTAATCTTTTTAGACTTGTGATGCAATATGCTGTTCTTTTTGTTATTATCGTTTGTTTTTTCTTCTGTTTTGAAATAACCCTTTTGTAAAAGGACATTTACCTGTGATATGAAATTCAATTTTCAAAATATTTGCTTTAAAGTCTTCAATAAAACCCCTAAGGTGCCTCACGGTTGCAGTGATGACGTGGTTACCATGAATCAATGGAGCAGATTACCAGGCACTAGAGGCTGAAGATTTGCACTCCCCTAAAGTTCACGTGTTGAAATCCTAACCCCCGATGTGATGGTATTGTTTTTCTCTTTCTGTCTCTCCAGCAAGCACATGGGTCCTATGACAAAAATTCCCCTCTCAAAAAAATTGGATCCCAGAGCCTCAGTGTCCAGGCATTCTGATTCCATACATTACTTTTATGTTTGCTGTGGACTAGGTTCTGGGCTAAGCCCTTTACACATATTGTCCTACAGAATTCTTCTTCATGCAGTTCTATGATGTGGGTTTTATTGTCAAGAAGGAGGGGCCTTTGGGAAGAGATTAGTTTATGAGAGGGAACCTTATAAAAGAGACCTTGGAGAGCTGCCTCACACCTTCCACCGTATGAGGTCACAGCTAGAAGACAGCCATCTAGAAATCAGGATCCAGACCCTTGCCGGACAGTATAGCCATCTGTATATTACACTTCAATTAAAAATTCACTTAAATAGTTTTGTTTTGTTTTAAAAAGAGCAACGGTTTTCTCTGAATGGTCTGCAAATTAGAACAAGCCCAGAGCCTCCAGACAGTTACCCCTGATCTCTGCTTTTTGGTGGATCCAATGGGATGTGATCCTGACCCTTAAATAGAAATTCCAGGGCCCAGGGTCAGGGGTGCTGGCCCTGTGGTCACACCCCTGTCGAGAACTGTCCCGCGGCTGCTTCTGGAGTCGGATGCTCCCTATTGTTTAGCTTCAAAGGGCTTGCAAAGTAGAGTGTGCGCAGGGTTGAGTATGAAAACCTGAGTGTGCCCGTGTATATGTGCGTGTGCACATACGTGTACAGGACAGAGGTCAGCCAACAACTCGGACAACAGTTGGGTTGTTTTTATTTATGTCTTGGCTCCAGCACATACCAGCTGTGTGACCTTGGGAGAGTTTCTTAATCTTTCTGAACTCGTTTCCTTGTTTGCAGAATGAGGTTGACAATAAGACCCATATCGTAGAACTGCATGAAGGAGAATTAAATAGGACAATATGTGTAAAGGGCTTAGCCCAGGACCTAGTACACAGCAAAATCAAAATGATGTATGGAATTAAAATGCCTGGAGTCTGGGGTTCTGGGATCCAATTTTTTTTTTTTTTTTTGAGAGTAATTTTTTTTTTGTCATAGGACACATGTGAGAAACCACTCCCCAGAGAGAATGGCTGTGCCACAATTTTTTCTCCTCCATTGTCCTCTCATCTCAGGATTTTGGGCATACATGCACATGTGCCTGGCATGACTTTCAACTCCCAGGTCTGGGACTTGAACTGCAGTTGTCCATATAGGAGTCCAGTGAAGTAATCGCTACACCATCTTCTGGCCCCTGATATTCAGTTTTTAACAAACTCTGTAGGTGATGCTAATGCACGGTCCAAGTTAATTACACTGTGACCTGGCCTCTGCTGCCACTATTACACCACGGAAGATCTAGAATGTTAATTGTCTTCCCTCCTTCTCTCCCAGAGTAGAGCAGAGGTCAGAGGGGCTGGCTCTTTGGAAAGGGTGCATAGATACCAGAGGAAGGTCCTCCTTTCCTCCCACAGATATTCGTTGATATCTGCCAAGCACCACATGGGAAAAGGCCAGCTGTGACTCCTGTCTCCAGGGCTAACTACTCACAAAGGAAATGGCCTAATGACAGGTGTCCCGGTGAAAGGGCACAGAACTCATGAACTTTGATTGCAGCATTGTCCCTGTCTGACTGTCTCTGGGCCTTATTTTTTACATTTATAAAATGAGAGGGTTGGAATGAATGATTTCTGAGGCCCTCCCAACCCTGACATGCTATGAATCCATAAGTGAATCCTTAAAAATACTGTACTAAAAAATTCAACGATAAGAAAACAAACAACCCAATTAAAAAATGGGTGAAAGATGTGAACAGACACCTCACCAAATAATACATACAAATGGCAGATATATTTATGAAAAGATGTTCACATTGCATGCTATTGGGAAAATGAAAATGAAAACAATGAGGGACCAGCAGTTGGCATAATGGCTATGTCACTGGACTCCCGTGTAGTCGACTGCAGTTCAAGACCCGGACCCAGTGGCTTAGACTCACGTCGGGTGCATGTGCGTGCGTGCCCAAGATCCTGAGAGGAAAATGAAGCAGAAGGGATGGTGGCTTGGCCATCCCCCCGGGGGGTGATTTCTCGCTTTCTGTCTCTCTGTCTCTCTCTGTCTTTATGGCAAGTGCACACGCCCTATAGCAAAAACCTCTCCAGAAAAAGAAAATAAAATGAAAACAATGAGATACCACTATACACCCATTGGAATGTCTAAAACACAGAACACTAACAACACCACACACTGGTGAGGATGCAGAGCATTCCCACCCTGCTGCTGGGAATGCAAAATGGCACAGTTGCTTTGGAAGGCAGTTTGACAGTTTCTTGCAAATGTAAACCTAACCTTACTGTATGATACAGTAATCATGCTCCTTAGTATTTCCCAAAGTGGTTGAAAACCTATGTCTACACATACACCTGCACATGATGTTTATAGCATGTTCATAAGGCCCAAAACTTGCAAGCAACCGGAACCAGCAGTTAGCGTAATGGCTATGTCACTGGACTCCCACGTAGTCGACCGCGGTTCGCGTCCCAGACCTGGTGGCTTAAAACTCACGCCGGGCGCGTGTGCGTGCGTGCCCAAGATCCCGAGAGAAGAATGGAGGAGAAGGGATTGCGGCGTGACCATCCCCCCTGGGGGGTGATTTCTCGCTTTCTGTCTCTATGTCTCTCTCTGTCTGTCTGGGGAGCGCACGCACCCTATAGCGAAAACCTCTCAAAAAAAACAAAAAAAACAAAAAAAACTTGCAAGCAACCAACACGTCCTTCAGTAGGTGAGTAAATAAATAAGTTTGGCATACCCGAACACCGAACTATTATTCAGTCCTAAAGAGGAATGAGCTATCAAGTCATGAAAAGATGTGGAGTGGCCTTAAATGCATATTACTAAGTGACAAGAGTCAATCTGAAAGGCTGTGATTCCAAATCTCTGACATTCTGGAAAGGCAAAACTTTAAAGACAGAAGGCTCAGTGGTTAGGGTTAGAGAGGAGGAAGGGATAAATTGACACAAGACAGAGGACGCTTAGGGCAGTGAAATTATTCTGTACGATGCTATAATAGTGGACACATGTCATTATACATTTGTCCAGACTTTCTGAATGTAACCTTAAGAGCAAACAAACCCTGTGACCAGCAGGTGGCATGATGGCTAAGGCACTGGACATTCCCACATGGCCGGCTACGGTTCGAGTCCTAGACCTGGTGGCTTGTTTTCTCACTTTCCCTCTTTCTCTCTTTCTCTGTGTCTCTTTCTGGTCAAATTAATAAATAAATGAACAAATAAATAAAATTACATATTTTTCCTTTAAAGAAAGAGTGAACCCTAATGGCAGTTAAGGACTCTGAGTGAAAATGATGGGTCAATGTAGGTTCATAATTGTGATAAATGTACCACAGGTTGGTGGGATGTTGGTAGTCAGAGAGGCAGAGAATATATGGAAAGGTCTGTACCTTTCACTCAATTTTTCTATGAACCTAAAATTGCTCTTAAAAATTAAGTCTATTTAAAACAAAAACAAATAAACCACAGATAAAAAAGCTGTATTATTTGTTGTTAGGAGTTAAAGTCCTGGCTCTGCCCCTTACCTAGCTGTAATTGTTAACAAGTTAGTTAAACATTTCATAACCTAGTTTATTTATCTGTAAAATGGGGGTAATAATGGTGCCTGCCTCGTGGATTTCCGTAAGGATGAAGTGAATTAATAAATCTAAAACATTTAGCACAGTGCTTGGCATACAGTAAGGAGTCAATCAATATTAGCTACTCTTTCAACTGTGAGCCTTTTCAAGAGCTGATTTCAATTGATTGGCTGTTGCTACCTTTTGGCCACTGCAATCCTTTGCACTCAAGATAAGCAGATGTCCCATGGGATGACTGCTCTCTACTGTGTGTTGGGATGGAGATCTTTTTCAGGCAGAGCTTTCAAGTCAACACAGCTCTAAGGCCCGGAGAGAATGCCTCCTGATGGGACCATCCAGATGGATCAAGGGAAAAAAACAGCCATATGCCCATGTCTCTGTCTGAGTGGAGAGAACACTTGGCAGATCCCCTAGTCCCCTCCTTTCCTTAATCAACCAAGCATGATTTTGTTTCTGATGTTACACTGGGGAGGATAGTTCTGGGCTAGCTTTGACTAAGACTGGTGTTCAGTCTTAAGATAATCTTACCGTCTTTAGACCATGTCAGCAAGCACCATGGCCTTTGGGAGGTTACTTGAGAACCACTGACGGACTTTGACATTCTGCTGCCTACTATAAATGCATTTAACATTTGTGGGAAAAAAAATATTTCCCAAATAGTTCTAAAGCCACAATTGTGGTTGGAATTTGTACATATACATATCAATGCAAGTAGTTTGCATCATGACTTAGGATTTTTTTTTTAAAGACAAATCCTTTTTAGGTCCTAAGAACCTTGAATGAGATATATTGTTTTCAGATAGACAATGAGCTAAGTATTAATGTAATTAACAGGGACTATGGTCAGCCTTGGTTCAGAAGACCAAAAAGGGTTGAACTAAGGGTTAGTTGGTCAAGACCTGGAAAAAACTAAGGCGTGGATGCCCCCAATAGGCAACTGTAACACTGCCTCTACAATAGAAGCTCTATTGGTGCCACCTCACTTCTCACTGATATGATAGCTATGACAGAGGATGTCCTACAGTGCAGGATGTTAAAATCTACAAAGGTCTTGTGTGAACATAAACTACCTCATTTGAACCCCACAATGGTCCTATTACTTGAATCGGAGGCTCTCAGAGGTTGAGTTTCTGTGTTAGTCTGTTTTGTGTTGCTACAACAGAATACCACAGACCACACAATTTATAAAGAACAGAATTTATTGTCTCAAGTTCTAAAGTCGGGGCAGTTCAAGATCAAGGCAGTGGCTTTCTTGTTGTGTTCTCACATGACAGAAGAGCAGAAGAGAGATGACCCACTCTCACAAGCTGTCTTTATAATGGCATTGATCCATTGGCGAGGGCAGAACCCTCATGACCTAACCACTTTCCTAAAGGCCCCAATTCCCAACACTGTCGCACTGAGGATTAACTTTCCAACGTTTGAGTTTTGGAAGGGATACATTCAAATGATAGAAGTCCTTCATGGTTTTTCAGTTGGTAGTTGACACAGTTTAGACTCAGTTCTTTGGCTTCAAAGCCAATTTGACCTGTTAAGTTTTTAACATTTTGTTGCTTTGCTGGAGGTGAAAGGATTTCTGGAGTAGGTATCACTGCTTTAGTCAGCCTGTCTCCCCCTCCCTGCTGGCAAAACCTCAACTTATTTGACTTAGGTTGTTCCCATGCCTCCTTCAAGTGATTCTGTCCAAGCCAGTCATAATCATCCCAGCCCCCTGGCCAGGGATTGGTCTAGAGATGGGCATGTGACTCTCATGTTCTGCAAATGAAATTTGAGGGGAGATCTAAGGAAGAGGTTTTCCTGATCTTAAAAACTAAGTCAGGAAGCAACAATCTGTCTTCTTCCACTGATGGTCAGAACTTTGAATGTTCAGTGGGCTCCTATCATTTAAGTCTCTACTTTCCTGTTCATGGTAGTCTTTTCAAGAGTGCCTAACTTCCTTTGACTCTGGGCCTGTGGGCCTTGGCTAGTCTCTGGGTGGCACTGAGGCTGGATCTGCGGTAGGATGGCTCTTGGCTGTGGTTCTACACTGGCCCAAGGCAGGGAGCTTCCTCTGCGGAGAGTGGGTGCAGCTGTCCTGGTTCAATGTGCCTGAGCAGCTAGCCCAGTGGACTCAGGCCACCACTTGCTCTCAGAGAAGGCTGACAGTCAGGCCCCAGACCACGCATGAATTTGACCTTTATGCTTTAGTAACACAGTAGGAAAAAGAGTGATCGATGAAACCCTCCTAAATAAAACGTCCTCCTTGTGTCCATGCTTACCAGGCCCTCACTTGAAAAAGCCCTTTCTTTTTTGAGAGGCCCATTCCCACATGAGAAACCTCCAGGGACCAGAGACTAAGTTTTTATTAGATATGGACACTAACCCCTTACTCCTAGTACCCTGGCCACTTTCCAAATGGATTAAATACATTTTGATTGGATGGTTAAACATTAATAGCACAGTATGATTATATGATGTTTCTATTTTCAAATCCTTTCTTCTATTGCTTTGCTTTATTCTTTTAGCAGTCTGGTGATGAAGGTAAAGAAGGGATTATCAACCAGTCCTATGACACTGGGGAATGTCCTTCTTAAGTACCTACCCAACCATACATAGGCCTTGATTGGGTACATCCACAGGTGGTCCTGTTTAGTCCTCTAGAGACTCCATGCAGTAGGAAATATTATCTTCACTTTACCGAAGAGAATAATGAGTTTCAGAGGGGAGAATAAGTTACGAGTCTGGATTTGAATCCATCTCTTTTCCTACCACTCCAGAAGTTGCCATTTCACATGACTTTTCTGTATATCAATTTCCACAGATGAAATCTAGGTGGCTGAAATGGAAACTTCAAGATCAATTTTAGTTCAAACTCCATAATTCAAAGAATATTATATTCTACAATTAAAAAATTGAATTGTGAGAATACCAGCTGGCATGGTGGTTAAAGTACTAGATCCCAGATGGCTGACTGTGCAGTTCAAGTCCCGGATCTAGCAATGGGAAAAATACCAGACGTGTGTGCATTTGTGCACGTGTGCCCAAAATCCTGAGTAGAGAATGAGGAGAAGGAGTTGTAGCATAGACATCCCTCATGGGGAGTGATTTCTCACTTTCCCTCTCTCTCTCTCCAGTAAGCGCATATGCCCTATAGAAAAATAAATAAATAAATAAATAATTGAAGTATAGAAATGGTCTTTGCTAAGAATGACACACAATTCAGAGGTGGATGGGCTCTACTCAGAACCAGGTCCCTGGCCTCCCTTCTCATTGATCAAACAATATACAGTTAGGATGGCTCCAGGTAATAGAGAATTAAGATCAACACAACACATCCAGTTGGCTTCAGGGCATTTGTCTAAGAAGGGACTTCAAAAAGTTTATGGAAACATGGAATTAAAATTCACATTTTGGGTCAGCAGATGGCATGGCGGTTAAAGCACTGGATCCTACATGGCCAACTCTGTGGTTCAAGTCCTGGACCTGATGACTTGAAAAACACTCCAAGCACATGTGCACGAGTGCCCAAAATCCCAAGAGGAGAATTGAGGAGAAGGGACTGCAGCATCTCCATCCCCTCAGGGAGTGCTTTCTCACTTCTCCCTACTCTCTCTTTGTCTCAGTGTCTCTCCAGTGAGTGCATGTATCCTATGGCAAAAGTCTTTTAAAAAGAGTATGTTTGGGTGCAAAAATTTTGAAATCCATGCATAATATTTTTTCAAAATACAAATTTTTCACGAACCTTGTGAAGATCCCTCATACTTAGCTTTTGGTCAGTCTTTCTTGCTGTCAGAAGCTTATACCTTTAAAAAAGATCCAGCCTCTCCTCGTAGGCAAGCTACAGCCTGAGTCTTTGACCCAGACTGGGTTCTGGGAGCCAAGGCTGGGAGATCCAAACTATAGCATCAAATGCTGCCTCCCTGAGCCCTTACTATGTGGGAAGCACTGCCTCAAGTGGGTAGTAACTCATTGAACCCTTATAACTCTTCTATGGGATGGGCAATCTCACACATACCCCACTTTAATGATGATGAAATTGAGCGCAGAATGGTTAAGGCCATAGGTAGAATGCATCAGAGGTAGGATGCAAAGAGAAGCAGTCTGCTTCCAGAGTCTACACTCTTTTCCACTATGCTTTATTGCCTTGCATGATGCATTGACCTTTGAAGACCAGGTAACCAGGTGAAAACCATGTATGTGGTTGTGGATGGCAACCTGAACATCAGCATGACCAATGGGAAAACTGTGGCTGGGCAGAGCAGAGTCCCCTGAACACTGAAACTTTGACTATGGGACAAAGCAAAGGTGGTACCAAGAGGCAAGTTTTTTTTTTGTTTGTTTGTTTTTTTGAGAGATTTTTGCCATAGGGCCCATGCGCTTGCTGAAGAGACAGAGAAGCAAGAAATTGGGTTCCAAGAGGAATGGCCACACTGTAATCCTTTCTTCTCCATCCTCCACTTGGGATTTTGGGCATGCACATGCATGTACCTGGCATGAGTTTTAAGCCACAGGGTCCAGTACTCGAACCGTAGTTGACTATGTGGGAGTCCAGTGACATAACCATTACCCCATATGCTGGTCCCAAGGCAAGTCTCTTTTAAAAAGCCTTTCTAGGGACCTGTTTCTTCCTTTTCTAGAAGGCTTTTTAAAGGATACTCGCCTCTTGCTAGTGAGTGAGCTAGCCCTTGGGCACCAAACTGGTTTGAATAAGAGTTTCTGACTGGGGGCAGTAGGTGATATGGTAGTTGGGGTGCTGGATTCTCACATGGCCAACTGTGGTTTGAGTCCTAGACCTGGTGGCTTGCTTTCTCACTTTCTCTTTCCCTCTGTCACTGTTTGGTCAAATTTAAATAAATAAATAATAATAATATAAAATAAAATTAAATAAACAATCCTTAAAAAAAAAGAGAGTTTCTGACAAATAGAGGAGGATTGCTTCCAAAGGGTTTTTTACCCACCTTGTAACACTCCTAATTCTCCTTTGCACACTTATAATTATTTAGTTAATTAGCTAATTACTCATCCAGCTAAAAACTGGGCCAGCCTTGTTCATCAGAAAATGATGAACATGCCTTCCACATACAGCTAGTTCAATATTTGCTGAATGAATGAATGACTGAAGGAAGGAATGAGTAAAACTCTGACCTGTGGTCTGAGATACACTTTCCGGCCAGCTCTTAGGGAAGAATCTTAAAAGGAGACAGCACAAAAATAACGAGCTGGTATTTGAGGAAGTATTCGAAAGGAAAGGCAGGCTTTAGAAAGGAGGAAGGAGAGGATTAGGGAGGTGTATTTAAGAGATAGAGAAACATCGTGGGCATAAAACCTGAAAGGAAGCCTGTGAACCCTGCCAGGGTTGCCAAAGAAACTCTTGTCCCAATGCCTGTCTCTGGAGGGCTTGTGGCCTTCCTCAGCGCCCACCTCACATCCCTCATCCCATCCTGGAGGCAGCCCAGATATGGCCCTTTTTATGGGAGTATTCCAACTGTAAACATGTTCTCTTCATTTTCCAAGCACAACAGATTCCCCTGGTCCAAGTTTGGAGACCTAGTCTGGTCTCTGGGGCTAAGTTTCTGTAAGTCCAGGTACTGAGCTTGGGATTCTCTGAAAGGCATGATTTGACTGTGGGCCCTGTGCTTAGATATGCAGGCTGCAAAACCTGGCCTGGATCTACTGGAACTAGAAGATGGAAAAGCTGTCCTAGAAGTGAGAACCCCACCTTCCCCCCACCCCCAAGGCTCACACAACAGCCCAGTCATAGGGTCCCCTTTGGCTCCCTTCCACACCTCTGCCTACCACACCACCAAGATTGTTGAGTGCAAGAGGAAACGCCACCTCCCGCAGAAAACCTAGGGGACCTTTTTCCCCCCTCAATAAACATTTACTGAAATAACTTTTTATTGGTGGTTGTTTTAAAACACATAGCAGAAAAAGAGTCCTGAGAATTATTCCCACCGTAACTTTTGCTCAGCTAGATCTGTGTCATCAATGTGGGTCTTGATTTCTCATCTGTAAAATATGCTCCCCCTTCACTTTCATATTCTTCAAGAATATGTACGAGGTGTGACTGATAATTATATCTCTGCTTAACATCTGTTCAATGAATATTCTGGTTTTCTGGTTGCTTTTCATTTTTTAAGATTTTGCCAGAGGGTGTGTGCACTCACTGGAGAAAGACAGAGAGAGAAAGAAAGGAGAGGGAATGTAAGAAAGCAATCTCCGTCATAGAGAATGGTCATGCCACAATCCTTTCTCTCCTATCTCTCCCTCCTTGTGGATTTTGGATATGCACCCACATGTGCCCAGGGACTTGAACTGTGCAGTCAGCCATGTGGGATCTAGCTGCCTTGACCATCATGCTATAGGCTGACCCAACAACTATTCTTTAAATACCAAGAAACCAGCCTCCTTTTGGCATTACTGGGGATACAAAAAAATTTATTTCCTGCCGCTGTCTATCATTTATGTAAGTGTCCATGGGGTGCCAACCACAAGCTCAGTCCATGGTAGGTGCTATAGGAGTCTTAAAATTTAAGATGTTCCCCCTATTTCCAAGGTAACTTTGAGCATATTGTATTGACAATATAGATATGAAATAAGAAAACATTTAAATAATATATAATAATATGTTAGGAGATAAGTGCTACTTAAGGTCAGAAGAGGGGAAAACCACTGTGGATTTGATGGATCAGGGAATGCTATATAACAGTAGGGCTTGGGTTGGCTGAATGTTGATGGTTAGGATAATGATGATGACAGTAAATGTATTCAAATTTATTGAGTTCTTAGCACATGGCAGGTATGATAGGTGTTTTATGAGTAATATATATATATATATATATATATATATATATATACACACACACATACACACACACACACACACATTTTTTTTGAGAGAGATTTTTGCTATAGGGAGCATGCGCTCACTGGAGAGACAGAAAGCAAGAAATCATCTTCCATGGGGGATGACCATGCTGCAATTCCTTCTCTTCCATTCTCCTCTTGGGATTTTAGGCATACATGGACATGCACCTGGCATGAGTTTCAAGCCATTTCAATATTGTTCATTCAACAGATAATTGAGTTCCAAACATTTCATGGATAAATCTGATCCATCTATAGCAACACCGTCTGGGAGGGGGCAAGGCAGGAATGAAGAAGAAAAGAAAGGGGACTAACAGTGGTGCCTGCAATGCTCTTAGAGGTGACTCACATGAGAATGTTCCTGGCTCACATCCAGAGACCTCACTGGGTTCCTCTGGGCATGTACACACACATGTGCAATATCCAACGCTGGCTGTGGCTAAGACTGATATTGAGGGTGGATCACGGTATTGGGACCCTGTTGGGCTGCTGCCTCCCTGCCCCTCCCTCTCTCTCATGGAAGGAAGGAAGAAAGAAAGAAACATTTTAAAAAATATTTATTTAATTCCATTTGTTATTATTATTTTTTAATTTGACCAGAGTGAGAGAGAGAGAGGGAGAGAGAGAGAGAAAAGGAAAGGGAGAAAAGAAGCTGCCAGGCCTGGGATTTGAACTGCAGTCGACCATGTGGGAATCCAGTGCCTTTAACCACCATGCCACCTGCTGGCCCCCTTTTTCTTTTTTTGGAGAGATTTTTTGCTATAGGGTACATGTGCTCCCAGAGAGACAAAAAGTGAGGTCCCTGCATGAGTTTCAAGCCTCCAGGTCTGGGACTTGAACAGCAGTCAACCATGTGGCAATCTAGCTCTTTAGCTACTATGCCATTTACCGGTCTCATAAATAAACTTTTTAGAAAGAAGAAAGAAAGAAGTGGAGAAGGATCTTTAATCCCTCTAGAAACAGCATTGTGTGGATGCTAGGTAGAAACATCACTGTACTATGTCTGACACCTAAATTCCCTTTTTAAAAATTTATGTGAAGCTTCTTGACTAGAGATGTATCTCTAAGTTCATCTATACTTTCCAGACCTGAGCAAATACAACTCATCCAGATCTTATTTCTGCATATTCTTGACTGCACCGACAACCTGTTTTTGTTGTTTTAGATATGGTCTTGCATGTTTTGATCCTCCTGCCTCAGTCTCTTGGGTAGCTGCTTTTAGGTTGGATCAGGAATTGAACTCAGATCTCTCATATGGTCTCAACCTGCCAAGTGTCAGTATTATCCAGAGCTTGTGGGTGGGCCTTGACAACCTGCTTTCACTTCAATGACAGGAGGAAAGTCTATGTTAAGAGACAGGGAATTTGCAGAGCCTTGAGATTCTATGACTAAGCCCTCTCTTCTCCAGTCTTCTGAGGCACCATTGTCTTCTAACTTCTTTGTCTCCTCTTGTTTCCCAGTTCATTAATTATCAGCATCTCCTAAAACTGAAACTTATACCAGCTTCTGTCCACTCATTTGCTGATTAACTCAACACTTATTCATTAATTGCATGGGATTTAAAATTTTGCATGACTGAAACATCATGTTTGATCTAAAGGAGTCTGGAGATTCAATCCCTTATCCTGATGTCAATTTTAAGAACGACCTATACAAGAGGGCTTTTAAAATTTTATGTAAAAATGGAATTAATGTACAAGCTTATTTTGGTGCAAAAAAAAATCCTTACCTGATTTTCAAAGTATTCATTTTCCATGTACTTTCTGAAGACCCCCTCCTCACCCCCATTGTATATGGATAACTTACACAATGACATCCCCAACATACATCTTTAATTCTCTCCTCCATGTGTTTTTAGGATATATTTTAAAACCAACTATTCTGAGAGCAGAACGCATCAGGTTTTCCCTAGATCACTCAAGTCCTCACTTCCTTAATTCTTATGATTATCGTTCATCTTCCTGGGCCTCTAGTCTGTCATCCTTTATGGGCAGAGGGATATCTTCCTTTTGTTTTGTCTTCTCAAATAGGGTGGCACGTGGTGCGTGTCTCATAGCAAACATTTGAGACGAGTTGTCCGACTAGATTATTTCAATGACTAACTGAACCCTGAGCAGTGAGAAAGCAGCTCAGTGCAGTTCTGTATTTAGTCTCCCAGAGGTTGAGTTGCATTTGATGGATGAGGCAAGAATAGAAACATAAAATTCCATGGTGTCAGTTCAGCACTCCTTTATAAGCTCAATTTTGGGTAATTTTATTCATACATTCTTCAGCATTCTTTTGAATGTCAAAAAAACAACTTGAACTCTCTTAGCAGCAAAGAGAAAAGGGATGTGTTGATTCCATCATTACAAGGTCCAAAGATTAACTTAGCATGTTCTCATGGCATGTTAGGTTCAAGGACTTCACTGATTATCTTGTGGCTGTTTCTTTCTTTACATGTCTTGGATCTTCTTTCTTCTCTGTGTTGGTTTCTTTCTCAGCCAGGATTTCACCACACAACAGGAAAAGTAGCCATCAATAGCAACACACTACATCCTTTTGCTGGTGCTTTAAAAGAAACACCCCTTGGGGTAGTCGCATACCAAATCTCAGGGTAGACTCTGATTGGCCCTCTTTGGGTGATGTGCTTATCTCTGAACCAATCACTGTAGGTTTGGAAATGGACTGTCGTTCTTGCTAACTCAGGAGACATGCCCACACCTCAGAGGAAATGGTGAGGGACCAGAAGTGATATCCTTCCAGGACTACAGACAGAGGGGAGAGGAGCTGTTTTCCAAAGAAAGGACTGTTGAGGAGAACACAGATCCACTCACTTCTCCCCATAATCTTACCTGCCCTAGCATTTTAACCAAGGAAGATACTATCTCTTCAGCCTCCAAAGTCCAATTATATTAGGAAACTGAGGTTTCCCCAGAGATGGTTTTATTTATTCTTAAACTTTTAGACATGTTGTTTTAGAAAATGCTCATTGGTAGCTATTAGAAGAAAAGCCTTCCCATTCCCAACTCACAAATTTACTTCTCTAAATTTTAGCTTTATATATATATAGACATACCCAGCTATATCTACATATTTATGTACATACCCATCTCTATCTCCCTCTCCCTCTCCCTCTCCCTCTCTCTCTCTCTCTCTCTCTCTCTCTCTATCTATATATATATATATATATATACACATATATTCACATATATAGACATTTTTTAAAACTTTAAACCAGACAACCCCCAGAAATCTACCACATGATTTCTCCTTTCACCCTAGGGAAGAACATGGGAAACTCATTTCTCCTGGTCTCTCCTGGTATTTGATTGATTGAGAGAAAAGCAGCAGAAAAAATGATCATAAACAGTTCTCCCCAATTTGCAGAACGTGTAACAGCTAGTCTCAACGTCTTACTTGATTTCATGTTACCATCTTGCCTTTCATACTAATAATTCTCCATGGGATGTGTTTTGTTTTAAACAGATCAAAACATCTGTTTTCAAGACATTTGTGATAACTCCATGGATCCCCAGGGATATTTGAAAGAGGGCTATTGAGTCGGCTTTGCCTATACCAGAACTTTGCTAAATCAAATGCCTCTAGGAGGCAGGCATGCCAAGAAATGATTCAAGTAGGTTGGGTGGAGACTGCGTCAAGTGCCACAGCAAGTGGGCAGTTTCTAGTGGGCTCCATCCCATTGTTGTCATAAGGAAGTTCACTCTATAGCAGATATTAATTGTTCGCTAATTTTTTTTCTTTCTTTCTTTTTTCTTTTTTTTTGAGAAGTTTTTGCTATAGGACACGTGCGCTCACCAGAAAGACAGAGAGAGACAGAGAGACAGAAAGCAAGAAATCATCCCCCGAGGGGATGGCCATGCCCAAATCCCTTCTCCTCCATTCTCCTCTTGGAATCTTGGGCACGCACGCACACACACCGGGCATGAGTTTAAGCCACCAGGTCTAGGACTTGAACCTCAGTCGGCCACCTGGGAGTTCAGCAATATAGTCACTATGCCAACTGCTGGTCCCAATTGTTCACTAATTTCTGATCCCTCTCTCCTTGGTACGTGGGAGGACTGAGCTTCCTTGCATCTTTGAAATTAAGAATGGCCATGTGACGTGCTTTGGTCAATGAAGTGTTAAGTTAAAGTGATGTAGGGGCCAGTAGACGGTGTGATGGTTAAGGCACTGGACTCACACATGACCAGCTGGTTAGAGTCCCAGACCTGGTGACTTGCTTCCTTGCTTTCTCTCTCTCTCCCTCTCTCTGTCTCTCCAGTGAGTTTGTGTGCTGTGTAGTAAAATAAAAAAATAATAATGATAAATAAAATTAAATAAATAATTATTTTTTAAAAATTAAGTGACGTATATTACTCTAGGAAGAAATATTTAGGTGATGGTGTTTGGCTCTCTCTGCTTTCTCTTTCTTTGCCAAGGTGACCATGAACACATCTGTTGATATGGAGTTTCAGCACTGAGCCATCACCTACAGTACAGCTGTCCTGGGGACTCACCTCTATTCACAGTTGCCTTGTATGGGTGAGAAATAAAGTCTTTCTTGTGTTAGGCCATGGAGTTTTGGGGGATGTTTGCTACTGCAGCAAAACCTGGCATATCTTGACTGTTACATATGCCCAATGTTACTTGACTTTGATTTTTTCAAGAAAAGTTAAAAATCTAGATTTTTGTGTTCAATCTTTGATATGTTTGGGGGGGGGGGGGAAGAAGGAGAAGCAGCAGCCAGCCACAATGGTGCAGTGGTAACACAACACTTCACGATGCTGAGGCCACATGAGAAGGTCCCAAGTTTGAGTTGAGAGGTCTCTCTGTGCATGAATGTGCCTGTGATCCAGGCTGGTGAGGCTAGGGGTGGGATAGCAGTGTGACGACGCTGTTGGGGGTGCTTCTCTCACACCCAACCTCTCTGACTCCTTCTCTCATCAAAAAATAAATTAAAAAAAAAACTTGAAAAAAAAATCAAGATTGAACCAACAAAGCCAAATTCATTCTGCCAGCTACTAAATTGTAATTTGGGTCTACACAGTTTGAGAACAACCTGATCTATAATGCTCATAGTCTGTGTCCTATAATTAGGTCTTAGCTACTCTTCGTGGTGCTGTTCATTAGTTTTTAAGTCACTCCTAGTTAGATGGCAGACAGGGACAGGTGAAAAAGCACTCTGTAAACTCTGGGTATGTCACAGGCACATAACAGTCCTGGTAATATCCATATAAAGACTAGTTGATTAGTTGATTACTTGGAACTCTAACATCCTCCTTTGATACTGGAGAGACAGGTCTGGCGAATTAATTATTTTAGTTCACCATTTCACTTTGTTCTCTTCGCAAAGAACTTGAAACTCATCAATGTCCACTAAGCTTTAAAACGAAACACAGATGGCCCCCAATCTACAGTGGTTCGATTTAGGACTTTTCTACTTTACAAAAATGTAAAAGTGATACACATGCAGTAAAACCGTACTTTGAATTTTTTTTTTTTTTTTTTTTTTTTTTGGAGAGGTTTTTCGCTATAGGGCGCGTGCGCTCGCCAGACAGACAGAGAGAGACATAGAGACAGAAAGCGAGAAATCACCCCCCAGGGGGGATGGTCACGCCGCAATCCCTTCTCCTCCATTCTCCTCTTGGGATCTTGGGCACGCACGCACACGCGCCCGGCGTGAGTTGTAAGCCACCGGGTCCGAGACGCGAACCGCGGTCGACTACGTGGGAGTCCAGCGACATAGCCATTACGCTAACTGCTGGTTCCCACGTACTTTGAATTTTGATTCAAAATTCTTTATAAAATATTACTGTCAGGTTTACTATAACATATTATCATACAATAGGCTTTGTGCTGAATAAACTTGCCCAGGATAGGCTAATATAAATGGTCCAAGCATGTTTAAGGTAGGCTAGGCTAAACTGTGATGGGTAGGTTAGGGGAATTAAATTCATTTTCAATCTCCAATATTTTCAATTTGCAATGGATTATCAGTATGTAACCCCATTGTATGTTGAGGGCGTTTGTAGTTCAAATAAATCCGTTGCAAAACTCAGTGTATTTATCTGGACCTTCCTAGTTCCTAAATTCAAGCTGCTCTGGGTAAAACATAATTTACTGGTCGCTGTAACTACAACTCTGGTGGTAAGGGTGCTGTCAGTCACTACTGGATTCTGGAACTCCATGTCATCAGAAAGCCTTTATCTTGACCTCTTCTGTAGGTTGGCTCTACTCTTCTCTGCTCTGGTCTCTCTCTGTAGACCCCTTTCCCATAGTAGCCTTTAGCTGTTTCAGGCCCAGCTTCGGCAATTTGTTTTCCCAGCAGATCCGTGAAATTCCTAGTCTCGTCAGACTGACTTGGGTTATGTGATAACCTCTGAACCAGCCCATTGCCCAGGGCTGGGTACGTTAGTCACAACTTTTGGAGCTATAAGTGATAGGAAAACTGAATTCAAACTGCCTTAGGGAGGTCGGTTCTCTGCTCCTAAGAGCCAGGAGTAGATCAGTGGCATCTAGCAACTGCAGGGAGAAGCAGGCCAGAGGCGGCCAAAGGAGACAGTTTATGGCCTCTCCTTCCAGTCACTCCCAAAGGCAGAGACTATGTAGGGGGACTCCCTCAAGCAATGTGGCTTGGAGGGAGTGAAGCTGTTTACACAGCATCTTCTACAAAACTGAAAAACATCCCTCTCAAATAGTGGGGGAGACTTAGAGAGAGATAGAGAGGGATAACCAATCCCTAATTCACCAATTCACCTCCTGCATGAACCCTGTAGTTTGTGGGGGAAGAAAAGACCCAGTACCACTGCCAGTGCTACTCCGCTGTCAAAGCAGACCCTAACCACACATGCTAATTATCAGTCACTGCACATAGATGAGTTTATTGTTTTTTTAAATCCCAGGAGTTTATTTTTTTAAAATCCCAGCAGAATATGCATAGAGTAACATTGACCCTGTTCAATGTTTTCTTCCATATAAAAGTCCAGACCCTAGCCTTGTGGGAGAAACATCACCCGACTATTTCATAGTACCCAGCTTTGATCTTTATGCTCCAGTCAAGGTGTTTGGCTTTTGGGTGCTGAGACTATGTTCTTCTACAAGACTATCAAATTACTATTCATTTTCTGGGGACGAGCAACTAACGTAATGGCTATGTCGCTGGACTCCCATGTAGTCGACCACGGTTCGAGTCCTGGACCCGGTGGCTTCAACTCACGCCAGGCACGTGTGTGTGCGTGCCCAAGATCCTGAAAGGAGAATGAAGGAGAAGGGACTGCAGTGTGGCCATCCCCCCCGGGGGGTGACTTCTTGCTTTCTGTCTCTCTGTCTCTCTCTGTCTTTCTGGTGAGTGCACATGCCCCATAGCAAAAACCTCTCCAAAAAAAAAAAAAAAAAATTACTACTCATTTTCTAATGTATATTCTTTCAAGGCCTTACTTTCTTCTCGCTTGCTGTCCTCAGCATCATGAGGGGGATTGCGATGGTGAGAATGTCCAGACAATGTTATCAGGATGTGGTCTTTGTCTTCCATGAGCCCAGTCATCTTATCCAGAAAGATGGCACCACACTGGGGCAGGAGGAGGATAACCTCGCTGGACTCAGTGAGGAGACATAGTTGTTTGGCTTCCAGCCGTCTCAAGTCTTATTTTTTCTTTCACTCTGAGAATCTGCACTCCAAGAAGGCATAAGCTTTTTCTTTCACTTCCTTTCTTCTATGGTTGATGACCTGACATCACTTGAGAAAGAGGCCAAAGGTCGCTGAGGATACAGACTGTCACTTAGATGGCTTAGGCAGAAAGGTAGGGGGTTGGCCAGCCACCCAGAGGGTTTGAAAGTAGGAAGCACAACCATGGTGCCACAGTCTCAGGTGCCAGGTTCTGCCTGAGGGTTCTGTCTTTGCACCTGTACCAGGGGTCCTCCAAAAGTCCATGGGAAAACATGCATTTTTTTTTCATTAAAAAAAATATGCTTAGATTTCAACACTTTTTTTGCACCAGAAAACCTCATACTTTAATTCCATTTTCCACAAACTTTCCAAGTCCCCTGGTGGGCTCCATAGGATGCCACAACTTTGTCTTTACCATCTACCTCTCTAGGCGGATGGAAGGTAGGAGTGGAGTTAGCTTTACAAGTCCTAATGGGGAAGAAAGCCGTTTGGGGTCTGCTGAGGGTTGGGTCTGGTCGTTGATATGCCCCTGAGCAGAAAGGAGACGCCTCCAGGGCCAGGACAAAAAGCCCAGGGCCTGGCTGTCCAGCCAGTGACAGCGGTGGTCTCGGGCTGCAGCCTTACAGGTCCGCCTCGGGACCTGGGCAAGCATGCGTGGCCAGTGGACAGGGGTAGATGTCCTCCTCCGTTGTCCATCCTTCTCCACGGGAACATGAGACAGGCTCGCGAGTTCACCTCCTCACCCACTCACGCCCGAAGTGCCCAACGATGGAACTGGGCTGAGATCCACAGCGGTCCCCTCCCCCGACCCCCGCCGCTCCACCTCTTTCGGTTAGGGAAAAACACTAAGGACCAAGGAAGATGGTTCAACATCGGCTATGCTTGAAAGGGCTTCTGGCTGGTCCGCCGCCGCCCTGTCGTCCCTCGCTCCCAGGCTGCGGTTTCGGTCTCGGGGGTGGCAGCGGGCGGCCGTGCGCGGGGGATGCTCTTACATAACCGCTCCGGGCGTCCTGCTTTCTCGCGCGCTCCTGAACCGCGGGGTGGGAGGGCCGTGGGCCGGGATGCAGCCCCGGCGGGCGCTGCGGGGCCCGGGCCGCCCCTGCGGGGCGAGGAGCGCGAGCAGCCGCGGGAGGAGGGCGCCCGAGGCGGCGGGGGAGGTGAAGGTCAGTGGGTGTGAAGCGCCGGATCCACACGCCCTCCTCCCCTGTCCCCTCCTTCCCTTCCTCTCCGTCCCCCTCTGACGTCTGGAGCTGGCAGCTCGGCCGGTTCCGCATTCCCGACCCCTCCCCGCCGCCCAGGGGCCGCTATATAGCCGGGGCTGATGCAACCCGTCCCGCCGCCCGCCACAGCCTGCGGGAGGGACGCTCGGCGGCCGCGACGGGGGGCGTTGGCGGCGGCGGACGCTGCAGCGGCGGCGGGGCTGGCGCCGCGGCGGCTCCCGGGCCGGGACGGGCCTGGGCACCGGGCGGCAGCTGCGCAGAGTGGGCACGGCGCCTGCAGCCGGGCCCCGGCCCCGGGGGCGCCGCCTCCGCCCGCGGCTTCTGCACGGTGGGTGCTAGGGCGCGCGGGGGCGCCGGGCCGGGCGGGGTGGGGCGGGGCGCGCCGGCCACGGGCACCTGGGACGGCCGCCCCCCCGCGGACGGAGCGCGCGGAGCCCCGGAACCCGGCCCTGGGGAAGCTCCCGCAGCCCCGGACCCCCAGCGTTTGTTCCCGTGGGGGGCGCCGCAGCCCGGCCCCTCCCGCGAGGCGCCGGGAACCGGTGGCTTCCCTTTGATTCCGGTCCCGGGACAGGAGGCTCCGTCTGCTCCCTGGGCAGCCGGGGCGCTCTCTTCTCTCCCTCCCGCGCTCTCCTCCCCAGTCCGTTTGCAGGGAGGTGCTCTCCTCGGGCTGCGGGGAAGGCGGGGTGAGTGGGGAGAAAACTGCCCGGGGAGACGGGCCGTGGGGGTGGAAATGGACGCTTCAAAGGCCAGGGAGGTGCGGGGAGGTGGTGCTGGTGGAGGGATGATAGGGACCTGCTGGCAAGTCATGCCAGCTGCCTCCCTCTCAAGGAGGAAGCGGAGCACCCGGAGGAACTGGAGGAGGGCTTGGGATTTCCATCCTGTGAAGAGGGCTTGCTTCTCTAAGGGTCAGTGCATCAGGTTCTGGCCTGGGAGAGATCTAGAGGTCCTGGGTCCGCTTTGGGCTCCCGCATCTCCCAGGCCAGATTACATAAGGAGGCTAGCTGGAGTCTTTCCCCTGTCCAACTCAGTTTAGAAGACTGTGTTCTGCCCCTCCCCTCAAAGGAGGCTGGGGGATCATCTCAAAGGAGGCTTGGGGATTGGACTTTCCACCTAGACCCTGGGGTGGCAGAGCCAGGCTTTGCTTGGGTCAGTGGGAGGGGCCTGAAAGCCAGGGCTTTTTTTACAGCGATGGATGGGCCCTGTGGGGCTAAGAGGCTGATGGGAGAGGAAATCAGCTGGCCCCTTGGGTCAGCTCCAGCTGCGAGATTGCCTGACTCTTGTCCAGTGTGCCCTCCCTAGAGGCATCTAGGGCATGGGGCGATGGCCTGGTCATGTGTGCCCAGGGCAGATGTACTCAGGTCCGTGTCTCAGAAACGCTTACGGTCTGTGTGGGCGTGTGTAAGTGGTGGGATCTCCCCAGGGTCTTAGTGTGAGGAGCATCAGAAACCTTGAGGCTTTGCAGCATGTATGGGTACATGCTTGTACTTTAAGGCCTTGCTAGGACCTGTGTTCGGGTATCTCCCTTCCTGGAGGGTTTGTGAGACACCTCCCATTGCTTTCACCTTCCCGGGGAATCTGGCAGTGCTTGGATGGAGGCTTATCTTTCTGGGCAGGTTTCTAGGGGAGAGTTTATCCAGCGATCAGGTGCAAATGTAGCTCTGCTTTTATATAAGCCCAAGGACCAGGGGAGAGAAGCAAGATCTATTCTCATGCCTCTGGGTGGTTGAGGTTTTGCCTTGTTTAAAACAGGGAGGATGATTTCTCAAAGACTCTTCTGTTCCCTTTCTCCTTTGGCTTTGGTTCAGAGCTGCAGGCAGCCCCAGAATCTTCCTGAAGAGCTGGGTGCTATGTAGTTTAGAGCCTGCGAGAAGGCATGAGTGTGTGGCATCTGGCTTTTCTCTAAGAAGATGTGTCCATAAGTGGTGACAATGTCCCCAGGAAGGCCTTGGATAAGAAGGGTCTCCCTACCCACCCACTGCCTAGCTTTAGCGGCCACCTGGGCACACTCCTCCTGTCTTCCTGGGTCTCTTGTCTCTCCACCTGTTAGCAGGATGCGTAGGCATCTTTTCCAACCTGCCAAATCCTTGGCAGAGCTAGGCTCTCCAGGCCTTGTTCGTCGTGGGGCTACTGGTGTTGCTATGGGCTCGCTCTCTCTCTCTCTCCCTCTCTCTCTCTTTCTCTCTCTCTTTCTAGAGTGTCTCCGTTTTCAACTCCACTCTGGAAAGGAAAGGGCCAGTGCAGATGAGGTTGGCCTGCTCTGTAGTCATTCAGCCCCAGCTCCACTTGAGTAATCGGAGCCAGGGCTGAGGGCAAGCCACATTCTTTTCTGCTTTTCTGCTGCAGGATGCAGTTTGCTTTTTTTCCATGGGAATGAATTATGTTTGAAAGTGAAATGGGAGGAAGAGAAAAATAGAGTGAGTGTGTAAGGGTATGTGTATGTGCATACCTACATAGGCAGGGGGAGAGCAGCAGGCACATTATTTTTCCATTTTCCTTTAATTAAGGCTCTGTGGAGGTGTGTTTGAAAACAGAGGGTCTCCTATGCCTTTGAGGAGGGTGAGAACACTGTTTTGGCTGCATCCCGGGCCATATGCAGCGTATGGTGGCCAATGAAACTGGGCCTGGCTCGTTCTGTTGCTTGTCTTGGCAGTTGGTTCCGTGGCTTGTGTTACCAGCTCTGGATCTCAGGGGCTGCCAAGCTCCGTGTGCCTGTATGTATGTGTGCATGTGTGTGCATGTGCCCTTGTGCGTGTGTGTGGTTTGGTCTCTTGAAACTCAGTGGAGACAAATGCCTTAGCGACCCAGGCTTGGAATTTTCAGCCTGTGTTTCTTTACACTTATTGCTGGCTGTGGGAGGCCTGGCCAGAGCCCACTGTTCTTGGTTCTCTCGGTCTGTTTTCTTGCTGCGGCCCATGGGATTCAGTTGTGGAGCTCTGTTTCCAAAGCTTAGCTGGCCAGGGGCTTTTTTCTGAAAAGGACGAAAGTGGTGATCACACACACCGTGTATGTATCCGTTATGTGATATATTGTTAACCCTTGCCGCCAAGGACCAGAGTTGAGGTGAGGCTTGAAGAGAGGATAGAAACCTCACCCCATGGCATTATCTTCCCAGCCTCTTGCTGCCCGGGATAAGGATTCCTGGCAGAAGCGACTTTGTGTAAATTCACTGAGCACCTCTCAATACATCAGGCAGAGGACATAGCTGTGTTTATAAGCAGGGCCTTGTTGGCAGTATTTCTCTGGTCGCCAGTGAAGAGCAGTTGTGGCCTGGGAGAAGGTTCCAGGTTCTTCCATGGCTGGGACAGCTGCACAGGGATTATGCCTGCTGGTGTGTGGTGGCTTCTCACCCGGACCCCTCACTGTCTATTTATAAAGACCTGACCCCTTCCAAACAGCACAGGGATGGGGTGGGTTGAAGGACACAGGAAATGCTGGCCCTCTGCTCTGGGGCAGGAGTGGAAACCCAGCATGTTGGTGGCCTTGTGACCAGTGATCTATGCAGCTGTGTGCTGGCCTATGGGGGAGGAGACCTCAGGAGAAACTGAGGCAGAGACCAAGTGTTGGGCCTTGGGTCTGCACCTCATACTCAACCCTGACCTGGCACTTGTATCTGCACCTACCTGCCTGGGCACAGGATAGCCCTATGCCCTTGGGGTTTAGAGCTGGAAAGGCAAGAGCAGAAACTCCTCTGGGGAGAATCCTGCTCGTGGCTGCAGGAGAGGAAGACTAAAGGTAGATGGGAGCATTTCAGAAGGGATGCCAAGGAGTCATCTAGCACTAGTGCCCCTGCAGGAAGGAAGGCCCTTGTGGCTACACTGACTACACTCACTACGTGTGGGCTCTATTCCAGGTGCTTTCCTAGTATTAACTAATTTAATCCTCTCCGCAGCCTGACAGGGCACATTGTTAGTCTTCCTTTCCAGCTGATGGAAGTGAGGTGCAGAGAGGTTAGGGAACTTGCCCAAGGTCCCACAGCCAGTGTGGGCAGAGCTAAGATCCACCTCTGGTTCCAGAGCACCCACTCTTACCCCATCTCTCTCTTAGGTCTGCAGAGCTTGGGATAGCTTTTTTTGCCTCTTGCTTATCAGTCTTGGAGCTTTCCTCATCCTTTGGTGCCTTGCCTTCTCGGTCTCCCTGTTTCTCAGAAGCCACTCCACCTGCATCATTCAGATTCCAGGAGAGAGCTCATCCCGGATGACTTCTGAGCTCCAAGAAAAGGCTTGGTGTGGAATTGCCCAGGTTCATGGTTCTTAGTACTATGTCTGTGATCATGGGCCTGGCAGCTCTCCACCCTCTTCATGGACTCCTGTTACCTCCTGGGGTTCTTCCCAGGCTCTGGCTTCCAAGACCTCCCACTCCTCTTGCTGGTTCTCAGTTGCTCTGAACTTCCAACCCCACTAGTACTCCTGGAGCTTGCCCCTGTAAATTCCCTCCCTCCCGAACCCGCTGTCACTCACCTCCACTTTCACTCTACAGCAAGCCTCGAATCATAGGCCATCTGCACCCACATGCGCACCCATTTCAGCTTCCAGATGCCAACCCAGGCCAGCTGCTTGCCTGGCAGAGAGCTGACCTACTCAGAGTCCTGGGGATTTTTATAGCTTCCTTCGTTCCTACAGATAAAAAGTTCATGAGGCAGATCCCAAGTTTCTCCTAACCTGTCATTATGTTTTACCTGTCTTTGTCATTCTGGATAAAGATTCCGATAATTGGGGACTTCCTAGTAAGAATAGCCCTTTACAAATTTGACCCATTAAAACAAGACTGTGATTTATTTATAGACATCCCATTAAAAGGGGATTTAAGGTACCAGCAGGTGGCGTAGTGGTTAGGGCACTGGACTCCCACACAGCTGACTGTGGTTCAAGTCTCAAGCCTGGTGACTTGAACTCATGCTAGGCACATGTGCATGTATGCCCAAAGTCCTGAGAGGAGAATGGAGGCAAGAGGTTGTGGTGGAGGCAAGAGGTTGTGGTGTGGCCATCCCCCCCCCAAGGGGTGATTTCTCACTCTCTCTCTCTGTTTCCCTGTGTTTCCAGTGAGCACACATGCCATGAGCCCACATGCCCTATAGCAAAAATTTCTCTTAAAAAAATAGGAGATTTAAGGGGCCAGGTGGCATTGCAGTGGTAACACCAGTAGACCCACATAGGAGAGGTCCTGAGTTTGTGTCCTAGGACCTCCCTGAGCACTGAAGATGTGTGTTTGTGCCCGTGATCCGGACCTGCTGAGACTGGGCGTGGATCATGGTATGAGGTCCCTGTTGAAAGTTTCTCTCTCTCTCTCTCTTTCACTCTCTCTCATGGAGACAATAAATAAACTTTTTAAAAAAGATTAATGAGCCAGCCCTGTAGCACAGTGGTCAAACACTGTTCATTGGGAGCCAGTTCGCACGTGACCAACTGCAGTCCAGCCCTGGCAGCTAGAAAAACACACCAGGCGCATATGCATATGTGTCCCAAATCCTGACAGGACTAAGAAATGGAGGCAAGAGAGTCGCAGCATGGCCACACCCTGTTAGGGGTACTGTCTCCCTCCCTCTCTTTCTCTCTCTGTAGAGAGAGAAATTGCTCTCTGGCAATTAAAGAAGAAAAAAAGATTTTAGTTACCTTTTAGATTTACATACAGTAAGCAAGAGAAGAAAATTTAAAACATAAAAATACTTGGGGCTGGCAGGTGGCATGGTGATTAAGGGCTGGACTCTCACATGGCTGACCATGGTTTGAGTCCCGAACCTGGTGGCTTCCTTTCTCATTTTCTCTCCCTCTATGCCTCTCTCTGATGAGTGCATATGCCTTGTAGCAAATTAAACAACAATAATAACAATGATAATAAAAATTATTCTTTAAAATAAAAAGAAAATAAGTTTTCTCAATTTTTTCTTCTTTTTGGCTAAAATGATTCTTCGTGTTAGTATCTCCAGATAGGACCCATTTTTTTTTTTTTTTTAGAGAGATTTTTTTGCTATAGGGTACATGTGCCCACCAGAAAAGGCAGAGAGAGACAGAGAGACAGAAAGTAAGAAATCACCCCCCAGGGGGGATGGCCACACCGCAGTCCCTTCTCCTCCATTCTGCTCTCAGGATCTTGGGTATGCACGCACACGTGCCCAGCATGAGTTTAAGCCACCAGGCCTGGGACTTGAACTGTAGTTGACTGCATGGGAGCCCAGTGACATAGCCATTATGCCAACTGCTGGTCCCAGATAGGACCCATTTTCTGCACTGTGTTTTATGGCTTTTCTTCTGCTTGTACAATGTGGCACCCCAAATGTGTGCCTTCAAATGCCTAAGGAAGTCCAAAGTAGAGGGATCCATATGCCAGATATTTCTTCAAGTTCTTTCCCCTTGGATCCACCTGTTCCCTGTCTTCTTCAAGTTGGCTGTTAGGGAGCCACATCAGTACACCCATAATCTTCAGCTCAACCACAGCTTAGGGCCCACCGTACCTTCTGAACTCTTTCTGTTGTATCCTTGCCTTGCTTGTTCATCCCCATCTTGGATGGTGCATCTCCTGGCTTTTCTGCATTGATCAGCTGCCACCTTATTCCTGGTCCTTGTCCCAAACTGCTAGAGTTAGGATTCTGAGCCTGTAATTAGGTACAAGCCCCATTTCCCGTCTTGTCCTGTCAGTGTGTGGAGCTCCTCCTTATTTATGCCTCCCAGTTACTAACGGAGACATGGAGGGTGCTTATCTGCCTTTCAGACCTCCTGGACCCTGAAGGGGAAAAAACTCTGGATTCTTCTCCTCAAGCTTTCAGTGCAAACTTCTCCTTTTCCTACTTAAATTGCTTCCATATGGTACAACCAGTCTGGGAGATGATGTCACCTCTTGTCATCTTTCCTATGTCTTCCTTGAAGTGGGCAAGTCCCTCCTGGCTGTTACTGGTTCCTTGCCACTACCACCCCTTTGAATAGATCCCTAAGTCACATCCAATTGTTTCATTTTTCCAATCACCAAAGTTGCTTCTCAGCCTTAGATCGTTAGCCAGCTCATTCCCCTTAATGAAGATCTAATTATGAAAGGCAGCCACTCAGCTCCTCCATCTTGGGCCCCCTCCGCAGAGACATGAAGGATGCCTCCTCTCTATCTGTCAGCTGTTGCGGTTGTCTCCCTAGAATGGCATGTGCTAAGGGCTTTGTGGTTTGTGTCTGAGCAGTTAGGGGCTCCTTTACAGGGAGGGAAGAAAGGAGAGGGGGACTTCTGCTTCTGCAAAGGAAAAGTCTGGGTCTTGGTCCCCTTGGCAAGGCTTGCCATTGGGATGGATCACAGGGGGGCAGGAATGGCAAGAATTTATGGGGCTGCTGCTCCCAGGGGGTGACTCCCCCTCCAGGGGGTTCCACAGTAGCAGAAAATCCATTATATTTTGGGAGCATTTGTTAGTGTCTCATTTCTTCCATCTGTATGAAAATAAACAGAAGCTGCAAGTAGCGCCTATCATTCCCGGAACAGGGTCTGGCTTCCATCTTCTGGAGATGGCTTAGGCAGGGAAACACACAGACGTCTCTGCAGTGTTTTTCTTGGGGTCTACTGTGGGAATGAACCTGGAGGCCGAATTATGGCCTGCTAACGAGCAGCTAAGCTTCCAGAGACAGAGCCTTACCCCACTTCGCTGAATTGTGTGTGACCTCGAATTTGTTTTCATTTGTTCATTCACTCATTCATTTATTGCTTCGATTATTCAAGGAATAATTTTTCTGTGCCAGAAATGATGCTAGGCACTGGGGTCACCTGGGCAGCAAGTCGCCATGACTGTAGCTGGCCACCTGAAATCATCTCTCCACTTGCCAAGCAGCCATGTGACTGGGCCCCGGCACGGTTTCACCACACAAGTGTGGGTCCTTCTTTCCTGCTCTCTCTGGAGAAGGGCAGGGGGGTGGGGGTGCAGGGCGGGGGTGCCAGGGGCATGTGCAAGTATCTACAACGTCCTGGAGCGACCTCCTGGTGTGGCAGCCCTCGGCACTCACTGCATTGCAGGCTCAGCTGTAGAGGGTGGGAGGGGTGGCTCCCTTGCTGACCCTGGGCTCCAGTTCATCTGAGGTTAGGGAGGTGGCTGTCACAGGGTTGCTTAGGGAACTTCCTAAACTTGGATCTCTGTGGAAGGCAGAGGATCCACTGTGCAAGGAATGAGCCCTCTATTATGGGCTAGTATCAGTAGAGGATCATTCCTTCTGCCAAAGACATCAACACTTCTGGACCCCAGCAGGGGAAACCAAAAGGTAGAAGAAGAAAGCTTTGATCCTAAAATCCAGGGACCAGGAGTCTAGCCATGGTCTGTCCCTCTCTAGCTGTATGACCTTGGGTAAGTCATTTAACCTCCTGAGCTTCAATTTCCTCATGTGCAAAATGAGGATGTGGTTTAGATGAGCACAGGGCCTCCTGCAGCTCTAAGACTATAATTCAACGTGAATGAGTCTCAGATCCTTTTCCGAGGTGGCCCAGGGGACACTGGGTACTAAGGAGGGGGAGAAAGGATGTGGGGTGGGAAGGCGGGGCTGAGGGGACCAGCTGGGGGAGGTAGCGCAAGTGGAGATGAAAGAACTGGGGGCACCAAATACAGACTTGGGAGCAAGGTAGGGAGCTCTGTGTGGATGGCTTTATGGCAGATGCAGCCGGTGCTGAGGATGAAACGGCAGGTCGGCCCGACATTTGCCTGTACCTTTCTTCCAACAAAGTGATATCTAGTGGAAGTCATTGTGGTGTGAGAATGCAGATTACTCACATGCTTTTTCCTTCAGAGTGCAGAGCCTGTTGAGAAATGGACACGGGACTTGGATAGGGAACCAAATTTCACCTTCGGAAACAAAATGCAGATGGGGAATGTGGCTTGCCCTTGAGGCCAAAATGGGCTCTCTAATCCACCCTTATTTGGAAGTCTAGACTGAAAACCTGGATGGGGGCAGGTGATTTTGTGTCCCTTCCCAAGGCCACTCCTGCAGGAGGCAGATAGTCCATGAATACTATGTCAAATGAATACATTAACTCTGTCCAACAGAGACAATGGTCAGAGGACATCAGCCCTCCCCAGCTTGCCCGATATATCTGTCTGTATGGGAAGGGCAGGTAAAAATGGAAGAATAGGGGTCTGCCGGTGGCGCGGTGGTTAGGGGCACTGGACTCCCACATGACTGACTATGGTTCGAGTCCTGGACCTGGCAACTTGCTTTCTCCCTTTTTCTCTCTCTCTGTTTCACTTTCATCAAATTGAAAATAACAATAGTAAGTAAAATAAAGGAAATAATTCTTTTTTTAAAAAATGGAAGGATAGTCCAAAGATTTTTTTCCAGTGTTATGGGGGGGGGGGGCGGGGGGGTGGATTTTATGGCCCTGCACAGAAAGGTGGGAAGGAGAAACGATTTCCTTCTTTATAGTACGATTTTGTACTAAAACACTACTTACAAGAATGCCTAGAAGCTCAGACTGCATCCGACCTCCGGTTTCCTAGTACCTGCTGGCTCATACTGGGTCAATAGTTGGAAGATAGATGGGTACGTAGGAGCCTTAAGGACCTAGCTGAATCTGGCTTTCTTGGCAGACAAGCTTTCTTGACCTGTTTCTCACCCAAGAATTTCCCACAGTAAAGCGAAGGAAAAAATGAGAATTCCCTTGCTGTTGACCTTCTCATTCACACCCTTTTATGCCTGAATCTGTCTTCCTTTGTAAACCGTCTGGGTATGGCACAGCTCGAATATGCTTTTGCTCTGAGAATGCAGAGACCATGGAGGAATTTTCTGGGACTGGGTTTCACTGGGAAAGCACATATTAATTAGTTGCATCTTCTTTGCCTGAATGTCTTCCTCCTAGCTATCAGACGCATACTCAGCTTCATCTCATATTCCAGGTGTTTTAACAAGTATGCAGAATAGGATATGTGATTTGAGGGGAGGATCCATGCCAGACCTAAAATAACTCCCTCTTACACAGGTGCAAAGGCGCTTGAGAGTCTACCAGTATAGTTCATTTACTTCAGAGGCAGTCCAATGCCATTCCACCCCCAGGCCGCCCATTTAAGCCTCAGCTTCTCCCTCTGTGTAATAATCTTTGACCAGGTCTCAGAGTGGGGGTGGGGGGTGGATTACCATGAACCTAGCACATGGCAAGTGCTAAATAAATGCTCCCTACCATGAGTTAAGTATTGCCTTAAAAACAAACAAACAAACCAAGCACTCCTGGCAGTGCCAAGGATGACCTGGGTATGAATGAATTGATCCACTTTTCCTCTATAACAAGGATTTACAGGCGGGAAGAACAACTGGGAGGGGAAGGGACTCAGAGGAACATCAGTGAAGGAAGAGACGGGCCCTGGCAGGACACGGGCGAAGCCCCTCCTGGAGCCTCTCACCTCTCAAGCTGACCGTGCCTGTCTGTTCTTGTCCTGCCCCCTCCAGGTTGGCCTGCCGATCCTCCTGCTATGATGCCTGGGCAGATCCCGGACCCTTCCGTGACCGCGGGCTCTCTGCCAGGGCTCGGCCCCCTGACTGGACTCCCCAGCTCGGCTCTGACCGCAGAGGAGCTGAAATACGCCGACATCCGCAACATTGGGGCCATGATCGCCCCCTTGCATTTCCTGGAGGTGAAACTGGGCAAAAGGCCCCAACCCGTGAAAAGTGAGGTGAGCTGGCCTTGTCACCCCAGGCAGAATCCAAGGGTAGAGATCTGGGTGAGAGTCCTGGCTCTGGCCCTGGGCTATGAGCTTAGCCTTGCTGTTCAAAGTGTGGCCTGGGGGCCAGAAGCATCGCTGTGGTGTCACCAATGCTTATTAGAAGTGTGGAATCCCAGGTCTGCTGTAGACTTTCTGAATCAGAATCTCCATTTTAACATGATCCCTTAGAGATTCCTGGACAGAGTAAAGCTCGAGAAGCACTGGACCAGGGCCAGATGCTTAGCCTGTCTCTGGTTCTCTGAGGGGCAGAAGAGTAACAATAACAGTAATGAGTAATAATATTTGGGCGATCTTGCTGGGGTGTTGAAAGGGTCAGGGGAGAGCACGGTAATGTCCACATGTTTTAAAAAAGGAATGCTGAAATTGGGTTATCTTGAAAAATGATCATCATTAGCCGTATCATGGCCTCCTCGCCGTTTGACTCCAGTCTGGAGAGACATGAGGGAACTTGGAAGAAGGACAGTGTGGCCTCTCCTCTCAAGCAGGCAGTGAGCATGGCCTCAGTCACCCAGCATCACTTAGATGCTGTTTGTAAAAGACACACACTTGGGGCACCCCCTTCTCAGGTCCTTTCCACCTGCAGCTCTTACGAGTCTGCCTGGCAGGAGAGCAGCTTGTCCTGGGGGACTGGCAAGAGTCAGAAATGCCCAGCTTGACTTAGTCTCGGTGCAGTGCGTGTTCCCAGCTATTTGTCCCAAGACTTGCTCCAGTGAGGCTTCCAGCGGGGCCATTTCTTCAAAGGCCTGACAGTATCTGTCACTTGGAAGGGAGAAAGAAACAGCAGAGGGAGGTGGAGAGGAGGCAGGGCCGGTGAGGACATGGGAAGCCCCTGAGCATCAGGTGCCGTGGTGGCTCAGCCTGCAGGGAGTCTGTACAGGCCAAGACGTGCCTCGATGGAGGCTCATCCTCCAGGGTGGCGCTCAGACAGCTGGAAGTTTCAGAGAAGGGCACTGGGATGCAGAATAGTATCTGGGTACTGGCAGGGGAGAAGGGTCTCTTATGCAACTACTGCACAGCTCCCCTTCTCCCCATGAGTACATAAAAACTGCAAAGAAGGGCAGCTGGGGGCTTGCCCAGGGGTGGCAAACGCCGTTTGTGGGCTGGAGCTGGCTCTCAGATGTGTTTTGTTTGGCCTGCACAGTGTTTTAAGAGAAACTTGAACCAACATTTCACTTGAAAATTTCGATAAAAAAATTGGAAGATCTGGTCACACGCTGTCTTGTTCCAGCATGGCAACAGCTCAATGGAAAGGAGAGAGCCACTTCCCTTTCCTCTCTCTAGTGGGCCACCAACCCCTACACTTTCCTACTGTTCTGTGTACACTGTTGGTTTTGCTTTTTTTGATTATTATTTTTTTTATTTTTTTTAAGTTTTTGCCATAGGGCACATTGCTTGCCAGAGAAAGAGAGATGAGAGAGAGGGAAAGTGAAAAATACTCCCTGACGGGAAGATGGCCAGGCCGCGATCCCTTCTCCTCTATTTACCTCTTGGGATTTTGGGCACACCATGCACATACGCAGGGTATGATTTCCAAGCCACTGGGTCTGGGACTCAAACTGCAGTTGGCCATGTAGCAGTCCAGGGCCTTAACCACCATGCCACCTGCTGGCCCCTGAGAACTCTCATCTTTTACCCTCTGCTAGTCACCTTCCCAGACCCATGACACGAAAGCATCCGTTTTTGGGTCATTCCACAGTCTAGTTACCTGTTGAGCTCGTAGCGGAGCAGATTCATTGGGCCTCCGAGATCTTGTGTGGGGTTGATGAAGCACCAGGTGCTGGGGACAGGGGTGGGCCCAGCTGGGATTTACCTGGGAGCTGAGTTACCGCCTCTCCTCCACAAAGGCACTGGAGGAGCTTTCTTTTTTGGAAAAGGTCTTTATTTGGGTTGTGTATTTTTACATTTCACAGCCACCTCCAATTTGGTAGCATATGCCCTGTACCTGACAGTGACACGCTGTCCTCACAGGCACCCACAAACATGCACCATCCTGGCCGTGAAAATAACAAGCCGTTTTTAGGGCATATTTGCATGTCCTCTGCCTTGCTGTCAGACTGCAGCATGTGGGGGCGCACAGGCAGATGGAGCTGCAGAGTGTGCTCGCTCGTCTAGAGGAAGGCTGGCCTTGCACCAGGAACTGACCTCCAGAAGCTTCTTAGGCCAGACCCAGGGGCAGGAGCCAGAGGAGCTACTTGCTAGAGCAACTAAAACCCAAAGGGGGTGGGGACAGAAACTTGCAGCTGAAGAACCGCTGTCACGAAGGTTTATTTGCATATGGCAAACTGCCTTCAGTAGATTTGCACAGCGGCTCTTAACTCTGTAAAAGTTGCATGAATAGAAAGAAGATACTAGTGCACATTTATTAAGGAGCCAGTATATACCAGGCCCTGTGCTAGGTCTTCAACATGCTTGATCCCCTTTATTCCTTACTTGATCATAGTATCCTGATACTGGAGGAGGGGAATTTGAGGTCTGTGGAGCAGGTTAAGTCACTCAGGGTCACACTGCTGAGATGTGGTATTGCTGGGGGCCCAGGTGCTGCTGTAACGGCCATATCTCACCTGCTCTGAGCCAAACGCCGGGCACAGGACTGGGTCCTCCTTGTGAATGAGCTCATCTATCTTGCATAGGAACCCTTTGAAGTAATTACTGTTGTCCTTGTACCCACAGTGAAGATGAGGTCAACAAGCCTTGTTGACGTCCAAGAGCACTAGCTGGGAAGTGAGCCCAGGCAGTCTAACTCCAGGCCCGAAGCTGTAGGTGCTGCCTCCCATGCTGTTATATCTTTTGCAGGCTTCCAAGCAAAGCTCTGCTGGGCTGGGGAGGCCCAGTGAACCCGGCCTCAGAATGCTTGATCATTCTGATGATGAGTGCTCAATCATTCTGATGATGAGTGCTGAGCCCTGCCATTTTGCAGCCTCATCATCTCCCAGGCCCCAGACAGACAGGGGGAGAGAGAGAGAGAGAGAGAGAGAGAGAGAGAGAGAGAGAGAGAGAGAGAGAGAGAGAGAACGCATGTAAGCGAGTGTCATGCTCCTGTGTAGGCAGCTCTGTCAGAACAGGCTCTTGGGCTATCTTCCTTGCAGAGGCCAGCAGTCTCCTGGGCCAGGTCCAAACTCAGGAGGCAACTCAGTAAAAGTAAAAAGAAGGTGACTAGCAGAGGGTAAAAGATGAGAGTTCTCAGGGGCCAGCAGGTGGCGTGGTGGTTAAGGCCCTGGACTGCTACATGGCCAACTGCAGTTTGAGTCCCAGGAATTTAGGGAAGCAACAGGTTTTGTGAATTATGTACTCCTTGGTGCCGATGTTATTATTATATGGTTGACACATAATGTTAAAACTGTTTTGGTGCCAAATGCATGCCTGCAGCCTATTCGTTCCACCAATATTTGTTAAGCACCTACTATGTGCCAAGCATGGTGTCAGGCACTGGATATCAGACCACGAACCAAGTGGACAAAGTACCCCCTTAGAGCTATATATTGTAGTGAGGGCATCCAAAAATAAGCAAACTGCTGTATAATGTGAAAGATCAGTTAGTGGTCAGTTTCATGAAGAACATTTAAGCAGGCCACAGGGAAGGGCAGTGGCAAGACTACTCATTTTTAAACATTGTTTCCCTCTTAAGTTATATTTATTTCTCCCATGAGGAAGGGAGACAAAGAGGGAGAGACAGAGAGACAGAGAGAGAGAAAACGACAGGGTCCTGACACTGTGATCCACACACAGCCTCAGCTAGCCCTGGATCATGGGCATGTATGTGCCCCGTTAACCCAGGGAGGTCTCTGAACTTGAACCCAGAACCTCATGTGAGTCAGCCTCATGAAACACAGACCGCTCATTCTGATGGTTGGCCAGGCACTCCGCGGATGTTATACCCTGGGCACTAGGATGCTTAGAGCTGTTGCTTCTTTCGTGCCTCTCTCTTCTTAACAATTTTCTTTTTTTAAAATTTAACTTTATTTATTTGTTTATTTTTATTTGGCCACAGAGGGACAAAGACAGAGAGAGAGTGCGAAAGTGAGAAAGCAAGCCGCAGGTCCAGGACTTGAACCACAGTTGACCGTGTGGGAGTCTAGCACCTTTAACTACCATGCCACCTGCCAACCCCAACAATTTTCTTTTTAAGACTGTTTTGCTGTCTGGCTTTCTCCAGAGCTTTCCTTTCTTTACTTTTCATTCCGAAGCCTTTTACAGTGAGTGGACTGCTCAACCAAGCGGTCCCCACTGGCCTGAAGATCTTAGCCCTGCCCGGGTCATCTTGAGTAGGCTGTTGTGGCTATGGTGGCCACACCCGGCCTCCGGCCTGGAATGCATTTTTGCTTGGAAGGGGAGAGAAGCCAAAAGCCTCACCCTTACCCACATTTGCACACACCAGACACTCACTTAACAACCTGCTGGATGGGACCCCCTGACCCTCTGGCCTCTCTGCCGCAGTCTAGAGAGGACTCAAGAGTTCAAGAGACATTGGACTGAATGATCTTTTAGGATAGAAAGGTTGCAAATTGTCATTCCAGGGGCAGGAGTCAGCCTACAGATGAATCTTGTTTGGCCCTCACAGTGTGGTTTTCTTTTCTTTCTTTCTTTTTTTTCTTCTTCTTCTTCTTCTTTTTTTTTTTTTTTTTTTTTTTTTTTTTTTTTTTTTTAATTGAATGAGTTGCTATATTTAAAAGCCAGGAAATGTGGATTTTCTGGCTCCTTTTTAAAAACCAGACTATCTAGCCACTTTAGGCCCACACCCTTATAGGCAACAAGAGGCTGGAGCTGAGGAGCAGATGCTCACTGTATTAGCATACAGTCTTTAGTTCACCACAGTCCCCACTACTCCCTGTTGCCTCATACCCAGTCTGCTTCACACTATCTGTGCCACCAGCCTATTTTTGAGTTTGCATTATGTGTTTTGGTCCCAAGGGCAGGGACTGCATTTTTTTTTTTTTTTTTTAACTTTGACCAGACTGTTGTGTGCCTTGCATGGGTTGTATGTTTAATGCATACCTGCTTGTTGGCTTGAACAGTATTTGCAAGTCATTTAAGCTTTTTGTCCTCTGATTTCACTATCTTCTAGTTCTTACCTCTAAGTACCGTTTATTAGTTTTTCTATTTCCGAATCTAAGCAACGTAAGTCAGAAAAAAAAGAACGCAATAAAAATCAAACCAACCACTTTCAAATTGGGCTGACCATCAAAAGAGCTTGGTCAAGTTCTTAGAAGTATAGCTTTCCAGACCCTATCCCAGAGCTATGGAGTCTGGATCTCCCAGGGTAGAGGCCAAGGAGTCTGTCCGTGTCTCTGCTCGTAGGCTCAGAGATTACTCAGATCCAGTGGGAATGCAACTCTAAACCGTTTATACCTCTTTTGGGGCTCTTTTGATCCTTGTCAGGGAGCATTCCAAGGGCTTACCCTTGAGGGATCGGTGTGAGCATCCCATTGGACGCTGCCTTTTCCATTGTGGTGCGGTTTCCTGCATGTATCCCACCTGCGGCTGAGTCTATGTCCTTGGCATAGCAGGAGGGACTTAGCTGTTTGGAGATCTCAATTTGGTGATTTTCCAACTTCTTCCGGGCCTCTGTAGAACACGTAGAGTATTTTTACCCTTGACGAAGTGTGACTTGGAATCTATGTGAACCACTGGGTGACCTTAGAAGGCACATTTACTCTCAGCCACAGGGGTCTCCCCAGTTTGCTCATAAAAGAGACCAAGATGTTCAGGATCACCTGTGTTTAACCTGAGCCAAAAAAGTTGCCCCCGGCCAGCTGTGGTGGCACAGGAGTAACGCAGTACTCCACAATGCTGAGGTTACAGGGGAAGGTTGAACCTGGGGAGGTTCAAGTCCCGAGGGCTCTCTGTGCATGCAGGGTGCATGTGCATACACCCATGATACTGGCTGAGGCCGAGGGTTGGATTGTGGTGTTTGCACCCTGTTGGGGGTACCTGTCTCCCCGCACTCCCTCTCTGTCTCTTATTTCATGGAATAAATTTTTAAAAAGTTACCCCAATCCAACTTGGCGTGTTGTGTAAATGTTGTGTGTTTCTCGTGACTTCAGACATAAAGACAGCCCACTAACATTTTTTAGCAGGCCTTGCATAATTGGTTTTTAATTTGTGCTTCTTTGAAATAGCATTGGCCTTCCTCCCCCTGACTCAGATGCTTTTTTTTTTTTTTTTGGTCTCATACTTGTTTGGCAGAGAGAGCCAATCTGTCCTTTCTTAGAACAGAATCTCCCAACTCATCTTTGAAATCCTTAATTTCCACTTTTCCTCCTAACACTTTGTTAGCACATTTTTAAAAAGCCATTAGTTAAAAAAAAAAAAAAAAAAAAAAAAAGTTTGAGGGAGAATAGTGATAGTTGAAGTCAGCTCTGAATGTGTTTAACACTGGCCCCTGCGGTATTGGGTCTTTGCCATCAGGCCCCAAGCATCCAAGCTTTTATTTAGAGTCATAGGTTGGTCATACCTGTTGTCATCCTAGAACAGGGTCCCTTAGAGAGGTGGTGGTAAGGACATGGCTGGACCTGTATGTTCTTAGCAGAAACTGGACACCTCGGAAAAGTTCAGGAAGCCTGTAGCTTCTTCAATTTTCCTTCTTCTTCTTTTTTTTTAAATTCATGAAAAAAGGAATGTGTGTGCATACATGAGAGAGAAAGAGAGATCACTCCACAGGGTTTGGTCACATTGCAATCTCTTTCTCTAGCTCTCCAGACCACCAAGACTCACATGCATGCATGTGCCCACTGTGTTTTCGGGCCAACCAGGCCAAGGACACAAACCCCAGTCAGTGTGTGGCTTTCAGCTGTGAGTCTGGTATGCTACCAACTGTGCCACAGAGACTGGGCCAGATTTTTTTATATTAAGATAGAGATAATACTAGTACTGACCGCTTAGTATTGCTATGATCATGTAACGAACTAATGTAGGGAAAGTTTTAACATGCTGAACTATAAGACATACACAGGTAAGATAAGATTGCAATTATAATACTTTTCCAGTGTGTTGATTATGCAAGTTAGTTTTATAATTGATTCAAAAATATGTTCCTTGCCTTTTCCTTTCCTAAAGGGTACTTTGCACTTGGAAGAGTTGTGTGGCCTGAGTGTTTGGAGGGGCCTATGTATGGTGAGAGTAGGGCACTATCCTGGCTTCCTAACTAGAGGTGCTGCTTCTGGGGTCTGAGGGAGGTACTGGGCTTAGCTTCACTTTTCAAGCCTCTGGGCACAAAGCTGTCTCTGTTGCTCAGAGTGACCTTGGACAAACTGGTCCTTCTGGAACTAAAACTCAGAATTTCACTGTGAAGATTTAATGAGGCATTGAGTGTAATGATGACGCTGACCACAGTGTAATCAGCCTATAAATGGCCTTTATCTGGGACTGAGTCCATGTGTAGAGAGTCACCTGTTCCAAAGTGCCGGCCTATCCAATGTGTTGAGTCTATGTCCCGGGTTTCAGGGAAGTAAGCAGACCTTCCTGTTTCTGGTTGTTGATGCAGCCAGAGTTTTCGTTATCATCATAAACCATAAATGAGAAGGCCCTCCAACCCTCTGTTTTCCCCTAAGCTGCCTCGTGTGACCCCTTATCTTGTTTCCTGTGGTGTTAAGGTCATTGCTGGGTTCCCATCAGCCATTAGGTTTTTTAGCAGCTCTGCAAAGTGGCCTCATCAGTCAATGCTCGTCATCCTACTTTGGTATCCCCAGATCCACTGGCAGCATGGACTCTTGGTAATGAAACTGAGTCCTCTCATAGGAAAGGCTTGTCTGATGGAGCAGCTGGATTCATCAAAATCTCTCTTCCTTCTACTGTGCCCAAAAGGCACGAGGCAGCTTGGCATGAGGTTGGACCCTGGGAACCTAGAAGGACATGTGGACAGAGTCGGTCAGTGTACTGAGGTGCTGGGCGAGATTTTGGGCTTGCTCTGGGATTAGCCACCTCTCGAGGCTGTGGATATCCTGCCATAGGCAGGGGCTCCGTGATGTGCTCTGCTCTGTGGCTGCACGGTCCGCCTTTTCTAAGAGGGCACACGGTCATGCTCTAGTGACAAGCTCCTCCATGGTTTACCTCTGTAGCCTCCCCTACACCCCACAACCCTTCTGCCCCGTGAGTGAAAACTCTTGGCTCTTTGAAAGGAGCATAGCAAAGCAAGATGGCTGTGTTGGAATGTTTGACTCTGGAGAGGTCACTAGGCGCTTGAGCTTCAGTGTCATCTCTTGATAAAATGGGGGAGATGGACACCTACCTCAAACCATAAAAACGAATTAACTCTGGGCCAGTCCCGTGGCCTAGTAATTAAGGGAGCTGGATCTCACTTAATCCACTATGTGGTTTGAATCCCAGCTCTGGAAGCTTGAAAAACATTCCAGGTACATGCATGTGCTTGCCCAAAGTCCCAACAGAATGGAGACGTGAAGGAGAAAGGATTTCAGTGTGACCACGCTCCACTCAGCAGTGCTTTCTCCCTCTCCCTCCCTTTCTATCTCTATACGTCTCTCTGGTGGGTGAATATACCCTCTAGCTTATATACAACAAAGTGGAAAAGAACTAACTCAAAATGGATCAAAGACCTGAATTTAAGAGCTAAAATGATAAAACTCTTAAAAAGAAGACAGCAGTAAGTCTTTGTGACCTTGGATTAGGCAATGGTTCCTTAGATATGATACTACAAACACAGGCAACAAAACAAAAATAGGTAATTGACATCAAAATGTAAAGGTTTTGTGCTTCAAAGGATATAAAATAAAAAGACAATCCACAGAATGGAAGAAACAATTTGCAAATCACCACAGAATGAAAGAAAAAATTTGCAAATCACAGATTTGATAAGGGATTTTATCTAGAATAAGTAAAGAACTTCTACATATCAATAATAAAAAGACACATAATTCATTGAAAAATGAGCAAAGGATCTCAATATACTTTTCTCTAAAAACTATATATATACACACACACACATATATATATATGTATATATATATATATATATATATATATATATATATGACCTGCATATGACACAATGGCTACATCCCTGGACTCCCATGTAGTGGACCATGGTTCAAGTCCCAGCCCCAGTGCCTTAAAACTCACACTGGGTACATGTGCATGCATGCCTAAAATCCCTAGAGGAAAATGGCAGAAAAGGGGTTGTGGCATGGCTATCCCCCCCTGGGGAAATGACTTCTCACTTTCTATCTCTCTGTCTCTGTCTCTCTGGCAAGCACACATGCCTGATAGCAAAAATCTCTCTTAAAATTAAAAAAAAAATAGGGGCCAGCAGGTGATGTGGTGGTTAGGGGCGCTAGACTCCCATATGGCTGACCATGGTTTAAGTCCCAGACCTGGTGGCTTGCTTTCTCACTTTTCCCCTAGCTCTCTGTCTCTCTCTTTGTCAAATTGGAAAATAATGATAATAAATAAAGTTAGATCATTATTTTTTTTAATTTTTTAATTAAAAAAAATAAATAGAATATATAAATGGCCAATAAGCACATGAAAAAATCCTCAACATCATTAACCATCAAGGAAATGCAAATCACACCACAATGAAGAATCACTTCACACCCACTAGGATGACTATAATAAAAGAGAGATAATAATAGGTATTGGTGAAGGATGCAGAGAAGCTGTAATCATAAACTGCTAGCGGGAATGTAAAATGGTGTGGTCACTTTCAAAACAGTCTAGCAATCCCTCAGAAGGCTAAACATAGAATTACCATGTGACACAGCAATTCTACTCCTACGTATATACTAACAGAAAGGAAAGCATGGAACACAAAACTTCCACGTGAACGCTCAAAGCAGCATTATTCATAATAACCCCAAAGTGGAAACAATCCAAATGCCCATCAATTGCTGAATGGATAAGTAAAGTGCAGTATATCCATACAATAGAATATTATTTGGCCATAAAAAAAGAGTGAAGTACTGGGGCCAGCAGATGGCATAGCGGGTATGTTGCTGGACTCCCACATGGCTGACTGTGGTTTGAGTCCTGGACCTGGTGGCTTGAAAATCATGCCAGGTATGTGTGCGTGCATGACCAAAATCCCGGGAGGAGAACAGAGGACAAGGGACTGTGGTGTGATCATTCCCCCTGGGGGGTGATTTCTTGCTTTCCCTCACACTGTCTCTGTCTCTTGGCAAGTACATGTGCCATAAGGAAAAAAAAAAAAAAATGGGGAACTGACACATGCTACAATATGGATGAACCTTGAGAACATTATACTAAGTAAAAGAACCCAATCAAAAAAGACTAGATATTGCATGATTCTGCTTATAAGAAAGGTCCAGAATGGGCAAACCCGAAAGCTAGGAAGTAGAGCCACTCCTTTGGTCGCCTAAGGCTGGGGATTTGGAAGGAATGGAGAGTGATGGATAAGGAGTGTAGGGTTTCTTTTAGGGTGATAAAAATGTTCTAAAATTGATTGTAGTGATAGTCACACAACTCTTTGTACTAACAACTGTTGAATTGTATACTTTAATGGGTGAATTATATGGTAAGTGTGAATTTTATCTCAATAAAGGTGTTTTAAAAATGAGGAAGAATAATATCTGCCTCCCATGGGTCTAGTATATGCAAATCCCTCAGTATGCTGTTGTGTTCCAGAATTATTAAGTTCCCCTTTAGGCCAACAGCAGTATAGAAATCAGGATCTGGTAGGAGCATCTTCTTCTCTCTCTTTTTTATTGCTAGTAGGCATCCGGAAACAAAGAGAGGAATCTCACAGGATTTTGTACACAACTCAAGGTGAAATATGGTGTGGAACAGTGGTTACTAACTCTGGCTAATCCCCTGGAAAGCTTTTTATGAAATACTGATTCTGATTGAATTGGTCTGAATGGGACTGGCAGGTCTTTCTTTTTTTTTTTTTTTTTTTTTTTATAAGAATTATCTATTCTATATTATTTATTATTATTTAATTGTTTTGTTTTGAGAGGTTTTTACTATAGGGCACGTACATTCACCAGAAAGACAGAGACAGAGAGACAGAAAGCGAGAAATCACCCCCCACAATCCCTTCTCCTCCATTCTCCTCTCGGGATCTTGGGCACACATGCACACGCACTTGGTGTGAATTTAAGCCATCGGGTCCAGGACTCGAATTGTGGCTGACTGTGTGGGAGTCCAGCAGCATAACCATCACGCCAACTGCTGGTCCTTATTATGTATTTTTTTATAGTGCACGTGTGCTCACCAGAGAGAGAGAGAGAGGGAAAGTGAAAAAGCGATCCATCAGGCCCAGGACCCAAACCCCGGTCGACAATGTGGAAATCCAATGCCTTAACCACCACACCACCTGCTGGCCCCAGGACTGGCAGGTGTTTCTAACCTGTGGCCACTGGTATAGTAGAAACCAGCTCGGGTCATTGAAGGAGTGAGGATATCTGTGCTCAGGACAAAAGGCTGACATGGGCAATGTACTTTATGGTTTGCAAACTTCTTTTGTAGATACTACCTCCTCTGATCTGTTTATTAACTCTCAGAGGTAGGTATTAGTACATAGTATAATTAATAGGAACTGAGGCACAAAGAGATTAAGTCATTTGCTGGGATCTCTCTCTCTCTTTTTTTTATTTTTTCAGTTTATTTTTATGTATTCCTCTGAGAGAGAGCGAGAGAGAGAGAGAGAGAGAAAGAGAAGCACCCTGAGAGAGAGAGAGAGAGAAGCACCCTAGCGGGGTCTCCACTGCCATGATCTATCCCCAGCCTCAGCCAGTCCTGAGCCCCAGCCACATGTATGTGCCCAGAGTGCACATGGAGGCCCCAGGGTGTGAACCAGGGACCTATCCATGTGGATATAGCCACCCCACATCTGCGCTACTGTTTGGGACCAGGGTCTCTCTCTTTTTTCAGTTTGCCAGAGGGTACATGTGCTCAGCAAAGAGAGACACAGAGAGAGGGAGAGGGAGAAAGTACTCCCCAATGGGGCATGGTCACGCTACAATCCCTTCTCCTCTATCTCTCTATCCTTTTGGGATTCAGGAAACACATGCACACATGCCCATTGTGTTTTCCAAGTCGCTGGGGCTGGGACTCAAACTGGGAGGTTGGCCATGTGGTATCCCGCTCCCTTAACCAATAGGCAGGCCATGGGGCTGGCCCAGGGTCTCATAAGGCATAATTTTATCTGTTTTACTTTTTAAAAAGAAAAAGCAGGCTCCGTTTTTTTGCTCATACCTATTAGTTATCAGATTTAACAGCTTGGAAAGTACTGCCAAGGTCACTTCTGGTGCCAGTTTCATTTATATTTTGCATAGATTTTAGAACAAAGTCCTTCCTGCTGCTGCTTTTTTTTTTTTTTTTTTTTTTTGAGGGGTTTTTGCTATAGGGCACATGCGCTCGCCAGGAAGACAGAGAGACAGAAAGTGAGAAATCATCTCCCGGGGGTGGGGGGGGATGGCCATGCCGCAATCCCTTCTCTTCCATTCTTTTCTCGGGATCGTGGGCATGCACACATACCTGGCGTGAATTTAAGCCACCAAGTCTGGGACTTGAACCACAGTCGACTACATGGGAGTCCAGCCACATAGCCATTACACCCACTGCTGGTGTCCCTGCTGCTTCTTTTTAACTGATGAGCTTCCTGAGAGTACAAGGAACGCTGTTGAAGCATTGTCTGTCTGTCTGTCTGTCCATGTATCTATCTACATATCTATCTGTCTAACTGCCTATGTCTCTATCTACATTTGTAACAAACCACTGATCTACATGTGCAAAGAAAACAGAAGACAAGAATAATTCCTATACCGAGCCTATCGGAAACTTGCAACTCTGAATTTAAGGTTTTGCATCAACCAGAACACATTTGATTGTTCTCATTGAATGACTATAATAGGTATATGATATAATTGTAAGATCTTACATCAAAGAGCCAGGCAAGTGGCTTGGTGGTTAAGGTGCTGGACTCCCACATGACCAACCACGGTTTGAGTCCTGGACCTAGTGGCTTGCTTTCTCACTTTCCCCTCTCTCTCTCTCTCTCTCTCTCTGCCTCTCTGGTAAGAATTTAAAAATAATAAATAAAATTAAATAAATCATTCTTTTTTAAAAAATATCTTAGGTCAAACACTGCCTTCATCTACATATTGTTTTATGATATTATTTATTTATTAAAAAAATTTTAGAGAGTTTTGCTTGAGGAGCATGCACTCACCAGGAGAGACAGAAAATGAAATCACCCTCCAGCCAGGATGGTCATGCCATAATCCCTTCTCCTCCATTCTCCTCTTGGGATCTTGGTTACTATGCACATGTACCCAGCATGTGCTTCAAGCCACCAGGTCTGGGACTTGAACCACAGTCTATTACTCGGGAACCCAGCAACATAACCGTTATGCCATCTGCTGGTCTCTATATTATTTTTAAAAGGGCTTTCTGCTGCTGAAACTAATCTGAAATCCACTGGTTCACATCGGAACTACTCAAAGTGAAGTCGTCTGCTCCATGGTACTAGCGTCTGGGAGGTTGTCAGAGTGAAGGTTCTTGGGTCTTACCCTGAAACAGCAACTCTAGAGGCTGGGGCCCAGAAATCTGTGACGCAGTAAAGCCCTTCTGGGGGATTCTCATGCTGTCTGTATGTGTAGATGACCAGAGCATCGCTTTCAACTCTGACTGGCAGCGATTCTATCTGGCAATGGCTTCAGGATATGAAACCACATTTTCTTCAAGCCTATCTCAAGCTAGATGGATCTACTTGCCATCAGGTATTCATTCATTAACGTGTGTGGTGCCGGAATCTGTGAGGCAGGGGTTGCTGTGTGAGTCAGCAAACACCTCAGCATCTCCAAACCAGTTATTTCCATGTCTTGAGATGCTCTGCATTGCCAATGTTCAATGCCTGAAGGGACTTCCCAATTAATTACGCTGCTCGTCAACAGGATGGCTTCTTTATTGTTTTAGGAGGGAGAATCTTGATGCCAAAGGAGCCCTCATTTGCTGATGTTAATCTGGAGTTCTCAGCAGCTCTGCTTTAGTAACTGGGGACTCAGCTCTGGGGAAGGGGGAGCCCTTCGTCCCACCTCATTTGCCCCAGTGTAGGAAAGACCTTCTTTACCTCCTCTCTGAATTTTAATTGCATGCATTTCCATACGTATACTCACGGTCACATCACCCCTCGGTCCACCAGGTCAGGTGTCCCTCGTAATGAACTCATGGGGTCCTATCACGTCCGTGGGATTTTTATTAGCAGGAGTTCAGTCCCCTCGATGTAGAGGTTGCTGTTCTGCTGGGCTATTTGTCTGTTATCTGTGTCTTGTGCCTGAAAGAAATTGGCTGAAATCCGTGTTTTAGCTGCATACCCTGCATACAGATGAAACACAACTGCCATGGTGGAGAATAATTAAGCCAAGGACCTTGTTTTTCACCTTCATGATGAAAGACAAATGACTTCCAAAGCTTTAATAGGATGGCACTTGAAATGTTCTTCTACTCTGGACAACTCGGGACTGTTGGAACAGCCCTGCTCATAAATATTCTGTCCACTGACTGCATTTTCATGTGATAGTAGATAGAGTCGGTCTGTGGGAGCTCTTATCTCCATTTTTTTGACCTAGTGTAATCCAGGCATATTATACCAGTTGTTAAGAATCAGTTTCAACTATTCATTAACTCTCTGAGAAAAAAACAGACTTTTCCCTGCCAGAAGAATTTTGCTTCTTACCAGTCTTGGGGCTGGTGATAGTCTCGAGAAGGCTGCTGTTTCTCCCCTTTTCTTTTAAAGAAATTGTCAAGCAGCCAAGAAAATAGATTGATCACCTCGTGGGGAACCAAGCCCCTGTAATCATGAATATGAAATGGGCCTGAAAGAGACATAGTTCAATAAAAGTTGTTATTCTCCAAGTAGCTCTTTCCAGCTAAAGGATTTCCCGGCAAGCGTCTTCTCTTCCACGTTAGGTTTTCTGCCTGTGCCAAGGTGGTTTTTCCTATGTCTCCTGGTCTCAGCCTCACTTTCGTAGTGACAGTGTTTGCCCTTTCTATGGCGGGACTATCCACAGAAGCCTGTCCGGCCGGCTCTTTCGGGCTTTGTTTCAGACACAATGCCGCCCTTTCTTAGGAGTAGAAACCGGTAGTCCTCTGCTGCCTTCGGAGAGAATGGCCCTTCCCTGTTCTGTTGTATAAACCAGCCCTGTGCCTCCACAGCCCATTGTTTGTTTTTTTTTTTTTTTTTTTTTTTTTGAGAGGTTTTTCGCTATAGGGCGCGTGCGCTCACCAGACAGAGAGAGAGAGACATAGAGACAGAGAGCGAGAAATCACCCCCCAGGGGGGATGGTCACGCCGCAATCCCTTCTCCTCCATTCTCCTCTCAGGATCTTGGGCACGCACGCACACGCGCCCAGCATGAGTTTTAAGCTACCGGGTCCGGGACGCGAACTGCGGTCGACTACGTGGGAGTCCAGCGACATAGCCATTACGCTAACTGCTGGTTCTCCCCATTGTTTTATAGGTTCTCTTAACCCAGATGGATTTTACTGGGGATAAGAGGGGGTTGGAGGGCCATGATCGGAGTGGTGCTTCGTCTTGCTGGGATGTGAGGAGACAGAGTGAGTTCGGACAGATACCTGCAGGGCCTGAAGCCCGACCAAGACGGCAGGTGTCAGGCTTTCAGACTATAAGCAAGGCGTCTCCTGCCTCTTTTCTGAAAGCAGCGTGGAGTTCTGGTTGGTCCTGTCATTGTCTGACCCAGGGATCTGAGCAGATTCTTTTCCCTTGTCTGAACTTGAGTTCCTGACCTGAGGGTACCGTGGGGGGTCTAGGAGCTCGGATTCTGTCAGTACCAGAACCGAGGAAGGGAGCGTGGTCTACAGCCCTGCTCCTCCCCAGCCTTCCTGCAGAGGCTGAGCGGCTGAGCAATCCCTTCTCCGCCCGCGCCCCCAGCCACGAGAGCTGTGAATCATCTTGGCAGTTGGAGTCACAGACTCTGCCAGCTCTTGTTCAGAGCCTTCACCTCGGGGGTGGCTGAGCACGTTGTGGGAGCAGCGTCCAGTGTGTGGGCTTGTCCGTAGGGGCGTGTGTTTGCAGATATCCTGGTGAAGGGGTGGCTCGACTGGGAGTCAGGAGTCCCGGGTTCTTGTCCAGGAAACCAGCTCTATGGAGCTGGCCTCCCTTTAACTCAATTTAGGGGGCACTGCTGATTGCCACAACCCTGCACGGGGCCGAGCACACAGAAAGTCAACGAGGCACAGACTTTGCCCTCATAGAACTGCCAGTTTAGTGGAAGAGTCAGAAACGGAGAATAGAATGGAACATACCCGGGGCTAGGAGAAGCTCAGAGAACTCAGAGCAGAGGGTCACCTCCTCACCCTGGAGGGCAGGAGAATCAGGGAGTACTTCTTGAGGGAGGTGATGCTCAAGCTGAACGTATGGGAGGATGAGAAGTAACCTAAGGGGACAACAGGGCATAGGTGTTTTGGGAACGTAGGGTGCAGGATTGGGATACATGGCAGGTGAGACCGTAATAGGTGGTGATTCCATTTGACATATTAAGGAGCCTGGGCTTTATCCTGAGGGCAAGGAGGAATCCCCTCCCCCAGTAGCAAGTAACGGGGCAGATTTGCATTTTAGAAAAATCCTGCCAGTGGTTGGGGTGGAAGATCAGGAGGATCAGGATCAGAAGGCCTCCTAGGAGGCCATCATGCTGGTCTAGGAAAGAGAAAATGGGGTGGACGGTGGGGAACAAATCTGATGAAGATGGAGCACGTAGAGCTGGATGCCTGTAAGATCAAACTGGAGACAATGAGAGGGGCAGGCGAGGGGAGAGGGTGGGTAGTGGTGCCAGCTGGGGTGCACAACAAGGATGAGGTAACCAGTTGAGGATAAAGACTTAGAGGAGCTGAAAGATGTCCACACTGAACGCTGGATGTTTGGGTCTGAAAATGGAGGTGTGGTTGGCGTTGGTGTACAGGCCGTGGTTGAAGCCACACGAGGAGAAGTACACATGGAGCGAGAAGAGCAGCAGGCCCAGGATAGAGGTAGATGATGCAAGGTCACAGGACGGACAAGTTCAGTGTCGTGGGTCCAGGGCACAGAGAATGCGGGAAAGAGAGACAGAGCACAGCCAGGCAGAGCCACGAGGCCCAGGAGCGCGGGCTGAGCAGTGTCCTTTGACAGTGAGGTGCCAGCCTGTCTTCCAGTGTGAGCCTTGGAGCAAGCCTTTTCCTTCCTTCTTTTTTGTTTTTGTTTCCATTTTGTTTTTTAAATTGTCGGGGGGCACGTGCACTCCCCAGAGAGAGGTGAAAAGACAGAGGGAGAGGGAGGAAGCATCTCCAGTGGGGCATGGTCACAGCACCATCCCTTCTCCTCCGTTTCCCCACTTCTCCATCCTATTGGGATTTGGGTCATGCACATACATGTGCCCATTGTGTGTGTGTGTGTGTGTGTGTGTGTGTGTGTGTATGTGTGTGTATGTTTAAGAATTATTTATTTAAATGTTTATTTATTTGTTCATTTTATTTTAATTTGACCAGAGAGAGACACACACAGAGAGAGAGAGAGAGAGAGAGAGAGGAAAAACGAGAAAGTAAGCCACTGGGTTTGGGACTCAAACCACAGTCAGCCATGTGGGAGTGTCCAGCACTTTAACCACCATGCCACCTGGCCCCCCAATGTGTTTTTCAAGCCTCTAGGGCCAGGATTCAGACTATGGTTGACGATGTGGGATCTGGCTTCAAAGCCGGCCCTTAACCACTAGGCTACAAAAGTCGGCCCAAGCCCTTTCCTTCCCCGGCCCTCAGTTTCCTCATCTGTAAAATCTAAGAACTGGCCTAGGTGCTTACCAAGAGCCCCTTTCTGGCTCTAAGAGTCTGAAAAGCAGAAATTTCTTTAAAGGGGTTGGGGTGACATCACTCCCACTCCCACTCACTTTCCCCTCAATCCAGACAACACTGTACTTGAAGGTTCAATGAATAAAAATCCAGGGAAGTCAGAGCCAGAAGGGTCTTTGGGAAGCCTTGGGTCCAGCCCACTGTCTGGGAGGCAGCCTGCTGTGATGGGGCCCCATCTCTGTTTTCCCAGCTCAGCAGCCTGGGACAGACACCTCACCTCACTAAGCCTTGGTTTCTATTTTTTAAAATTTATTTTTATTAGAGGTTTTAGGACACATGCATTGGTGGAGAGAGAGAAAGAGACAGAGACAGTGAGAGAGCAAGTGAGAAATCACCCCCAGGGGGGATTGGCATGCCACAGTCCCTTCTCTCCCATCTTCCCGGGATCTTGGGTGTGCATGCATACATGCCTGGCGTGATTTTCAAGCCACCGGGTCTGGGACTCAAACCATGGTCAGCCATGTGGGAGTACTGTGACATTATGCCATCTGCTGGCCTCGGAGCCTTGGTTTCTTCACTTGTCGAATGGGCCACCTAAGTGACTTGCAGCGGTGTCTGAAGGTTAATGAGAAGTGTAACTATCGCGCTCATTGAAGATGAGCCATAGGGCCATCAGGCCTTGCCTCGTGGCACAGGCAGGAGCATGTGGATCTGCTGTGCCAGAAGCCATGGAGCCAACCCAGGTTCAGTACCAAGTGGGCCTGAAATACCCCAAGCATGAGTGCACTCAGGATCCTGGCTGGAGGGCTGGGGAAGAGAACAGCGTGATGAGACCCTGCGAGGTGCCTCTCTCTGTCTCTTGTCCTTACTCACTCTCTCATTAAAAAAATTAAAAAAAAAAAAAAAAAAATGATGAGCCACAGGACCAGACAAATGAATGGATTGGCCCAAGGTCACAGAGTAGGGCATTGTGGTGGCCAGAACCCAGGCTTCACTGCTGGGGCCCAGAGATCATAAATCAGCAGCCCATGGCCGGTGCAGCCCACAGATGAGTTTTGTTTGGCTCACACAGAGTTCTTTTCTAAATGGAATTAGTTGCCAAATTTTAAAATGGGGAGATTTTACTTTAAAAATTCGTATTTTCAGCTAGTCTTGAAAACTTGCAAGATTTGGCAAAGCAGAGGCTGCTTTGCACTAGAGCTGGTAAGGGTGTCCCCTCTTGGGAATGGAGCACACAGCCCCTTGCATGCCCTCCTCCCTCCCTAACAGCTAATTTCTTGGCCCAGAGAAGGCCTGAGTTTGCAACCCCAGCCATAGACTGACCATTCGTCTCGAATTTTCTCTGAAAGCCCTGCCCACTGCTAACTGGAGCAGCCCAGCATTGCACAGCGAAGGTCCAGACGCTGGCCGTTGGAGTGAGAAGGCCTAGCTAAAGATGGGGGAGACAGGAGGGCAGAAAGTTTCCAACAGCTCAGACCCTGGGAAGAGCTGGTGGGGTGGGCCTGGCCCCTGTGGGCTGCAGCAGGTCAGCCCTGGTGTTGGACGGGCCCCTGGGGTTCCTCATTCCTCCTGGGATGGGAGGGGGCAGAGGAGGCTGTGGCCCAGCCTGGCTAAGGTCTTGCCCCTGGACTGCTCTACTTTGTCAATGCTCCTTGGAAGGAAGGGGGGAAAGGGATGGGGAGGGACCACAGCCACTGGCTCAATTCTGCCCTGTTTATGTGGGGGAATGTCTGGTATGTTTGGTATTTGGGTGTTTACTTCCCAGGGTGCTCTTGGGTCCCTGGTGTTGAAATGTGGCTCCTTCACATGGCAGGGGGTGGTGCTGGTGGGCCTGGCTGTGCTAGGCCTAGGCCGCAGAGCTGGATGCGGATCTGCCCAGGAGGGAGTTGTATGTGCCATTCTGTACCCAGAGAGGGGACACCCTAACTAGCCCCAGTGCAATGCCAATGCAGGCTCCGTTTTGCCAAGTCCTGCCTCCCTTCCTCACTCAGGAAGGCAGTCAGGGAACCCTGGACTGGAGTCCAGTCCTCATGAACATGCTGTGCAGCTGAGATCTGTGTACAGTGAGGAATGGAGGCTCAGAGAGGCCGAGTGACTTGCCCAGGAGTACACAGTCAGTCTGTAGCAGAATTTCTGGGGAACTTAGGCCTTAAAGCCCCTCCAACGCCCATGCTGTCAGCCTGACACATGAATCTCAGATAAGCCTGGTTCCCTCTGCCCAGCTCCCAGCTCTTAGCAAGAGGTGGAGCCTCTACTTACCCCGTAGTTTTTGCTCCTCACCTATTTTAGTCCTGTTCCCCTCATTGCTTTGTCCATGTGGGAGGGTCTGTGTTTTCAGTGCCTTGGGCTGACAGTAGCATTTTTCTTTCTCATTCTGTCTCTTTGTGGGTCCCACAAAATATATTTGTGAAAATGCTTAAGACCTCTGGTTTCTGGGCCATGGTTGCCATGTGGGAACGCTGCATGGCCTGTAGAGGGAGCCTGAGAAACAGGACCACAGGGGGGCAGACCAGAAAAGAGTGGTGAGTCTGACAGTTACATCCTATATTGGACTGTGGTTCGAGTCCTGGACCTAGAGACTTGAATCTCACATTGGGTGCATGGGTATGTATGTGTGCCCAAGATCCCAAGAGGAGAATGGAGGAGAGGGGATTGTGGTGTGGCCATCCCTGGGGTGTAGGGGGGGGGGTGATTTCTCAGTTTTTGTCTCTCTGTGTCTCTCCAGTGAGCGCACACACCCTACAGCAAAAATTTCTCTAAAAAATAATAAATTAAAAATAAATAAATAAATAACCCCAGGGCTAGCAGGTGGTATGGTAGTTATGGTGCTAGACTTCCATGTGGCTGACCCATGGTTTCAGTCTTGGACCTGGTGACTTGCTTTCTCACTTTCTCTCTCTCTCTTTCTCTCTCTTGTGAGCTCATGTGCCCTATTGCGAAATTTAAAATAATAATAATAAAATAAAACATTTTTTAAAAATCCAAATTGGGAAAATTGATGTGCTCATTGCCCTTAGATCTGCTGCTGGTCCAAGTTCCCTTCACCAGGATGTAGCTGCAAAAGCTCAGGGCCTTGTTACCCCATGCAGGGGAGACACACAGACCCCCTGCCCTTGGAAGAGCAGGAAGCACCGTGTGCCGGGTCCAAAGGGTTGGATTAGAATTCTGAGCCGTTACCATCCAGGAAGCGTCAGGAGCCTTAGTTCCATCTATAAAAGTAGAGAGTATAAAATAACTGTCCTAAATGATTTACAGAGCTGGAAAACGAATTACCAAGGATTTAATGAATAAGTGTCTATTGCCATGCTCAGCTCCATGACTGGGCGGGTGGCAATGGCACAGACTAAGATAGTACATAAATAGGTGAACTGTAAACAGGTCAACGAATGTTCCCAGGGGAGACTGACAACTGGCAGGCAGGCGCGTACGTGAAAAGGTAAGTGCAGTTAGTGAAAATCACCTTGAAGGAAACAACGGGTGTGGGCACTTGCTTTTAGATTGGGTGGTCAGTGAAGGTTTCAACAAGACATCTCTGCATGGGGAACAGCAAGTGCCAATCCCAGGACGAGGAAGAAGTTGGCATTCTGAGAAAGAGTGAGGAGACTCTGTTGCTGCCGTCGAGGGGTAGAAACAGTGGAGAGCAGACAGACCAGACTTACTCAGCTCCGTGACCCTGCAGAAGAGCCCAGAGTTTGTTCCACTTGTGTAGCGGTCGAAGAGTTTTTAAGAGAGGAGCTGACTTCTGTTTTAACAAGGAAGAGACCTTGCGAGGCATCTCAGTCTTCCTGGGCCGAGGCCTCAGGTCAGGGTGTATCAGTGTGAGTTAGGCCTTGAGATGTCTTCCAGCCTGCTAAGTGGACTATGGGAGAGAAGGGGTTAAGGATGACTCCCAGGTTGGTTTTTTGCTCGGATAGCCAAGTAGATGGTGGTGGTGGTGACTAAAACGAGGACAGCTGGAGGAGGAATATGTATAGGAAGAGAAACTCAAGCAGCCCTTAATTGCATTCGGAGCAGACTTCTCTGTGCAGGCAAATCACCTGGGAACCGTATTACAATGCAGATTCTGATACAGGAGGTCTGAGGTGAGGTTTAAGATTCCATGAGTCTGACACATGCTCTGGTGAGGCTGGCGCTGCTGTCAGGACCTCACTGTGCATGTGAGGAGACACCACGGTGCCTGCCTCCTGGTGAGTATTCAGGAGGTGTGAGGAAGGTCAGGATTCCCAGGATTTCTCAGCTGTGGCTGTCACTGCCTCCTGCCTGCCAACCCTGATGGGGCTGATACTGTGGTGAGCTGACGTGGGTCACAGGGGTAGGGCCTGTTCTCGCCTGCCCGTCATATCCACTCCCATTCCTCCCTGCTCTGTGCCCCAAGTGGCTCCCCTGGGTGAACTGCCTTACCCAGAGTTCCTTACAACCTGCCTTCCCATTGGGCTTGGTCAATGAGAGACACCAATGAGGGAGAGGCTATTTGAGGTACTCATTCCCCCAGACCCTCCCTGCCGAGTGCCCGCCGGACAGTGGCTCTAGTGAAAATTGCAGCTCTGTCCATGACCTTCTCCCATTGCCAGCAACGGCTGTCCCCGCGTTCCAGGACCCTCCTGCCCCCCCACCCCCACCCCAGCCCTTTTGGCCCTGGGTGGTTAGAAACTCCTTCCTGTTGCTGGTCCCAGGTTCCCAAAGCTCTGTCCACCCTCTAACTATTAGAAAACATGAAAAAATACATCATGACTTTTCTGACGACTCAATAGTTCCTCATTAAGCTGCCTTTAGGGATGCCTAGTTTTTGAGAGGGAGGGAGGGAGGGAGGGGGAGAGAGAGAGAGAGAGAGAGAGAGAGAGAGAGGGAGAGGGAGAGAGATTTGCTATAGGGTGCTTGTGATTGTTGGAGAGACTGAGAAAGAAAGACAGAAAGTGAGAAATCACCCCCAAGGGGGATGGCCATGCCACAATGCCTTATCATCCCAGGATTTGGGGCATGCACGCACACATGCCAGTGTGAGTTTCCAGCGGTGGGGTCCAGGACTCAAACCGTGATTGGCCATATGGGAGTCCAGTGAAATGACCATTACGCCATCTGCTGGTCCCTGAGACCCCTAATCCAGGGATATGACACTAACTGAGGTGACCCCCTCACCTCTGTTTGCCGGCTCTTCTGCATCCAGGCTCGCAGCTCTCCTAGCAGTTCTAGAAGCTTTGCTTCTGGGTGAGATTTCTCCCCAACTCCTCCACCACCACTTCATTTTGCAAAGGTGGATCTCCGGTGCCCTGGGCATCTTTCAGTGGCAAACTCCCTCTAGGCTAAAGAAGGGACTTTCAGCACAGATTCAGGGGTACCATCACAGACCCCAAGGACAGGAGAACAGTCAGGCCTCATGGAGTGGAATCACAGGACCAACACAGTTTCTTTCTCTGTGCGTGCTTTGTCTGTCTGCATCTGTCCCTCTGTCTGCACCATCTGCCTCCACCTATGTCTCTGTGCCCTCTCTGTGACCCTGCCTCTGTCTCTGTGTTCCATGTGCTTTCCTGTCTTGCTTTTTCTGTCCCTGTCTCTGCCTCTCTCTGTCTGGAGCTCTCTTGCTCAGTGGCTGGACCAGTGTGAGCAAGCCTAGGTGAGCTGCCTAGGCCTGATGATTGAGGCGCTCACTCAGGTGCTGACCCTGCAGTACACGCACGAGCCCAAGGATGAGCCTCCCTGCTTGCTTTCCCCTGGTCCAGGCCTGGCTTTTCTGTTATGTGTTCTCTCTCTCTCTCTCTCTCTAAGACTTATTTATTCATTTAACTTTGTTATTATTTTTAACTTGACTAGAGAGAGACAGAGAGAGAAAAAAAATGAGAAAGCAAACCGCCAGGTCCAGGACTTGAACCATGGTCAGCCATGTGGGAGTCCAGCACCTTAACCACCACGCCACCTGCCAGCGCCCCCTTCTCTGTCTCTCTGTTCATCTCTCTGACTCCCACCTATAGCTGAGTGTTTTCCTTTTGTAAGCTTATTTTATTCCTGATAGAGAGCACATGTTTGTGCATGAGTGAGACAGAGCCCCTCTCCGTGGCCCTTCAGCTCATCAGGATCTTGGGCACGCGCATGTGCACCCGACATGTTTTCAAGCCATCCGGGGATCTGAACTAGCAGTTGGCCGTGAGGCTTTCAGCATGGCAGTTCAGTTTGCTATTGCCTATACCATCAGTCTGGGCCTTCTAGCTGTGGTTTTACCTTACTTATGGCCTCTGGTCTCTGCTCCTCTCTCCCCAGCTTCCCTGGAACATGGCTAAAGTCACCCTATCCTGCATGTCCCCTAGTCCAGCACTTAGCATCTCTGGGTCAATTTCAAATTCTAGGAGAGTGAATATAGCCCAACTCAGGTCAGCCATTTATACCTTGTCTAGCCAGCTGTGGCCATGGGCTAGGGTCCCTCTGGGCCCCAGCAGGGACTTTAGAACGCCTTTCTGATGAAGGGTATGGGTGAGGAGGGGCTGACTAACTGAGGGCTCTCTTGGGTGTCCCCCAGTCCCTCCTTCCAATGCAAAGTACAGCACAGGGGCACCCCTCCCTGCCAGGACACAGCTTTGCCCTTGGGTCTCCCTGGGAATTTTGGGGAGACAGAGCCAGAAGTAAGTTTGAGCACAGGGAAAGATAAGCTCTCTTCCCACCCCCAGTCTCAGCTCTTGGTTCTTTAAATGTATTACGCGTCAAAGCTGCCTCCTCCTCCAACATCCTGGTTCTTCCAGCTGTGTCTGCAGAAAAACCATCCTCTCCAATTTGGGGTTCTGGTTTTAGATGTCTGTGGTGAAAACATTGTGCTGTCTCTCACCCACTCGCGGCCAAATGCTCTTGAGAATTCAGGAAGCATTAGGAGGGGGGAGGCAGCAGCCTTGACTCTGGGGACAAAAGAGCCTTGGAAGAGGGCTCGGGAGAGTATCCAAACGGGCCCAGTCGGGACGCAGCACCCCACAGGGTCCATGAGAGGGGGCTGAGGTAGCCATGGGGGTGGAAGAGGCTGAACGCCTATCTTTTTCCTGCTCGGGCTTCCATAGCGTTTTCTCTATCTCCTCTGGACAACTCTTAAATAACCACCGGAGGATTTGAGAAAAGGCAGCACAGTTTCAATGGGGAAGGGTCAGCAATGGGGCTCTGGGACCACGTCCTGCCTTATTGGAAGGTGTCAGGCAGGAGGGGCCTGACTGTAAGAAAGGACTGAGACAGACTTGGAGCTGGTGGCAGCTATGGGACAGAGGCTTTAGGTCTAAGTGCACAGCCTGAATTCTCCTTGGGCCTGCTTAGGGTTCATGCAGACCCATTGCAGCCACCAGGGGCCTGTGTTCCCAAATTAGGCCCTGCCTTCAGCCGAGGCAGGACCCCACCCACAAGCATTGTTGGCCTCCTACAGACAGAGCTAAGAGGCTCCCGGCAATGCTGGGGAAGGGTTATGCCAATGCACACGTGGGAGATAGTCGCTTAATAATTAGAGTCTGAGCCTGTGGCATCTTTCTCTAGTGGACTTTACCCCATCCACTCCTCTGAGTCACATTTGTTGAGTCCCTACTGAATATCATGTTCTGTGCCAGGTGCCCAGGTCCCTGTCCTCCAGACTGGCAGGGAAGACAGGTGCCTATATGGACCGGGGGTTGTGGTGGGATGTGGTAGAGACTCTGGGTGCTCTAGCAGCCCAGAAGGAGCCGTCTGTTCTATCTGGGAGTCAGAGGACATTTACTCTTGAAGGCTGAATGAATTTACCAAATGGAGAAAGGTCATCCCAGGACCAACCAGGTGGTGCGGTGGTTAAGGTGGCTGGATCCCATTTGGCTGACTGCAGTTTGAGTCCCAGACCTGACAGTGCATGTGTGTGCGTGCCCAAAATCTCAAGAGAATGGAGGAGGACTGTGGTGTGGTCATCTCCCATGTGGGTGCTTTTTCCTCTCTCCACTCCTCTCGCTCCCTCTCCCTCTCTCTCTCTCCCTCTCTCTCTCTCCCTCTCTCTCTCTCTCTCTCTCTCTCTCTCTCTGACTAGCACATGAGCCCTATAGCAAGTTAAAAAAAAAAAAAAAAAAGAATGACAGAAAGAAGATCATCTTGCTCAGCTGGAAGGCCTGGCTGGCTTGGAGAAGAGTGACATTTGAGGTAGAAGGTGATGGGAGGAGGGGACTGATGGCTGAGGAGACTGGGTGGAACAGATCCCGCTCACATTAGCCGGGCCAGTGTTCTCTGAAGCTTCCTCCCAGCGCCAAGCCTCTCTGCATCTGCTGCAGAAGCAGCTTCCGCTTGTTCTGACTTTCTGTGGAACTGGGCCCTGTGCAGGGGTAGGGGTGGGAGCTGGGTCTTGGAGGACAGAAGCTGTGTCTCCCAGGGCTACTCAGGGGACCTGAGCCCGGCAATGCCCAGGCTGCACACATCACCTTGGCAGTTTGTGGGCAAACCCTCTCGGCCGAGGGGAGATTGCACTGCCAGCCACTTCCTCCAGTTCCTTCCCTCTGCCTGTCGTCACGGTTACCTCGCCTTGTTGGGGGTGAGGCTGAGGTTGGGCGGAATCGATTTCGGCCAGGTTTCTATTTTCCCAGATGCTGGGTCAGCCAGAGGAGCTGTCACTTCTGGGTCGGTTTCAAAGGCAGCCAAGGGGCTGGGAGGTGGTTGGGTGCGGTGGTGTTGACAAGGCGCCTTTCCAGCGGCCTCCCAGGTGCGTGGGAGTGTCAGAGAGAAGCCCGGCGTGGGGGCGGGGAGGAAGGGCCACCCTGCCAGGGCCTGTGCCAATGGCTGTGGTGCTGGTCTTGGGCCCGAGCCTCTGTCCTGAGCTCCCAGAGCATGCTGGGAGTGCATGCTGGGAGAGGCTATTTATTTCCCTGGCCTGTAGCCCTTGGACTGAGTGATTGCTCTAGGCCTCGGGCTGCCAGTCACCACCTCCACACCCTGAGAAGTGAGAGTAGGCAAGCCCAGGGCAATCAATGACTTCCCTAGTGGCCTCAGACTGGGGGCCGTCCTCAGCCCAGCTGGTCCAGTGTGCCTGCAGGTTTTCCAGGTAGGTCATGGTCAATGACAGGTACCACGTGGAAGTGCTCCTGACGGGCTGAGCTGTGTGGGCTTCCTGGCCAAGAGCGGGAAGGTCAGTGCTGGGGAAGTCTGGGTTTGAATCCTGGCTCTGCCATTTCCTAGTTGTGTGGTCTTGGGCAGATAGACCTGTTGAGCCTCAGTCTCACCATCTATAAAATGGACCATCGTAGCACCTTCCTCATAAGACTTTGCTTGTGAGGAGTAAATGACATGTATTTAAAGCATTTGGCCAACCAAGCGACAAATGGCAGCTCTTCCTGTTTTTTTTTTTTTTTTTTTTTTAGTTTATTTATTTCTTCCATGAGCTAGAGAGACAGAGAGACAGAGACAGAGCGTCAGCACACCCAACAGGATCTTGCCACTGCTGTCCACTCCCAGCCCCGAGCCCTGGATGTGGGCATATGCGTGCCCAGCATAGTTAGCGAGTCTTTGGGTATGGACCCAGAACTTCTTGTGTGGGTCAGCCTTGCAGAGTGTCTCGTGACCCCCGTGCCACCATCTAGTCCCATCTCTCGTTATTATTACCAATGAAGCAATAATAGGTGCAACTTTGACTCAAAGTTGGTTTTGCTGGCTCATTTAATGGGCCCTGTTTCATGCAGGGTGAACGTTCTAGTAAGTCCCGGGGGGGGGGGGGGGCAAGCCTGGAGGCCTCTGGGCTTATACCCTGGGGGTCCTCCAGTTCTCTCTGGGTGGGTATTCTGGGGACAAATATGCAAAGGCAAGAAAAGGGTTAAAGCAGGTGAGGAGGCTGAGGAGGGAGGCTGTTTAGTGGCAACAGGAAGCAGATCCAGCATTTGGAAGGACCAAGAGGGTAGAGGAGCAACGAAGGTTTAAAATCCCAACAGAGGGCAAGAGGGCAGGTGGAGTTATTCAGTGGGTGGGAAGGGGTGAGGGTGGAATGTGAAACCTGTGCCTCACCCCAGGCCTTTTTAAAGGAAGTGCCTGGGAACTGCTGGCCTGGAAAATCGTGGCCAGAAGGCCTGGGCTGGGCAGGAGAACAGGCCGCCACTGCCCGTTTGGTGCCACCTCTGGTGAGTAGACTCGCCAGGCTCCCGGCCTGCTGAGCTCTGGCAGCACCCAGGTAGCCTCTCTGGGACACTGACTCCTCTCTGGGATGCCTGCCTGCTCCTTGGACTGGCTGGAAATGGCTCTATCCCTTCAGAGAGGAGGTGGGCAGAAGGGACCACAGAATTCCTGAGATGTGGGTTAGGAAGGGGGCATTGTCCCTCTGTCCCTCTGTGCATTGGGAGGGAAGCTGTTCTCTAGGCCTGCTGCAGTGTCTAATCAGTGGCTCTGTGCCCTCACAGCTAGACGAGGAGGAGGAGCGAAGGAAAAGGCGTCGGGAGAAGAACAAAGTCGCAGCAGCCCGATGCCGGAACAAGAAGAAGGAACGCACAGAGTTTCTGCAGCGGGTGAGCAGGGCAGCGGCCTGCGAGGAGGCCTGCCCGGCTCTTAGGACCAGGCATGGCATCAGCGTGTGTCTGCTGGCAGCTGCAGCTCTTCCCCACCTTCTGTCCACTACCCCTCCCTGAACCCCGACAGCCCGAGAGCAAGACCCCTGCAGCATGCCTGCCCACGCAGATCCTGACAGCCAGAGCAGGGAGGAGCAGGCAACTGTTGTTAATTACTGATGGCTGAGGTTACACCCCTGATGCTGGTGACACCTTGGCCTAGGATGGCCACTACTCATTTTTGTCCGTCGTAGCTTCCATAGTTGTCAGGGTGGGTGCTAATGAAGCTAGGTGGTGACATCATGCCTGTGGGCACTGGAGACGGCCGCGGGCCAGCTGCTTTTGTGCAAAGTTTCTTCCCATAGCTACACGTGGCTTATACAGCCCTGCAGCCCACCTGGCCGGCGCCTTGGCACCGTTAGAGATGATCTCTGTGCTCTTTGGTGCTGCCGCAGGAATCAGAGGTCACCTCTGCATGCAAAGGTCAGCCAAGACTGGATTCTCCTCCTGGCCTTATCTACTCTTGCATATGGAAGGCGCCAAGCAATGTCTGTTCTTTCTCTTCTCCTGAGTTCTGTCTCTTGGGTCTTCCCTGCATCTTAAAAATGGTAGATGGAGGGACCAGCAGTTAGCAAATGGCTATGTCGCTGGACTCCCATGTAGTCGACTGTGGTTTGAGTCCCGGACCCGGTGGCTTAAAACTCACGCCGGGGGCATGTGTGTGCATGCCCAAGATCCCGAGAGTAGAATGGAGGAGAAGGGATTGTGGCGTAGCCATCCCCCCTGGGGGGTGATTTCTTGCTTTCTGTCTCTCTGTCTGTCTGGCAAGCGCATGCGCCCTATAGCAAAAACCTCTTCAAAAAAAAAAAAAAAAAAAGGTATCAGGTGGAGGGCCAGGCAGTGGTGCAGCAATAATACTCAAACCATGTGGAAGAGGTCCTAGGTTCTCATCCTGAGACCTCCCTGAGTGTGCCAGGCACACCAACACATACCTGTCATGGTGTGAAAGACCCTGTTAGGAACATCCCCTCTCTCTCAGATCAGGATCAGGGAAAGATCAGGATTTTTTTTAAGGTTTTTGCCATAGGGCACATGTGCTCACTGAAGAGAGACAGAGAGAAATCACTTCCCAGGGGGATGGCCGTACACGATCCCTTCTCCTCCATTCTCCTCTCAGGATTCTAGGCACATACACACATGCACCCAGTGTGATTTTTTTTTCAAGCCACCATGTCTGGAACTGTGATCAGCCATGTGGGATCCAGCGTCTTAACTACCATGCCACCAGCTGGCCTCAGCAGATCAAGATTTTAATCTAGACAGGTCTTTCATGCTTGGGAGGTCACACAAGGCTGCTTCTCGACTCTTATAAAAAGTTAGTAGAATTAAGTTTAAATGAATAACTTAAAAAAAAAAAATAAGGGCTGGCTCCATGGCACAGTAGCGGTGTGCCGTTCAAGAGGAGCCACATCCCACGAGGCGAGCACAGCTCGAATCCTGGCCCTGCCCACTGAAACACGCCAGGCGCACGCGCACGTGCCCAAGTCCAACAGGCTGGAGAACTAGAGGGAGGGATCACGGCATGAGCAGACTCCTGTGGAGGGTGCTGGTCACTCTCTCTTGCTTTTATGTGCATGTGCACACATGTACTCTATCATGAATAAAGACAAAACAGTTTTTAAAAAGTGGTTGATGGCAGTGAGGAAATGTGACCGAAAGCTAATTAGTACAAGCCAGTAATCTTCAGTCTCCCCACCCCCACTTATTGGTTCATTACTAATCAGTAACAATATATGATAACATAATGGGTCATGTATTCATCTAAACGTATACAGTAATTAACAATAATTGCTAACATTTATAAAGCTGGGCACTGTGCTAAGTGCTCTCTCTCTCTCTCTCTCTCTATATATATATATATATGTGTGTGTGTGTGTACATATATATGTGTGTGTGTGTGTGTGTGTATATATATATATATATATATAAAACCTCATTTCATTGGCATGATAATCAAATGTGGTATGTACCTTCATTATTCTCTTTCTTCAGAAGAGACTAAGGCACCAGTGGGGTTAACTAACTTGCCCAGGACTCTTGAGCATCAAAGTGGTAGAACAGAGATTCAAGCCTGAGGCTAACCTCAAAGCATGTGTCCTTAACACTGTGAAACTGGCTCTTGGTCATTCATTTAGTCAGTCATTCCTTTGTTCATTCATTGATGCAACAAATATTTTAAAGCATGTTCTTGATGCCTGACCCCGTGCGAGGTGCCCTGGGGTGCACAAAGGGAGAACAGATACGGTCACTTGTGGGAGCCATGAAGACAAGGCTGGGTTGGTCTTGGTGTCTCTAACACTGGGAATCTGTGGGTCACCTCATGCTTGTAATAAGCAGAGGCTATTCTGAGGTCACAGATGTAGACAGTGCAGGGCCTTGTGTCCCCCGGGCCATTAATATCCAGGGTGGGGGAGTGGATATTACAGGCAGGAGCTGGAGTTACACTCCTAGAGCTGGGAACCTTCTGGTAAGAGATGGTAGTTCAGCAATGGGTTGCAAGTCTTCGAGAATTTGCTAAGACGAGGGCTCTCAGAATGGACGCGGTGTCACGGATCTCATTTCCAGCACAGAGCACTGTCATGAGCAGAGCTGGGAACAGAGGCACTTCATATAAGACCCCTGCCTTCTGATACACCTGAGTAGACAGTAGACCACCAACCCAGAGCAGGGAACGGTCAGTGCCCAATGAACAGCGCCTGCTGCCTGTCACATTCTAGCAGCACCTGTGAGCACCTGCTGGGTGCCAGGCTTTTCATGTGCCTTTTCTGATCCTTATAACCTTGCAGTGAGACAATAGTTAATTACCCCCATTTTGAAGATTGACCTGTAGCTCAGAGAGGTCAGGTTGCTTGCCCAAGGTCACACTGCTATCAGGTAGTGGGCTGCGACTCATTCACTCATTTGCTGACCCAGCCAGCCTGCCAGGCAGCGGTGAGTGCATGCCCGCTGCACAGTGGGTGAGTGGGCGATATACCTCGATTCCTCCTCTGTCTGCAGGCAGGAGTAGCAGCCCCAAGGCTTCTCCCTTCTGTCACACTGGCCTCTGTCCTGCTGCTGTGCCTAACACAGTTTCCCTGGTCTGGTAGTAGTAACTGTGCTCTTTGTAGTCATCTCTCCTTGACGGTCACTGTGACTCTGGGAGGACACAGGCAGCCCCATTCTATAGGTGCAGATCCTGAGGGATTGAGGACATGCTCAACGTCACACAGCAGTTAAGACAGGGCTAGAACCGAGGGCTTTCTCTACTGCCCCGTCCTCTGTTCAGGTTGCCCAGACTCAGAGAACTTGCAAAACTCATTCGTAGCAGCACGGCGTCAGGTAGCAGAGCAGGATTTTAATCCAGAGAGATCTTTCATGCTCGCAGGCTGCTTTCCAACTCATAAAAAGTTAGTAGAATTCTATTCTATATGTCTTAGGCTAACTTTTGTTTTTATTTTCTAAATATAGTCAAAGAATCATAATGCTTGGGACCAGCAGTTAGCACAATGGCTATGTCGCTGGACTCCCATGTAGTCGACCGCGGTTCGAGTCCCGGACCCGGTGGCTTAAACTCACGCGGGGCGCGTGTGCGTGCGTGCCCAAAATCCCGAGAGGAGAATGGAGGAGAAGGGATTGCGCCATGGCCATCCCCTCTGGGGGGTGATTTCTCGCTTTCTGTCTCTCTGTCTCTCTCTGTCTGTCTGGCGAGTGCACGTGCCCTATAGCAAAAACCTCTCCAAAAAAAAAAAAAAAAAAAAAAAAGAATCTTAATGCTTAAAGTCCCCTGGGCTGATCATCCTATTTTCTGAAAGAAAACTGAGGTCCAGAGAGGGGACCTTTGTTGATCAAGGTCACAAAGCCAGAATGAAAAGACAGGACTCTCAGCTCCTTACCTCCTTGTTTTTCTTTTGTTTTCCTTTTATTTTTCTTTCAGGTTTTTGTTATAGGGCATGTATGCTTGCCAGAGAAAGACAGAGAGAGGGACAGTGAGGAAACACCCCTGAAGGGAAGGCTATGCCGCAGTCCCCTCTATTCTCTTCCATTCTCCTCCCGGGATTTTGAGCATGCATGCACATGCAACCGGCATGCTCTTCAAGCTGCCAGGTCCAGGACTGGAACCATGGAGTCAGCTATGTGATCCAGAACCTTAGCTACCTCACCATCTGCTGGCCCACCTCCTTGTATTTTTTTCCTACCGCCTTTGCTGACCACAGTGGGAGAGTCAGGGCCTTCACTCACACTCATTCTTTTCTAAAACAAAACAAGGTTTTCATTTTCTCTAGGGCAATAAATATCTACCAGAAGGCAAAGCAATAAACAAAAATGCAGACACTTCATAATAACATGGGGAAGATCCTAGGCCAGTTCTTACATCAATTAGGAAAACAAATCAGGTAATTGCTGTTACAAAGCCACAGACCACTTCTACAATCATGGTTAAAAAAAAGATTCTTCTGAACTCAACTTCTGTTACATAATAAATGAGTGTGTGGCAACAACCAATAACTCTTTGAGGATGAAGGGAATGAAACTAATAACAGTTCTGACAGCCAGAGAGCTAGAATCTGGGATGGTCCACCATCCACTCTACAGTTTAAAACCAGCAGAATGTGATGCTGTTCCTACGATAATTGCTTGGGAGAAGCAAATCCACCTTCCCTCACTGGTCTTTTTGTACAACACAGATGTTCACTTTAAGGGTTGGTTTGACCCACAGGAGTTTCCAGACATGGATCTGTGTGTGCCACTTTTAGATTTTGCATGTTGGCTATTTCCCCATACATGTCTAGTTTTAACTTCAAACTTGATTTGCTTTTTTGTCGTTGTTTATTTCTTTCTTTATTTTGCCTGAGGGCACCTGTACTCATCAGAGAGAAACAGAGTGAGGAGGGAGAGTGAGAAAGTACACTCCCCACACAAGAGGGGAGGGTCACTCTACCATCCCTTCTTCATTTCTCTCTCCTTCCAGAATTCAAGCTGCTGGGTCTGTGACTCGAACCATGCAGTTGGACATGTGGGATCCAGTTGCCTTAACCTCCATGCCACCAGCTGCTTCCCACCCACCCCCCCTTTTCTTTTTTGCCATAGGATGTGTGCACTCACTGGAAAGAGACAGAGAGAGAGAAAGTGAGAAATCGCAAGGGGTATGGCCACACTGCAATCCCTTCTCCTCCATTCTCCTGGGACTTGAGGCATGCACACACATGTTTCTGGCATGATTTTCAAGCTGCCAGGTCTGGGTCTCAAACTGTGGTCAGCCATGTGGGAGTCTAGCACCTTAACCACGACACCATCTGCTGGTCCCTCCCCCAACCATCCTTTTTTTAGCCAGACTCTTTCCTTGCCCTATTCATCACTCTCCAAAGCAGCTTTTCCTCTAGCTCAGTTCCTTAGATCCCTTCCTCAGGCTCACAGCCAGCTCTCTTATCTTCTTCATTCTCAAAATCTAGACCTGCAGGTTTCTTTTTTCTTTTTAATTTGCCAGAAGGCATGTGCACTCACAGGAAGAGAGAGGGGGAGAGGGGGAGGAAAAAGCACCTTCCAAGAGGTCAGGGTCATGCCACAATCCCCTCTCCTCCACTTCTCCCTCCTTTTGGGATTTTGGGCATGGACCTACATGTGCCAGGCGTGTTTCTCAACCACTGGGTCTGGGACTTGAACTACTTGGTCGGCCCATGTGGCTCCAGCTCTCTTAACCACCAGGCTACAGTGCCAGCTCCAGACCTGCTGATTTTTCTTTGAAACGTCTTCCTTCTTTTCTCTTTCTTCTTTAAACTATCCTTGTTCATGGGTTAAAATCCAAATTCTTTAAACCTCTCTAACCAGTTTACAAAATGCTTTCTCATGTGAGTTCATGTAAACCTCATGATCATCACCTTGTTACAGACATGATAACCAAGGCACAGGTCAGTTTGAAAACTTGCTCAAGACTCTGGTTCTAAACCTGGAGTTTTTCTAGAGTGGCAGTCTGGCTCTAAACCCACCTTTCCAGCTTGCTACCTTACTGTGTCCTAAAGAGACCTGTGGACAGTGTTTCATTTTTATCCTCTACACACATCTTAAGCTTCCCCGTGTCTGTGTGCTTGTTCACTCAGGGCTCCTTTCCTGAAATTCCCTCCCCGCTTCTATCCAGCCACAGCCAACCCATCTATTAAGTCCAAGGTCAGGCTGCACTAATTAATTCTCGCGGAAGGTCTTCGAAACCTCGTGTGGCCGATGGACACACAGTAAGCTCTGCCCTGCCATCTAGATGTCTTTCTCCTCCTAGAGTGGAAACTCCCCCTCACAGCCTTCAGATTCCCCAGAGCATCCGTCATACGTAGCCAGTCCTCAGCAAACACGCCTGGTGGCCAGACGGCCCTGAGATTCCTAAAGGCAGAGGCTTGGGGGAATTTGAAGATGGAGCTAATACCATGGGCTGGGGGCAAATAAATTCTCAGAGGGATTGTGAGACATTGCCAAGGTTACCAGCTAGTCAGAGCCAGTGATCAAGTGGCTAAAATCGGCACCTAGCTGCCCACATAGGGTCTCTGCTGGCCTTCAGAGATGGACTTATTGAAAACAGAGGACCAAGCCAGCTTCCCAGGCATGGTTCAGATCCTTGCACTAAAAAACACTAGAGCTGGTTTTTAATATTCTCCCCCGCAAGCATCTCTTCCTTGTTTGAGGCTATCTTCTCCCTGTGTCTGCTCACAAGGCCTGCGACCTCTGCGGCTCTTGCTCTCTGGTCCTCATGGTGCCGCCTTGCAGACAAACACAAGGAACTGTTCAGTCAGACTGGCTGGGCAATGAATGTATCACCCCTGCCGTGTGGCCGGAGGGAGCCCCCCAGAGGGAGACTGCTCCAACTGCACCCTGCCTTCCGCCGGGGCGGGGGCGCTCATAGGCTCGCCAGCTGTCCAGTTGTTACCGTTGCAACCCCAGCCTGCTCTGTGACTACTGCACCGGCTGTCTCTGCATTATTGCCTTTTCCGACCAGACAGCTCTTGCTGGGAGGCTGTTCTGTGCACCATAGGATGTCTGGAGCATCAATGGCCTCCACTCCTGGATGCCAGTGGCACCCTCCACTCACTCACAGCCAAACATCTCCCCTTTTCCTTTCTTTCCTTCGTTTCTCTTCTTTCTTTCTTTCTTCTTTCCTTTTGCTTTTCTTTCTTTCCCTTTCTTCCTTTTCCTTCCTTCCATCTGTCCGTCCTTCCTTTCTTTCTTTTCTTCCATAGTCAGAGGGTGCATACATGTGCCAGAGAGAAAGGAGAGAGCACCATTCAATGGAACATGGCCACACCACAATCCTTCCTCCATTCTCTATCCTTTCAGGGTTTTAGGCACACATGCACAGGTGCTTGGTATGGTTTTCAAGGTACCAGGGCTGGGATTCAAACCAGTCAGCCATGTGGGTTCTGGCTCCCTATGCACAGCACTTAATGCCATGTATGTGGCAGGCCCTTCAAACATTTTGAAACATCCCCTACAAGGTAAAGGCACGCTAGATTGAGAACCACCCATCTGAAACTTCACTGGTCCTTGAATACATGTCAGCTCTCAAGCCTGTGCTGAGTTTTTAGATATGGTCCGAGAAAAGTCATTCAAATGCTTTTCTGTTTTGCCCTTTGATCTTCAGGCTTTGAATGGACATGCCCACCACCTATCCTTACTGTGAACATCTAACCCCTCACCAAAATAAAATTTTCAATATTTTTTCCTTCCCCTGGAGCTTCTTCAGCTGAGCTGAAAATTCACTGGCAATCTCATTTGAGGTCTACAGAAAAGCTCATTTTAGATCTAGCAGGATCTAGTGCATTTTCTCTCTGTAGGCAAAGATTACTGGGAATTAAAAAAAGTTAAGATTGTTTAAATCATTATAGACTAGTAGTTAAGAAGCACAGGTTCTAGGAGGAATACATGCCTACACTAGGCTTACTGATCCACAGGCCAAAATATCACCAACACGCATTTATCACCCATCAAGCACTAGCCCTTGCACTGCAGCTGCGGGCCACCTCACCCTCCTCTGTGGCCTTCCACCAACCTGGAGACCCACTTGGCCTCTTTCCTTTTCTCACTCTTTGTTTCTCATGCAAAGGCCCTGAGGCTAGAGAGTGTTTCACACATTTGCGCAGGAGTGGATGGAGGGAGAGGAGGGGTGAGGGACATGAGCCGCCTGGCCCCAGAATACAACCTGGATTTACCCCGCCAGTGGCACAGGTGTGATGGGCACTGCCATCACACCTGAAAAGCAATGAACTCCAGGGCTCAGTCGCAGCTTCTGTGCATCGTCCAGGGGCACCCTGGCAGACAGAAAACAGGCAGAGCCTTTCCCAGAGCCAGTCCTCAGCGAGAGCTTACTGCACGTCTCTTTGCGCACAGGAGTCTGAGCGGCTAGAACTCATGAACGCGGAGCTAAAAACCCAGATTGAGGAGCTGAAGCAGGAGCGGCAGCAGCTCATCCTGATGCTGAACCGGCACCGCCCTACCTGCATCGTCCGCACTGACAGTGTCAAGACCCCTGAGTCGGAAGGCAACCCGCTGCTGGAACAGCTCGACAAGAAGTGACAATGGGCTGGGAGGAGGAAGAGGAGGAGAAGGAGGAGAGACAAAGAGGGAGGAGGAGGAGGGTCCCAGAGGGCCCTCCCTTGGCTCATGAAAAACTATACAATGAGGTTTGGCCCAGCCAGCATCATCCGGGCGTTTTCGTGGAGCTGCAGTCAGCCACACAAGGGGAAGCTCGGGCTGAAGAAACCCAGAGGGACCAAGCGCTGAGACCAAAGTCGACCATGGTTAGGGCTGTCTTGCTTGGGGCCCAGTTTGAAGGAGGCAGGACAGAGGGTCCTGGGCCACAGAGACACCCTGCCAGGCAGCCTCAGGCACCTCCCCCGGCCTCTCTGCCAGGGCTCCCCACTGAGGGACCTCCAGACAGCCAGGAAAAGCCATGCATCGCAGCCAAATTGCAGCGGCTGTGGATGGAACTCAGAAACTGCGACCCACCTGCCCCAGCCCTGCCCTTGACCTTGATGTCACACTGCCTGGGTCCAGTGCGGCCCTGCCCGGGAGGTGGCAGCTGGGCGCACCCTCACCGGCCCTGCTGGAGTTTGCTGCGGGCACTGAGGCGCGGGCGCCCCTCCAAAGCACATACTCTCCGAATGTTTACAGACTGGCTGTCCGGGCAGGGCTTTCAACTGCACATGTTTTTTATACTTTCTTTTTTTTTTTTTTTAATATTTTTTACAAAAAAAAGATTTTATACAAGCAATATATATATGGATTTCTATAATCACTCGATGTGATACAGTATAAATATGCTATGGTTTGTTTGTTACGAACAGATATCCTCCAGTTATGGCTGTTGTGTGTAACTCCTAAGTACTGTAGTCTCTGGGTATTGGGGTGGCTGGGTGGGGTGGGGGGCATTTCCATCCTCTTAAGCCCTCATAGTACTCAATCCTGTATCTCTCAGTAAAATTGCTCTTACGTACCCCCCCTGCCTCCTGTGGTGTCTGCCCAGGGAACGGGGTGCAGGGTGTGCTCCATGTTGGAGAACGTGTGGAACTTCTGCTGTGGACCCTTGTTTTTTATGACAGCCCTCCCAGGTAAGTATGGATTTGCCCATTTTACATATGAGGAGGCTGAGGCGCAGAGAAGTTAAAACCATCTGCAGGTGGCATTTTGAGATGACTCCTCCTTTCATTCACGCACAGATGTTTGTGACGTGCCTTCCGTGTGCGTGCCAGGCACTCTGGAAAGTGCTGGGTCATTGCTAGGAAATCAGACAGGCCCTTGGTTTTACCCTCAGGGAGCTGCAGAAGTGAGTTCACCTTGAGCTTGCTTCATGGCTCATTTTGTCTTCACAGCAGGCTCCCTGGGGAGCAGCCAACTATCTGTTGAAGACTTGCTGTGCCATGAGCATATATAGTCCATTTACCTCTCACCGGTGCACGAAATCCACATCATTCCTCCCATTCCACAAGTGATTTGACCTGAAGGTCTGACAGGGACCATGCCTCTCCTAGGTCGCCCAGCTAGCACAGGATGGAGCTGGTTTTTGAACTTTGCCATGGAGACCAATGACCTTTTCTCCTGTCATCAGCTGACCATGTGGTTGTCCCCGTGGTGGACAGGAAGCTTAGAAGGCCATGGTTACAACTAAGACTTAGTTTCCAGGAAAGCTGGATGAAGTCCCAGGCTGTCCCAGCTACCCCAGCACAAGTGCACCCGGCCCAGAGGGGAGGGTGTGGATGACTCGGGCCCTCTTCACCTCCACAGCTAAATGACTGCCATGTGCACAGTAACGGCTATTTATCTTCTTGATCCTGGACGGTCTACAGAGTACCACGTCCCCGTGTACATCTTTTCTGATATTACCACTCTGTGAGGTAGGTGGAATAGGTGGCGTTAGCTCCCTCGTACTAGAGGTTTCCCAAAAGTTCATGGAAAACGCACTTTATGAAAAAAAAAAAACAAAACTATAGATTTTAATTTTCTCGTATTTCCTTTTGGGGGGATTTATTTATTTATTTATTTATTTATTTATTTATTTTGTTGTAAGGCACATGTACTCACCAGAGACAATGCGGGGGATGTGGGATGGTGGGGAAGGGTGAGAAATCACCCCCCAGGGACGGTTATTTGGCCATCCCTTCTCTCATTTTGGGCACACATGCACACCCACCTGGCATAGTTTCAAACCCTCGTGTCCAGGACTCAAGGATGTGGCAGTGGGTGACCAGAAGTCACTGTCACCGCTTCATCAGTAGAGCTAGTGCTGGAGCGTTCTCCGTGCCTCTGTACATGTGTTACCTCAGCTGGTCTGCACGGCCTTGCTCAGAAGCAGGTGTACCACCCCACATTACAGATGAGAAACTGAGATTCGGAGAGGAAGTCACTTGCCCCAGGTCCCAGATCAGTTAGGTGGCAGGCTCAGGGTGTTATTGACATCTGACAGAAGCTTGGATGAACGTCGCCCAGCTCCATGGAAGAAAGGCTCCATATCGGTGGTGTGACCTCAGTTGCCAGGGGAGCTTGTGCAGGAGGCCAGGAGAGAAGGTGTGGGCTCGTCAATGCTCGCAGGGCATAGTAAGAACTTCCATCTCCAAGTCTACCTGTGGAAGACACTCTAAAGCCAAGCATATTCAAGACCATCTTCTATTGACTAGCTATGAGCTTCATTACTCTTTTTTATTTTGTTTTTACTTTTTTTGCCAGAGGGCACATATGCTTGCTGGAGAGAAACAGAGAGAGAAAGAGAAGACAGAGAGAGCACACCGCTCCCCCCCCCCCCCCCCCCCCGTGGGGAATGATGCGTCGCAATCCCTTCTCCTCTATTTCTCCTTCAGAATCTTAGCACGCATGCACATGCGCCTGGTGTATTTCTCAACCTACTGGGTCCAGGATTCAAACCATGCAGTTGGCCATGTGGGATCCAGCCACCTTAACTATCAGCAGGCCTGAGCCTCATTTTTCTTATCTGTAAAGTAGGAAAAAAAAAAAAAAAAACTCAAGTCTTTCTTCTGGGATTGTTGTCAGGACCAAAAAAGGAATGGACATGAAAGTGTTTAAAAATGAAATTAAAAGCTGCATAAAATGGTAATTTTCTTTTTTAAAAAAAGTTTTTTAGCTTGCTATAGGGCACATGCACTCGCCAGAGAGAGAGGGAGGGAGGGGAGAAGTGAGAAATCAGTTCCCGGGGGAATGGCCATGCTGTATTCTCTTATTCGCCACTCTCATCTCAGGATTTTGGGCACACATGCACACACCCAGCATGATTTTCAAGCTGCCAGGTCCAGGACTCAAACTGTGCTGCTGGCCTGGTGGGACCCAGCCACCTTAACCTCTACGCCACCTGCTGGCCCCAAATGGTAGTTATATTGCCCTTTGTTAGTGTGGATATTTAATATTTACCACATGGTACCCGTTATTTAAATAGCTTTTAGCTCTGAGGTGAGCTGCAGAGTTTGTGTTGACCAGATACCAGGTTCCCAGGATGTGATAAATGCCTGGAATTCAAGACTCCTGGGTTCATTCAGCTCCTGATGGGCCACAACTAGCTGTGCTGTGCTCAGCCCCTCAATGGGCCTCAGCATACTTGTCCACCAGGCAGTCATAAATAAGACCTGTGCCACTGTGCCCAAGGTTCCTTCGAGAATCAATTGGGTTATGTGTACAACGATGGCCTGAGAAAGGCAAGAGCCTTTAGCAATCAAGTGGGCAGAACTACTAACATGTTTTGGGCAGGACACAGATTAAAGGGAACATTCATATGCTACCAATGGGAAATTGGTATAACCACTGAGGAAGGCAGTCTGGCAATAACCAGTAATGCTAAAGCTAAACGCATTCTTTGACCTAGCAATTTCGCTCCTAAGTATATACTTGGGAGAAACTTGGCACAGGGCACAGGAAATGTTCAAGAGTGTTCACTGATGCTTTGTTTGTACTACAGGAAAATTAGGAACCACTTCACTGCCCATGAGCAGAAGCTGTACATTGCATTTTCATAAAATTGAGTATTACTGAGCAGGTAAAAAGAATGAACCAGGGCTGCGTGGGTCAATGTGGCCAAGTCTCAGAAACAGAACGTTGAGCCTACGGGTAGAAGAGCACATTGCAAAAGGAGACCATCTGTGTGATGCTTCTAAATGTGCAAATCGGAACTTTATCGTTTGTGGGTATACACAGGTCTGGGTAATAGCAGTATAAAAGCATGTACAGGAACTCTACAAATACCAAAATCATTAATAGGGAGGGCTCCTGGGAGGAGAGGGGAAGGAGGGGACTGCAAATGCCATCTGTAAGGGTAAGTAGGACACTGGATTTCAACTACAGGTGTCACATTTCTTTCTTTTTTTTCATCTTTAACTGCAGAATAATGTTAGAATTTGTGAGTGGGTGATATGCACACAGATGTGGGTTGTATTCTCACTCCTCTGTTTGCTTGATCTAAAGAAGAACAAGTCACAATACAAATAGAAGGCTTTGTGGGTCCCTTATTTCCTTGCAAACTCAGGAAATAAAAACACACCTGAAATGCCAACGGCATTGCAACATAGGTGCTTTGAATTTATGCAAATTTAATTATATGCCTAGAGGAAGAGAGGAGAGTTTCAAAGGGTGTGAGTTTGGCTGGCCAGTGCCAGTGTGGAAAGATGCCCTGGAGAGGCACTTTGGGGAGTGTGGATCCTGGTCCCTGCTTTCTACAAAATGGGCAGCGTTCAAGGTTAATTCAGACTCTGGACTGACTCCTCACACACCAACTTTCCATCCCAAACCCTATGAGAAATGCAACTCCACTGTCCCTTTAAATTGAAGCTGTGGGCTACAAACACAGTAAAGGGGGAGACTTTTAAAGATGAACCCAGTTTTCATAGATATATTCCTTTCCTGTTGCAAATTACTGCATATTTAATGGCTTAAAACAACATAGATTTTAGAGAGCCAGCAAGTGGCATGGAGATTAAGGCGCTGGATCCCACATGGCCAAACTGTGCAGATCAAGTCCTGGATCCAGCAACTTGAAAATCATGCTGAGTGTGTATGCTTACATGCCCAAAATCCCAACAGGAGATTGGAGGAGAAGGAATTGTATGTGGCCATCCCCCAAGGGAGTGATTTCCCACTTCCCCTCTCTATGTCTCTCTCTGGTGAGTGCATACACCCTATAGCAAAATAGCAAAACAAAAAACCACCATAGTATCTTCCAGTTTTGGAGTTCAAGAGCCCAAAATGGCTCTTACTAGGTTAATATCAAGGTGTTGACAGGACTGTGTTCTTTTTGGAGGCTCTAAAAGACCTCTAGGATCCACCTTTTTTGCCTTTTCAGCTTCCAGAGTCTCTGCATTTCTTGGTTTGTGGTCCCTTCCATCTTTGAAGACAGCAGTGGCCAGTCAAGTCTTTCTCATACACTGATTCCTCTGCCTCCTTCCTCATCCATCTTTCTTAAAAATTATTATTGGAACCAGCAGACTGCAAAATGGTTACATCACTGGACTCCTACATCGCCAACTGTGGTTCGAGTCCTGGACCCAGAGGCTTGAAACTCATGCCAGGAGCATGTCCATGTGTGCCCAAGATCCTGAGAGAATGGAGAAGAGATTGCAGCGTGACCATCCCTCCTGGGAGTGAGGGTGATTTCTCGCTTTCTGTCTCTTTCTGTCTCTCTGGCAAGTGTACATGCCTTATAGCAAAAATCTCTCTCAAAAAAAATTATTATTTTTAATTTAGTACAGGCTATGTGTGTGCTCACTGGAGAGAGATCTAGGAAGGGGGGCAGGGAATGGCCACAAGGCAGTCCCTTCTCCTCCGCTCTTTGTTGGGATTCTTGGGCACTCATGCACACGTACCTGGCATATTTTTCAAGCCACCAGGTTCAAGACTCGAACTGTGCAATCAGTCATGTGGGCTCTAGCTGACCTAACCACCACACCACCAACTGGCCCTCTCTCCCATGTTTTGAGAACAGTTGTGATGACCTTGAGCCCACGTGGAAAATCCAGGACAATCTCTTTATCTTAATTAAGGTCAGCTAAATGGGACCAGCAGTTAGCATAATGGCTATGTCGCTGGACTCCCATGTAGTCGACCGTGGTTCGCATCCCAGACCCAGCGGCTTAAACTCACGCCGGGTGCGTGTGCGTGCATGCCCAAAATCCCTAGAGGAGAATGGAGGAGAAGGGACTGTGACGTGGCCATCCCCCCTGGGGGGTGATTTCTCGCTTTCTATCTCTCTGTCTGTCTGGCGAGCACAAGCGCCCTATAGCAAAATCCGCACATGCCCTATTGCAAAAACCTCTCCAAAAAAAAGGTCAGCTAATTAGCAAAATTAATTCCATCTGCAACCTTCCCACACCTCCCACAATGAGATGTGGTCATTGCCACAATGCTTTCTCCTCCATTTCTCCATCTTATTGGGATTTAGGGCATGTATGAACACGCATCTGGTGTGTCTTTCTTTTCTTTTCTTTTCTTTTTTTCTGGTGTGTCTTTCAAGCTGCCTGGGACTAGAATTCAAACTGTAGTTGGCCATGTGGGATCTAGCTTCTTTGACCGCTAGGCTATGGGGCTGGCCCCAGTTCTGAAATTTTGGCATGAGCTTGTTCGCCACACTGGCATATCCTTGTTCTTTGAGAATAGCTAAATAATGGTTAACAAGGAACTTAATTAAGCTGGGCATACTGTTTGGGCTTAAAACCTAAATACCTCAAAGTCAGCAGAAAAGTTCCAGGCCTGCCGGAACTTGCATCTGAGGCAAGGGAAAGTGATCCTCATTGGGTACATTTCAAAGTGGGGAATAACATATAAAGTTGAATTTTAGGGTAGCCCCTGTGACCCTCTGGTTAAGGGAGCCAGATCCCAAATGGCCAACTGTGTAGTTTGAATCCCCACCCCGGTGGCTTGAAAAATACACTGGGGGCTGGGACCAGCAGATGGCGTAATAGTTACGTCGCTGGACTCCCATGCAGTCGATCGCAGTTCAAGTCCAGGACCCAGAGGCGTAAAACTCACACTGGGTGAGTGTGCATACATGCCCAAAATCATGAGAGGAAAATGGAAGAGAAGGGATTGAGCATGGCCATCCCCCCAGTGGGTGATTCCTCGCTTTCTCTTTCTCTTTCTCTCTCTTTCTGCCTCTCTGGTGAGCACATGAGCCCTATAGCAAAAATCTCTCAGGAAAAAAAAGAAAAAGAAATGAAAATGAAACTGGACGCATATGCAGGCCTGCCCCAAATCCCAACAGTACCATGGTTTTTGTAGGTCAGTAGAAAAAAACAACTTCATTCAACTTCACTCAAGTGGGCCTGTCCACTATGTAGCTGCTGAGTATATATACAATATATATAAGTGCATATATAACCACATGAGTATATATAGAATTCTTAGGCGTTGCGGAACCTTCCCATTGGTTCCTTGGCCAGTGGAGTTAGCAGGTTTTGATAGGAAAAACTGAGTGGAAGCACTTGAAGCTGTCCCACCCCCAGCCAAGATATTCAGAAGTGGTGCCACAGGCTGTGAACGATCGCAGAGAAAGCACCATCCTCAGGGACCGGAAGCATATGTATACCCATATGGAATTCATTTATTTGATCCCTGAAATAACAAAAGAAGACTGTAAACTTAACCTATCACTGCCACCACGCTGAATGTGTTGTAATTATTAAAACAGATAATACAACATCTGTCACTTAGGAAATACGGTCTTCTCAATTCCCATTAACATGAAGGATCAAAACCAGCTCATTTTCATATGGGAAAAGCACAGGTACCCACTCCCTGTCTAGCTTCAGGACTACGTGAACTCTCTTGCTCCCCATCACAGTAAAATTCACAGGAGTTTTTTTTTTTTTTTTCGCTATAGGGCACGTGCGCTCGCCAGACAGACAGAGAGAGACATAGAGACAGAAAGCGAGAAATCACCCCCCAGGGAGGATGGTCACGCCGCAATCCCTTCTCCTCCATTCTCCTCTTGGGATCTTGGGCACGCACGCACACGTGCCCGGCGTGAGTTGTAAGCCACCGGGTCCGAGACGCGAACCGCGGTCGACTACGTGGGAGTCCAGCGACATAGCCATTACGCTAACTGCTGGTTCCCAGGAGTTATGATCTTCCTGAAGTTCTATGAATCCCATTGTTCCCATTGTATTAAGGGCATTATGATAATCCCTTCTCTGAGGAAGGACTGAAACCTCATTCATCTCCCCTCATGGGGCTGCTCTATCTATGGAGGAGTCTGCTCTATACACTTTCCTTAATAAACTTGCTTTCATTCTGTCAAGGGCTCACTGTCGAATTCTTGCATGAAGCCAAGGACCCCTATGGGTTCACATCTTCCTGGCAGCAGCACCTGAGCACAAGATACTGGGAAAGAAACTCCATGAGGATTCCAAGGACTGCCACATTTATGACGTTTCTAGTGGTCCAGTGGTCTGGGGCATGACAAGGCATTCCTTCAATAAAGGGCAGATCATTGCACTTTGCACCCACTGCTAAGAAAGAGGCCAGGCTCTAGCGGACTTCTGAATTTTAGAGGCAACTTGGATACCGCGCTTGGGAATACAGAGAGCACAACCCATTTGTTAGTAATGTGGAAAGCTGTGCGTTTTGACTGGGGCCTACAAGAAAGGGCTCTGCAGCAAGTTCAGGCTGCAGCACCAGGTGCTCTGACTCTCACCCTAGAACCTACAGACTCAGGTGCTGGAGATACCCGTGGTCTAGAAGGTGTTAGCTATGTTAAATGCACAACCTGTAACAAATTAAATTACAAGTTTTTTTTTTTTTCTTATTACCAGATGGTATGTGTGTTCACCAGAGAGAGACAGAGACACAAGGAGAGGGAGAAAGCACCACCCAATGGGGCATGGTCACTGCAATCCCTGCAACCTCTTCTCCTCCATTTCTCCCTCCTGTAGGGGTTTTGGGCAGGCCTGCATATATGCAGTGTGGTTTTCAAGCCACTGGGGCTGGGAGCCAAACTGTACATTTGGCCGTGTGGGATCTGGTTCCCTTAATCACTAGACCACAGAAACTGCCCTGACATACAACTTTATTTGTTTTGTTTTTGTTTTTGTTTTTGTTTTTCTGGTTAAGCTCATTCCTAGGTATTTTGTCATTGTGTGGCTATTTTGAGTGAAATAATCTCCTTCATTTTATATTTTTGTTTGTTTTATTATTATTATTTACACATTCAATTACTATACATCATTTAGATTATAAAGAGATTTTACCCAGCATGACACACATCTCAGTCCAGCTGAGAATACTATACACATCCTCATCAACAGATAAACTATTTCTGTGTCCCACAAATACCTTCTCTCTCCATTTCCACCCCTAATTTCCTTTCCAGCACTCTTCATTTTCTATGCTATCCCCCACTTTGAAATGTATCCAGGATGCTCATCTTTCCTGGGCCCAGGTGCAAGTTCTAGCAGGCCTGGCACTTTTCTGCTCACTCTTAGGTAACAGAAAGTCTCTTGCCATTCTAAGTATCAATTTATTAATTAGAAAACCCAATCTAAAATAGATTCAAAACCCCAAACTTTATCGAACATCCTAATCTTCTCAGCTGGCAGTTGCAGTGGTGAAGGAGAGCTGGTTTCTCTTCTCTGTTGCTCTCTTCACTCATCTCCTCCTCCTTCCTCCCTCTTCCATCCTAAACTACAGGGACAGTTTCTGTTCTTTCTCTCTCTCTCTTTCTTCCTTTTTAAATAATTACTTTATTTATTTCATTTGACCAGAAAGAGACAGAGCAAGAGAGAAAGAGAAAGAGGGAAAGTGAGAAAGCAAGCCACCAGGTCTGGGACTTGAATTGTAGTCGGCCATGTAGGAGTCCAGCACGCTTAACCACCATGCCACCTGCTGGCCCTACAGGAATGGTTTCTGACTCCTCTCAGGAGTGGACTAGGAGGTAAGAGCAATGGGGCGGAGGTAGGAATGGCCTCGTGGCTTTGACCTGTCCAAGTTCTGAGTCAGCATGGTCTTGGCACATGTTTCGAGGTGTTTCTTTTGTAGGTTCTTCTGTAGATTTTTCTGAGGTTTCTGTGTCCAGGGACCTCTCTCTTGCATGTCATCTACCTAGACAGGAAGTGCTAGAGTACTTTCCTCAGCCCTAGCAACTGTCTCTCACTTCCAGATTCATGCTAGTATTTCCCAGCATCCTCTCAGGAGTACTGTTGGACAGAACCAAGAGCAGCCATGCCAGGCCTTGGGAAGCTCTTAGTCCCTTACGGAGACATTCAGGGTATACAGACTCAGCCTGCACAACCTCATCTTCCAGGGGACCCTTGAAACCCCTCCTCACATGGCTTGAGGGGCAGGATGCAGCAGCACCTCCCTCCTGCATGGTAAGGAATGAGAGCTCAATGCCACAAGTGCTCTCTCCAATAAGCCTCTCTCTACAACGCCTTCCTCACCTCCTCGTGCTCAGAGCCCTTTCTATGTGCTCAAACTGTATGTGTTCATTGTCTTAGAAACTGTTGGAATAATTGGTTCTTCTTTTTTTAAGTTCACTCATTTATCCTTTTCATGAGAGAGACAGAGAAAGAAGGAAATAAGACAAAAAGACAGCATCCCCACAGGGTTCCCATGCCAAGACCACCCCTAGCCTCAGCCTTCCTGGGTCATGGGGACACATGTGGGTGCCCAGCATGAGCAGGGAGGCTCTGGGACAGGAAGTGAAGCTTCCCATGTGGGTCATGTGGGTTCAGGGCTCTCTCCAAAGAAATTGTTCTCCACGTGTCCCCATGCCTGGGTCCCTTTTTATACACTCCAACTACTTAGAACCGGTTCTTTCAAATGCGTGCAGTCCGCATGTAGTGCTCTGGCTTCTCGTCTAATTGTGTCTCAAACTTTCTTCTTAGTATCCTGATACATTGTTTTCTGAGTCACAGGGTAGATGATGATTGCAAAGGTTTCCTGATTCATATTACTTCGCTGTTAAAAAAAGACTGCGCCCAATGCAGCAGACGGCATGACACCCAATGAACTGAAAGACCCATGTTAAGTTTCATTGAGGATCTAGCATATGCTAGGTTCTTGTGAGGTGGTCATTATCATTTTTAAACTCAACTTTATTGATGAGGAAATTGAGGCTGAGAGAAGAGACTCATCCCACATCCCACAGCTAACACTACTAGATTCAACTCAACCAACATTTCCTGAGCTCTTTTCAGGCTAGAAGGCAAATATGGACCTCCCCTCCCTCACCAAATACAACTGCCTGCCTTCAGGAAGGGCACAGTTCCTTGTGGAGGCAGACAGATCCACCTGGTGAGTAAGGGCTGGGCTAAGGGCAGGTCTAGAGCAATAGGGAAAAGACTTCTACAAGGGGATTTCAAAAAAGTTTATAGAAAGGGCCAGCCAGAGGCATGGTGGTTGGGGCAACTGGATCCCACATGGCCAACTGTGGCTTGAGTCCCAGACCTGGAGGCTTGAGAAGCACTCCAGGAGTGTGTGCCCAGAATCCCAAGAGGAGAAATGATTATAACATGACTATACCCCCAGAGGAGATGCTTTCTCATGTTTTCTCTCTAGTGGGCACATGAACTCTTTAGCAAAATTGAAAAAAAAGTGTATGGAGAGTGCAGATGGTGGCGCAGTGCTGGTGCAGCTGGACCCATATGGAGAAAGCCCTGGGTTTGCATCCTGGGTCTCCATGGGCACTGAGGCACAGATGTGCGTGACCACGGTCTGGGCCAGCTGAGACTGGAGGGAGCTTGCAGCGTGAGGACCCTGTTGGGGATACCAGTCTGTCTCTCTCTCTCATCTCTCTCTCTCATGGAAGCAATTAATAACCTTAAAAAAATTTAGTGATAAAAACGGAATTAAAGTATGAGTTTATTGGGATCAGCAGATGGCGTAATGGTTATGTTGCTGGCTGACCTCAGCTTGAGTCCTGGACTTGGCAGCTTCAAACTCACACCAGGCCCATGCACGTGTTGTGCCCAAAATCCTGAGAGGAGAATGCAGAAGGGATTGCGGCATGGCCACCCCCCCACACACACCCCGGGGGAGTGATTTCTTGCTTTCTTTCTCTCTCTCTCTCTGGTGAGCACACACGCCCTATAGCAAAAATATCTCTCTAAAAAGAAAAAAAAAGAGTTTATTTTGGTAAAAAAAATTTTGAAATCCATATATAGCTTTCTTGTAATATGTATTTTCCATGACCTTTCTGAAGACCCCCACGTAGAAAGAGTAGGCGTCTTTCCTTTTGAGGGAAAAGAAAACCCCACTTCGGGCATGCACTGCCGTTTGCTGACCATCTTATCGTTTTGCTCCGCCAAGGGTAGCTCTCATGTTGATGTTTAATTTTTTTCCCCCAGTTTTTTTTGCCATGTGTCCTGCCAGAGAGAGTGAGAAATAACCCCTGCAGGGGGGATGGCCATGCCACAATTTCTTCTCCTCCATTCTCCTTTTGGGATTTTGGGTGCGCATGCACAAGCACTATTCTCAAGCCTTCAGGTCCAGGACTTGAACTGCAGTTGGCCACGTGGGAGTCCGGTGCCTTAACCAGCATGCCACTGCTGTCTCTGACATTTTAATCTTCTGACAGTAGTTCTCTCCTCACCCCCCACCAGTCTCAATGGTCGGCCTAACCACTGCATGATCTGTTTTCTTGCCACTTCAGAGTGGCCTCTTTTAAGTGTCCCCCCTCCCACCCCCTTGGAGATAGCCTCATCCTCAGGGGGGCTTTTCTAATAGGGGCCCGTTGTAATTACTCAGTCCTAACTTAACCATCTTTTCTGAAAGAAGAAACCCTGGCCTACTGGTCCCAGGCTCTGGCAGACTGAAACTCTCCTCAGACCCCCAATCCTCTTTCTAGCCCTATTTACTGTGGTATTTATAGCCCAGATGTGAAGGGTATGATTATTCTCCTCTGCCTTTCTTTTCTAGAAATAAAGACTCAGTCCACCCTCCATTAACCCAGATTTGCATTACACTGCCTGAGAAGAAAACTCCTCAGGGCCTGGGGACCTGAGTTTCTGAACTCTGACTTCATACAGGGTTTCTAAAAACGCTCTGTTCCTCTTTGAAGGCACAGGGGAAACCAGAAGAGACTTCCCTCAAATGCCTTCCCTTCAAGTAGCTGAAACCTTTGCATTTCTAAAGCAGCTTCTACTCTACTCCAGAGACATCCTTTCCCTCATTAGAAAGGATCTGAGAGTGAGGTGAGTCCAAGGTCACCACTCATGGGTCTCATGAAATAAGTACAAGTGAACCATTCAGCTTCTTTTTTTTTTTTTTTTTAAAGAGGGTATGTTTTTTTTGCCTTAGGGTATGTGGGCTCGCCAGAGAGACAGAGACAGAGACAGACACAGTGAGAGGAAAAGTGAGAAATCACCCCCAAGGAGAATGACCATGCCTCAATCACTTCTCCTCCATTCTCTTCTTGGGATCTGGGCACGCACATACATACACCCAGCATGAGTTTCAAGCTGCTGGGTCTGGGACTCAAACCGCAGTCTGCTATGTGGGAGTCCAGCAATGTAAATGCTACGCCATCTGCTGGTCCCCTTAGGGAGGGGTTTTGAAGGACCCTTCAGGTAGGTGGCTTAAGGGCAGGCAGCTCTTTTTTTTTTTTTTTTTTTTCTTTTTTTTTTGGGAGAGGTTTTTGCTATAGGGCGCGTGCGCTCGCCAGACAGACAGAGAGAGACAGAGAGATAGAAAGCAGGAAATCACCCCCCAGGGGGGATGGCCACGCCGCAATCCCTTCTCCTCCATTCTCCTCTCGGGATCTTGGGCACGCACGCACACGCGCCCGGCGTGAGTTTAAGCCGCCGGGTCCGGGACTCGAACCGCGGTCGACTACGTGTGAGTCCAGCGACATAGCCATTACACTAACTGCTGGTCCCATGGGGCAGGCAGCTCTTAAAAGTGATTGACTCCATCCCGGACTGGGCACCCCATCCATGAGCAGATAACCCACAGGGGCCCATGGGAGTCCATAGTTTCTATCCTCCTCATGAATCAGACTCAGCTCTTCAATCAGGATGTGGACAAAAAAAAAAAAAACAACAAAAAACCTTTTCTTTCAACAGAAACTGGTAATTAATGGGATTTACTAAATTTGTTACATAAATAGGGAAACTGTTTACAAATAGGACAGATAGATGTGGATTTTATTTTGCAGCCGATTCTTCCTCACTATTTATACTAGTGGTCTGCCAGGCAGAGGTGGCTAAAATAAGCCAAGCCACACCTGTTTACTTTAATCTTCTTTATGTAAACATTTACTTGAAAAACACATAAGGGGGGGGGGGACTTATAAATAAGAGAATGGAAAGAAAAGCTACAGATTGGGAAAAAATATTTGTAAAACACATATCTGAGAAAGGATTTGTATCCAAAATACACAACGAACTCTTAAAACTCAACAATAGAAAACAAACAACCCAGTTGAAAAGTGGACAAAAGATCTGAATTGACACCTCATTAAAGATATACCGATGGCAATAAAAGCATAAGAACATGTTCAACATCATGTCAGAAGAGAATTGTATATATTTTTACACCGTAAAGATGTACAGTGAGAGAATTGCAAAGCATTAATAAAACAATGAGCTACTACTAGATACCTATCTAATGAGTGGCTGAAATCCAAAACACAGATAATACCAAATCCTAGCAAGGATATGAGGCAACAGGAACTCTCACTCATTGCTGAAAGGAATGCAAAATGGCACTGCCACTTTTTAAAAAAATAATTATTATTTTATTTAACTTTACTTATTTATTTATTTATTTATTTTAATTTGACCAGAGAGGGACAGAGTGAGAGAGAGAAAGAGAAAGCAAGCCACCAAGTTCAGGACTTGAACTGTGGTCAGTCATGTGCCAGTCCAGCACCCTTAACCACCACGCCACCTGCTGGCTTCAGCCATAGACACTTTAAAAAACAGTTTGGCAATTTCTTGTCAAAGTCAAGCACTTTTTTTTTTTTTTTTTCTTGGAGAGGTTTTTGCTATAGGGCACGTGCGCTCACCAGAAAGACAGAGAGACAGAAAGCGAGAAATCTGGCCACGCCGCAATCCCTTCTCCTCCATTCTCCTCTCGAGATCTTGGGCAATCATGCACACGCGCCCAGTGTGAGTTTAAGCCACCGAGTCTGGGACTCAACCGTGGTCGGCTACATGGGAGTCCAGCGACATAGCCATTACGCTAACTACTGGTCCCAATAATATGATATATTATTTAGTAATAAAAACAATGAGATATCAATGTAGGAAAATATATGGAGGAATTTTAAATGTGCTTTCACTTAAAAAGTTAAAGAAGCCGGTCTGACAAGGCTACGTACACTGCATGATTATAACTATATGACATTCTGGAAAGGGCACAAGAATGGATAATAAAAAGATTAGTGGTTCCCAGGGGTTCAGGGAGGAGAGTGAGAGGGATGACTATGACGCAGGAACACAGGGGCACAAAGGTGACCGGGCCCACACTTGCAGTGAGACACAGGTTCTTGTCCCACACTCAGGAAGAATGAGAGTCGTGAACACAGAGAGCAGGTATATCCTAACTATATTTTCAGGGTCCCTGTCTCCTACCTTAACTAGATGGAGCAGAGGGGATTATTAGGATGATAAAACCAGCTACTCTGTATGATACCATAATGGTGACTACGTGATATTACACATTTGTCAAAACCCATAAAACTATACAGAGAGTGAGCCCTAATGTAAACTATAGATTTTTGTAGATAATAATGTATAGTATCATTTTGGTTCATCAAATGTAATACATGTGCTATACTGGTGAAAGTATTAACAGTAGAGGAAATTGTCAGGGAGAGGTGCAGAGTAGGGATGGAGAAAAGGGAATGTACAGGAACTCTGGACAAACTGCTTTAACAAATAAAGGCTATTAATTTTTCTTAAAGGCCTGCATTTTGTTTGTTTGTTTTCTATCACAGAAAATAAGAAGTAGACACCTCTCCAGGGTTAGGACTGCCTCCTTGATGCTCTTTCCCGACGTGAATTGCATTCTGGTGGCTCTACTGTTTGGGGTTGTCAGGAGTGGCCCTTGCCCCATGATTCCTCTGGACACCTTCCTAGTGAAGACTCTCTGTGGTGGCTTCACAGAGAACTCTGTGGTAGCTCTCTTCTCTGGGCCCTGAAGCTCTCTAAAGTATCCTTTGACATCTATGGAGGTGAAGGTGGCCATGCTGCCATGTTTTTTCACTCAGGGCGCCTGTCAAATTAGCAAGAACCATGTGGACGTTGCCAAGGCTTATCTTTTGTGGCCTCTGGGCCTATCTGAGCCACAGCTAGGACTGCCAACGAGGCTGTGCCATAATGCAGTGAGCAGGAACTAAAGAAGGCTCTTAATTGACCTAGGACCCTCCTTTGAAACTATTCTGCCCTCAAGACCCTGGCACTCTGGCTTTGATAGTGTGGCAGCCTAAGGATCTCTCAAATGCCTTCAGGTCCTCTCCCAGTTTCTTGACGAGTACTGTCTAACTTCTTTCTTCCCATGCTAATCTCCTTATCAAAGGGTCACTTGTTCATATTCTTGGCTTTTTCTCTTAAATACACTTTTAGAAATTCTTTACATGACTAGGATGAGAATTTTTCAAATACTTACATTCTGTTTTCCTTTTGGTTATAAATTCTGTCTTTAATCATTTCTCTTTCCTTGCATTCTATAAGCAATTAAGAGAAACCTAAACATATTGCTTGGACACTTCTTAAGTTAAATATCCTAATTTATCACTCTTAAATTCTGCTTTTCATGGGACCAGCAGTTGGTGTAATGGCTATGTCGTTGGACTCTCATGTAGTCGACCACAGTTCAAGTCCCAGGCTTGGTGGCTTAAACTCACACCAGGCGCGTGTGTGTGCATGCCCAAGATCCTGAGAGGAGAATGGAGAAGGGATTGTGGTGTGGTCATCCCCCCTGGCGAGTGATTTCTTGCTTTCTGTCTCTCTGTCTCTCTCTTGTCTTTCTGGGGAGCACACACGCCCTATAGCTAAAACCTCTCCAAAAAAAATAAAAAGATTAAATTGTGCTTTTCACAAAGTAGTAGGAAATGGACACAAATCAGCTAAGACCTTTGCCACTTTTTAACAAGGATGGTCTTTCCTCCAATTTCCAATAAGATATTCCTCATTTTTGTCTAACATACCATCAGAATGGCCTTTACTGTCCATATTTCTACCTGCATTTCATTATGACCACTTAGGCGATCCCTAAGACTAAGGCTCTTTTTACGGTTTTGTCTTCTCGGAGCCCTTGCAAGAATTGCCCTTAATGCACTGTTCGTGGCAATACAGGCATTTCCAGCATGCATTTAAAAACTGTTCCAGCCTTTACCCATTACCCAATTCTCAAGCCACTTCCACATTTTGGGGTATCTGTTATATCAACTCCCTTCTTCTCTGTTACCAATTTCTATCTTGGTTCAATTGTGCTGCTGTAATGAAATACCACAGATTAGATAATTTACAAAAATCAGAGATTTCTTTCTCTCAGTTCCAGAGGCTGGGAATTCAAGATCAAGGTGCTGGCAGGTTCAGTGTTTGGTGAAGGCCTGGTCTCCACTTTTACTCTAGTGTCTTGTTGCTGTGTCCTCTGGAGGAGAGGAATGCTGTGTCTTCATAGGCAGGAGGGATGGAGAGTTGGACAATAAAAAGGAGGAGGGCAACTTCCTCCATCAAGCCTCCCCCCCCTTTTTAGAGAGATTTTTGTTATAGGCATATGTGCTTGCCAGAGAGACAGAGAGACAGAAAGCAAGAAATCACACCCCAAGGAGGATGGCCTTACTACAATCCTTTCTCCCCTATTCTCGTCTTGTGATTTGGGGCACACACCCACACATGAACCTGGCATGAGTTTCAAGACACTGGGTCTGGGACTCATACTGTGGTTGACTATGTGGGAGTCTAGCAATGTAACCATTGTGCCGTCTGCTGGTCTCAAGGTCACACCACCGATTTTTTTTTCCTATAAGGCACATGCACCTGCTAGAGAAACAGATCATCCCCGGGAGGGATGGCCACACCACAATGCAGAACTCCATTCTCCTTTCAGGATTTTTTTTTAACAGATGAGAATCAATTTATTAAAATAGTTGACTTAGGCATCTGCAATGGTGACTTCAACCTCAACTCCTGGTTCGATACTGATGGAAGTAATCTGTTTAACAATCTCAGAAGGACTGTGCAAATCAATGAGTCGCTTGTGGATTCTCATCTGGAAATGATCCCAAGTCTTAGAACCTTCACAAGGTGTTTTTCTTGTAGTGATTCTCAAAGTCTTGGTAGGCATCCGAATCACCTTGAGATTATTTTCCTTTGCACCTCTGATTAAGTCAGCACACACTTTCTCCAGGGACTCTACGTTGCGGCTGGTTAAAGTCATTCTAATTTGGTGAATGGCCACCTCTGGCTCCACGGGTGTTTTTCCAGTGTCTTTAAAAGCCATGGCTGTGGTGCGGCTTCCTGACCGACTTGTTCCTCGGCGAGAGCGAACAGCAGTGAGTCAGGAGCAGAGCAGGCTGCTGGAGCTCTGTGCCACCTGTGTTTGCTTCTTCCACCTCCTTTCAGGATTTTGGACACACAGGCACACGTGCCAGGTATGAGGTTTTTGTTTTGTTTTGTTTTAATTTATTTTTTAAAAGAGATTTTTGCTATAAGGTGTGTGTGCTCACTGGGAAGACAGAGAGAGACAGAGAGACAGAAAGTAAGAAATCACCCCCTTGGGCAGATAGCCATGCTGCAATCCCTTCTCCTCCATTCTCCTCTCAGGATCTTGGGCACACATGTACACACGCCCAGTGTGAGTTTAAGCCACTGGATCTGGGACTTGAACCATGGTGGCCTATGTGGGGGTCCAGTAACGTAACCATTACACCATCTGCTGATCCCCCTGGCTGTGAGTTTAAAGCTGCTAGGTCTGGGACTCAAACTGCGATCGACTACATGGGAGTCCAATGACGTATTATGGCATCTGCTGGTCCCACACGCCTCTTAATATGATCACACTGAGGGTTAAATTTCAACATGCATTTTAGAGGGAACAAAAATATTTAAACCATAGCAGTAAACATTGTATCCTATTTCATTCCCTCACTTCATGCACTCCCCAATAAAATAATGTCATTTATAATTTTGTGTGCATTCATTTTAATTTTTCCCTTAAGTTTCTACAAATACAGTTAGATATGTATATATATGAAGGAGACTCCAAAAAGTTCATGGAAAAGGGAATTAAAGTACAAGTTTATTTTGGCACAAGATTTTTTTTTTTTTTTTTTTTTTACTTTTTTTTTTTTTTTTTTTTGGAGAGATTTTTCACTATAGGGCGCGTGCGCTCACCAGACAGACAGAGAGAGACAAAGAGATAGAAAGCGAGAAATCACCCCCCAGGGGGGATGGTCACGCCGCAATCCCTTCTCCTCCATTCTCCTCTCGGGATCTTGGGCACGCACGCACACGCGCCCGGCGTGAATTGTAAGCCACCGGGTCCGGGACGTGAACCGCGGTCGACTACGTGGGAGTCCAGCGACATAGCCATTACACTAACTGCTGGTTCCCGGCACAAGATTTTTTGAAATCATGCATAGTTTTTTCATAATACACTTTTCCCATGAATTTTTAAAAATACCCCTCCCCACATACTTACAGCATCACCCAATTAAAAGAAATAAAAATGAAATTATGCTTTACATATTAGCCTGCCATTTGCTCATATGGACCTCTTTCTAGGTTTTGCACGCAGATCTAATGCTTTCTTGAAAACCATGGTTGCTTACCATTCTATGTAAACCACCAGTGGTTGCCAGTGGGACTTGACTGGTGACTAAAGAAAAGTCACAGGATCCAAACCAACAAGGCTTACAAATCTACCATTCATTAAAAGAAAATCATTCACACAAGGCAGCAATAGCATTAAAGTAAGGCAGCAATGGGTTGAGATAGTCCAGATGCAAGCTCCAACAGTTTCCCCACTGGAAGGACCATCCCAGCCACAGGCACATCACAGAACCCCTCGGAATAGGAAGGTTGCAATGGAGTTGCCACCAAGGCTTCTTAAACTCTGTTCTTCCTGGAGGCATATTTCTTGTTCAACAGCAGAATCTTCCAGGGGTCTCACCCACACCAGGGACAAATCATCAATCTTGTTATTATCAATAAACAATCTGGACGAAGTGAAAACAAAAATAAACACGGTTGACAAGATGGTGCAAATCACCCTGAAAATCCTCAGCCCTGTGGTTACGAAAAAACACTGTTAATCAGTTTGCTGACTGCCTTGACCAGGGGTTGGTGCTGCACAGGGACAGATCTTATTCCAGTAAATCAGCTCGTGCTGATTCCAGCCCCCCTGGAATTAACCCTCACAACACACCACGGTACATGTGAACTATCCCTTATTCCACCATTCCCATAGTAATTGGTGTATTAGTCAGGGGCCGCCAGAGAAAGAGAACTGATAAGAAATGTGTATCTTTATCTATATATACACATATATAAATGAGCACATATGTATACATATGTGTGTGTATGTATATATATATATATGCACACATATGAAAAAGACATTATTATGAGAAATTGGCTCACATGATTATAGAGACTGAGAAGACCTATGAGCTGCTGTCTGCAAGCTGGAGACCCAGGGATGCTGGTGGTGAAATTCAGCCAGTATCCAAAGGCCTGGGAACCAGGGAAACCAATGGTATAAACCCCAGTCCAAGAAAATGAGAAGGTGAAATGGGATGTCCTAGCTCAATCAGTGAGGCAGGAAAAAAGGGGTCCAAATCCCTCTTTTCTCCACCTTTTTTTCTATTCAAGTCCTCACTGGATCTAAGATCTATTCAATGGACCTATGAGGGCCTGAATAGAACAAAAGGTGGAGAGCCATCCCACCCACATTGGGTAGAGCCATCTATTTTGCTAAATCCACCAATTCGAATACTAATTTCATCAGAAACACCCTCACAGACACACCCAGAAATAATATTTAATCTGGGAACCCCATGGCCCAGTCAGGTTGATACATAAGATTAATTACATGATGGGCATTTAAGTTATTCCTTTTCCCCCCACTGCTGTTATAAACCTGACCATGGTGAACATCTTCATACACTTATGCCTTGATATACTGATACCTTTATCACAGTAGCACATATCCCCCAAATGAGGAGGTTGCTAAATCACTCTCCTTTGCTCTGTTTAGTCTTTCATTCTCTTATTTTCTCCTGTGTTTTAGGAGGACAGGACTCACTGTGCAGCAATGCTGTGGTCCATCACTCACATTCCAATCAGGGTTTGGCTGTGCTCATTACAAACCCCCTAAGGTGCCTGTCTCCTTAATTTTCTGTACCTGCCCTGGTACCACACTGTCCTCTGGCTTTCTGTGTATTGATTCTCTTCCCCTCTTCCCTCAAGCCTTATGGAATAGAATTCCTTCTCTTTGAGGTCAAGGCTGTCAAATTCTGCACAATAGAAGGCATAATTTCTTTGAGAGAATTCTATTATCTCAAAAGAAGTTGGTTTCCTGATAGAACATACACTCAGAGGCATAAGCACTAAAAAAAGAAAACGAACCTTTTACCTTATGTGTCAGCTAGGTGTTGTAACAGCTGAACTTAGAATCTCAATGGTTTCACATATAAAGAGTTTATTTCTCCTTTTATAAAGTCCACGTGGCAGCAGGACAGGGAGCTTTACGCCACCACTCAGGGATCCAGGTTCCTCCTATTTTGTGCCTCTTTCTTCTGCTGTGACCCGAGAGTCCTTTCCATTTGGCAGACAGGTGGGGAACTATACAGAGTGAAGGACTGTGCAGGGTGGGTTGTGGGCAGGCCTGAGTGTGGCTTGTAGCACATCGTGGTGGTTTTTACATGTATCTACATTTTTTTTTAATATTCCTTCCTTCAAGATGTTGAGCTTAATTCTCTCCCCTTTGAGTGTAAGCCAGACTTAGTGACTTACTTTCAACAAACAAGAAACCACCAGAAGTAATGGCATGTTCCTTTAAGATTTGGTTGTAAAATCACTGCCACTCCTGTCCTTTGTGCTGTCACTGTCTCTCTTGGACAGACTGAAGGAAGCCGTGTCTGGAGCGGACATACGGAGAAGCCCATGTGGCAGGGAATTAAAGCCCCCTGCCAACAGTCATGTGAGTGATCTTGAACGCGTAGACTCTTCAAGTCTCAATCAAGTCTTCAGGAACCACAACCCAGACAACAGATAGACTACAACTTCATGAGAGAGCCTGATCCAGAACCTTCCGTGTAAGCCACTCCTGAATTCCTGACTCCTAGTAACTGTGAGAAAAAAGACTTGTTTATTTTATTTTATTGCCAGAAGGTGTGTGGACTTGCCAGAGATGAGAGGAGGGACAGAAAGAGAGAGAGAAAGCACCCTTCCAATGAGACATGGTCACGCCACAATCCTCTTTCTTCCATTTTCCCATCCCAGCAGTATTTGGGGCATGCACACATAAGCATCAACTCTTTTTTTTTTTTTTTTTTGGAGAGGTTTTTGCTATAGGGCGCGTGTGCTCGCCAGACAGACAGAGAGAGACAGAGAGATAGAAAGCGAGAAATCACCCCCCGGGGGGATGGTCACGCCGCAATCCCTTCTCCTCCATTCTCCTCTCAGGATCTTGGGCACGCACGCACATGCGCCCAACGTGAGTTTTAAGCCACCGGATCCGGGACGCAAACCGCGATCGACTACGTGGGAGTCCAGCGACATAGCCATTACGCCAACTGCTGGTCCCAACATCAACTCTTTTTTTAAGTTTGTCAGAGGGCACATGTGCTTGTTGAAGAGAAAGAGAGAGAGAGGGAAAGAGAAAGCCTTTCCCAGGAGGATGGTCATGCCAAGCCCTTCTTCTCCATTCTCTTCTTGGGATTTTGGGTACATGTGCACATGCAACCAGTGTTTTCTGTTTCTGTTTTCGTTGGTTGTGTTTGCCACAGAGTGCGTGCACTTGCCAAAGAAAGACAGAGAGGAAAAGTGAGAAATCGCCCCTCACAGGGGATAGCTATGCTGCAATCCCTTCTCCTCTTGGATTTTTGGCAAGCATGCACATATACCCAGTGTGATTTTCAAGCCACTAGGTCCAGGACTTGAATCATGCAGTTGGCCATGTGTGATCCAGTTACCTTAACTGCCATGCCACTGGCTGGTCTCCTGCATGTTTTCTTTCTTTCTTTTCTTTTCTTTTTTTTTTTTTTTTTGGAGACTTTTATGCCATAGGGCGCATGTGCTCGCCAGACAGACAGAGACAGACAGAGAGACAGAAAGCGAGAAATCACCCTCCAGGAGGGTTGGCCACACCGCAATCCCTTCTCCTCTGTTCTCCTCTCGGGATCTTGGGCACGCACGCACACGTGCCCGGCGTGAGTTTTAAGCCACCGGGTCTGGGACACAAACCACCGTCAACTACGTGGGAGTCCAGTGACATAGCCATTATGCTAACTGCTGGTCCCTCCTGCATGTTTTCTAAGCTACAGGGCCGGTTATGTGGGATCCAGCTTTCTAGGAACTTAATTGCTATGCTATGGGGCTGGCCCGTAATTGTTTATTGTGCTAAACTGCTAAGATTTTGAATAATTTGTTATACAACAATACGTAACATTTCTAGCTGCATTTCACTGGCCAGAACATGATCACATAGCTACACCTAACTGCAAAAGTATAAGCATAAGAGAATTATTAGGAAATATTAAGAAAGGGGTTGGAAAATATAGCCTAGTTTTGTGTCCAGGACAAGAGGGTAATGGAATTGGTAAATAGCTAATATCTGCTACACCACAGAACTTCTAAAATTTCTGTTCCAGTTGACAGAAATCAATGATCAATTCCACCAATTCTTAAGAAGTGATTAAAGCCAAATGACTTCTTTTTGACTGCTTTTTGTCTATTTTATGCATACTACAATAGCTTTAGCTATCTAGAAGGAAAGAAGGAATGTTAAACATTTTATTTTATATATTTTAATTATAATGATACTAATTTTAATTGTTTTATTTATTTTTTTCTCAAAGCCTCTACCAAATAGTTTACCAAAAAAATGCCCAAGAACTATATTATATATAATAACTCTTTCAAGTGCAAATTTATATCATGTGTAATAAAAAAACCTGAGAGTTCTCTTTCCCACTATACACGATGGCAGGCGATAAAGCTGCAAAGCAGGATACTAAGGAGAAGAAACCTGAAGCCAAGAAGGCTGATGCCAGTGGCAAGGTTAAAAAGGGTGGCCCCAAGGCTAAAAAGCCCAAGAAGGGGAAGCCCCATTGCAGCCGAAACCCCACCCTAGTCCGGGACATCGGCAGATACTCCCAGTCTGACATGTATTCCAGGAAGGCCATGTACAAGAGGACATGCTCGGCCACTAAATCCGGGATCGAAAAGAAAAAGAAGAAGGTTCTTGTGACTGTCACAAAACCAGTTGGTGGAGACAAGAATCGTGGTACTTGGGTGGTTAAACTGCGCAAAATGCCTAGGTATTATCCTACTGAAGATGTGCCTCGAAAGCTGTTGAGCCACGGCAAAAAACCCTTCAGTCAGCGTGTGAGAAAGCTGCGAGCTAGCATCACTCCTGGGACCATTCTGATCATCCTCACTGGACGCCACAGAGGCAAGAGAGTGGTTTTCCTGAAGCAGCTGAGCAGTGGCTTGCTACTTGTAACTGGACCGCTGGTTCTCAATCGAGTTCCACTGCGTAGAACACACCAGAAATTTGTCATTGCCACCTCCACGAAAATTGATATTAGCAAAGTAGAAATCCCAAAGCACCTTACCGATGCTTACTTCAAGAAAAAGAAACTGCAGAAGCCCAGACACCAGGAAGGTGAGGTCTTCGACACAGAGAAGGAAAAATACGAGATTTCAGAGCAGCGCAAGATCGATCAGAAAACTGTCAAATTTTACCAAAAATCAAAGCTGTTCCTCAGCTCCAGGGCTACCCACAGTCAGTGATTGCCCTTACAAGTGGAGTTTATCCTCATAAATTGGTGTTCTAAACTTTTTTGCCAAGAAGCTAATTAAATAACTGATCATATATATATATTTAAAAACTGAAAAGAAATATATCAAAATATTAAGCAAGGTTATTCCTGTATGGTGAGATGATGAGTGAGTTTCTTTTTAATTTTTTAAAAATAATTATTTTTATTTATTTATTTATTTATTTATTTATTTATTTATTTATGTAGATTTGACCAGAGAGGGACAAAGTGAGAGAGAGAGAGAAAGTGAGAAAGTAAACCTTCAGGTCCAGGACTCGAACCAGGGTTGCCCATGTGGGAGTCTAGCACCCCTAGCCACCATGCCACCTGCTGGCCCCAATTTTCTTTTAATTTTGTAAAGCATTTTGTAAAAATTGCCAGTGAGTGTGTACACTCACCAGAGAGAGGTGGAGAGAGAGAAAGCACCCCCCGATGAGATATGGTCCCTCTGCGATCTTTTTTCCTCCATTTCTCCTTCCTGTAAGTATTCTGGGCACACACACATATACCTAGTGTGTTTTTCAAGCCACTGGGGCTGGTACTTGGTACAGCTGGCCATGTGGGATCTGGCTCCCTATGCACAGGGCTTACCTGCTGTGCTACAGGACCAGCCCCATAGGTGGCGTTTTTTTTTTTATTTAAAGAATTATTACTGAGGCTGACAGGTGGCGTGGTGGTTAAAGGTGTTGTATTCCTACATGGCCAGCTGTGGTTCGAGTCCTGAACCTAGTGGCTTGCTTTCTCTCTTTCCCTTTCTCCCTCTGTCTGTCTCAAGTCAAATGAAAAATAATAATAATAATGAATAAAATTAAATAAATACATATTTTTTAAAAATAATAAATTATTATTGGGGCCAGCAGGTGGCGTGGTGGTTAAGGGCACTGGATTCCCACATGGGCAACTGCAGTTCTAGTCCCAGACCTGGAGGCTTGCTTTCTCATTTTCCCTTTCTCTCTCTCTCTCTCTCTCACTCTGTCCCTCTCTGATCAAATTAAAATAAATAAATAAAGTTAAATAAAATTTATTAAAAAAAATTATTTTTTTAAATTTAACTTTGTTGATTGTCTGATTGATTTCAATTTGACCAGAGAGGGACAGAACAAGAGAGGGAAAGTGAGAAAGCAAGCCATCAGGTCTGGAATCTGAACCGTAGTCGGCCATGTGGGAGTCCAGCATCCTTAGCCACCATGCCACCTGCCAGTCCCATGGGTGACTTTCATTTGTTCATTTTGTATGCATGTTTGTGCTTTCAATTTTTTTTAAGATGAAGATATGTGTGTTATTTTGTAACCAGAAAAGATTGTTGTTATAAAAATAAACCTCAAGTAGGGAACCAGCAGTTAGCATAATGGCTATGTCGCTGGACTCCCACGTAGTCGATCGCGGTTCGCGTCCCGGACCCGGTGGCTTAAAACTCACGCTGGGTGCGTGTGCGTGCGTGCCCAAGATCCCGAGAGGAGAATGGAGGAGAAGGGATTGCGGCGTGGCCATCCCCCCTGGGGGGTGATTTCTCGCTTTCTGTCTCTATGTCTCTCTCTGCCTGTCTGGCGAGCGCACGCGCCCTATAGCGAAAAACCTCTCAAAAAAAAGAAAAAAAAACAAACAAAAAAAACCCTCAAGTAGAGAAACCAGAATCAGGCCTCTGGAGGTGTGAGAATAGCACAAAGCAAGCGGGCAGAGAGGGATCCGTTTAAGGGCACTTGGCCTGTTTAGATTGAGACTGGACAGTCCTTGAGCTCTGGAGAACCCCCCTGGTACTTGTTAGTTCCCTGACCCCAGGGAGAACCCCACTGAGCAGCCTCCTAGGGTGATCCACCGTGGGGAGAATCTCTGCGGTGCTCAATGTGGTCAGATTGTTGGAGAATGGAAAATATTTGTCTACCAGGAAGCTTTTCTCCTCACGACTCACTGTCTCTTCAGTTTCACAGCCACCTACCCAGGATCGGCTCTTCATGTCAGTTGACCAGAATTGCACTCAGCAGTGGCATCCTCTTGGCCACACACCCCTCTAGGACGAGTTCTTCATCCTCTTGTCAGCTAGAGGCCATAGTTAAGAGCTTGGGTCTTGGTGTTTGAACCCTGACCCTCCTGCTACTTTCTATGGCGTGACTTCGGGCAAGTCATTCAACCACTTAGCCTTAGTTTCTTCATCTGTGAAATGGAAGTAAAACACGTTGTAGCTGATGTGGCCCATTTAAGGCATTCAGAACCATGCCTGGCACATAGACAGAGGGCAGTACACGTAACACGGGGAATCAGACAGGACGCTGGGCTCATGGGGCTTATGGCTTAGTGATAGACCCTGAACGCATAATTACAGATGTGATGAGTGGCAGAAAGTGCAAGTCAATGGGCTGAGATGCAGAACTCTACAGACGATCCTTTTTTTCTATTTTATTTATTTATTTATTGGAGAGGTTTTTGCTATGGGGTGCGTGTGCTCGCCAGAAAGACAGAGTAAGACAGAGAGACAGAAAGCGAGAAATCACCCCCCATGGGGGGGATGGCCACACCGCAATCCCTTCTTCATTCTCCTCTCGGGATCCTGGGCAGGCACGCACACACACCCAGCATGAGTTTAAGGCACCGAGTCCGGGACTCGAACCGCAGTCAACTATGTGGGAGTCCAGCGACATAGCCATTATGCCAATTGCTGGTCCCGATGATCCTTTTTTCAGAAGAAGAAACTAAAGCTCAGGAAAATTAAGGAGCTTTCTCCAGGTCACTCTTAGCTCAATGGTGGACTTGGGATTCCAACTCCAAGCCCTTGTCCTTTCATAAGCCCTAGACAACTGGCCTTCATGGGCCCTTCCTCTATAACATAAAATAAAATAAATAATAATTTAAATGTTTTTATAGGTGCATTGATTAAAAGACAAATATAATCAGACTGGGCTATCTGTATTTTTTTCTTTCTGATTTTAAAAGAAATGAAAATATTTTCATGGACTCTTAAAAGCATCATGGGCCCTAGGCCCAGGCCCTACTGAGTCTAAAGGGCAAGTCTACACTGCTTTTCACAGGAAGATGGACATGATACCATTTATCCAACGAGCTTTCAGCCAGCAGGAGAGCTACGAAGACAAAACAATTTCAGTAAAAATAATTCTAGTTCAGATGTACTTCGTGCTTGCTTATCTCATTTCATTCTCTCGATAACCCAAGAATGTATAAAGAATGTTATTTTCCCTTGAAAGGCAAAGAATCAGAGGCCTAGGGAGTTGATATCATTTGCCCACTGTGCTGAACAGCCAGCACGGGCCATATTGAGGCCCAGGCCTACATGACCCTCGTGTCTGGACCTTCCCATTCTTCTGCACAGCTTCCCCAGTGCAGGATGCAACGGGAGAATCAAGTAACTACTATCATCTCTATTGTATAGCAAGATGATCCAACGTAATGACCACTTCTTTACAAATTTGTTTTCTATAGGGTGCATGTGCTCACTGGAGAGAGGCAGAGAGAGAAAGAGAGAGAGAGTAAGAAATCACCACCAGGAGGGTTGACCACATTGCAATCCCTTCTCCTCCATTCTCCTCCCAGGATTTTGGATATGCATGCATGTGCCTGGTATGTGTTCAAGCTCCTGGGTCCAGGACTTGAGCTGCTCAGTCAGCCAGGTGAGATGCAACCACTTTAACCTCCACACCACCTGCTGGCCCACTGACCCATTCTAACCAAGTAGGGTGAGTGCCAGGGTGTGTGAGTCTAGGGAGACTTTGCTTCTGCACATCACCCTTCTGCTCAGCACCCAGAGGTCCCCAACTGCTAGGAGGCCTCTCTCCTTTCCTCCTTCTAGCTCACTCTTACCCCAACTTGGCTAGGCTTAAGCAAGACGGAGAAGGTTAAGAAACACCATCTGAGCTATGAACGTGACCACAGCAGATCCAAGACAGTGGGGACAGCACACACTGAAGTTATCACATGGGCATGACTGGGATGGAGGGTGGGGGATGGAAGGCCCCCAGGCTGCCCGTTCAGTACCCACAATGGCCACTAAAGAGAAGAGATGCCAAGGACGGTAAGTGCAGTTCACAAAGCTCTATCCCAAAAGCATTTTGTTGATTTTTACCATAACTCTTACGAGATTAGTAAAAGAGTGATATTATATACCCATGTGTGATTTTACTCATACTTCAAATTTCATGGTAGCTCTTGAGGCCTTCCCTGGTGTGGCATTCAAGGCCATCCTCCCTGTCCCCCTTTGCTCTGGGATCCGTCATCCTCTGCTCCAGGCCGTCTGAACAACCAATGCCTCCTCAAAATTGGCCCAACATTTTTACATTGGCTCTGCCCTAGAATGCCCGGGGTTGAGACTTATCCAAGGATAGGTAATAAGGACACAATGAAGTCGAGATTCGAAAACAGATTGTCTCACTCCAAGACATACCATGAATTCCCTTAGAGGATCGGTGCTATCTCATCCATTGGCATGAAGAAGCAAGTGTCACTTATAAATCCAAGCCGTGGGATGTCCTCACCTTCACCTGGTGAGCACTCGTGTCTCATTTAAGACTTGGCTTGCAAGAATAAAAAGAAACAAACACATACTTTATTTTGTTATTCCCAGAGCCATGGGATTTTCAATGATTGAATATCATCTTGACTAATTCTCCTCTTTTAAGGGAACTGGAGCCCACCTGGCCGACTGCAGTGAAGATTCTGGCCCTGATGGCCTGCTCAACTCCCTGGGCATGTGCATGTGTGCCCCAAATCTTGACAGTGGAAAACTAAAGGAGAGGGGATTGTGGCATGACCATGCTCCATTGAGGGTTCTTTCTCTCTCTAGCTAGTGTATGTGCCCTTTGGCAATAAAAAAATAAAAGAGAGAGACTCAACTCAGGCATCATTGACTTTCAGTGGGTTTTTAAGTGGTGAGGCTCATTTAACAATGAGCTAGGTTCCCAGAGTAGATATGCTGTTTTTTTTTTTTTTTTTTTTTTGTTTTTTTTTTTGTTTTTCTGGGAATAGGTAGTCACAATTAAAGACAAAGCAATGGTTTGAGGCTTTGTGTTTGGTGAGAAAAAGGCATGCCCATTGCTGAATTCCTCTATTAGAGGTGCCTGTCTGTGGTTGAAGGACGGTACACTGGTGTGGAACCAGGAAAGGGTGACTCCTCAGACCCTGCTATTCATTCACACCTTTAGAGTGACTCATTCTGATGAAATTCAATAAGCTCTTGCACTTTTTTTTCTTTTTCTTTTTTTTTTTTTTTTTTTGCTCACACAGCAGAGTACTTTTGAGATGGAAAACTCCAGAACTCCCCTCCCCCAAAATGCAGGAAGCTGAGACCCAGACTGTGAGAAGACCCAGCACAGCCACCGGTGGCCCTGAGAACACTACTTCTGCCATCCACTCCCCACTGTGCCAACCCCCTCACACCTGAGATCTATGTATTTACAGCCAGAAGGTGCATATGCTCACCAGAGAGAGAGAGAGAGAGAGAGAGAAGAGAGGGGTGAAGGCCTCCCTCCAGTGGGGTGTAGTCATGCCACAATTCTTTTTCTTCAATTCTCCTTCCCATCAGGATTTTGAGCATGCACATATAGAAACCTAGCATGTTTTTGAAGGCACTGGGGCCAAGACTTGAACTATGGTTGGCCATGTGGGATCTGGTTCCTAGTGCAAAGCACTTAATCACTGTGCTCTAGGGCCAGCCCCAATATTTCTGTTATGTATAAAACAAACAAACAAACAAACAAACAAACAAAAAAACACCAATTTGTGTATACTGACTGATGTTTTTTTTTCATGGGGGAAAAAGGTATATGTGTATTACCTAAATCTACATCTATCCAAAGGATTTCATTAAAGTAGTAACTACCTTGGGACCAGCAGTTAGCGTAATGGCTATGTCGCTGAACTCCCACGTAGTCGACCGCGGTTCGAGTCCCAGAACCGGCGGCTTAAACTCACGCCGGGCGCGTGTGCGCGCGTGCCCAAGATCCCGAGAGGAGAATGGAGGAGAAGGGATTGTGGCGTGGCCATCCCCCCTGGGGGGTGATTTCCTGCTTTCTATCTCTCTGTCTCTCTCTGTCTGTCTGGGGAGCACACGCGCCCTATAGCAAAAAAACCTCTCCAAAAAAAGAAAAAAAAAAAAAAGTAGTAACTACCTTTAGTTCTCTCTGGGTGGTAGGGTCATAACAGTTTGATGTATTTTTGCACTTTCCACATTTTCTGCAATTGCCATGCATTAATAACAAGAGCTGAAGAACAAGTCCAAAGTCCACACACACACCCCCCCCGCCTTTTTTTTTTTTTTTTCCTTCAAAGCCCATGCTTTTTAAAATTCAAGTCTAGGGGGTGTTCCTTGAGCGTGGAGCAGACGCTTGCTTTTCTGTCCAACTCCCATCCCTTGACGATGAGTTCAGGAAGTCTCAAATGGCCCCTGCCTTTTCTCACCAATGTATTTGCTGCCCTCTGCTGGGCATTTGGAATCTCAGCAATTCCAATGTCCAACCCCCTCTCGTTGGGCAGTCGCCTCTGCTTTAGGTTTGTCTTCAAACCCCACTTCTTAGCACTGCTTTCATTTTGCTCTTCTGAGATTGAGTACCCTTTTAAGCTGTGTGGTTGCTTCAGTGCGAGCCTCTTTAAAGTTCTTGTGGAAATGTCATTCTCGTAAAAATTAAGGTCCCTCAGCCCTCATTTCACAACTAGAGGGCTTGATTTTATTATTGCAGAGATCGATGTGTCCTCCCATGAAACCCCAGTAAGTCATGGCTGGTGCTAGGACCCCATCCTCGGGCGCTTCAAGGCTGTGTGGCTTTATTTATTTATTTATTTTCTTATTATTATTTTAATCTTTTCTTCTTACTATAGGATGCATGTGCTAGCTGGAGAGACAGAGAGATGGCAAGCAAGAAATCCCCCCTCCCCCTCAGGGCGGAGAGCCACACTGCAATCCCTTCTCCTTCAGTCTCCTCTTGGGATTTTGGGCATGTATGCACACGCGCCTGGTGCGTTCTAAGCCACCGGGTCTAGGACTTGAACCATGGTTGACTACATGGGAGTCCAGCCACATAACCATTACTCCCTCTGCTGGTCCCGAGTCTGTGTGACTTAAAACAAATTGTACCATCTCTGTTTTTCCATCTGCAACATGAGGAGTGGAATTGTGCATGCCTTTTATTCAAACCCAAACTCTCCCATGTACCAGCTGTTCACCTTGGACATGGTACTTGGTATCTCTGTGCCTCAGTTTCCTTGTCTATAACTTTCAAGGGAAATATTGCCCCATTCATAGGGCTATGAGGATAGAATAAATGAATCCCCATGACTGGTTAGAATATTGCTCGGAACATAATCAGCTCTCAATAAATGTTTGTTATTATCATTACTGTTACCAGTTACCAAGCATACACAGTTAGGAGTAAGGGATTTATTATTTGTTATGATTTTTATGTAGTAGGAACCACTCTGGACACTTTTTATTCAATATGCATTGCCCTCTTGAAGGAAGGTTTTATAACTAAGATTCAGAGAGGATCACACAGACAACACAGCTTAGAAACGTGGAGCCAGCGTCTGATCCCAGCTTGGCTCAGGAACCTCCTTTCTTTCCCATCCATTTGGTTTGTTTCTACCTCCTAAAGTTAGGTTGATTTTTACTAATATTTTGTTCTGGAATATTCTATCCCCCACTCCTACTTGGTTATAAGTTAGAGTAATGCCAATTGCTGTAACGAATAACCCCCCAGCTCTCCATAGCTTTACGTGATAGAACCTTCTCATGTATGCAGTGACTTAAGGAAGCATTCCTACCTGGTGGGCAGGTCTTCCACGTGGTGATTCAGGGACTCAGGCTCTTCCATCCCGTAGCTGCGATCTTGTTTGGGATTTTGGAGTCCTCTACATTTAGCTGGTGAGTGAGCAAAGAACTGGGCTGATCTGTAAGTGGCCTCAAATCTAGATCAGGCAATGCGCTTTTGTTCTTTCTCTCACAGCATGAATTACATGGAATTATCATTGTTTACTCATTTATCTCCCCATTAGACTTGGCTCCAGGGCAGGGGCAATGTCAGTCTTGGTCACTGCAGAATTTCCAGTTCTTACCCAGAGCCTGGCACAAGTGCTCAAGAATCGTCCCTTTTTTTCTTCTTTCCTTCTTACTTTTTCTTTCCTTCCCTTCCCTTTTTCCTTCCTTCCTCCCTTTTTTTTCTTTTTTCCATTAGAGAGAGACAGAGAGAGAGAGAGAGAACCACCACCCCAACAGGGTCTTCACACCTTGACCCACCCCAGCCAGCTAACCAGCCCCAGATGATGGATGTGCGTGTGCCCTGTGTGTTCAGGGAGGCCTCTGGATATGAATATGGAAGCTTCCCATGGGGCGCCCTTTGCAGAGAGTGGCCTTCCTGCTGGGCCACAATCTGGGCCCCTCTGTAATTGTTAAATGAGTGAAGCCTGGTGCAAGTGGCTGTGGGGTCAGAGGAAGTGGTTGAGAGTGGTCTCTTGGGCCCCCCAAGGTGCTGTTCTTCCCTTCCCCCACAGTGAATGAGTTTCAGAATTGTGGGTCGGTTTGTCTGGGAACAGGACTGGAAAGCCCTCTGAGGTTGAGGTCGGAGCCTCTGTTCTTCAAGAGTGGAACTGAGAGGTTGCGTGTGGTCACAGGTTGTCTGTTTCTCCGCACCTGGCCCCCAAGGTGGGCTCCGCACAGCGTCTCCTACTCTGTCTATTCTGGTATATGTACTCAACAGGGCCTGGCATGAACTTAGGAAAAAACCACCACCACAGACAAAATGATAAATAGCACTAATTTGTTTACGGTTTATATCTTGTTGATTTTCCAAAATCTTTGCAGTAGCTTATGAAATAAAATAATAATTAGAGAAAGAAACTGGAATAAAAGAGGAAACCAGTCAAGGTAATATTGAATCATTGAAAATCTGATGGTTCTGAGACTAACAAAATAAAGTGTGTGTGTTTGTGTGTGTGTGTGTGTGTGTGAGTTTGCAAGCCAAGTCTTTATTTTGGTACAATTTTATTATTTTGAAATAATTTACTTTTTACTTCTCCCCGTCTGCTTCCACCCGTGGTGGGCTGGTATTCATGAGTCTTGGTCTGTAGCTGAGAACAAGATTGGGGAGGGGATTATGGGTGATCAGCTCCTGGCCTCTCTTTTAGGGGTTCCAAGCCCTCTTCAGATCCACCCCCTTGAACTCACCATTGCTCCTTTTCCCCTGACCACAAAGCCCCTCCCACAGCCTGACATTGTGATGAAGGTGGTGTCTACAATGAGACGACTGTCCTAGATACTGTAACTGCCTTCATATAGCAACCCAACTTAACACGACAAGGTGTGGGGACCAGAAGTTGGCGTAATGGCTGTAATCGCCTGTGGTTCGAGTCCCGGACTCAGTGGCTTAAACTCATGCCAGGCGTGTGTGTGTGCATGCCCAAGATCCTGAGAGGAGAATGGAGGAGAAGGGACTGTGGTGTGGCCATCCCCCCTGGGGAGTGATTTCTCTCTTTTTATCTCCCTGTCTCTCTCTCTCTCTTTCTGGTGAAAGACATGTGTCCTGTAGCAAAAACTTCTCAAAAAAAAAAATAAATAAATCTTGGCCTGGCACCTCCTGTCTGGTGATCTTGGCAAGTCACCTAAGGTTCTGAGGCTCCATTGTCTCGTCTATGAAATGGAGTCGTTGAACCCAGATACCCTGGGTGGACACTAGAGTCTGATGACATGAGATGCCCTCTGAGGGGCAGAATGTTCCTCAGGAGCCATTTGCCCAGTGGTCATGCTCTCAGCACCAGCGTTGAACCTGAAGGAGGCTGGGAAAGACGTGATTCCTGCAGGGCCACTAGGCTTGGGGCTCTTTTTGAGAAAAGAAGCCAGGTCATGTTTCATGATGCCCTGGGAGAAGTTGAGTTGCAAGAAGGAAAACCACTGTTTCCCCCACTGATCTCGCCCCTCATCCCAGCATGTAAATTTCAGGAACCTTTCAGGTTGTCTTTAGGATAGGGATTGGGAATCTTGACTCTGGGCCTAGCCTCCTGGAGTAAGGGAGCAGGTGGCAGCTTGGGACCTGGTCTTCAGTAAGCCAAGGTCTGTGCTGCCTAAGGAGCCAGTGAATCTGAGGGAGAAGGCAGGAGTCTATAGGCCAAAAGCAACCAACCTCAGTGAGATTCGTATTCCAGAAGCTTCTCAGGCCCACACAGGACAATTCTGTGCTGATTCATAAAAGAGAAGAAAAGGAAAAAAGACCAAAACAAAATAAAACAAAACCAAAAAAACTACCCTCAGTTCCAAAGGAGCAAATTTGCAGTGAGTTTTAAGAACCAAAGCCAATCTGAGATGGAGAAGGGGTTTCCCCCAAACTCTCCCCTCTACACACTCAGCAATTGACAAAGATGCTGAGAAAGTGCTGGGAGGTGGGCTGGGAGGGACAGGCAGGGCTGGAGGAGGGGCTGGGAGGGCACTTCGCTTCTCTGGATTTCTCATCAGACTGACATGTCCACAACCCCCTCTTCCCACAGACATCCCTCTTCGTCACCCCGAAGCTGCACAGGCCTCTGTGACATCAACTTCTCCACCTGTAGGGCAGTGCATCACCATATAAAAACAACAGAGATGTTGGGACCAGCAGTTAGCGTAATGGCTATGTCGCTGGACTCCCACGTAGTCGACCGCGGTTTGCATCCCGGACCCGGTGGCTTAAAACTCACGCCAGGTGCGTGTGCGTGCGTGTCCAAGATCCCAAGAGGAAAACGGAGGAGAGGGGATTGTGGCGTGGCCATCCCCCCTGGGGGGTGATTTCTCGCTTTCTGTCTCTCTGTCTCTCTCTGTCTGGCGAGCGCAGGCACCCTATAGCAAAAACCTCTCCAAAAAAAAAGAAAAAAAAAAAAAAAAACAGATGTTTACCGAGGAGGAAAAAAATCCCTGGTCATCTTATCACCCCATCAAATTAACTGTTTGTATTTTGGGGGTTTCCTTCCATCCCAATCTTCATAGTTTAATCATAGCTCAACTATACTTAGGGTACTAGCTTTATTTTATTTATTTTTCTTAACATGGTTTGGGCAAATTTCAGTTTCTTCATCAGTAAAACGGGATCCTCGTAACACCCACGTCATTGAGTAGTATGAGCCTCCAGTGAGATTATGACTGTAAAGTACTAGGCATGCGGCCTGGCACACAGTAGGTGCTCAGTCAATGGCAACCGTGATGATTATTTCTGGAAGCATCTCTATGGTTCTCATTATAAGCTCTGCACTATTCGATTTTTTCATCTTTCTCTGTTTCTATAAGGAAAATTGGAACTACTTATTTTAAAAGAGATTTGGTCACAGTGAAGTGTCTTATATGATTATCCTTTAAAGATTTGCATCGGCAGGTGCACATGTGCCCCATTTTTTCACAACCATTTCCTGTTCACATGTTCATTTTGACCCAAGAGGACTGGGGGGTGGGGTGGGCAGGGTGGTCTCTCTACAGCTATGGACTCTTCTGACCTGAGTAAATGGTGGCGGGCCAGGTGATGTCACCTTTCTTCAAATACAGATGCTATTGGGACTAGCAGTTGGCGTAATGGCTATGTCGCTGGACTCCCATGTAGTCGACTGTGGTTCAAGTCCCGGACCTGGTGACTTAAACTCACGCTGGGCGCATGTGTGTGTGTACCCAAGAACCTGAGAGGAGAATGGAGGAGAAGGGATTGCGGCACGGCCACCCCCACCGAGGGATGATTTCTCACTTTCTGTCTCTCTGTCTCTCTCTGTCTTTCTGACACATGCCCTATAGAAAAACCTCTCCAAAAACAAACAAACAAAAAATACAGATACTATCACTCCAACTCCCCATTCCTGTGACACCGGAATTGCAACCCAAGAGTCCCTGGCACATGCAGCTCAGTTGAGCACTTGCTGTGTGTCCTGGGAGAGGAGAACTTGACTCCTTGGCATGGATAAATCAAAGTGCTAGACCCCTTCTCCATCATACTGCAGAGATGGGGTGCAGAGGGGAGTTTCTAATTGGAGCCTCTCTGCATAGCTGAGTGACTGAGCTGGAGCATGGGCTGCTGGGGGCCCTTTCTGGTTCCAGGTGTGGCTTTGGTGAGCCGCAGTTCTCTGTGAGATGAAGTGAAATGCAAGCTGTGAAAACGACCAGTTGTGGAGTCAAGTTATTCTTGGCTCAGGGGAGGGGACCTGATATTTGGCCCCCAGATTTACCACACGATGTGGTCCTTGTACCCGTCACTCTGTAAGTCAGCAGCCCTCGGAGGGACAGGAGCAGCTTGGTCTCAGGTTTTGTCAACCCAGTGTAGTGACTGGTCCTCGTGTGCCCAGAGCCATGAGGGCCAACAACAAGGATAGCAACGTGGCCTACTCTCAACATCCCATCCCCAGACGCTGCCTACGATCACGAGACTAATGGCTATGGCTGCCACTTGCCAAATGCACCCAAGGCATAAACTCAGGGAACCCTCTGGATAGTTCCATTTCCCAGGTGAGAAAACAAAGGGGCTGAAGGGTAAATACTCTCCCTAGAGTCACTCGGCTAGCAAGTGGTGGGGCAATGATTCAGAGTCTGTCTGACTTCTGACCCCCCACCTTTCCGGGGGGTGATTGTAAAACTCTCCTGATTCTAGTTCATATAATTTCTCAAGGCCCATACTTAGATGGACATAGACAGTTCAGATCTTGAAGTAAGAGCTTCCTTTTCTACAATTCTGAATAGCGTTTCACGGCCCTTCAATTGCTGACATGTGACAATCGCTGACATTTGCCACCCTGAGATTGTATCTATAGAAAGTAGCCACATCATCAGTACACAAAGACCCGGCTGTGTGAGTTTGCAGTCGTTCTGCATTACTAGGACTGCCCATTCTGTCCTGAGAGTCTAAGAATTGTTTTATTGTCTTTGTGTCAAATTTCAGTGTCATTTTCTTCCTCTTCATCACCTTTCACCCTTTGTCTCTTCTCTGTCACCTTCCTCTTCCTCTACCTCTTCTTCTTCTATAAAATATCAAGATGTTAGAAAATACTTAGGGGCACCTCCACAGCCTCAGGGTTAAGGGAGCCAGATCCCACATGGTCAACCACCATTCAAATCCCGGCACTAGGAGGTTCAAAAACATACCTGGCATTGCCCCAAATCCCAACAGGATTGAGAAATGGAGAAGAAGGGATTGCAGAGTGATCATGCCCCAGTGGGATGTTCTTTCTCCCTCTCCCTCTTCCTCTCCCTCTGTCTCTCTGTCTTTCTGGCAAGAGCATGCATCCTCTGGCAATTCAAAGAAAAGAGAACACTGGACCAGCAGGTGGCATGAAGGTTAAGGCAGCTGATTCCACTGACTTCTCAGTTCGAGTCCTAGGCCTGAGGCCATGAGCAAAGCTCCAGGCGCATGTGTGTGCCCAACATGTCAAGAGCAGAGTGGTGGAGAAAGGATTGTGATGTGGCCAACGCCTCTAGAGGGTGATTTCTCACCCCACCCCCCCCCCCGTCTCTCCCTGGCAAGCACACACACCCTATAGCAAATCAAACAAACAAAACACATACACACAAAAGAGAAAACTTAGGACCTCTGCTCATTTCTCTTTGTACATTAAGGCGATGGATATTTGCCAAAATCTAGTACCACAGTAGTCTAAAATATATCATTGTTAGGATTTATTTAACAATATAATTATAGGTTTCGCAACTGTCATAGAAGGAAACCTACATAGAAGCTACAGGATTAAAAGCTCCAGAGCGTACCTTGTCCCATGATACCAATCAAGAGTCCAGATACAGCTCAGAAAACACAGGTGTGGGACCAGCAGTTAACTTAATGGCTATGTCACTGAACTCCCATGTAGTCGACCGTGGTTCGAGTCCCAGACCCAGTGGCTTAAACTCACACCGGGCGCGTATGCGTGCATGCCCAAGATCCCAAGAGGAGAATGGAGGAGAAGGGACTGTGGTGTGGCCATCCCCCCTGAGGGGTAATTTCTCACTTTCTGTCTCTCTGTCTCTCTCTGTCTTTCTGGCAAGCGCACGTACCCTGTAGCAAAAACCTCTCCAAGAAAAAACAAATTTAAAAAAAAAAAAAAAGAAAGAAAACACAGGTGTTACTTGGATTATCTAAAGCTGGTAAGTCCCAGGTGTATAGAACCACTGGCCATGGGAGGCCTTCTGATTTTGCAAAGCCATGGGAAACAACCCAACAACAGTCTGGATCTTTCTGCCACTGAGAAGATACTGCAGAGCATGGACAAATTACATCCCCAGAGTCCACGTGCCTAACCAATCCACCATATTGCATTTTTCACCTTCAACACACGGTTAAACACTTAGACAAGGAATCATGTTGCATAGACTTTACATTCTAAGCGAGTTCCAAGAAGTTGGAGAGAAAAATTTTCATAGACTCAAAGTTTTAAGGATCTGTAAAAACTTCCTTACAGCAAATTAAACATCCTTAGCCTATAGATAAGGCAACTGAGGTTGAACCAGTGACATCTTCAAGGCCACACAGCTAGTTAGCGACAGAGCCAGGACCAGGAACCTGGTGACCAGTTCTCAGGTCTGGTTCTCCCTATCACACCTCACCGTGCCTCTCTCTACGCTGAAGCTGGTGTGGTGAGGGGAGGCTTCCCGGAGGAAAAGGAACATGATCTGGGCCTCCGGGGATGGGTGGGGTGTGGGCCAGCTCAGAAGATGGGCCAGGCTCCCTAACAGCAGTTAAGGCTCCTTTGTGATTTTTTCCAAGTGGCCTGCTGCTCATTTCAGGGTTCCTCCTGTGGGGCTAGTGTAAATGTCCTCCCCAGAGAGCTGAGTCCTTATTTTTATGGTATTTGCAAAAAGCACCTGGCACTGAACAGACACTTAGCTTATATTTCTTTTCGTCTAGAGATGACATTTTCGAGTGCATGTGCTGGGCCACGATGGCCTGCCTCTGAGCACTCTCCAACCCCTTCCACAGGAATGAGGCCCAGCAGCCAAGTTTGGAAGACAGCTCCTGACCTCCATGAGTGATAGGAGTACAGGGTGAACTCCTGACTCAACCTGGACTCATTAGTATCTCTCTCCCAATTTGGAATTTATTTACTTATCATTGCCAAGAGGGTGTACACTTGATAGAGGAAGGGAGATAGAGAAAGCACCCCGCAACAGGGCATGGTCACACCACAATCCTTTCTCCATTTTCTCACCTCATTAGGATTTTGGAAACACACACACATATACCTGGTGTAGTTTTCAAGCTACAGGGGTGGGATTCGAACTTCATTTGGCCATGTGGGATCTAGCCACCTTAACCAGCAGGCCATGGAGCCAGCTCCCAATTTGGAATTTTGACTCGGAGGGGCTCCTCAAGCTCCTCTAATGGTTTGAACTGAGGTGATGTGAGCTCAAGGAACCGGGAGTATCCACCTTTGGAGACATGGAGAAGGCCAGGGTGCAGAGAAAAGAGGGAGAAGCAGCAGATGAAGAGGGAGGGCAGGGATGAGAAATGCTGAGAAGCCAACTGCCCCGGGCCTGCAGGGCCCCTGCCTGAAGGAGGCCTTCACCTCTTCAGAAGCCCTCTCCTCCAGTTACAGGAGAAGGACAGCCTGTTGCCTGGAACTCTTACCGTACTCTGATGTTATCGAGTTTCTGCAGAAGGAGCTCTCTCAACCCGGGCTCTGACAGAGCCACCAGGGGAAGTCCTTAGTTATGCTTTGTACCAGAGCAACCACAATCCAGAAGGGGGCACGCCGTTGAAGGGGAACTTGCTGCTTTTTCTCAAAAGGAGATGCTTGGCCTGGTGGTCACACTTTGATTTAAGCTCCAGAAGGAATGGGATTCTGGAGATGTTCGTTCAGCTTCAGGGTACCATGAATGGGAGGTAGAGACCCCAGTGGTCGCTTCATCCCTAGGCAGTGAGACCCCAGTGGTCACTTCACAGGCGAGCATTATGCTCGGTACAGGGCATCAGAGAAGAGAGAGACATCCCTTGCTCAGTTTGGGAGTGAGATCGATGTGTGGACAGAATCTCATGGCAATGGCTGTGATAAAGGAGTGCACAAGAGCTGATGGTCCCTGAGAGCTACCGGCCTGGGGTGTCACAGGACACTTTCCAGTAGGGGTGACAACTGATCAGAGGCCTGGAGATGAGTAAGAACTGACTGGGAGAGAGAGGGTAGGGGACAGTCTAGAAGAAACAGCAAGAACAGGAGAACTGAGATGACAAAGAGAACGATGGGTGCCAAGTGGAAGCCAGATCAGCTAGCGTGTGAGGTGAGCAGCTTGCGTGTGAGGTCTCCAGCTTCTGGCTTGAAAGCTTGCCAGGAGGAGAGGGGCCACATTAGAGAGCTATGGCTTTGTCCTGCAGAGCTGTGATCTCTAACTCTCTTTTATTATATACCCCACCCATGAAATGTTCTTAAGCATGCAAAAAAAAATTGTATATGTATGTTTATAATATAAATACAAAAACTATGGATGAGGGGGTCCTCAGAAAGTTCATAGAAAATGTGTACTATGAAAAAACTATGCATGGATTTCAAAGTGTTTTGTTTTGTAGGTTTTTGCCATAGGGTGTGTGCACTCATTGGAGATGGAGTGAAGGGCCATGAGAGGGAAACCGAGAAATACCCCCCAGGGGGTTGGCCATGCCACATTCCCTTCTCCTGGAATTTTTAGGCATGCATGCACACATGCCTGGCATGATTTTTCAAGCTGCTGAGTCTAGGATTTGAACCACAGTCAGCCATGTGGGAGTCCAGTGCCTTAACAACCATGTCAATTGCTGGTGTTGGATTTAAGGGTTTTTGCATCAAAATAAGCTTGGACTTCTATTTCGTTTTCCCACAGACTTTGAAGTCCCCTCATATAAATGTTTACCAAGCAGTACATGTATATTTATAAGATAAATATATGTTCTTATACTAGTAGGTTATCTATGAATGTAGCTTAATTTCCTTCTTACCCTTTTTCTGGGGAATAAAAATAGATATACATAGAAATTCTAAAATATGGGACCAGCAGATGGCGTAATGGTTATGTTTGCTGGATTCCCACGTAGTTGACCAGGGTTGGAGTCCCAGACTCAGCAGCTTAAAACTCACGACAGCCCATGTGTGTACATGCTCAAAATCTCAAGAGGAGAACGGAGGAGAAGGAGTTGTGGCATGGCCATCCCTATGTGGGGGGTGGGGGTGATTTCTAATGTTCTATCTCTCTGTCTCTGTCTCTCTGGTGAGTACATGCACCCTACAGCAAAAATCTCTCTTAAAACAAAAAAAGAAAAAAATTATAAAATATTCTCTACACACAAACACACACACACACACACACACACACACACACACACACACCAGTGCATATTTGAGAACTGCTCTACAGATGAGAGCAGGAGCCCCTGGAGAGTTTGGGGCACCATCTCCTCCTCAGAGTCAGCCAGGTGTATAACTGTGGCTCGAGTTGTTGCAGCCACCCCTGGTGGCCTCTGGGTGATTCAAACCAAGAAACCTCAGTATCAGTAGGTGTCATTGCTCTGTTGTCTTAGCCTAGACATACCTAGCCTCATACCTCATACCTGGTGATTCCCAGTCTGAATTTTTAATGTGCATACCACCATGACAGCGAGCTTTTTAAATAGTTGGCTGGAACCTGGACTTTACTGTTTGAGGGCTGTCAATAGAAAATGTAGAATTCAGCGAGGCTGCTATCTTCCTGTCAGCCTTTTTGAGGGTGTGTGTGTTGAGGGGGGACTGAACTTGCCGTCTGGTTAATCTGTCCTGTGTGCTGAACACAGCAGGTCATGGTCAAGCTTTGTCTGGGACCAGGACAGGGTGGCCAGTGAGAGGTTTGAGATCTCATGCTGTCCAGGGGAACTGGACTCTCCAGCCAGGTGCTGAGGCTTGGGCTTGCAATTTCATCTAGGTTGTTAGAGACTTGGGTCCAATATTGTTTTCATTGCCTCTGGCCTAGAGCAAGGATGATTTGAAGCCCTGAGGCCTTATCTTGTCCAGGCCTGAGCTCCTCACGGAGGAAATGCCTGATGAGGCCTCCGGATGGCATTTCCCCGAGCCTTTTCAGAGGAATCCAGAAATAGCTGTGACAACTGAACACCAGCAACAGCCACACCAACCCCGCTGACATTTATGGAGGCACAGTGCTAAGCTCCTTAGAGTCGGTGGCTCGTTTTACTCTTCCAGCAAACCTGTATGTGGCTGCTCTTGCTATTTCCACTCTACACGGGGGAGCTGAGCCACAGACAGGCTCACTGAGAGTCACACAGTTATGGTAGAGCTAGGACAGTCAGGAGGCCCAACCCCAGGAGTCAGTAGCTCTTCCTTGTGGGGAGTTTGGAGGACTGGGCCTAGAAACATCTATTTCTTGGGACCAGCTATTGGTGTAATGGCTATGTTGCTGGACTCCCATGTAGTCAACCGCAGTTCGAGTCCCGGACCCAGTGGCTTGAACTCATGATGGGCGTGTGTGAGTGCCCAAGATCCCAAGAGGAGAATGGAGGAGAAGGGATTGCGGCATGGCCATCGCCCCCTGTGGGATGATTTCTCACTTTCTGTCTCTCTGTCTCTTTCTGTCTCTCTCTTTCTGGCGAGCACACGTGCCCTATGACCAAAACCTCTCAAAAAAAAAAAGAAAAAGAAAGAAAGAAAGAAAGAAAAGAAACATCTATTTCTGTGTCTTTAAAAATTGTTATTCTTGGGACCAGCAGTTAGCGTAATGGCTATGTTGCTGGACTCCCACTTAGTCGACCGCGGTTCACATCCTGGACCCAGTGGCTTAAAACTCACGCCAGGCATGTGTGCGTGCGTGCCCAAGATCCCGAGAGGAGAATGGAGGAGAAGGGATTGCGGCGTGACCATCCCCCCTGGGGGGTGATTTCTCGCTTTCTGTCTCTATGTCTCTCTCTGTCTGTCTGGCGAGCGCACATGCCCTGTAGCAAAAACCTCTAAAAAAAAAAAAAAAAAAAAAGTTGTTATTCTTGGGACCAGCAGTTAGCGTAATGGCTATGTCGCTGGACTCCCACGTAGTCGACCGCGGTTCGTGTCCCGGACCTGGTGGCTTAAAACTCACACCAGGCACGTGTGCGTGTGTGCCCAAGATCCTGAGAGGAGAATGGAGGAGAAGGGATTGTGGCGTGGCCATGCCCCCTAGGTAGTGATTTCTCGCTTTCTTTCTCTCGGTCTCTCTCTGTCTGGCGAGCGCACGCGCCCTATAGCAAAAGCCTCTCAAAAAAAAAAAAAAAAGTTGTTATTCTTTTAGGTGCTGCTAATCAATCAGGCCAGGACTAAGCCACTAGAACTCACAAAAAGGTAGCCTTATGATAGTCACTCAAAGTTGTAGGGCAAGGGTAAATAAATTGCTAGGCTAAATTTGTTTCTAATTTTAAAAATGAATAAAAATTTAAAACTATAGTGTGCTTTCTAAGCCTGATCAGTTTATGCTTTCCTGGTAGTACTTTTTGATAAAGAGTAAGACAAGAGGGACCCAATAAATCTGTGTATTTTAACTGTTGGAAGGAAATAAAAGGAGAAGCTTTTCCATGTGGTTTCTTTTTTTTTTTTTTTCTCTTAAGAATTATTTATTTGATCTTATTAATTATTATTAATTTGTTGTAGGGCATGTGCACGTACCAGAGAGAAACAGAAAGAAAGAAGGAAAGTGAGAAAGCAAGTTGCCAGGTCCGGGACTTGGACCACAGTCATGAGGGACTCCATCACCCTAACCACCATGCCACCTACTGACCCTCCATGTGGTTTCTAAGGTGAAGACTTGTTGGCTTTGCCATTGTTCTTAACTACAATAAAAATGGGTCATGTATGAGGTTCATGAATATTATGAAAAAAAGAATTCATGAATTTCAAAAACTTTTAAGCATCAGGTCTGTCTTGTCTTACTCTTTATCAAAAAGCACTGGATCCCACATGGATGACTGTATGGTTAGAATCCCATACTCAGTAGCTTGAAAAACACATCAGGTACATATGTGTGCGTGCCCCAAATCCTGATGAGATGGAGAAATGGAGAAGGGATTGTAGCCTGACCACATTTCATTCGGGAGTGTGATCTGCCTCTTTCTCTCTTTCTCTCTGTCTCTCTGTGGCAAGTGAACTCTGACGAAAATAAATAAATAAGGGACCAGCAGATGGTGTAATGGTTACATCGCTGGACTTCCACATAGTCGACTGTGTTTTGAATCCTGGACTTGGCAGCTTAAAACACTTTGGGTTGTGCATGCATGCCCAAAATCCCAAGAAGAGAAGGGAGGAAAAGGGATTGTGGCATAGCCATCACCCCTAGGGGGTTATTTCTTGCTTTCTGTCTCTTTGTGTCTCTGGTGAGTGCACATGCCCTATAGCAAAAAATCTCTCTAAAATAAATAATAAATAAAAATAATATCTCACAGTCTGTTTTCTAGGGAACTTATAATAAATATCTTCCTGATATCTCCTATTTCAATTTCTGTCTTTCAGGACTAAAGCAAAATGGTAGCCTCATGGTGTTCACTCAAAACTGTAGGGCAAGTACATGCAAAGGTAAATAAATAAATAGGTTAAAATTTGTCTTTAATTTTAAAAATTTAATTAAAAATTTAAACTGAACAATTTTTAATTTTTTTAATCTATTCATTCATTTATTTTAATTTGACCAGAGAGAGAGAGAGAAAGAAAATGAGAAACCAAGCCACCAGGTCTGGGACTCAAACCATGGTTGACCATGTGGGAGTGTCCAGCACCTTAACCACCACACCACCTGTTGGTCCCAAAACTGAACAATTTTAATGTTCAACTGAACAATTTTAATTAACAGAGTAGAGAAAAATGAATGGAATTAAAAGATGATTCTCTTTAAAAAAATCCATTGTATCTATAAATTGACCAATCTATAAAGAAAGTAGATTAGTGTTTGCTTAGGGCTTGGAGAATGAGTAGATGGGAAATTTGGATGGTGGGGGTGATGTCTAAGGGATGCAGGGTTTCTTTTGCAATAATGAAAGTGCTCTAAAATTGATTTGGGGGATAGATGCACAACTCTGAATTACTCAAAGCCATTGATTGTGCAATTTAAATAGGTGAATTATATGTGAATTATATTTCAATAAACCTGTTAAAAAATGAAGAAGAAATTAAGGCATTCCCAGATAGAAGCTGAGAGAGTTCATCACTAACGAATCTGCCCTACAAGTAAACATATAGAGGCCCAGTTGCAGTGTCCTGTTAGGACATTGTGCTCTGTAGCCTGGACCACAGGGGAGGCCCAGGTTCGATTTCTGATCCAATCTGAAAAACCAACTGTGGTGGCATGTGCTTGTAACTCCAGCGATCGGAGAGGGAGAGGCAGAGGCAGGAGGGTCATGAGATGGAGGCCGGCCAGGCAACAGAGTGAAGCCCTGTCTAAAAAAGCACTGGGCATGGTGGTGTGAAGCTGAGGCAGGAGGACTGTGACAAAGTGAGACTTTGTGTTAAAAAACAAACAACTGTAGAGTCCTGGACCCGGTGATCGTTCAGTGGTAACGCACTTGGACCCACACGGGAAATACCCTAGATTTGGATCCTAGAACTTTACTGAGCACACTGGGAATTCACATGCATGACCATGATCTGGGCCAGCTGAGACTAGGGGTAAATCGTAGCACAAAGATCCTATTGGGGTGCCTGTCCCTTTCCCCACTGTGTGTGTGTGTGTGTGTGTGTGTGTGTGTGTGTTTCATGGAAGAAACAAACTTAGAACTACAAAGAGAGTCCTTCAGGGTGAAATGAAAGGACACTAGACAGCAAATTGATTTCATAAGAAAGAAATGCCAGAAAAGGTAACTATTTATGTAAATACAAAAGACAACATAAATGTACATTTTGTTTGTAATACTTTTTCTCTACAGTCTGATTTGAAAGATAATTGCATAAAGCAATAACTATACCTCTATATTGATAAGTATATAATACATAAGGTAGTAATTTTATGGCAATATTAGCACAAAGGATTAGAGAAAATGGAGTTAAACAAGAACAAAGTTTTGTATATTATTAAATTTAATAGTATACAAACTTAGTTTGTATTAATCTGAACTTGATTGTTTATTAATTGTAATCTCCAGGGTAACCAGTATTTTAAAAATCTCAAAAGATATGGTAAGACATGACAAGGAAATTAAAATATCTATTTAAGGGGCCGGCAAGGAGTGTGGTGGTTAAAGGTACTGGTCTCCCACATGGCTGACTATGGTTCAAGTCCGGAATTGGTGGCTTGCTTTCTCACTTTCTCTCTCTCTCTCTCACTCTCTTTCTGGTCAGACTAAAAAATGATGATGATAAATAAATAAATAATTTTTAAAAAGAAAGAAAATATCTATTTAAAACAAAATCAGGCAGTAATGGAGGAATAGAGACACGTAAAAGACATAGGATATGTAGAAAATAAGTAACAAGTGATAGATATGAATACTACCTTATTAGTAATTATATTAAATGGCATTTAAATTTTCCAATTAAAACTTTATGCTGACTAGTAGCTCTGTGACACAGTGGTAATGCGCTGCTCAAAAAAAGCCAGGTTGTCCACCCCCCCCAAAAAAAATAAAACCAGATCTCACATGGCAACCATAGTTGAAAATGCTGGTCAGCCTGGAATATGCCAGGCACACCCACAGGTGCCCAAGATCTAATGGGCTGCAGGAAGGGAATTGTGGAGTGAACAGACCCTGTGGAAGGTGTTCTTCTTTATCTTTTGTGAGTGCACATGCACTCTATCATGAATAAAGAAAAAAATTGTTTTAAAAGAGAAATGTACTTTAAATTTAAAGACATAAATAGGTTGAATATAAGCGGGTAAAAAAACATGATTCAAACAGTGGCCGAAACAAGCTATGGTATGCAATATCAAACAAAATAGACAGATATAATGGCAAAATAAAAGAAATTTCACAATAATAAAAGAGCCAATCCCTCCATCAAGTAGACATAACAATGGTAAATTTATATGAACCTAATAATAGAGTCTCTAAAATACATGAAACAAAGACCAACAGAATTAGAGAAATAGACAATTCAATAATATAGTTAGAGACTCCAATACCCCATGTTTATTAATAGATTAAACAACTAGACAGATTAACAAGGACATAGAAAACTTGAATAATACTCTAAATCACATAAACCAGACACTGAAAGAATAATCCACCCAACAATAGCAGAACACACATTTTCTCAAGTGCATCATGAAACACTTTCCAAAATAACCGTATGATATGCCATAAAACAAATCTCAATAAATTTACAAGGGTTGAAATCATACAAAGTCTGTTCTCCAGCAAAAGAATTAAATTGGAACTCAAAACAGGAAAAAAAATATGAAAAATTCACAAATGTGGATATTAAAAAAAGAAACACTCCCAAGTAACCAATAGGTCAAAGAAGGAATTACAAGAATTGGAAATACTTTGAGGTAAATGAGAACAAAAGACTCAACATACCAAAACTGAGGTGAAGCTAAAGCAGGGTTTAGAGGAAAATTTATACCTCTACATGACTATGTTAAGAAAGAAGACTGGAACCAGCAGGTGGCATAATGGTTACATCACTGAACTCCTAGATACTTGACCACGATTTGAGTCCTGGACCTGGTGGTTTAAAACCTTACACCAGGCACGTGGGGGGTGCATGCCCAAAATCCCAAGAGAGAATGGAAGAGAAGGGATTATGGTGTGGCCCTTCCCCCTGGCAGGTGATTTCTCACTTTCTATCTCTCTGGTGAGCACATGTGCCCTATAGCAAAAATCAAAAAAAAAAAAAAAAAAAAAAAAAAAAAGAAGAAGAAGAAGAAAGATCTCAGATCAATAATCTAAAATTTCACCTTAGAAAACTGAAAAGAGGTCCAACTAAATCAATAGAAGTGAATAATAAAGATTAGAGCAAAAAGCAAATGAAATAGAAAAACATAGAAAAAAGAATCAATAAAACCAAAAGTTGGTTCTTTGAAAAGATCAGGCCAGCTGGTGGTATGGTGGCTAAGGCATCTGGATCCCATGTGGCTGACTGTGCGGTTTGAGTCCCAGATACAGGAGCCTGGGCTTGAAAAACACACTGGGCACATGTACATGCATGCCCAAAATGCCCAGGGGAGAAAAGGAAAAGAAAGAATTGTGGCTAGACCATCCCCAATGGAAGTACTTTCTCACTTTCTCTCTCCCCCTGTCTCTCTCCAGTGAATGAATGAATGTACCCTCCAACAGAAGATGAAGAAGAAGGAGGAGGAAAAGAAGAAGGAAAAGAACAACATGGTTGAGAACCTTCTTGCTAGTCTGACCAAGAAAAAAAAGAGAAAGAGAGAACTCAGATTACTATAATCAGGAATGAATAAGTAAAAGTTACTATTGATCTTATAGAAACAAAGAATTATATGAGAATACTTTGCTTGTGTGTAAATAAATCAAAAACCCTGTTACAGATGTGATGAACAGATTCATAGAAAGACACACTAGCAGCACTAAATCAAGATGAAATATAAAACCTGAAACAAAGAGACCAAATTAGTCATTAAAAACATGTTACAAGGGGGGCCAGCAGGTGGTGTGGTGGTTAAGGAGCTGAACATGCCCACATGGTCGACTATGGTTCGAGTCCTGGACTTGGTGGCTTGATTTCTCAATTTCTCTCTCTCTCTCTCTCCGTGTCTCTCTGGTCAAGTTAAAATAAATGAATGAATAAATAAAATTAAATAATTATAAAAAAAAAACATGTTACAACGAAAAGCCTAGGACTAATGGCTTCATTGGTAAATTCTACTTAAAAAAGAATTAACACCAATCCCTCTCAAACTCTTCCAAAAATTAGAAGAGGAGGGACACCTTCCAACTTATCATATAATCCTAATATTACTCTCATACCAAAGCTAGACAAAGACACAAAAAAAGAAAACTACAGATTGATATCTCTTATGAATACAGATGTAAAAGTTACCAACAAAGTACCAATAAGTTGAATTCAATAAAATATAAAAGGAATTGTACACCATGGTCAATTTCTTGATTTTGTTTCTGGAATAAATGAAATTGAATTAACATAATGCACTAAAAAACAAAACCACATGGTTATCACAATTTATGGATTTGAAAATTCAACAACTTTTCATGGTAAAAAACACATAACAAAATAAGAGTGAAAGGGAATTTCTCCAATATAATAAAGAGCATCTATGAAAACGCACAGCTAACATCATGCTCACTAGTGAAAGTCTGAAGGAAGTTTTTCCACTAAGATCAGGAACAAGGACAGTCATTTACTATACTTTGAGTCAACATTGTATTAGAAGTTTAAGCCAAGGAAATCAGGCAAGATAAAGAAATAAAAGGCAACCAGATGGAAAAAAGAAAACTATCTCTATTTACAGATGAGATAACCTTATATGCAAAAAATCTTAAGGAATTCACTCTCCAATATATATGTGTTTATACAGGCACACACACACACACACACACACGACCCTTGAACCAAATAAGAGTTGAGGTACCATCCCTCCTTACAGCCAAACATCTGTATATAACTTTTGACTGTCCAGAAACTTAACTTCTAATAGTTTATTGCTGAAATGGCAGGTAATCACAGCCACAGACCTCAGTCTATAGTACATATCAAGCAATTAAACCTTTCCTTAGATGTCATTACTTTCCTGTGCTTCTTGGGAGCATTTCCTGGATCATTAGTGGTACTTTGTATGGGTCCCCTGGAAGGTTCACAGTATTGTACTAAACATGATGAAAAATACACGAGAACCACGAGAGGCCACTTTTTACTGTAATACACAATTTACCAGAAAAACAAACTGCTCACATGGAGATGGGTAGTGTCACACAGCATTTTAAGTAGATACTTGCGATGCTTGAGCTGACTGCAATAGTAACAGGAGGTGGTTATAAAATTATTACAACAGTACGGTATGTACTAAAGCTAATTGTATGCAGTTATGATTGAACAATGCATATTTATGTTTGTTCACATTCCTTTAAGCTGCAAACTATTTCCAAATTTTTGCAAATCTCCAAAACAATTTCAAATATATTTATTGAAAGAAATAATCTGTGTATAAGTCGATCCATGCAGTTGAAACTTTAATTGTTCTAAAGTCAATTGTATATGTTCGTATATGCTGTTGAATCCAATATGTGTATATTAGAACTAATAAACAAGTGCAGCAATCCAAAAATAAAATTGGGGGAAGAATTCTATTTATGATAAAAATAACTTCTATCAAAAAGACTAAAATATTTAGGACTAAGTTTAACCTCCCAAAAGTGCAAGCCTTATATATCAAAAACTATAAAATATCATCTAAAGTAATTTAAAAAGACCCAAAGAAGTGAAAATATATTCCATGTTCATGGACTGGAAGACTTAATATTGTTAAGAGGGCAATGCTTCCCAAATTAATCACAAATTTAATGTAGTCATATTATTTTCCAACCTATTTTTTTTGGCAGAAACTGGTAAGCTGATTCTATAATTAATATGGTAGTGTAAGGGTTCCAGAGTAGCCTAAACATTCTTGAAGAATAAAGTTGGAAGACTCACATATCTCAATTTCAAGAATTACTGTCTGGTAATAATTCTTGAATTACGCAGTGTAGAACTGCCATAAGAATATACATATATGTTAATGTAAGATATTTTGGAGTCCGGAAATAAACCTTCATTTATGTTCCATTGATTTTTGACAAATGTGTCAAGACCATTCATGTAGAATTAATCTTCTCAACAAATAGTGCTAGGACAACCAGATAGCCACATGCAAAAGAACAAAACAAAACCATACAAAACCTCACACCATACAAAAATTAACTCAAGTTAGGTCAAAGGCTTAAACGTAAGACCTAAAACTTCAAAACTGTGAGAAAAATGTAGACATAAGTCTTTGTTACCTTGGGTTAGGCAGCAGTTCATTAAATATGACACCGAAAGCACAAGCAACAAAAGAACAAAAATAGATATCTTGAACTTCATCAGAATGAACAACTTTTGTGTTTCAAAGGCCACTGTCAAGAAAGTGAAAGACAACCACAGAAAATATTTGCAAATTATGTATCTAATAAAGATGTAGTATCTCACGTATGTAAAGAACTGTCACAACTCCAAATTTTAAAAAATAAAATAAAAAGTACACTTTGGGCCACCAGGCGGTATGGAGGTTAAGACAGCTGGATCTTATATGGACAACTGTATAGTTCAACTCCCAGATCTGGTGAGTTGACATGCATACCAGGTGCATGTGGGTGCGTGCCTAAAACCCCAAGAGGAGAATAGAGGAGAAGAGATGGTGGCATGGCCACCCCCAAGGGGGTGACTTCTCACTTTCCTTCTTTCTCCGTGTATTTCTCTCCAACAGGAACACACAGCCTATAGCAAAAAAAAAAAAAAAAAAAGAGAGAGAGAGAGAAAGAGTAAAAAAGTACATTTTAAAATGGCCAAAGAGTTTGAATAGTTTTCCAAAAAAGATTAAATAATGGACAATAGACATATGAAAAGATGCTCAGTACTAATAGCCATTAGGCAAATGCAAATCTAAACCACAATGAGATACCACTTTACAAAATGACTGAAACTAAAAAGACCAATAACAAGCGCTGGTGAGAATGTGGAGAGATTGAAATCCCTATGCATTGCTGGTGGGAGTGTCACATGGAGCAGCTGCTATGGGAAACAGTCTGGTAGTTAAATATAGAGTGACATATGACCCAGCAATCTCTATATATACCCAAAAGAATTAAAAACATACATTCACACAAAACTTATACACAAACATTTGTAGCTGCATTATTTATAAAAGCCAAAACATGGAGACAACCCAAATGTCCCACAACTGGTGAATGGACAAAATGCAGTGCATCTGTACAACGGAATATTATTGGACCATAAAGAGGAATGAAGTACTAATACATGCTACGACTATGGATGAGTCTTGAAAACATTCGATTAAGTCAAAGAAGCCAATTACAAAAGGCCATGTATTGTATGATACCTTTTACATGAAATGTCCACAATAGGCATATCTATAGAGATAAAAATGTCTATTATGCTTTTTTAGGGGCTGGGAGGAAGAAGATGGGAGTGATTGTTAACAGAAATGGAGTTTCTTTTAGAGGTGATAAAAAATATTCTGAGAGCCAGCTACAGTGGCGCAGCACCACTCCGTGGTTGCTGGATCCATATGGAAGATCAGGGTTCAGTTCCTAGGCTGATCTTTCCATGCCGGCCATACATGCACATACCTGTGTCCCTAGCTGTCTGGGAAGCTTGGGAGAGGAGCTTGGTGTGAAATGCTGCTCAAGGTCTTTCTCTTTCTCTCTCTCTTTCACGGAAGAAATAAGCAGGTAACTTAATTAATTAATTAATTTTAGGTTTTTTGCTGTAGAGCATGTGCATTTGCCAGAAAGAGAGAAAGGAGGAAAGTGAGAAATCACCACCACCCCCAGGGAGAATGGCTATGCTACAATCTCTTCTTCACTCTCCTCTTTGGAATTTTAGGTACACACGCACATGTGCCTGGAGTGTTTTTCAAGCCACCCGGTCCAGGTCTCAAACCATGTAGTGGGCCATGTGAGATTCAGCACCTTAACCACCATACCACGTGCTTGCTCCAGTAACCTTTTTAAAAACTCTGGAATTAGGTAGTTATGGTCACGGAACTATGAGAATATACCAAAAACCACTGAATTGTGCATTTAAAAAGGGTAATTTCATGGTTTAAAAATTATATTTCAAATTCAAAATACATTAAAACATATGAGCAAGTAGAGTGTATCCCAAGAATGCAAGGTTAACATTTAAAAAATCAATTAATGTAACTTATCAAAATAACGAAAAAGAGAGAAACTATAGACTTATGTTGATAAATTCAGAAAAGTCTCGTCAAATGACAAAATTCAACACACTGTCAAGATGAAGGCTCTAAACAAACTAGAAATAAAAAAGAATTTCCTCAACCCAATAAAAGGGCATCTACCAAAAAAAAACCAAAAATCTATAGTGGGGACCAGCAGGTTGCGTGGTAGTTAAGGCACTGGACACTCCCACGTGGCTGACCATGATTCGAATCCTGGACCTGGTGGCTTGCTTTCTCACTTTCCCTCTTTCTCTCAGTATCTCAATATGTTCAAATTTTAAAAAATGAATGAATAAATAAAATTTAATTTAATTAAAAAAAAAACCCTATAGCTTGCATTATATTTCATGATAAAAGACAATGTTTATCTCTTAAGATCAGGATTAAAGCAAGGAGATCTATTCTCAAAACCTTAATTCAACATTAAACTGTGCAAAAAGGTAAAAGCAATAAAGCAAAAAAGATTTTTTTTAGAGAGAGATTTTTGCTATGGGGTATGTGCCCTTGCCAGAAAGACAGAGAGAGAGACAGAAAGGTAGAAATCACCCCCCCCCCCCCGGGGAGATGATCACACCTCAATCTCTTCTCCATTCTCCTCTCGATATTTTGGGCAAACATGTGCACGCGCATACACATACACACAAGACCAGTATGAGTTTTAAGCTACCACGTCCAAGACTCAAACCGCGGCTGACTGCGTGGGAGTCCAGAGACATGATCATTATGCCATTTGCTGTTCCCAAAGCAAAAAAGATGAAAAAGGCAGATAGGTCAGAAAGGAAAAGTAAAACTGTCTTTATTCACTGACAACATAATCATTCTAAGAAAATCCCAAGGAATATATACAAGAACTACTAGAACAAATGAATATAGATTTCAGGTATTCCCATCTAGGTACTCCCTGAGACCAGTAAACGCATACACTCTCACCCCAGACTTGGCATGAATATTCATAGTCACTTTATTCATATTAGTCAAAACCTAGAAACAACTCAACTGTTTAACAAGTGAATAGATTTAAAAAAAAAAAAAAAAAAAAAAAAAAAAAAGACCTGTGGAAGAGGCAGCTTTGGGCCTTTGCCCTGTGGAGGCAGGAAGGGGTGGAGATGCAGGCATGGGGAAGGTAAGAGATGCTATCCCTGACCTGGAGCCCTCCAGGAACGAAACAGAGAACACCTGGCCAGGAGGCGTGGAGACTAGAGTTGCTTAACAAGGGAGGGGTGAGGCCTGGGAAGCAGTACAGGGCAAGACCTTGTAAGAGAAAGGATAGGCGGGCACAGTCGCCATGAGAAAAGTGGCTTCGGGGGAAAATCGCGTAAAGAGGATTTTTAGAGAAAATATATGTGATGTGATTCCCACTTCTCAACGTTTCTCCTGGATGAGACATTGTGCAGGGATATGCCTAATCTTCTTTTTAAGCAATATTTTTGCTGAAAGGTGTGTGCACTCTCCCGAGACAGAGAGACAGAGAGAGAGAGAAAGTGAGAAAGCACCACCACCACCACTCCCAGGGGAGATGGCCATGCCACAATTCCTTCTCCTTCATTCTCCTCTCGGGATTGTGGGCATGTACACACATGTGCCTGGTGTGAGTTTCAAGCTTCTAGGTCCAGGATTCAATCTGTGGTCTGCCATGTGGGACTTCAGCACCTCAACCATTATGCCACCTGCTGGCCCCAGGCCTAGTTTTATTTTAGTTATGTAAAAGAAAAAATAGCAAGACCAGTCCCACAGTCTAGTGGTTAAGGTGACCAAATCCCACATAGACAACCACAGTTCGAGTCCTAGCCACAGTGGATTGAAAAACTTGCCGTGTGTGTGTGTGTGTGTGTGTGTGTGTGTGTATGTGTGTGTGTGTGCACGCGCATGCCTGCATGCCCAAATTCCCAACAGGAAGGAGATATATATCCAGAAGTGTCCTAATCCCGAATGGGTTTAGAGGAAGCAGCCAGGTCTAGAGAGATCGAGGGGGCAGGGCCCTTTGGATGCCTGTTCTTTAACCCTGTGGCTCTTGCCACAGCAGGTTTGATCCCTCCCCAGAACACACCTGGCAATGTCTGTCGATATTTTTTTATTTTCACAGCTGTGGGTTCTACCTGCATCTAATGGGTAGATGAGGCCCAAGATGCTAATA